>CM067372.1:169394681-169500568 GCA_034401795.1 Chaetoderma sp. LZ-2023a | reverse complement strand
GTTAATTTTCGTGGTAGTTTTATTTATCACGATACAATTATTATTGCTTGTTAAATAGTTCATATGTATGACCAAATTATTCACGGAATTGGCTGTATATTTGCTATAGTTTGTTTCAAAATATGCGTTAAAGAAGATTTAGTCACATAAGTTACTGTCACCTAAGTGATTTTATGTGGAGTAACATAAGTGAGAAAACGTATGTGACATTACCACGATGCCTCTAATACAGATACTATTGTAATCCATTATAAAACACACGCACCATAAACGTATGTGACATTACCACGATGCTTCTAGTAAAGATACTATTGTAACCCATTATAATACACATGCACCATACACGTATGTGACATTACCACGATGCCTCTAGTACAGATACTATTGTAACCCATTATAATACACACGCACCATAAACGTATGTGGCATTACCACGATACCTCTAGTACAGATACAAAAAACTTTGTAAATCATTATAATACACACGCACCATAAACGTATGTGACATTACCACGATGCCTCTAGTACAGATACTATTGTAACCCATTATAATACACACGCACCATAAACGTATGTGACATTAGCACGATGCCTCTAGTACAGATACTATTGTAACCCATTATAATACCCATGCACCATAAACGTATGTGACATTACCACGATACCTCTACTACAGATACAATTGTAAATCATTATAATACACACGCACCATAAACGTGTGTGACATTACCACGATGCCTCTAGTAGATAAACTATTGTAACCCATTATAATACACGCACCATAAACGTATGTGACATTACCACGATACCTCTAGTACAGATACAATTGTAACAGATTATAGTACACATGCACCATAAACGTGTGTGACATTACCACGATGCCTCTAGTACAGATACTATTGTAACCCATTATAATACACACGCACCATAAACGTATGTGACATTACCACGACGCCTC
The DNA here is from genome assembly GCA_034401795.1 of Chaetoderma sp. LZ-2023a. Lineage (NCBI taxonomy): Eukaryota > Metazoa > Mollusca > Caudofoveata > Chaetodermatida > Chaetodermatidae > Chaetoderma > Chaetoderma sp. LZ-2023a. The sequence continues at coordinate 169,499,610 of CM067372.1, read as the reverse complement.
TAGTACAGATACTATTGTAACCCATTATAATACACACGCACCATAAACGAATGTGACATTACCACGATACGTCTAGTACAGATACAATTGTAAATCATTATAATACACATGCACCATAAACGTATGTGACATTACCACGATGCCTCTAGTACAGATACTATTGTAACCCATTATAATATACACGCACCATAAACGTATGTGACATTACCACGATACCTCTAGTACAGATACAATTGTAACAGATTATAATACATATGCACCATAAACGTATGTGACATTACCACGATGCCTCTAGTAAAGATACTATTGTAGCCCATGATAATACACGTGCACCATAAACGTATGCGACATTACCATGATGCCTCTAGTTCAGATACTATTGTAAACCATTATAATACACATGCACCATAAACGAATGTGACATTACCACGATGCCTTTAGTACAGATACTATTGTAGCCCATGATAATACACGTGCACCCTAAACGTATGCGACATTACCATGATGCCTCTAGTACAGATACTATTGTAAACCATTATAATACACATGCACCATAAACGTATGTGACATTACCATGATGCCTCTAGTACTGATACTATTGTAAACCCATTATAATACTCCCTACAGGAGAGAGGTGGCCATCTTCCATCACCATATTATGCTGTGCCCTTCAGAGGCAGACTCTCCCCAGGACTTCTCAACAAGCAGACGCTGTAATGCGCCATAAAGCTAATGCTTCGCAAGCCAAAACCATTCTTGCCATATTTACGTCCAAATCCAAAACCACCGCGGGAAACACTGGACCGGAAACAAGTTGATGGCCGTCTATAACGAAGTCTTTAGAATGCTGGACAGTAGCAGGGCAGCAAGAAACAGAGATCCACCTGGAAAAGGATCAACGCATTGAGAAACTTAAATTCGACACAACCCTTATAATAGGATCATATAGAAACAAGAGTAGTCAGAGCTTGCAGCCCCTCGCCCTCCCGTTTTGTCACATTGTGAAAAAATGTTTGGGATTGTCCAGATCTTTCCTGATTTTCCGAAATTTTTGCATTATGCTAAATGTTATGGAATCCTAGTGTACTGCTAACCCTTTCTGGTGTTAAAATTTGTGCCAAATCGAACCAGACGTTTTCGATATTCTGGACATCTAGGTCTTATTGATTGGGGTGTCTGCTAACAAGTGACGTAATGGAGGAATACAGCTTTAGCTATGCCCCGCCCATCTCTAGCTAAGCTCCACCCACACATCGCTCGTGTTGGGATCGATGCATCCCTCAACTCCAAGCGTCCATGTATATTAGTTTCAAAATATTCAACAGAATGTTTATTAAATAGTATGTCATATAATTCGCACACCAACGCTTAGACTGTCATAATTAAGCGTTCATGACGAACTTACCTGGGTGACAATCTGGGAACGGTCATTTTTATGTCCATTGCATAATGCATCTACATTTTATTTAAGACGTAATGGCCGTTCCTAATTTGATAAAGTACATCAATTTAAACCTGGTAGGCCTGTTTTTACTAAATTTTACCACTTTATTAGTTTTATATTGATGTTCATGTAAACGAAATATCTCTTAAGTTACTGTCCCCGTAGGAGATCTAAACTCGTATTTACAATATTTCACAATTCATTCAAACGTCTATAAAACAATTTGTTGGTATTTTAATATGGCATATTTCTTTTAATATGTATAGATTTGTCATTTTAAAATAAAGCAACATGTGCTACTAGTACGAGCTTCACATTATCCTGTTCCAAGCTTTGAAGTCAGGTAAGTTAACACAGACTTGTCTTCCCGGCATCCTGAACATATGAGTGATGCCCCTCTGGAGACATGACTATGCGCTAGCAGACAATCTACTTGTAATTTTGTACAAGAAAATTCGTTTACGAGGATGTGACATCAATATCTGTTTTGGTCCAATCCTATGCATCGCCTACGTATATCACTTAAGTTACTGTTAATTTTCGTGGTAGTTTTATTTATCACGATACAATTATTATTGCTTGTTAAATAGTTCATATGTATGACCAAATTATTCACGGAATTGGCTGTATATTTGCTATAGTTTGTTTCAAAATATGCGTTAAAGAAGATTTAGTCACATAAGTTACTGTCACCTAAGTGATTTTATGTGGAGTAACATAAGTGAGAAAACGTATGTGACATTACCACGATGCCTCTAATACAGATACTATTGTAACCCATTATAAAACACACGCACCATAAACGTATGTGACATTACCACGATGCTTCTAGTAAAGATACTATTGTAACCCATTATAATACACATGCACCATACACGTATGTGACATTACCACGATGCCTCTAGTACAGATACTATTGTAACCCATTATAATACACACGCACCATAAACGTATGTGGCATTACCACGATACCTCTAGTACAGATACAAAAATTTGTGTAAATCATTATAATACACACGCACCATAAACGTATGTGACATTACCACGATGCCTCTAGTACAGATACTATTGTAACCCATTATAATACACACGCACCATAAACGTATGTGACATTACCACGATGCCTCTAGTACAGATACTATTGTAACCCATTATAATACCCATGCACCATAAACGTATGTGACATTACCACGATACCTCTACTACAGATACAATTGTAAATCATTATAATACACACGCACCATAAACGTGTGTGACATTACCACGATGCCTCTAGTAGATAAACTATTGTAACCCATTATAATACACGCACCATAAACGTATGTGACATTACCACGATACCTCTAGTACAGATACAATTGTAACAGATTATAGTACACATGCACCATAAACGTGTGTGACATTACCACGATGCCTCTAGTACAGATACTATTGTAACCCATTATAATACACACGCACCATAAACGTATGTGACATTACCACGACGCCTCTAGTACAGATACTATTGTAACCCATTATAATACACACGCACCATAAACGAATGTGACATTACCACGATACGTCTAGTACAGATACAATTGTAAATCATTATAATACACATGCACCATAAACGTATGTGACATTACCACGATGCCTCTAGTACAGATACTATTGTAACCCATTATAATATACACGCACCATAAACGTATGTGACATTACCACGATACCTCTAGTACAGATACAATTGTAACAGATTATAATACATATGCACCATAAACGTATGTGACATTACCACGATGCCTCTAGTAAAGATACTATTGTAAACCATTATAATACACATGCACCATAAACGAATGTGACATTACCACGATGCCTTTAGTACAGATACTATTGTAGCCCATGATAATACACGTGCACCATAAACGTATGCGACATTACCATGATGCCTCTAGTACAGATACTATTGTAAACCATTATAATACACATGCACCATAAACGTATGTGACATTACCATGATGCCTCTAGTACTGATACTATTGTAAACCCATTATAATACTCCCTACAGGAGAGAGGTGGCCATCTTCCATCACCATATTATGCTGTGCCCTTCAGAGGCAGACTCTCCCCAGGACTTCTCAACAAGCAGACGCTGTAATGCGCCATAAAGCTAATGCTTCGCAAGCCAAAACCATTCTTGCCATATTTACGTCCAAATCCAAAACCACCGCGGGTAACACTGGACCGGAAACTAGTTGATGGCCATCTGTAACGAAGTCTTTAGATTGCTGGACAGTAGCAGGGCAGCAAGAAACAGAGATCCACCTAGAAAAGGATCAACGCATTGAGAAACTTAAATTCGACACAACCCATTATAATAGGATCATATAGAAACAAGAGTAGTCAGAGCTTGCAGCCCCTCGGCCTCCCGTTTTGTCACATTGTGAAAAAATGTTTGGGATTGTCCAGATCTTTCCTGATTTTCCGAAATTTTTGCATTATGCTAAATGTTATGGAATCCTAGTGTACTGCTAACCCTTTCTGGTGTTAAAATTTGTGCCAAATCGAACCAGAAGTTTTCGATTTTCTGGACATCTAGGTCTTATTGATTGGGGTGTCTGCTAACAAGTGACGTAATGGAGGAATACAGCTTTAGCTATGCCCCGCCCATCTCTAGCTAAGCTCCACCCACACATCGCTCGTGTTGGGATCGATGCATCCCTCAACTCCAAGCGTCCATGTATATTAGTTTCAAAATATTCAACAGAATGTTTATTATATAGTATGTCATATAATTCGCACACCAACGCTTAGACTGTCATAATTAAGCGTTCATGACGAACTTACCTGGGTGACAATCTGGGAACGGTCATTTTTATGTCCATTGCATAATGCATCTACATTTTATTTAAGACGTAATGGCCGTTCCTAATTTGATAAAGTACATCAATTTAAACATAGTAGGCCTGTTTTTACTAAATTTTACCACTTTATTAGTTTTATATTGATGTTCATGTAAACGAAATATCTCTTAAGTTACTGTCCCCGTAGGAGATCTAAACTCGTATTTACAATATTTCACAATTCATTCAAACGTCTATAAAACAATTTGTTGGTATTTTAATATGGCATATTTCTTTAATATGTATAGATTTGTCATTTTAAAATAAAGCAACATGTGCTACTAGTACGAGCTTCACATTATCCTGTTCCAAGCTTTGAAGTCAGGTAAGTTAACACAGACTTGTCTTCCCGGCATCCTGAACATATGAGTGATGCCCCTCTGGAGACATGACTATGCGCTAGCAGACAATCTACTTGTAATTTTGTACAAGAAAATTCGTTTACGAGGATGTGACATCAATATCTGTTTTGGTCCAATCCTATGCATCGCCTACGTATATCACTTAAGTTACTGTTAATTTTCGTGGTAGTTTTATTTATCACGATACAATTATTATTGCTTGTTAAATAGTTCATATGTATGACCAAATTATTCACGGAATTGGCTGTATATTTGCTATAGTTTGTTTCAAAATATGCGTTAAAGAAGATTTAGTCACATAAGTTACTGTCACCTAAGTGATTTTATGTGGAGTAACATAAGTGAGAAAACGTATGTGACATTACCACGATGCCTCTAATACAGATACTATTGTAACCCATTATAATACACATGCACCATACACGTATGTGACATTACCACGATGCCTCTAGTACAGATACTATTGTAACCCATTATAAAACACACGCACCATAAACGTATGTGACATTACCACGATACCTCTAGTAAAGATACTATTGTAACCCATTATAATACACATGCACCATACACGTATGTGACATTACCACGATGCCTCTAGTACAGATACTATTGTAACCCATTATAATACACACGCACCATAAACGTATGTGGCATTACCACGATACCTCTAGTACAGATACAAAAAATTTTGTAAATCATTATAATACACACGCACCATAAACGTATGTGACATTACCACGATGCCTCTAGTACAGATACTATTGTAACCCATTATAATACACACGCACCATAAACGTATGTGACATTACCACGATGCCTCTAGTACAGATACTATTGTAACCCATTATAATACCCATGCACCATAAACGTATGTGACATTACCACGATACCTCTACTACAGATACAATTGTAAATCATTATAATACACACGCACCATAAACGTGTGTGACATTACCACGATGCCTCTAGTAGATAAACTATTGTAACCCATTATAATACACGCACCATAAACGTATGTGACATTACCACGATACCTCTAGTACAGATACAATTGTAACAGATTATAGTACACATGCACCATAAACGTGTGTGACATTACCACGATGCCTCTAGTACAGATACTATTGTAACCCATTATAATACCCATGCACCATAAACGTATGTGACATTACCACGATACCTCTACTACAGATACAATTGTAAATCATTATAATACACACGCACCATAAACGTGTGTGACATTACCACGATGCCTCTAGTAGATAAACTATTGTAACCCATTATAATACACGCACCATAAACGTATGTGACATTACCACGATACCTCCAGTACAGATACAATTGTAACAGATTATAGTACACATGCACCATAAACGTGTGTGACATTACCACGATGCCTCTAGTACAGATACTATTGTAACCCATTATAATACACACGCACCATAAACGTATGTGACATTACCACGACGCCTCTAGTACAGATACTATTGTAACCCATTATAATACACACGCACCATAAACGAATGTGACATTACCACGATACGTCTAGTACAGATACAATTGTAAATCATTATAATACACATGCACCATAAACGTATGTGACATTACCACGATGCCTCTAGTACAGATACTATTGTAACCCATTATAATATACACGCACCATAAACGTATGTGACATTACCACGATACCTCTAGTACAGATACAATTGTAACAGATTATAATACATATGCACCATAAACGTATGTGACATTACCACGATGCCTCTAGTAAAGATACTATTGTAGCCCATGATAATACACGTGCACCATAAACGTATGCGACATTACCATGATGCCTCTAGTTTAGATACTATTGTAAACCATTATAATACACATGCACCATAAACGAATGTGACATTACCACGATGCCTTTAGTACAGATACTATTGTAGCCCATGATAATACACGTGCACCATAAACGTATGCGACATTACCATGATGCCTCTAGTACAGATACTATTGTAAACCATTATAATACACATGCACCATAAACGTATGTGACATTACCATGATGCCTCTAGTACAGATACTATTGTAACCCATTATAATATACACGCACCATAAACGTATGTGACATTACCACGATGCCTCTAGTAAAGATACTATTGTAGCCCATGATAATACACGTGCACCATAAACGTATGCGACATTACCATGATGCCTCTAGTTCAGATACTATTGTAAACCATTATAATACACATGCACCATAAACGAATGTGACATTACCACGATGCCTTTAGTACAGATACTATTGTAGCCCATGATAATACACGTGCACCATAAACGTATGCGACATTACCATGATGCCTCTAGTACAGATACTATTGTAAACCATTATAATACACATGCACCATAAACGTATGTGACATTACCATGATGCCTCTAGTACTGATACTATTGTAAACCCATTATAATACTCCCTACAGGAGAGAGGTGGCCATCTTCCATCACCATATTATGCTGTGCCCTTCAGAGGCAGACTCTCCCCAGGACTTCTCAACAAGCAGACGCTGTAATGCGCCATAAAGCTAATGCTTCGCAAGCCAAAACCATTCTTGCCATATTTACGTCCAAATCCAAAACCACCGCGGGAAACACTGGACCGGAAACTAGTTGATGGCCGTCTGTAACGAAGTCTTTAGATTGCTGGACAGTAGCAGGGCAGCAAGAAACAGAGATCCACCTAGAAAAGGATCAACGCATTGAGAAACTTAAATTCGACACAACCCATTATAATAGGATCATATAGAAACAAGAGTAGTCAGAGCTTGCAGCCCCTCGGCCTCCCGTTTTGTCACATTGTGAAAAAATGTTTGGGATTGTCCAGATCTTTCCTGATTTTCCGAAATTTTTGCATTATGCTAAATGTTATGGAATCCTAGTGTACTGCTAACCCTTTCTGGTGTTAAAATTTGTGCCAAATCGAACCAGAAGTTTTCGATTTTCTGGACATCTAGGTCTTATTGATTGGGGTGTCTGCTAACAAGTGACGTAATGGAGGAATACAGCTTTAGCTATGCCCCGCCCATCTCTAGCTAAGCTCCACCCACACATCGCTCGTGTTGGGATCGATGCATCCCTCAACTCCAGGCGTCCATGTATATTAGTTTCAAAATATTCAACAGAATGTTTATTAAATAGTATGTCATATAATTCGCACACCAACGCTTAGACTGTCATAATTAAGCGTTCATGACGAACTTACCTGGGTGACAATCTGGGAACGGTCATTTTTATGTCCATTGCATAATGCATCTACATTTTATTTAAGACGTAATGGCCGTTCCTAATTTGATAAAGTACATCAATTTAAACATAGTAGGCCTGTTTTTACTAAATTTTACCACTTTATTAGTTTTATATTGATGTTCATGTAAACGAAATATCTCTTAAGTTACTGTCCCCGTAGGAGATCTAAACTCGTATTTACAATATTTCACAATTCATTCAAACGTCTATAAAACAATTTGTTGGTATTTTAATATGGCATATTTCTTTTAATATGTATAGATTTGTCATTTTAAAATAAAGCAACATGTGCTACTAGTACGAGCTTCACATTATCCTGTTCCAAGCTTTGAAGTCAGGTAAGTTAACACAGACTTGTCTTCCCGGCATCCTGAACATATGAGTGATGCCCCTCTGGAGACATGACTATGCGCTAGCAGACAATCTACTTGTAATTTTGTACAAGAAAATTCGTTTACGAGGATGTGACATCAATATCTGTTTTGGTCCAATCCTATGCATCGCCTACGTATATCACTTAAGTTACTGTTAATTTTCGTGGTAGTTTTATTTATCACGATACAATTATTATTGCTTGTTAAATAGTTCATATGTATGACCAAATTATTCACGGAATTGGCTGTATATTTGCTATAGTTTGTTTCAAAATATGCGTTAAAGAAGATTTAGTCACATAAGTTACTGTCACCTAAGTGATTTTATGTGGAGTAACATAAGTGAGAAAACGTATGTGACATTACCACGATGCCTCTAATACAGATACTATTGTAATCCATTATAAAACACACGCACCATAAACGTATGTGACATTACCACGATGCTTCTAGTAAAGATACTATTGTAACCCATTATAATACACATGCACCATACACGTATGTGACATTACCACGATGCCTCTAGTACAGATACTATTGTAACCCATTATAATACACACGCACCATAAACGTATGTGGCATTACCACGATACCTCTAGTACAGATACAAAAAACTTTGTAAATCATTATAATACACACGCACCATAAACGTATGTGACATTACCACGATGCCTCTAGTACAGATACTATTGTAACCCATTATAATACACACGCACCATAAACGTATGTGACATTAGCACGATGCCTCTAGTACAGATACTATTGTAACCCATTATAATACCCATGCACCATAAACGTATGTGACATTACCACGATACCTCTACTACAGATACAATTGTAAATCATTATAATACACACGCACCATAAACGTGTGTGACATTACCACGATGCCTCTAGTAGATAAACTATTGTAACCCATTATAATACACGCACCATAAACGTATGTGACATTACCACGATACCTCTAGTACAGATACAATTGTAACAGATTATAGTACACATGCACCATAAACGTGTGTGACATTACCACGATGCCTCTAGTACAGATACTATTGTAACCCATTATAATACACACGCACCATAAACGTATGTGACATTACCACGACGCCTCTAGTACAGATACTATTGTAACCCATTATAATACACACGCACCATAAACGAATGTGACATTACCACGATACGTCTAGTACAGATACAATTGTAAATCATTATAATACACATGCACCATAAACGTATGTGACATTACCACGATGCCTCTAGTACAGATACTATTGTAACCCATTATAATATACACGCACCATAAACGTATGTGACATTACCACGATACCTCTAGTACAGATACAATTGTAACAGATTATAATACATATGCACCATAAACGTATGTGACATTACCACGATGCCTCTAGTAAAGATACTATTGTAGCCCATGATAATACACGTGCACCATAAACGTATGCGACATTACCATGATGCCTCTAGTTCAGATACTATTGTAAACCATTATAATACACATGCACCATAAACGAATGTGACATTACCACGATGCCTTTAGTACAGATACTATTGTAGCCCATGATAATACACGTGCACCCTAAACGTATGCGACATTACCATGATGCCTCTAGTACAGATACTATTGTAAACCATTATAATACACATGCACCATAAACGTATGTGACATTACCATGATGCCTCTAGTACTGATACTATTGTAAACCCATTATAATACTCCCTACAGGAGAGAGGTGGCCATCTTCCATCACCATATTATGCTGTGCCCTTCAGAGGCAGACTCTCCCCAGGACTTCTCAACAAGCAGACGCTGTAATGCGCCATAAAGCTAATGCTTCGCAAGCCAAAACCATTCTTGCCATATTTACGTCCAAATCCAAAACCACCGCGGGAAACACTGGACCGGAAACTAGTTGATGGCCGTCTGTAACGAAGTCTTTAGATTGCTGGACAGTAGCAGGGCAGCAAGAAACAGAGATCCACCTAGAAAAGGATCAACGCATTGAGAAACTTAAATTCGACACAACCCATTATAATAGGATCATATAGAAACAAGAGTAGTCAGAGCTTGCAGCCCCTCGGCCTCCCGTTTTGTCACATTGTGAAAAAATGTTTGAGATTGTCCAGATCTTTCCTGATTTTCCGAAATTTTTGCATTATGTTAAATGTTATGGAATCCTAGTGTACTGCTAACCCTTTCGGGTGTTAAAATTTGTGCCAAACTGAACCAGAAATTTTCGATTTTCTGGACATCTAGATCATATTGATTGGGGTGTCTGCTAACAAGTGACGTAATGGAGGAATACAGCTTTAGCTATGCCCCGCCCATCTCTAGCTAAGCTCCACCCACACATCGCTCGTGTTGGGATCGATGCATCCCTCAACTCCAAGCATCCATGTATATTAGTTTCAAAATATTCAACAGAATGTTTATTAAATAGTATGTCATATAATTTCACAACAACGCTTAGACTATCATAATTAAGCGTTCATGACGAACTTACCTGGGTGATACTCTGGGAACGGACATTTTTATGTCCATTGCATAATGCTTCTACATTTTATTTAAGACGTAATGGCCGTTCCTACTTTGATAAATTACATCAATTTAAACATGGTAGGCCTGTTTTTACTAAATTTTACCACTTTATTAGTTTTATATTGATGTTCATGTAAACGAAATATCTCTTAAGTTACTGTCCCCGTAGGAGATCTAAACTCGTATTTACAATATTTCACAATTCATTCAAACGTCTATAAAACAATTTGTTGGTAATTTAATATGGCATATTCCTTTAATATGTATAGATTTGTCATTTTAAAATAAAGCAACATGTGCTCCTAGTACGAGCTTCACATTATCTTGTTCCAAGCTATGAAGTCAGGTAAGTTAACACAGACTTTTCTTCCTGGCATCCTGAAAATATGAGTGATGCCCCTCTGGAGACATGACTATGCGCTAGCAGACAATCTACTTGTAATTTTGTACAAGAAAATTCGTTTACGAGGATGTGACATCTATATCTGTTTTGGTCCAATCCTATGCATCGCGTACTATATCACTTAAGTTACTGTTAATTTTCATGGTAGTTTTATTTATCATGATACAATTATTATTGCTTGTTAAATAGTTCTTATGTATGACCAAATTATTTTCGGAATTGGCTGTATATTTGCTATAGTTTGTTTCAAAATATGCATTGAACAAGATTATGTCCCATAAGTTACTGTCACCTAAGTGATTTTATGTGGAGTAACATAAGTGAGAAGACGTATGTGACATTACCACGATGCCTCTAGTACATATACTATTGTAACCCATTATAATACACACGCACCATAAACGTATGTGACATTACCACGATGCTTCTAGTACAGATACTATTGTAACCCATTATAATACACACACACCATAAACGTATGTGGCATTACCACGATGCCTCTAGTACAGATACTATTGTAACCCATTATAATACACACGCACCATAAACGTATGTGACATTACCACGATACCTCTGGTACAGATACAATTGTAAATCATTATAATACACACGGACCATAAACGTATGTGACATTACCACGATACCTCTAGTACAGATACAATTGTAAATCATTATAATACACACGCACCATAAATGTGTGACATTACCACGATGCCTCTAGTACAGATACTATTGTAACCCATTATAAAACACACGCACCATAAAAGTTTGTGACATTACCACGATGCCTCTAGTACAGATACTATTGTAACCCATTATAATACACACGCACCATAAACGTGTGTGACATTACCACGATGCCTCTAGTACAGATACTATTGTAACCCATTATAATACACACGCACCATAAACGTATGTGACATTACCACGATGCCTCTAGTACAGATACTATTGTAACCCATTATAATACACATGCACGATACACGTATGTGACATTACCACGATACCTCTAGTACAGATACAATTGTAAATCATTATAATACACGCACCATAAACGTGTGTGACATTACCATGATGCCTCTAGTACAGATACTATTGTAACCCATTATAATACACACGCACCATAAACGTATGTGACATTGCCACGATAATCCTAGTACAGATACAATTGTAACAGATTATAATACACATGCACCATAAACGTATGTGACATTACCACGATGCCTCTAGTACAGATACTTTTGTAAACCATTATAATACATATGCACCATAAATGTATGTGACATTACCACGATGTCTCTAGTACAGATACTATTGTAGCCCGTGATAATACACATGCACCATAAACATATGCGACATTAGCATGATGCCTCCAGTACAATTACTATTGTAAACCATTATAATACACACGCACCATAAACGTATGTGACATTACCTCGATGCCGCTAGTACAGATACTATTGTAAACCATTATAATACACATGCACCATAAACGAATGTGACATTACCACGATGCCTTTAGTACAGATACTATTGTAGCCCATGATAATACACGTGCACCATAAATGTATGCGACATTACCATGATGCCTCTAGTACAGATACTATTGTAAACCATTATAATACACATGCACCATAAACGTATGTGACATTACCATGATGCCTCTAGTACAGATACTATTGTAAACCCATTATAATACTCCCTACAGGAGAGAGGTGGCCATCTTCCATCACCATATTATGCTGTGCCCTTCAGAGGCAGACTCTCCCCAGGACTTCTCAACAAGCAGACGCTGTAATGCGCCATAAAGCTAATGCTTTGCAAGCCAAAACCATTCTTGCCATATTTACGTCCAAATCCAAAACCACCGCGGGAAACACTGGACCGGAAACTAGTTGATGGCCGTCTGTAACGAAGTCTTTAGATTGCTGGACAGTAGCAGGGCAGCAAGAAACAGAGATCCACCTAGAAAAGGATCAACGCATTGAGAAACTTAAATTCGACACAACCCATTATAATAGGATCATATAGAAACAAGAGTAGTCAGAGCTTGCAGCCCCTCGGTCTCCCGTTTTGTCACATTGTGAAAAAATGTTTGGGATTGTCCAGATCTTTCCTGATTTTCCGAAATTTTTGCATTATGTTAAATGTTATGGAATCCTAGTGTACTGCTAACCCTTTCGGGTGTTAAAATTTGTGCCAAACTGAACCAGAAGTTTTCGATTTTCTGGACATCTAGATCATATTGATTGGGGTGTCTGCTAACAAGTGACGTAATGGAGGAATACAGCTTTAGCTATGCCCCGCCCATCTCTAGCTAAGCTCCACCCACACATCGCTCGTGTTGGGATCGATGCATCCCTCAACTCCAAGCATCCATGTATATTAGTTTCAAAATATTCAACAGAATGTTTATTAAATAGTATGTCATATAATTCGCACAACAACGCTTAGACTATCATAATTAAGCGTTCATGACGAACTTACCCGGGTGATACTCTGGGAACGGACATTTTTATGTCCATTGCATAATGCTTCCACATTTTATTTAAGACGTAATGGCCGTTCCTACTTTGATAAATTACATCAATTTAAACATGGTAGGCCTGTTTTTACTAAATTTTACCACTTTATTAGTTTTATATTGATGTTCATGTAAACGAAATATCTCTTAAGTTACTGTCCCCGTAGGAGATCTAAACTCGTATTTACAATATTTCACAATTCATTCAAACGTCTATAAAACAATTTGTTGGTAATTTAATATGGCATATTTCTTTAATATGTATAGATTTGTCATTTTAAAATAAAGCAACATGTGCTCCTAGTACGAGCTTCACATTATCTTGTTCCAAGCTATGAAGTCAGGTAAGTTAACACAGACTTGTCTTCCTGGCTTCCTGAAAATATGAGTGATGCCCCTCTGGAGACATGACTATGCGCTAGCAGACAATCTACTTGTAATTTTGTACAAGAAAATTCGTTTACGAGGATGTGACATCTATATCTGTTTTGGTCCAATCCTATGCATCGCGTACTATATCACTTAAGTTACTGTTAATTTTCGTGGTAGTTTTATTTATCATGATACAATTATTATTGCTTGTTAAATAGTTCTTATGTATGACCAAATTATTTTCGGAATTGGCTGTATATTTGCTATAGTTTGTTTCAAAATATGCATTGAACAAGATTTAGTCACATAAGTTACTGTCAGCTAAGTGATTTTATGTGGAGTAACATAAGTGAGAAAACGTATGTGACATTACCACGATGCCTCTAGTACATATACTATTGTAACCCATTATAATACACACGCACCATAAACGTATGTGACATTACCACGATGCTTCTAGTACAGATACTATTGTAACCCATTATAATACACACACACCATAAACGTATGTGACATTACCACGATGCCTCTAGTACAGATACTATTGTAACCCATTATAATACACACGCACCATAAACGTATGTGACATTACCACGATACCTCTGGTACAGATACAATTGTAAATCATTATAATACACACGCACCATAAACGTATGTGACATTACCACGATACCTCTAGTACAGATACAATTGTAAATCATTATAATACACACGCACCATAAACGTGTGTGACATTACCACGATGCCTCTAGTACAGATACTATTGTAACCCATTATAAAACACACGCACCATAAACGTATGTGACATTACCACGATGCCTCTAGTACAGATACTATTGTAACCCATTATAATACACATGCACCATAAACGTGTGTGACATTACCACGATGCCTCTAGTACAGATACTATTGTAACCCATTATAATACACACGCACCATAAACGTATGTGGCATTACCACGATGCCTCTAGTACAGATACTATTGTAACCCATTATAATACACATGCACGATAAACGTATGTGACATTACCACGATACCTCTAGTACAGATACAATTGTAAATCATTATAATACACGCACCATAAACGTGTGTGACATTACCATGATGCCTCTAGTACAGATACTATTGTAACCCATTATAATACACACGCACCATAAACGTATGTGACATTGCCACGATAATCCTAGTACAGATACAATTGTAACAGATTATAATACACATGCACCATAAACGTATGTGACATTACCACGATGCCTCTAGTACAGATACTTTTGTAAACCATTATAATACATATGCACCATAAATGTATGTGACATTACCACGATGTCTCTAGTACAGATACTATTGTAGCCCGTGATAATACACATGCACCATAAACGTATGCGACATTAGCATGATGCCTCCAGTACAATTACTATTGTAAACCATTATAATACACACGCACCATAAACGTATGTGACATTACCTCGATGCCGCTAGTACAGATACTATTGTAAACCATTATAATACACATGCACCATAAACGAATGTGACATTACCACGATGCCTTTAGTACAGATACTATTGTAGCCCATGATAATACACGTGCACCATAAACGTATGCGACATTACCATGATGCCTCTAGTACAGATACTATTGTAAACCATTATAATACACATGCACCATAAACGTATGTGACATTACCATGATGCCTCTAGTACAGATACTATTGTAAACCCATTATAATACTCCCTACAGGAGAGAGGTGGCCATCTTCCATCACCATATTATGCTGTGCCCTTCAGAGGCAGACTCTCCCCAGGACTTCTCAACAAGCAGACGCTGTAATGCGCCATAAAGCTAATGCTTTGCAAGCCAAAACCATTCTTGCCATATTTACGTCCAAATCCAAAACCACCGCGGGAAACACTGGACCGGAAACTAGTTGATGGCCATCTGTAACGAAGTCTTTAGATTGCTGGACAGTAGCAGGGCAGCAAGAAACAGAGATCCACCTAGAAAAGGATCAACGCATTGAGAAACTTAAATTCGACACAACCCATTATAATAGGATCATATAGAAACAAGAGTAGTCAGAGCTTGCAGCCCCTCGGCCTCCCGTTTTGTCACATTGTGAAAAAATGTTTGGGATTGTCCAGATCTTTCCTGATTTTCAGAAATTTTTGCATTATGTTAAATGTCATGGAATCCTAGTGTACTGCTAACCCTTTCGGGTGTTAAAATTTGTGCCAAACTGAACCAGAAGTTTTCGATTTTCTGGACATCTAGATCATATTGATTGGGGTGTCTGCTAACAAGTGACGTAATGGAGGAATACAGCTTTAGCTATGCCCCGCCCATCTCTAGCTAAGCTCCACCCACACATCGCTCGTGTTGGGATCGATGCATCCCTCAACTCCAAGCATCCATGTATATTAGTTTCAAAATATTCAACAGAATGTTTATTAAATAGTATGTCATATAATTCGCACAACAACGCTTAGACTATCATAATTAAGCGTTCATGACGAACTTACCTGGGTGATACTCTGGGAACGGACATTTTTATGTCCATTGCATAATGCTTCTACATTTTATTTAAGACGTAATGGCCGTTCCTACTTTGATAAATTACATCAATTTAAACATGGTAGGCCTGTTTTTACTAAATTTTACCACTTTATTAGTTTTATATTGATGTTCATGTAAACGAAATATCTCTTAAGTTACTGTCCCCGTAGGAGATCTAAACTCGTATTTACAATATTTCACAATTCATTCAAACGTCTATAAAACAATTTGTTGGTAATTTAATATGGCATATTTCTTTAATATGTATAGATTTGTCATTTTAAAATAAAGCAACATGTGCTCCTAGTACGAGCTTCACATTATCTTGTTCCAAGCTATGAAGTCAGGTAAGTTAACACAGACTTGTCTTCCTGGCATCCTGAAAATATGAGTGATGCCCCTCTGGAGACATGACTATGCGCTAGCAGACAATCTACTTGTAATTTTGTACAAGAAAATTCGTTTACGAGGATGTGACATCTATATCTGTTTTGGTCCAATCCTATGCATCGCGTACTATATCACTTAAGTTACTGTTAATTTTCGTGGTAGTTTTATTTATCATGATACAATTATTATTGCTTGTTAAATAGTTCTTATGTATGACCAAATTATTTTCGGAATTGGCTGTATATTTGCTATAGTTTGTTTCAAAATATGCATTGAACAAGATTTAGTCACATAAGTTACTGTCACCTAAGTGATTTTATGTGGAGTAACATAAGTGAGAAAACGTATGTGACATTACCACGAGGCCTCTAGTACATATACTATTGTAACCCATTATAATACACACGCACCATAAACGTATGTGACATTACCACGATGCTTCTAGTACAGATACTATTGTAACCCATTATAATACACACGCACCATAAACATATGTGGCATTACCACGATGCCTCTAGTACAGATACTATTGTAACCCATTATAATACACACGCACCATAAACGTATGTGACATTACCACGATACCTCTGGTACAGATACAATTGTAAATCATTATAATACACACGCACCATAAACGTATGTGACATTACCACGATGCCTCTAGTACAGATACAATTGTAAATCATTATAATACACACGCACCATAAACGTGTGTGACATTACCACGATGCCTCTAGTACAGATACTATTGTAACCCATTATAAAACACACGCACCATAAACGTATGTGACATTACCACGATGCCACTAGTACAGATACTATTGTAACCCATTATAATACACACGCACCATAAACGTGTGTGACATTACCACGATGCCTCTAGTACAGATACTATTGTAACCCGTTATAATACACACGCACCATAAACGTATGTGACATTACCACGATGCCTCTAGTACAGATACTATTGTAACCCATTATAATACACATGCACGATAAATGTATGTGACATTACCACGATACCTCTAGTACAGATACAATTGTAAATCATTATAATACACACGCACCATAAACGTGTGTGACATTACCATGATGCCTCTAGTACAGATACTATTGTAACCCATTATAATACACATGCACGATAAATGTATGTGACATTACCACGATACCTCTAGTACAGATACAATTGTAAATCATTATAATACACATGCACCATAAACGTATGTGACATTACCACGATGCCTCTAGTACAGATACTTTTGTAAACCATTATAATACATATGCACCATAAATGTATGTGACATTACCACGATGTCTCTAGTACAGATACTATTGTAGCCCGTGATAATACACATGCACCATAAACGTATGCGACATTAGCATGATGCCTCTAGTACAATTACTATTGTAAACCATTATAATACACACGCACCATAAACGTATGTGACATTACCTCGATGCCGCTAGTACAGATACTATTGTAACCCATTATAATACACGTGCACCATAAACGTATGCGACATTACCACGATGCCTCTAGTACAGATACTATTGTAACCCATTATAATACACGTGCACCATAAACGTATGCGACATTACCATGATGCCTCTAGTAGATACTATTGTAAAATATTATAAAACGCACGCACCATAAACGTATATGACATTACCATGATGCCTCTAGTACAGATACTATTGCAACCCATTATAATAGACATGCACAATAAACGTATGTGACATTACCACGATGCCTCTAGTACAGATACTATTGTAACCCATTATAATACACCTGCACCATACACGTATGTGGCAATACCACGATGCCTCTAGTACAGATACTTTTGTAAACCATTATAATACACGTGCACCATAAACGTATGTGACATTACCACGATGCCTCTAATACAGATACTACTGTAACCCATTATAATACACGTGCGCCATAAACGTATGTGACATTACCACGATGCCTCTAGTACATATACTATTGTACCCCATTATAATACATGTGCACAATAAACGTATGTGACAATACCCCGATGCCTCTAGTACAGATACTATTGTAACCCATTATAATACCCGTGCACCATAAACGTATACGACATTACCACGATGCCTCTAGTACAGATACTATTCTAACCCATTATAATACACGTGTACCATAAACGTATGTGACATTACCACGATGCCTCTAGTACAGATACTATTGTATCCCATTATAATACACATGAACAATAAACGTATGTGACATTCCAGGATGCCTCTAGTACAGATACTATTGTAACCCATTATAATACACCTGCACCATAAACGTATGTGACATTACCACGATGCCGCTAGTGCAGATACTATTGTAACCCATTATAATACACGTGCACCATACACATATGTGACATTACCACGATGCCTCTACTACAGATACTATTGTAACCCATTATAATACACATGCCCCATAAACGTATGTGACATTACCACGATGCCTCTAGTACAGATACTACTGTAACCCATTATAATACACGTGCGCCATAAACGTATGTGACATTACCACGATGCCTCTAGTACAGATACTATTGCAACCCATTATAATACACGTGTACCATAAACGTATGTGACATTACCATGGTGCCTCTAGTACAGATACTATTGTAACCCATTATAATACACATGCACAATAAACGTATGTGACATTACCACGATGCCTCTAGTACAGATACTATTGTAACCCATTAAAATACACCTGCACCATAAACGTATGTGGCATTACCACGATGCCTCTAGTACAGATACTATTGTAACCCATTAAAATACACCTGCACCATAAACGTATGTGGCATTACCACGATGCCGCTAGTGCAGATACTATTGTAACCCATTATAATACACGTGCACCATACACGTATGTGACATTACCACGATGCCTCTAGTACAATACTATTGTACCCCATTATAATACACCTGCACCATAAACGTATGTGACATTACCACGATGCCTCTAGTACAGATACTATTGTAACCCATTATAATACACGTGCACCGTAAACGTATGTGTCATTACCACGATGCCTCTAGTACAGATGCTATTGTAACCCATTATAATACACACGCCCTATAAACGTATGTGACATTACCACGATGCCTCTAGTACAGATACTATTGTAACCCATTATAATACATACGCACCATACACGTATGTAACATTACCACGATGCCTCTAGTACAGATACTATTGTAACCCATTATAATACACATGCACAATACACGTATGTGACATCACCACGATGCCGCTAGTACAATACTATTGTACCCCCATTATAATACACCTGCACCATAAACGTATATGACATTACCACGATGCCTCTAGTACAGATACTATTGTAACCCATTATAATACACATGCACAATAAACGTATGTGACATTACCTCGATGCCTCTAGTATAGATACTATTGTAACCCATTATAATACACATACACAGTAAACGTATGTGACATTACCACGATGCCTCTAGTACAGATACTATTGTAACCCATTATAATACACCTGCACCATAAACGTATGTGACATTACCACAATATCGCTAGTGCAGATACTATTGTAACCCATTATAATACACGTGCACCATAAACGTATGTGACATTACCACGATGCCTCTAGTACAGATACTATTGTAACGCATATTAATACCCGTGCACCATAAACGTATGTGGCATTACCACGATGCCTCTAGTACAGATACTTTTGTAACCCATTATAATACACTTGCACCATAAACGTATGTGACATTACCACGATGCCTCTAGTACAGATTCTACTGTAACCCATTATAATACACGTGCGCCATAAACGTATGTGACATTACCACGATGCCTCTAGTACAGATACTATTGTAACCCATTATAATACACATACACAATAAACGTATGTGACATTACCACGATGCCTCAAGTACAGATGCTATTGTAACCCATTATAATACACCTGCACCATAAACGTATGTGACATTACCACAATGCCGCTAGTGCAGATACTATTGTAACCCATTATAATACACATACACAGTAAACGTATGTGACATTACCACGATGCCTCTAGTACAGATACTATTGTAACCCATTATAATACACCTGCACCATAAACGTATGTGACATTACCACAATATCGCTAGTGCAGATACTATTGTAACCCATTATAATACACACGCACCATAAACGTGTGTGACATTACCACGATGCCTCTAGTACAGATACTATTGTAACCCGTTATAATACACACGCACCATAAACGTATGTGACATTACCACGATGCCTCTAGTACAGATACTATTGTAACCCATTATAATACACATGCACGATAAACGTATGTGACATTACCACGATACCTCTAGTACAGATACAATTGTAAATCATTATAATACACACGCACCATAAACGTGTGTGACATTACCATGATGCCTCTAGTACAGATACTATTGAAACCCATTATAATACACACACACCATAAACGTATGTGACATTGCCACGATAATCCTAGTACAGATACAATTGTAACAGATTATAATACACATGCACCATAAACGTATGTGACATTACCACGATGTCTCTAGTACAGATACTATTGTAGCCCGTGATAATACACATGCACCATAAACGTATGCGACATTAGCATGATGCCTCTAGTACAATTACTATTGTAAACCATTATAATACACACGCACCATAAACGTATGTGACATTACCTCGATGCCGCTAGTACAGATACTATTGTAACCCATTATAATACACGTGCACCATAAACGTATGCGACATTACCACGATGCCTCTAGTACAGATACTATTGTAACCCATTATAATACACGTGCACCATAAACGTATGCGACATTACCATGATGCCTCTAGTACAGATACTATTGTAAAATATTATAAAACGCACGCACCATAAACGTATATGACATTACCATGATGCCTCTAGTACAGATACTATTGCAACCCATTATAATAGACATGCACAATAAATGTATGTGACATTACCACGATGCCTCTAGTACAGATACTATTGTAACCCATTATAATACACCTGCACCATACACGTATGTGGCATTACCACGATGCCTCTAGTACAGATACTTTTGTAAACCATTATAATACACGTGCACCATAAACGTATGTGACATTACCACGATGCCTCTAATACAGATACTACTGTAACCCATTATAATACACGTGCGCCATAAACGTATGTGACATTACCCCGATGCCTCTAGTACATATACTATTGTACCCCATTATAATACACGTGCACAATAAACGTATGTGACAATACCCCGATGCCTCTAGTACAGATACTATTGTAACCCATTATAATACCCGTGCACCATAAACGTATGCGACATTACCACGATGCCTCTAGTACAGATATTATTCTAACCCATATTAATACACGTGTACCATAAACGTATGTGACATTATCACGATGCCTCTAGTACAGATACTATTGTATCCCATTATAATACACATGAACAATAAACGTATGTGACATTCCAGGATGCTCTAGTACAGATACTATTGTAACCCATTATAATACACCTGCACCATAAACGTATGCGACATTACCACGATGCCTCTAGTACAGATACTATTGTAACCCATTATAATACACGTGCACCATAAACGTATGCGACATTACCATGATGCCTCTAGTAGATACTATTGTAAAATATTATAAAACGCACGCACCATAAACGTATATGACATTACCATGATGCCTCTAGTACAGATACTATTGCAACCCATTATAATAGACATGCACAATAAACGTATGTGACATTACCACGATGCCTCTAGTACAGATACTATTGTAACCCATTATAATACACCTGCACCATACACGTATGTGGCAATACCACGATGCCTCTAGTACAGATACTTTTGTAAACCATTATAATACACGTGCACCATAAACGTATGTGACATTACCACGATGCCTCTAATACAGATACTACTGTAACCCATTATAATACACGTGCGCCATAAACGTATGTGACATTACCACGATGCCTCTAGTACATATACTATTGTACCCCATTATAATACATGTGCACAATAAACGTATGTGACAATACCCCGATGCCTCTAGTACAGATACTATTGTAACCCATTATAATACCCGTGCACCATAAACGTATGCGACATTACCACGATGCCTCTAGTACAGATACTATTCTAACCCATTATAATACACGTGTACCATAAACGTATGTGACATTACCACGATGCCTCTAGTACAGATACTATTGTATCCCATTATAATACACATGAACAATAAACGTATGTGACATTCCAGGATGCCTCTAGTACAGATACTATTGTAACCCATTATAATACACCTGCACCATAAACGTATGTGACATTACCACGATGCCGCTAGTGCAGATACTATTGTAACCCATTATAATACACGTGCACCATACACATATGTGACATTACCACGATGCCTCTACTACAGATACTATTGTAACCCATTATAATACACATGCCCCATAAACGTATGTGACATTACCACGATGCCTCTAGTACAGATACTACTGTAACCCATTATAATACACGTGCGCCATAAACGTATGTGACATTACCACGATGCCTCTAGTACAGATACTATTGCAACCCATTATAATACACGTGTACCATAAACGTATGTGACATTACCATGGTGCCTCTAGTACATATACTATTGTAACCCATTATAATACACATGCACAATAAACGTATGTGACATTACCACGATGCCTCTAGTACAGATACTATTGTAACCCATTAAAATACACCTGCACCATAAACGTATGTGGCATTACCACGATGCCGCTAGTGCAGATACTATTGTAACCCATTATAATACACGTGCACCATACACGTATGTGACATTACCACGATGCCTCTAGTACAATACTATTGTACCCCATTATAATACACCTGCACCATAAACGTATGTGACATTACCACGATGCCTCTAGTACAGATACTATTGTAACCCATTATAATACACGTGCACCGTAAACGTATGTGTCATTACCACGATGCCTCTAGTACAGATGCTATTGTAACCCATTATAATACACACGCCCTATAAACGTATGTGACATTACCACGATGCCTCTAGTACAGATACTATTGTAACCCATTATAATACATACGCACCATACACGTATGTAACATTACCACGATGCCTCTAGTACAGATACTATTGTAACCCATTATAATACACATGCACAATACACGTATGTGACATCACCACGATGCCGCTAGTACAATACTATTGTACCCCCATTATAATACACCTGCACCATAAACGTATATGACATTACCACGATGCCTCTAGTACAGATACTATTGTAACCCATTATAATACACATGCACAATAAACGTATGTGACATTACCTCGATGCCTCTAGTATAGATACTATTGTAACCCATTATAATACACATACACAGTAAACGTATGTGACATTACCACGATTCCTCTAGTACAGATACTATTGTAACCCATTATAATACACCTGCACCATAAACGTATGTGACATTACCACAATATCGCTAGTGCAGATACTATTGTAACCCATTATAATACACGTGCACCATAAACGTATGTGACATTACCACGATGCCTCTAGTACAGATACTATTGTAACGCATATTAATACCCGTGCACCATAAACGTCTGTGGCATTACCACGATGCCTCTAGTACAGATACTTTTGTAACCCATTATAATACACTTGCACCATAAACGTATGTGACATTACCACGATGCCTCTAGTACAGATTCTACTGTAACCCATTATAATACACGTGCGCCATAAACGTATGTGACATTACCACGATGCCTCTAGTACAGATACTATTGTAACCCATTATAATACACATACACAATAAACGTATGTGACATTACCACGATGCCTCTAGTACAGATGCTATTGTAACCCATTATAATACACCTGCACCATAAACGTATGTGACATTACCACAATGCCGCTAGTGCAGATACTATTGTAACCCATTATAATACACATACACAGTAAACGTATGTGACATTACCACGATGCCTCTAGTACAGATACTATTGTAACCCATTATAATACACCTGCACCATAAACGTATGTGACATTACCACAATATCGCTAGTGCAGATACTATTGTAACCCATTATAATACACACGCACCATAAACGTGTGTGACATTACCACGATGCCTCTAGTACAGATACTATTGTAACCCGTTATAATACACACGCACCATAAACGTATGTGACATTACCACGATGCCTCTAGTACAGATACTATTGTAACCCATTATAATACACATGCACGATAAACGTATGTGACATTACCACGATACCTCTAGTACAGATACAATTGTAAATCATTATAATACACACGCACCATAAACGTGTGTGACATTACCATGATGCCTCTAGTACAGATACTATTGTAACCCATTATAATACACACACACCATAAACGTATGTGACATTGCCACGATAATCCTAGTACAGATACAATTGTAACAGATTATAATACACATGCACCATAAACGTATGTGACATTACCACGATGTCTCTAGTACAGATACTATTGTAGCCCGTGATAATACACATGCACCATAAACGTATGCGACATTAGCATGATGCCTCTAGTACAATTACTATTGTAAACCATTATAATACACACGCACCATAAACGTATGTGACATTACCTCGATGCCGCTAGTACAGATACTATTGTAACCCATTATAATACACGTGCACCATAAACGTATGCGACATTACCACGATGCCTCTAGTACAGATACTATTGTAACCCATTATAATACACGTGCACCATAAACGTATGCGACATTACCATGATGCCTCTAGTACAGATACTATTGTAAAATATTATAAAACGCACGCACCATAAACGTATATGACATTACCATGATGCCTCTAGTACAGATACTATTGCAACCCATTATAATAGACATGCACAATAAATGTATGTGACATTACCACGATGCCTCTAGTACAGATACTATTGTAACCCATTATAATACACCTGCACCATACACGTATGTGGCATTACCACGATGCCTCTAGTACAGATACTTTTGTAAACCATTATAATACACGTGCACCATAAACGTATGTGACATTACCACGATGCCTCTAATACAGATACTACTGTAACCCATTATAATACACGTGCGCCATAAACGTATGTGACATTACCCCGATGCCTCTAGTACATATACTATTGTACCCCATTATAATACACGTGCACAATAAACGTATGTGACAATACCCCGATGCCTCTAGTACAGATACTATTGTAACCCATTATAATACCCGTGCACCATAAACGTATGCGACATTACCACGATGCCTCTAGTACAGATACTATTCTAACCCATTATAATACACGTGTACCATAAACGTATGTGACATTACCACGATGCCTCTAGTACAGATACTATTGTATCCCATTATAATACACATGAACAATAAACGTATGTGACATTCCAGGATGCTCTAGTACAGATACTATTGTAACCCATTATAATACACCTGCACCATAAACGTATGTGACATTACCACGATGCCGCTAGTGCAGATACTATTGTAACCCATTATAATACACGTGCACCATACACATATGTGACATTACCACGATGCCTCTAGTACAGATACTATTGTAACCCATTATAATACACATGCCCCATAAACGTATGTGACATTACCACGATGCCTCTAGTACAGATACTACTGTAACCCCTTATAATACACGTGCGCCATAAACGTATGTGACATTACCACGATGCCTCTAGTACAGATACTATTGCAACCCATTATAATACACGTGTACCATAAACGTATGTGACATTACCATGATGCCTCTAGTACAGATACTATTGTAACCCATTATAATACACATGCACAATAAACGTATGTGACATTACCACGATGCCTCTAGTACAGATACTATTGTAACCCATTAAAATACACCTGCACCATAAACGTATGTGGCATTACCACGATGCCGCTAGTGCAGATACTATTGTAACCCATTATAATACACGTGCACCATACACGTATGTGACATTACCACGATGCCTCTAGTACAATACTATTGTACCCCATTATAATACACCTGCACCATAAACGTATGTGACATTACCACGATGCCTCTAGTACAGATACTATTGTAACCCATTATAATACACGTGCACCGTAAACGTATGTGTCATTACCACGATGCCTCTAGTACAGATGCTATTGTAACCCATTATAATACACACGCCCTATAAACGTATGTGACATTACCACGATGCCTCTAGTACAGATACTATTGTAACCCATTATAATACACACGCACCATACACGTATGTAACATTACCACGATGCCTCTAGTACAGATACTATTGTAACCCATTATAATACACATGCACAATACACGTATGTGACATCACCACGATGCCGCTAGTACAATACTATTGTACCCCCATTATAATACACCTGCACCATAAACGTATATGACATTACCACGATGCCTCTAGTACAGATGCTATTGTAACCCATTATAATACACATGCACAATAAACGTATGTGACATTACCTCGATGCCTCTAGTATAGATACTATTGAACCCATTATAATACACATACACAGTAAACGTATGTGACATTACCACGATGCCTCTAGTACAGATACTATTGTAACCCATTATAATACACCTGCATCATAAACGTATGTGACATTACCACAATATCGCTATTGCAGATACTATTGTAACCCATTATAATACACGTGCACCATAAACGTATGTGACATTACCACGATGCCTCTAGTACAGATACTATTGTAACGCATATTAATACCCGTGCACCATAAACGTATGTGGCATTACCACGATGCCTCTAGTACAGATACTTTTGTAACCCATTATAATACACTTGCACCATAAACGTATGTGACATTACCACGATGCCTCTAGTACAGATTCTACTGTAACCCATTATAATACACGTGCGCCATAAACGTATGTGACATTACCACGATGCCTCTAGTACAGATACTATTGTAACCCATTATAATACACATACACAATAAACGTATGTGACATTACCACGATGCCTCTAGTACAGATGCTATTGTAACCCATTATAATACACCTGCACCATAAACGTATGTGACATTACCACAATGCCGCTAGTGCAGATACTATTGTAACCCATTATAATACACATACACAGTAAACGTATGTGACATTACCACGATGCCTCTAGTACAGATACTATTGTAACCCATTATAATACACCTGCACCATAAACGTATGTGACATTACCACAATATCGCTAGTGCAGATACTATTGTAACCCATTATAATACACGTGCACCATAAACGTATGTGACATTACCACGATGCCTCTAGTACAGATACTATTGTAACCCATTATAATACACGTGCACCGTAAACGTATGTGTCATTACCACGATGCCTCTAGTACAGATGCTATTGTAACCCATTATAATACACACGCCCTATAAACGTATGTGACATTACCACGATGCCTCTAGTACAGATACTATTGTAACCCATTATAATACACACGCACCATACACGTATGTAACATTACCACGATGCCTCTAGTACAGATACTATTGTAACCCATTATAATACACATGCACAATACACGTATGTGACATTACCACGATGCCGCTAGTACAATACTATTGTACCCCCATTATAATACACCTGCACCATAAACGTATATGACATTACCACGATGCCTCTAGTACAGATACTATTGTAACCCATTATAATACACATGCACAATAAACGTATGTGACATTACCTCGATGCCTCTAGTACAGATACTATTGTAACCCATTATAATACACATACACAGTAAACGTATGTGACATTACCACGATGCCTCTAGTACAGATACTATTGTAACCCATTATAATACACCTGCACCATAAACGTATGTGACATTACCACAATATCGCTAGTGCAGATACTATTGTAACCCATTATAATACACGTGCACCATAAACGTATGTGACATAACACGATGCCTCTAGTACAGATACTATTGTAACGCATATTAATACCCGTGCACCATAAACGTATGTGGCATTACCACGATGCCTCTAGTACAGATACTTTTGTAACCCATTATAATACACATGCACCATAAACGTATGTGACATTACCACGATGCCTCTAGTACAGATTCTACTGTAACCCATTATAATACACGTACGCCATAAACGTATATGACATTACCACGATGCCTCTAGTACAGATACTATTGTAACCCATTATAATACACATACACAATAAACGTATGTGACATTACCACGATGCCTCTAGTACAGATGCTATTGTAACCCATTATAATACACCTGCACCATAAACGTATGTGACATTACCACAATGCCGCTAGTGCAGATACTATTGTAACCCATTATAATACACATACACAGTAAACGTATGTGACAGTACCACGATGCCTCTAGTACAGATACTATTGTAACCCATTATAATACACCTGCACCATAAACGTATGTGACATTACCACAATATCGCTAGTGCAGATACTATTGTAACCCATTATAATACACGTGCACCATAAACGTATGTGACATTACCACGATGCCTCTAGTACAGATACTATTGTAACGCATATTAATACCCGTGCACCATAAACGTATGTGGCATTACCACGATGCCTCTAGTACAGATACTTTTGTAACCCATTATAATACACATGCACCATAAACGTATGTGACATTACCACGATGCCTCTAGTACAGATTCTACTGTAACCCATTATAATACACGTGCGCCATAAACGTATGTGACATTACCACGATGCCTCTAGTACATATACTATTGTAACCCATTATAATACACGTGCACCATAAACGTATGTGACATTACCCCGATGCCTCTAGTACAGATACTATTGTAACCCATTTTAATACCCGTGCACCATAAACGTATGCGACATTACCACGATGCCTCTAGTACAGATACTATTGTAACCCATTATAATACACATGCACCATAAACGTATGTGACATTACCACGATGCCTCTAATACAGATACTATTGTAACCCATTATAATACACACGCACCATAAACGTATGTGACATTACCACGATGCCTCTAGTACAGATACTATTGTACCCCCATTATAATAGACATGCACAATACACGTATGTGACATTACCACGATGCCTCTAGTACAGATACTATTGTAACCCATTATAATACACCTGCACCATACACGTATGTGGCATTACCACGATGCCTCTAGTACAGATACTTTTGTAAACCCTTATAATACACGTGCACCATAAACGTATGTGACATTACCACGATGCCTCTAATACAGATACTACTGTAACCCATTATAATACACGTGCGCCATAAACGTATGTGACATTACCACGATGCCTCTAGTACATATACTATTGTACCCCATTATAATACACGTGCACAATAAACGTATGTGACAATACCCCGATGCCTCTAGTACAGATACTATTGTAACCCATTATAATACCCGTGCACCATAAACGTATGCGACATTACCACGATGCCTCTAGTACAGATACTATTCTAACCCATTATAATACACACGCACCATAAACGTATGTGACATTACCACGATGCCTCTAGTACAGATACTATTGTAACCATTATAATACACGTGCACCATTAAAAGGCAGTGCTATGCGTTAATACCCTAGGTCCTGGAACAGTCTAGAGTGGCAACAATGTTTCACGAACTTTAAAAAAACCACATCAATTACATTTTCTTTTTTAATGATAAGAAACTGACATTATTGCTATGTATGTGTCTGCAAATCTACTACCTATACGTGGAACGATGTAAATTCGCCAGGTTATCTCTATGTATGATTACTGTATTCTGCGGCTGTAGTAGTAGAAACATCATACAGCTGCAATCAGTCCTTCTTCGCTTTTGCCCACTGTGTCTTATACTTATCTAAAATCTTTAGCTTTCTCAGGTCAATAGACCTTTGCCACATTAGCGTATTTTTGGAAGTGCATCGCGCATACCACTTCCTGCTGGTAACCGAGATATTCGACGCGCAAACAGCATTACTATGGGAATCAGAAACAGTGTACCTTAGGCAGTGCCTCTGAAAAATTATGTTCACCATATTTTTGAAGTCATATATTATTGGAAATCTAAGCAAATTTTCTATACATTTCTGTATTAGTTTTTATAGTTTTATAAAATGTAATACCGTTGATTGCAATTTTAAAACATCCCCCATTGTCCACTTGATTTAATGAATCTAAGTCTAATGGTGTGTTTCATATACGCAAATGACTCAATGAAAACGTTACAAAAATATTAAAAAAATAATGCATTTATTTCGGCAATTGAATGCGCTTTCCAATGACATATGATTTAAATAATATAATGATTTTAGTTTATCATAGTAACGGTTTAAATTGCTGTTTATTTTAGTGCAAAAATAACTCAACACGAGGGGTGGGGCGGGTGGGGTGGGCAGCGGCTTGTTGGCAGCGGTACCTGCCAGCAGATTTGCTTTGAGCATTGATATCTCTTGAGGGGAATCCCGGCGTAATGACGTCAATGTGGGAAAGGCGTATTGTTGATTTGAGTGTACTGAGTCCTGATAGCTAGAAATAGGCAACACATAACTAGAAATGGGAGCCACATGGCTAGAAATGGGCGGGGCATAATTATAAATGGGCGGCACATAGCTAGAAATGAGCGGGCATAGCTAGAATGGGTGGCACATAGCTATAAATTGGCGGCACATAGCTATACATGGGTGACACATAGCTAGAAATAGGCGGCGCATAGCTATAAATGGGAGGCACATTGCTATAAATGGGCGGAACATAGCTAGAAATGGTCAGCACATAGCTAGAAATGGTCGGCACATAGTTAGAAATGGGAGGCATATAGCTAGAAATGGTCGGCACATAGTTAGAAATGGGAGGCATATAGCTAGAAATGAGCGGCATATAGCAAGATATGGCCGGCACATAGATGGAAATGGGCGGCACATAGCTAGAAATGGGAGCCACATAGCTAGAAATTGGCGGGGCATAGTTAGAAATGGGCGGCACATAGCTAGAAATGGGCGGGCATAGCTAGAAATGGGCGGCACATAGCTACAAATTGGCGAGCGTAGCTGGAAATGGTCGATACATAGTTAGAAATGGGCGGGCCTTGGCGAGAAATGGGCGGTACATAAATAGAAATTGGCGGTGAATAGCTAGAAATGGGCGGGGTATAGTTAATCTTGGGCGGGGCATAGGTAGAAATGAATCCGTATATTTGATTCTGTCTTACCATGAATGTTTCGTTCAGAAATCCGTAGATGACGACATTTACGAATGAATGTGCCATAGCGATCCAGTGACATGAGAAGAAGGCGCCTAGGATAATCTGATCGTGTAGTTGACTATTAGGGCTCAAAAGATGCGGGAAGAATATCTTAATAATGCCGGACACGTGCAGAGGAAACCAACACAAGGCGAACGCAATCACGATCGCTATCAGCATCTTGATTACCAGTAAGGTAGACACGTCACACAGTAATGTAAGGTTTTAATGACAACATTTGCTCAAGAATATCACAATACTTGCTTATTGAATGTTCATTGCTTTTCAGGCCAAGTGAAAACTATTTTTTGAAACTTTACCATTGCTATACCCTGCTACCTTATTGCGTGTGGGTGGGCGGGGTGTGGGTGTGGGGTGGGGCTGGTGTAGCGGTAGGAGTGGGGTGTGTTGTGGTGGGTTGGTTTGTGGTGATGGTGCTGGGGTGCGTGAGTGGGGTGGAAGGGTGGGGTTGGTTGAGGGATGGGAATGACGTAAATACATCTGCAAAATCCAGAGATATGCCTCATAAAATCATATGCGAAATACATTTTTGGTACGTGTTCCTATATCCTGACATACGTACGCACAGACGCACGCGCTAGCACTCTCGCACACACTCTGGAGAGGCAAGTGGCAGTAAAATTAATTTCAAAATAGTCATCAGAATATTCCTTACATCATAGAAAATGTGTTCTATGGCCGTTAAGGGGTTAAAGAAGCACAGCATCTGACCTCTATAAAAATGATGGTCAGTGGTGTATAAGACGGACATACCTTTCTCTTTGACAGTAGATGCATGGTATCACGGCTGTGGTCAGCGTTCACGGGTTGAGTTCTCCCCAAAAGTGTCACGCCAACCCGGACATAGGTGAAGGTAAGAATACATACCGGCAGAATGTACGTGGAAATCAACAATAACAATGTATATGTGCGTCCCCATATCTCTGAAATATACAAAAGCGTTTCTGCCATTTTAGGACTGACTACTGAGGTGGGGGTGGGTGTGTGGGGGTGGGGGCTGAGCAAAATTTCTAAGGTTCTTACTCGGCGCCCTCGGAACTGGCGTTAGGACCAGGAGAAAGCCAGGACCCCATTTCACCCATAACGTCGTTGGGGCCAGGTCGGAGGGCTGTAGGATTGGACTAAACGATTCATCGCTGCGACGACTGGACAATGTTAAAGGTGCATATTCACACAAGAATGCTTGAAAATAAAATTGTTAAAATTGTATTCTTTTATAGGCTTAAAATATGTGTATATATGTAATTAAACGAAATAATCTTAACATATGATTTCCTTCCATATAAATTAATATAATAGTTTTAAGTTGCGAAATTGAAATAGAGGCTCGTGCCTCTATTTCAATTTCGCAACTTAAAAATTATATTATATTATATTAATGTATATGAAATGAAATCATCATATGTTAAGATTTATTTCGTTTCATTACATACAGGCCCACAGTTTAAGCCTCTAAATGTATAAAATTTAAACAAGTTTATTTTCAGTAATTTTGCTGTGAATGTGCACCTTTAATGCGCAGGATACATATCAAACAGTATCAATACACATGTTTGTACCGAATTTGAAGACTCGGTTATAAGTGTCAATGACGTTGTCTATGAGAATAAGACGAAAGTGAGGGCATATAAATTGCCTTTTAGGATATATCTATGTGATAAGGTAAGCCACGCTGGAAACGACCGGACTGCGAAACCTGTAAACTGCATCAAAAGTGAAATTTATGTGTACTAATTAATTAGTTACTCGTAAAAAACATGGTGTGAATCATTAGGGTACATATTACCCCTGTATATTGATGCTGAAAGTAATTTAAACAGACAATTTATAGCATGGCTTTCATTAAATGACCACATTCGTAATTGAATGCTTGAGTACGGAAATTAGAAAAAATGTATTTGGTAATGTCCACCTCAATCTAATGAGACGAAATTAGTGTCAACATAGATGTAGTGACTTCATTGTGATATAAATTAATACAAATGTGTTGTGAAGGTGAATTATGCTCTCGATACGCAAAATTAATTTCATTTCATTACATTAAGTCGCATAATTTAAGCCTTGAAAAGTATACAATTTTAATAATTTCAATTTCAACCTTTCTTGTACTGAGTTGGTAATTGCATATTTTAAATCACCTATTGCGCTTAGTTTCATTTAATCAAACATGTTTTCTTGAATTTTAAACACATAACTGATTGGATACACGTTTGCCAAAATATAAAAACTATTACATGAATGTGTTGAGTGGGAACAACTTTCTTGTAGAGCATGACTTCCGTAATATTCTCATGATAGATGTTTAAATAAACAGATTTTATGGTACATTGTTTCGGGCGCTACTATTACAGAGACTAAACATATATTTCTATGACAAGGGTTTACCTCAGACTCTGAGAAATACACAGCTTCAGCCACAGACAGTACAATACAGTTTTAGATAATATCAACATTACCGAGGATATGATTAAAAAAGAAAATGGAATCAATAAAATGCAAGTCTGATGGCACAAATGGTTATACCCACGTGTACTAAGAGAACTCAACAGTCTTATTGCCTACCCCATACACCATCTTTTTACAAATTCATTAAAACACGGAATCTTGCCATCTGCTTGGAAAATAGCCCATGTCGCACCTTTATGCAAAAAATGTGATAGACAATCGAATAGCTATAGGCCTATTAGCCTAGCATCAGTTGTCTGTAAAAGTGTAAAATCGATAATATTTAGTATTTAGTGTGAACAGGGTTAATGAGTGTCACACTCTGTCAGCATTGTATTGGCGAAACAATGACATGCTGAGAATGTAGGCAATACCAGCATTGTGTGCGTCACTTCTATAATATAAGCTAGGTAGAATTGGCCACGCGGGAGTGAGGGAGCGGGTGGGGGAGAGGGAGAGGTAGAAAGGCGGGGGGGGGGGGGGAGAGTAGAGAGAAAGAGAGAGAGAGAGAGAGAGGGGAGGTGGGGGAGGATGGATGGAGTGAGACAGGGAGAGAGGAGAGACGGATGGAGGGTGGGAGAGAGGGAGAGAGGGAGAGAGAAGTATAAAACTCCAGCACATATTTATAATCAGATGACTAATATAACATAAAAATAGAATCAATCAGTGTCTGAGTTGCTAACCAGAGTACATTGAACCACAGGGTGAATCCCAGACATCACCGGTCAAGCTACCCCAGGATGTTATTGACACCGTACGCCATGACGTACAATTCGTACCCTAGTGACGTCATTATGATTGTGACGTCAGCTAACTAGTGATGTAATTGATTAGGACATCAGATACTCATGTGGCAGGTCGTATTCCACCCCCACCCTCACCCACCCCCACCCCGCCCCTCCCTCATTAACGTGTTGCGCGATTTTGAGAATATGTGGTAGGCCCATTTATATTTATAATAATACCTGATGGCCATCGTTCCATGCACGCTTCGTATTTAATTGTGGATAGATGTGCTGTCAAATTACGTGATACAACCAGCTGTACGCCCGCCACCAGAACAGCCAGCAGCCACACCAGACCAATCAGACCCTTAGATCGACGAGTGGGCAGGCGGGACTTCATCGGGTAGAGTACTGCCCAATACCTGGGACACAAACATGTGTTTGAGAATATCATTACATTTTTATAACTCGATCATCTTGCTTCCTCAGCAGACTACAAGCAGAACGGCTTCCTAATGAGTCTGAATAGTCAGCATTCAGAATTCGCAAGTGCCACAATAACCAAAGAACGAAATTCAAATGTCAGCTATAGAAGGATTGGCTGAAATGGACATTTCCAGTTTTAGCTATGCCTTGCCCATCTCCAGCCACACTTCGACCGTGTTGGGATCGATCATGGAACTCCCTGACTATCAATTTCCAGAAACGTATAGAGGTGAGCTGTTGAATCTTTTGAAACTAAATTGTCTGTCTCTCAAATTATACTGTTTATTAAATGGGTAAGACAATTCGTACAACGTGTCGGACTATTAAGCGTTTAAGACGGACTAAATCGAGTCATTCATAACGTAATAATTATGAAGTCAGCCTACACGTCACGTAGCTGATTCTGACGTATCACACATATGACTGACTGAGGAAATCGATTCATAAATTACGTGATAAGTTATTTAACCGCGAGCTCGCTGACGTGGCACCATCGTAGACACGTTTTTGCTGAACCAGGAGCAATGAAATGAATACTTTATGATGAAATCATCACCTTGCTGGGAACATTACTTAATGTCATAAATATATTTTATTAATGTTGGAAAACAATGTTTCTGTTTAGAAATCGAATAATTGTGTGGGCATCTTGAAGCCCAATTTGCCGAACACTTGGATAACATTGGTGCAATTTTGCTGTCTGTTTGTCGGGCATATCCATTAGTACTGGATGGCATCACAGAACATCATGGAACCCAAAGGAGCTATAATGACCATATCATTTCATTAAGGTATAATGGCATATGGCCTATCTTCCCTAAGCGAAAGATAGCACAGTTCCCTATACATACTAACCACAACAAGCATTATCATCGAAAAATGTCCATCTAATGTCATCGACAAAAATGTGACAA
This sequence comes from Chaetoderma sp. LZ-2023a, assembly GCA_034401795.1. Lineage (NCBI taxonomy): Eukaryota > Metazoa > Mollusca > Caudofoveata > Chaetodermatida > Chaetodermatidae > Chaetoderma > Chaetoderma sp. LZ-2023a. The sequence goes on along the minus strand of CM067372.1, from coordinate 169,462,449 downwards.
CAGCCCTAAAGTATCAACCTATACTCAGAGTCAGTACACGAATGATATAATTGACGGAGTCGACGATGCATAAACTCCTACAATCGTGAAGCCTCTGGTCCAGATGTTGTCCTAGAAAATGTCCGTACGAAGACAAATGACGAAGTGAACAGTACGTAGGCATAAAATTCATTTTGAAGTATAAAGGGAGATCTTGGAGCAATTGGAAAGGGGACCACGTTGTCCAGCTCTATACAGGAGGGTATGAAACAAAGGTCTGGTTTCATTGACTCCGATCAGATGCTGTCTCATAAAAGACATACTGGACCTGTCCAATTTATCCATCCTTCATATGATGTCATAATCAACAACATGACGTATATGGTGACGCTATAATCGCTACAGCGTGACTGACTCGATTTAGTCTTAAATGCTTAATAGTTCAACACGTTGTACGAATTGTATGCCTTTACTATTTAATAAACATGCTGTTGAATATTTTGAAACTCATTTAACTGAGCGCTGTTGCTGCCATATGCAGCAACAGTATCCAGTAAAATTAGTTTCAAAATATTCAACAGCTTACCTGTATATATTTCTGGAGATTGATAGTCAGAGAGTTCAGGGATCGACTGATACCAACACGAGTGAGTTGTGGGCGGAGCCTAGATATAGATGGGCGGGGCATATCTAAAACTGGAAAGGTCCAGGAAAGGTCCATTCATATTTGGCTGCTATTGTAAATGATTTTTCGCGTTTGACCTTTCGGATTCAAAGTGTAACATAGAGTCAAAACAGAAGTGCTGAATATTCATGAGACGATTGATGTTCAACTGGTGCTATGGTCTTCAAAGTATGCAAGCTCAGTAGAAGCAGTAACATATATACAGCTCCGGATTAGCGCACATCGCTACCCAGTGAAGATGTAAGCATGTATTGCTGTGTTACCCTGTCAAATGTTTGGGCGATGGTTAGCATGGCAACATTTCAGATACTGCCATGGTGAATTATATGTTACTTGATCGTTTTTCATCCATGGTTCATGCTGTGCATCCAACTGAATTATGTCTTCTATGAGACAGTTGCCATCAGATCGAGGTGAATCCAATTCCAATATTCCACAATGGATACGATATACAAAAATTTGTTTAAAAATTTGATGTTGTATATCAGCAGTCTAATGACGTCACAATCAAATGACATTTTAGCCCCCTTACAGAAACAAGAACTGGATATAACACATTCTCTGGATAACCTATATCCAACTTTGACCTATGTATACGTGGCCTACATAATCGGCCTTGACCTAAAAACACAGTATGTATATGGTCGACCTTGCTTACCCTGTAAATTAGCTTTCACCATCCCATAACGTCACCATCTAAGCATGCTTCCATTCTAAAAACCAAGTCGTCTTATTAATATATACCTATAACCCTATCATCAACAAGAATTTCATGAATACCAATCAGGTTTCATTCCAGAATGATGCTGAAAACCATTGCTGCCCTACCCAGCAACAGCAACAGCAACAACCCACCACAACATCTAGTAGCAACACTCATGAAATATTATGTTAACTCGATCATCACAGCCAAAATCATGCATGATTTTTAGAAAGGATGATGTCGGAATCCACTGCTGCCATCACAAGCAACCGGTCCAAAGTTTAAAACTTAAAAAACCAACACTGGCTGTCTGATGAAATACAATTAAATATAATCAAGTTCGACTCTAACACGGAAACACCACGACTCAATCTCGCAAATTATGGCACTGAAAACCGTTGCTGCCATAACTAGAAACAGTCCCCAGTAACACAACAGTCGAAACTGACACCGGATCTCCACGAAATCAGGTCAAACCTCACGGACATGTGAAAATAGGTAGAGAAAGTGTTCACTTTGAAAACATTGCCTAGCTGGAAGACCTGGCAAGCACAATATTTTTCCCAAAATAAACAATAGCTACCTTGCAAAAACAATCACACAATACTGTACAAGGTTATGTCAATAAAAGAATGAATAAATTCCTCAACATCCGATTTTCCACCCAATCACCACCAAAGGCCTACAAAACTGAAGTTCATTGGTGACTCTTACTGTCGAGATCAACCGCTGCCGAAAACAGCCATTGTCCCCGACACCACAATTCACACAATGGACCTTAGCTGTATAACCGAACTAAAATACAGATGTCTAAGATTAATTGTCAAACAATGAATTTTAACACAGACATTCTCAACAGGCATCTGCACAAAACCCAATCCTATCTGATCATCTGATATTCATTTCATAGATGACGTCAAAAAAACTGTTCTCATTTCCCTAGCAACAGTCGTCATCTAAAAAATACCCATTATCCACCGAATATAAAAGACAGAATTATATAAACTATAAGGTCACATTCGACCCAGCATTTCCGAAAACGCTGGAAATTGTTATATACATAAAATATAGAAAAAACAATAAATAAATCTATACAAAGTTCTTATAACAATTCTACGGTGTAAAACAGCAGAATCCAGTCCATCTCTTTACACAGCCAAGAGAGATAAACCAAAAAAATATAACTGAACCGGAAACTATTTTAATAATAATTTAGTCTATTTGTCAGTCCGTCGATTCGAAACTATACCTAATACCATACTAATCCGACCAAACTCGATTCCAACACGACAAAGAGCGAAAAACTAGATTTCAGGCTTCAGTCTCTCCCCAGCACTATAGTCCAGTTTAAAGTGTCATCAGCTTCTCACGAGCGCAATGCCGCCTCTTCCACGCAAACCTTCGAGGAGGCTATCCCTCTCTGTTTCCGTAGATACCTATGAATATGATAACATCGTTTCGTGAAAATGACCGAATAACATTCCACTAATTCAAGGGAGGTAACTTCTAATTTATAATTTTGGCAAACACTAAACTTCTGCGGCCGAAATCAAACGATAAACAACTTTTAGCATGTTTTTAATTACTACAATCAAAACTAACGATCCTAATCTCCACACTCCATACATGCTCGGACTATCTACGCGAACCCAACTATGCAAACCTGAGCACAAATCACCAGTAGTCCAGCACCAATCCAGGACAGATATCTTGAAACTTTTAACCACAATTTGACCAAAAAGACCAAAAATCGTCGACGCCATGGAACCATATTCAGGCAAACTGTAAGAAAACACCTTCAACATCCTTCAACGTCCCAGATAGAGCTTGTGCCCGGCGAAATATCACCCAGATCACAACACAAATATACATTAGATTTATCTGAGACTCACCAAAGAATTGGACTCTACAGCCTGACTTGTCGCATTCACATTCACATTCGTAATTCACATCACCCTTCCAAAGAAATTATTTCCTGGATTCAACTTGTTATCCTGACGATTAGCAACAAAAGAGAATGACAAGACCTGGCTCTCACACTATATTCACGTCCCTACGCCAAGACCAAATAGTTCCCTTCTTTCACCCCCACATAACAACCAATTCAATTAGTTACATCCATATCAAATAACCAATAATCGAACGTTAAACTGAATGATCACCACCTCCACTTCTTCCACGTATTAAAACCTCATTTCTTAATGTAAACATCTCAGTACATGCAATATTAATCCGCCCGAGACAACGTCATCTACCACTTCGCGCGTGAAATATACATCCGAAATTTACAGCTAGGGGAAAACCGATATTGTCAAACCCCGGTGAACGTATATTCCTAGACCACTATTGTCTAAAGCATACGAGGAAATAACACTCGAATTGGAGAGACCGGGGTCAAATGGTACACTTTGGCATCCAATATCAACCCATACATGGAAACATGAAATATATAATTTATTCATTTCACTCTCTTACATATCGTTAGCTGTCAGCAGACCCCCACTGCAAAAATTGCAATGGGAGCCACAGTGCTGCATATCGCGGATGCCTGGCTTTGCAAAAAGCCAAGGACGTCCTGAAGGTAAAAACGCCAAGAAGAGGGTCACGCAGCAAATAAGCCGGGGGACTGAACGGCCGGCTGGGATACAAGCACCTGGACCAGCCACACATCCTGAAAGGATGGCATGGTGGAAAAGGGCTGAATCCGTAAGGAAGAAGCTGGTTAGCGCCGGGAGGGAATGCTCAGGCATGGGACTGCAGAAAAAAGTGGAAGAGCTCCCAGTGAGCCCGCCCCCCCCCCACAACAGAGACGGCCATGCGCAACCTCCCTCATGTGAGTATGGCCAGCAAAGCATGTACACGGGCCACAAGACAAACAAAGACGCCAAAAAGCCGCCTGCTCAAGACCTAACGTCACAGGCAGTAGCAGGTGCCTGAACGAAAGAGCAGAGCCAATTGGCACAATGGAGGCAACACTAGTGGACAAACAGGTTAACAAACCTGAGAACTCCACTAGCAGTGCTAGCAGCCACAGATGGTCCAGCTGAGATTAGCAGAGGGCAACCAGCGAACAAGGTAAGTCCCACCGCGGTTGGTGGGGTCATAAAATTGTATTAAATATTCAGATTTTTAGATTGATCATAGAGACGATCATATCAACAGTTTGCATGGGCAACGAGGCAACCAGGAGCAATTTTGATGTCTCGTTGCGAGTTTCATAGAACTCTGCTCCTCTGCAAACTAATCATCTGGGTCAAAATTCTGCAATGGAACGTTCGAGGCACTCGGTCTAATACCAACCTTGACGAATTGTGGAACACGTTCCTCAACGAAAGTGACCACTTAGACATTATATGACTACAGAAAACCTGTCTGAAACCCAACCAGGATTTCAAAAGGTACAACCATAATGTCGAAAGACAAGACCATAGCGCAAAAAAAACAACCTGCTGGCATAGCGACCCTCATAAAAAGTAATCTTTCCTACAAAAGATTGCCACAACGTGAGAGTAGCGTAGAGCACCTTAAAATAGAAATAGAAATCAATCATGAAACTATTAATATTGTAAACGTCAATAGTCCCAAGTTGCACTCATCCTCGGACTATGACAAGCTCCTTGAAGGCCTAGAAGGTGAAACAATACTTCTGGGCGACTTCAACTCCCACCATGCCCTATGAGGGAGCAAAACCACGGACTCCAAAGGCTACATAATAGAAGAGGTTATTGATAATCACAACCTGTGCCTACTAAAAGACCATAGACTCACCAGATATAACTTTAGTAATGGCTAATGGTCAGTCCTGGACCTTTGCCTCATAACATCCGGCTTTCGACCAACCCCCAGTTTGGACGTTCAAGACCAACTCATCAACAGCGACCACTTCCCTATCAAAATACATGTAGGAAGCCAACATAGCATGAGCGAGGCGCCACTGCACAGGGACAATTGGAATCCTGAAAAAGGCCAACTGGACTGAATACAAGCACATAATAGCCACGGATCTGGAGACACCGATAACCGGTACCAGCACCAAGGAATAATATGAGCAATGTATGGGGATTCTCTACAAGGCTGCCAACTCAGCCATCCCCCAATCAAAGCCAGACAATAACCCCAAACACAAACGCGTGCCTTGATGGAACGACGAGTGCCAAGAAGCTGTAATGCTCAAGAAAATTGCCTAGAATAGACTAAAGAGGAACTTCAGCATTGAACACCTAGTTGAACACAAGAGACGCCAGGCAACAAGAACCAGAAAAATAGCAAAACACGATCACTGGAGGCAATACTGCTCCGAAATTACTCGGTTCACACTCTCGAGCCAAATATGGCGCAAAGCGAAAGCTATTGCCTGTGAAGAAACCAAGTCCATGAATCCCCTACCAACCCTTATAGAAAATGGGGTAAAGCATGCCAATGACATGGAAAAAGCTGAAGCACTTGCCTCAGTCTTCATTGCGATGCGTAGCAATGATAACCATGACCCTGACTTCATAGCATCCAAAACAAAGGTCGATGAGCATAGCAATCGCCTGTTCAGCTCAGGGAAATGCGAAGACCTTAACAACCGAGACATCAACAAAACTTTCAAGCCCTTGGCAGAGGCAAATGCTCCTCACCAGGTGAGGATGACCTGAAATACGACATGCTTCGTAATATACTAGAGGATGGTAAACAAATTGAAGATTTAGGGGCGTGGCCTCTTCAAGAATCTGGATTGCTTACTAAGGTCTATGCTCCTGCTTCACTACCGGAAACCTTATAGTGTTGCTGCAACAACGTCGCCAGTGGTGATGAAGGAGTAACCGCAGTTGGCTCGCCTCGTCTGATGGTGAAGATGACAATATTTGATTTCTGACTGCTGGGCCTAATCTGACTTGCTAAGATCCTGGTAAGGACTGGGTGTTGCTCCCAGCTCAGCTAGATACCTAATCAAACTTAACAAACGACTTGTCTTACATATACGTAAGATGAAAACTTTATTTACAATAAAAGAAGTTTGAATACTAGAGCAAAATCGCTCACAAAGAAACACTTAGTACAATTCGTTGTACAAAACTAACAGCTAAATTATCTCAAGTCCTAATCCTATTCTAACCTATCAAAGCTACGTTAGGCATAAGAACCACAGCTTCAGAACTAAGCAAGCGAGAAGCTTAGTGAATCAGAAATGGTGGTTGATTGATTTATTCTGAGAGAAGTGCCATCATTTATAGCTCCAATTTGGACTCCCTGCATTTCGCATAAATATACAACTTCTCTCAGAATCTATTCCATTCCATTCCAAGAACTCTTCTAGGTATCCAATAAGCACACGTGATTGGCCAAATAATAAAGTCACCAATCAACCTCTGCTTATTTCTTCCTAGAAGTTCTAACCTAATAACTGATTTCAGCCAATCAGTGATTCCTCCCTCACTTGCCTGGCGCACACATTTATTCTTTATACTTCTTTACTGCAGAGTATGATCGATCTTGATCGGTTATGACGTCATTCTAACCAATCGTACTCCATGAAGATTGCGCCTCACATAGACAAAGCAGTGGGGACAGGTTCTGGTTTGATGCGATCTGTCAGCTAACTAACAACATTCTGGTATGTGGTGTTGTTGCATACAATAAAATGAGTGGCATATAGTTTATCAATAAATTTCGATTCTGTTATGAATTCCTAAAGGATGCTATAATTTCCATGTCCTGTCCATTGCGTACAAATGGAGAAGTCTAAAAAATCATAGGGTGCTAGGCACACGTGCTGGATGATTCATTACCAGATGGTGTTGTTCTAGCCCATGGTTAAATACTAGAGTGCTTACGTCATCAACTATGTCAGTCAGTCACGTTCAATTTATTCTCAGAATTCATGATCCCAACACTTGCCACTAAACATTGATTATTTCCCAAACTACAACTACCAACAACTGCTGAATAACATAAAAGTGAATGCCGGCTAAGCAGAAACACCTTTTATCTAAACCATTTTCAAATACACACGAACTCAGAACCATAGAATCATTTCCAGTTAATTCATCCATTTCCAACATTATCAGATTAATCGTATCTGCTGGTTATATAATGCTATAAACAGCATCCTATCCATGTAACATTAGTGCACTTCTATTACATACAAAGAGCTGACCTGGCCGGCTCGACTTTCCACAGTCCTAATGATTGACACATATTTATAAATAACAGGTGGTCGACTCAGCCACGGTACACTTAGTCATCATAACTTTCCCGCTTTGAATTGTATGTTACAAATACTCTTGATGCAATGCTACAGCATTCATCTTTAGCCCACCTGAACTTTTAGCTCACCTGGTATTTTCAAAACATAATTTCTTTATGGGTCTTAAGTGAATTATAAGATATCCTGCGGGGTCATGACTTACCACAAGACAATCCCATATTTACAAAATGTTACTTAATCTCTACAACCTCGTGTGGAGCTCTGGCAAAATGCCCTTAGTCTGAAAAACTGGGATCGTGGTTCCTATTTCAAAACAAGGGAAGGACAAAACTGACCCAAGATCATACCGGCCAATCTCCCTAACGAGCTGTCTATGCAAGGTTTTGGAGAGGATGATCAAAAACCGTCAAGAACATGAGTTCAAACATAACGGTCTACTCCACCCTTGGCAGAGTGGCTTGAGAAAGGGCAAACACACTACTGGTCACATAGTCAGATTGACAGAGGCAGCCAAGAAACCTCTAGATGCGCGAATAGGAGTTTTCTTAGACGTTGAGAAAGCCTTTGATATGATGTGGCGAAATGGAGTTCTAAAAAAGCTCTATGACTTTGGTTACTGCAGCCGCATCCTATTCTGGATACACGATTTTTTCGATAACAGAAGGATTAGCGTCTGTGTTAATGGACACATGTCTACGGAACAAACATTGGAAAACGGCACCTCGCAGGGTGGTATAATAAGCCACCTACTGTTCAACATCATGATGAGTGATCTACCCAAAGACTTTGAAAAGGACTATGCACTGGGTCCCAACGCAATAGGTGGGCCTATTTTCGCTGATGACACAGCATTGTGGAACAGATATGCGAAGATAAACCGGGCACGAAAGACCATGCAAATAGTTTTTGACATAGTTTCATGGTGGTGCAAAAAATGGTTTCAAACTGTCTGCGGAAAAAAACATTTCAAATCAATTGTACCAATGTTAAATGCGTAGGCTATGATGCAAATTTGTTCCTCAGAAAATAAAGTCATGTGCTGAAGCCAAATTCCTGGGATTAACATTCGACAGAATGCTCACCTGGAACACCCACATCAAGAGTCTGAGGGAGAGATGTTTCAAGCAAGTAAATCGCCTTCGCTCATTAACAAAGCACACCTGGGAGTGGGGTGGGGTGGGGTGGGTGGTGGTGGTGGTGGATGTGTGGCAGATCTTCTGAGCATGCTTATGCTATACCGCAGCCTAATCCTGTCAAGGATATACTACGGATGCGAAGCATACGCCACGGCAAGCAAGTCACTGTTAGGAACCATTGACACCCTCCAATCAAAATGCCTGCTCATTTGCAGTTGGTGCCTCATGGATCAGCCCTCGAGACGCACTCAACGTGGAGTGTGGAGAAATACCACTAGGTCTGCGAAGAGAGGAACGTCTTCTCAAATTTTGGACATACCTACAAAGCTATGCGCCTACCCACCCTACCAGGGAGGTATGTCGGCCATGCAAGGACACAAGGTACTGCCCAAAATGGCAAAAAAGACCAAACCACTAGGCCTATTAATGACAGAGCTCGCCAGTGCCACTGAACTGGTAAATGTCGAAATAGAAACCTCAAGGGCGGCTCCTGACCCGCCATGGCTACAACCGCAGATCAAGGCACATGCCAGACTATCCTTACAGATAAGCAAGAAAGACCCGCCAGCGCTAATCAGGAGCTACGCTCTGGAAAACATCGACAACCGATGGAAGGAGCACAGGAAAATCTATACTGATGCCTCCAAAATGTCCAACTCCGGCGAATGCAGAGCAGGAGTAGTCACAGGCGACCAGGAAGAAGTTCTCAAGTACAAGCTTCCGAATCACCTGTTAATATATACACTGGTGGCAATTAAAAAGGCTCTAAAATGGATTAAACAGCAAATCCAGGCAAATACGTTATTCTCACAGACTCATTAAGCTCGGTGAAGAGCTTCAAATCTAGCAGCAGCAAGAGCAGGAACAACCTAATCGAGGAAATCCGGCAGCTGTATGCAACTGTGGTGACTGACAACAAAACTGTGGACATCGACTGTGTCCCAAGTCACGTTGACATCAAACGCAATGCGCAGGCCGATGAGGCAGCCAAACAAGCACTCAAAGATGGAACTAGTCCGAAGCAAACGCACTAGTCAAAAGGCACATCAACAGAAAATGGCAAAAACAATGGGCCGAAAGCGCAACTGGCAGATTCCTGTTCAGAATCGTCCCTGGAGTCAAACGCAAATACCACAACCACATCACAGGCCGCCAGGGCGACATTGTATTATGCCACATCAGAATGGGTCGGATCAGCGTTAACCAGATACAAAAAAACTAAACCTGTCAGACACAGACCAATATGAGGCTTGCGAGGAGACTGAAACTCTAGACCATTTCTTCCTACGGTGCACTGAATATACAGGCATTAGAAAGGAACTCATCAATATGCTGAGAAAGGGAAATTTCAATCATGACCCTATAGAAGACATGATAACAATGCATGACCGACAGATCAACCACGAATTAATCGAGTTCGTGCTTGCATCGAACAAACACATCATATAATCAGAACACATCATATAACACAGAATCTCCCCATGATAGGAAGCAATAAAGTATTGTTTATAAACAGTCGCATTGAATGTTTAGCATTCATTAGGCCACATCAGTCTTGTTCATGCATGTTGATAAGCTGTGGTCGCATTGAATAAGCTTACAAATTTGACCAGTAAACGTTAGCGTTAAATTATGCCACATCAGTCTTATTCAAGCGTGGCGATAAGCTGTGGTCGTAAACGTTCAAATGAGCTTGCAAACACTTACAAACAAAATATAACTAATATACACGTGTGTGCCTGCATCATGAATAAAGTATTGTTTATAAACATTCGCGTTGAATGTTTAGCGTTCATTAGGCCACATCAGATTTATTTATGCATGTTGATAAGCTGTGATCACATTGAATAATCTTACAAATTTGACCAGTAAACGTTAGCGTTAAATTACGCCACCTCAGTCTTATTCAAGTGTGTCGATAAGCTGTGGTCATAAACATTCAAATGAGCTTGTAGACACTTACAAACAAAATATAATCAATATACACGTGCGTGCCTGCGTCATGAATAAAGTATTGTTTATAAATATTCGCAATCAATGTTTAGCGTTCATTAGGCCACATCAGATTTATTCAAGCATGGCGATAAGCTGTAGTTGCATTGAACAAGCTTACACATTTGACCAGTAAACGTTGGCGCTAAATTACGCCACATCAGTCTTATTCAAGCGTGTCAATAAGCTGTGGTTGTCAACGTTCAAACGAGCTTGCAAACACTTATAAACAAATATAATTAATATACGCGTGCATGCCTGCGTCATGAATTGATGACCTAGAGTACGTGAGTACATGCCTGAAACACCTGTTTGTTTATTGGTTTGTTTTCTTTTGTTCTCTTTCTTTTTCTTTCAAAGCCAGAGCCGGTGCCCTGATGCGGCAACGAATCCACCAACGACAGGCTGGCAGAGAGACAGATGGAGGATCAGGACGGACAACTGACAAACATAACAACAGACAGGCTTGCCTGCCGATGGAACACGAGGGATATGGACGTGTGTCCATGTCATTCGTGGTCCGGCGGTAGATATGTTTATCTGTCGAATGGACTGACAAACCGATCAACAAATGGACAGATAGACGGACAATTCTGGCCACAGCAGCCTGCTGGAGTACGCGTTAAGCAATATACTTGGCCCCACTTGCTCAGTCTTCTCGGATGGGACTTTAAACTAATGTCCCATCATACAGTGCTCATCACTGTGTGAACGTGAGTTAGGGCTAGGTAGGCAAGAAATTTCGTCATAACCAAAGTAAACTGGATGCTGAATGGATTCGTTCTCGGACGGAATCAAGCAACATACGGATTACATAATCAAAACAAAATTGCTCGAATGAGAATCTTTCGGACATTTTCAATGGGTATAGGGAGGGAGGCAATCCGGATGGCTGATTGAGTTCGTCCTCGGACGGACGCAATCACCATATGGGCTGCCAAAACAATCACAATCAAACAAGGGTGTGCTGGTGCCTGCTTCGGATGGCGACCAGAAGGGCAAATGGGTTCTAGGACCCTAAAGACCCCCACCCTCCCTGCACCCCAAAGGGGCCGAGAGGTCTCTGACCTGACGCCGCCCCCATAGGGTCCTAGCACCCTAAAGACCCCCACCCTCCCCGCACCCCAAATGGGCCGAGAGGTCTCTGACCTGACGCCCCCCATAGGGTACATCAGGTCATATGACCGCACGCACCCACCGCCACCCCACGCATCACCTACCCCATCCCCTTCCTCACCCCTGTTAGGCCCAGGGTAGGCCCTCGCCATCCCCCACGCCCAAGCATGAGGAGCAACAGAACAGCAATGGACAAGAACAGTACATGCCATCTTCAACATGAGACAACATCGAGAACAACGATTAACACACGCACGCACGCACGCACGCACACACACATGCGTTCGTGCATTATTGTAATCTGATTATTGTAATAGTGGATAAGCTTGGTGATTGGACCGTTGTACCACTGATTGTTATTGTCGACCACCTCAGCAGCGGAGTCGGACACCTGGAGATGTTCGGCGAGCAGGGCCTGCAGCAAGATGTTTTTCCTATGTCCTGATGGGGCAATGATCAGCACCACCTGACCGGCATCATCTGGTCTACTGCTGTATGGCGCTGACATGTTGCACGTGCATATGAAGGATGGTTAGCAGCTCTTCAGCCATAGCCTCGTCTATATCTGGGAGATTAAATGGCAGTACTTCATGTACCAGCTCTTTTGCCTGTAGTGTGGGTAGCGTTGTACTGCCAGTGGATATGAAGGATCCAATAGAGGCGTCAAGCATGAAATCCCAACAACAGCTGAGAAGGTAATGCAGAGGGCCTGTGTCAGTGCCCGCAGTGTCCAGCACCTCGAGTATCCATATGATGCAAGCTCGAGCAGCCGCCATGCTTATTATGTGATCTTAAATGGCAGGCCAAAGAATCTCGACTTCTTCACCTCGGGTAGTTGGAGCTTTGCTGTTACATTCGCGTGGCGATCCACCATGATATGGCCACCTTGAGATTCACCCCCATCTTGTTGGAATGAGCTCCGTGGTTTCAGGAGATCCTTAACCAGGTCCTGTGCGTAGGACTCGGTCATAACCTTGATGGCACCAGCCTCATGGATTCCGATCATACCTCGCGTCACTGCCCTGTCTTTGATGCCCATCCGCTTGTATACAGGCTGGGCCTTGTTGATGGCCGATTGTCCTAGCGTATCAGTGCTTCCGATGAGATCTCTGGCTGGGATGGTACCTTGGATCTCTCGATGTTTTCCCTTCTCATCGAAGTCTAGGAAGGAGATATGGGCAACGGTGTCTTCTGAGCCGAGGTGTGCCTCGCCCAAGTGAGTCAGATCACCTAGCTCTTTGTGTTCTAGGCCTGTGAGTGACAGAGACATTGTTGGGGTATACATACATCTTAAATCTAGTCATATCCCGAGTGGCAGAGGTGGGCAAAGGTAGACCACGTGGTGTGCCAAGGAAATAAGTAGCAATGCTCCAGATGCTGGCCCTCTCTACAGGAGCATGACTTGTCGGCTAACCACCATTTCTGGGCATTGGAAATCCTCAGTCCGCGGGATCAACTATGTGCTACCGACTCTGGCATAGCCCGCCATGCCTCATAAGCTACTGTTGGGGCATGGACCTGCCAGGCATCCATTATATATACCCGTCTTAAAGCTAGACATAGGCCACACTGATCTCGGCCATGATACTCTTCGCTAGCCCCAGAACCGCGGCTTTCATTAGAGGAATGCATTCGCTCATAATCTCTGGTGGCAACAGTATAGGAGGCGCCACCAATGGTGATCTGTGGGATGTGATGGTAGCACTGCCAGGTGGGGTGTTGGGTGTCAGCACAGGTCGCCATTTGTCGTCCAGCATTCTGTGTGTCGGAATGATGGTAGCACTTACTCGTGTCGGCGACCTAGGTAGCAGTCGGACAATCAGCATGGATATGCACTGTTTAAACCATATAAATAATGGAGCCCATATTTTCTCACACAACCGGTGTAGCTGATCTCGTGGATGTGTATGAGGTTGATGCCGCCAAGGTTAAGGAAAGTGATGGCAAGTCGTTCATCCTCCAATATGGAGCAGACTCCAAGACATTCTCCCTCCATCCCATCAGTGGAGATGCTGTAGAGCGGCTCACTGACCTAAAGGATATCTTGAAGGAACGTCTGGATCGAGAGCGGGATGGGGACAAAATAGTGTTCCGCTATGACTTTCTGAAGAAGAAGTTCATCCTCCACCCTCTGATAGAGCAGTCACTGGACAAGGTTGAGGATGTTAACACTTTGGTCGCTGATCTCAGCTTTCATGTCTTAGAGTCGACTGTGAAACATGCCCCACCGATGGCACATGATGGTGTGGTGTTGACCCTAGTGAAACAGCTTCAGGTAGTCTTCGAAAAGAATGTGGTGTGGTACCGCGCTGGACATGGTGGTAATTGGCGAGTGTGGGTGCCACCATATAGACTTCCAGTGGTTATTGACCTGGAGGTCACCGCACTCTCCATGGTTGTGAAGAAGGATGGCATGGTTCGGAAGCTTTATAATAGCGGGCATCTTTCCTGACCTATATAGGACAGCGCACAACCCTAGTTGCAGTGGTTCATAGGATTGAGGCCATTGGAGGAAAGCTCCTGCTGCGTCGCCCCTTTAATGGACCAGAGGAAGCCATCAATATTCAGGATGGCATCCTGCGGATAGAGGGTGTGTTGCACTCCTCGAAGGCGAAGGGCTCCGTGAAGCTGCTCGAGCGTGTCAGGCTCATAAGTCTGCAAACAACCCATATTGTGCTAGAGCTGCGGCTTCTAGCTAGTGGCAAAGTGAAGCAACTAAGACCTGCCCCAGATGGGATGCAGATCAGCATCGAGGACAGCACAGGTCTCAATATGACACAGATATTTCTCGAGGGGTTCACCTTGTTCGGTGTAACCATCCATATATAGAGCCAACATGCTAGCACCACTATTACTTGTATCTGTTCTCGTTGTCGCGGTACTGAGTGCGGATGTCAGGACGACTGAGAAGCCATGAAATTAGATGCCAAGTGGGCCCATTTCCGAGACAAGCCCCAGTACAATCACTTCAGTGATCATCTGAGAAAATATATCTATGAGCGATTTCACACACGTGAGGAAATTGAATCTACATGCCACTTCTATGGTGTAGAAAGGTTAGGGCGGGGTTGTCTGCAGCCGCAGTTCCGCTACAACACCAGATTCTCTGTGTCACACGTGAGCATGCTAGAGTCTACAGAGGTGCAGATGGTAGGCATTTTAGCGTTCTGCCAAGTGAGCGTTGCCAAGGCAGCTGGAAGGGCGTGTGGGTTATCCCCTCATGCCGATGTGACACTGCGCGTGACTATGTGTCTGTTTGATTAGTTTGTATGGAAACATGAGGCGTGGTATGTATTTGTGATCCAACATTATGTCTATAATCATCATCATCAATCATCATCAATCAACATCAATCATCATCAATTAACATCGAGCAATCATCATCATCATCAATCATCATCATCATCATCATCATTATCATCATCATCATCAATCATCAATCATCAATCATCATCATCATCATCATCATCATCAATCATCAACCATCAATCTTCATCATCAGTCATCATCATCATCAAGTATCATCATCATCATCATCATCATCATCATCATCATCAGCACCATCATCACCATCATCATCAATCATCATCAATCAACATCAATCATCATCAATTAACATCAAGCAATCATCATCATCAATCATCATCATCATCATCATCATCATCAATAATCATAATCATCATCATCATCAATCAACACCATCAAGTTGTCCAGTGTGGTCTACTATCTGCAATAACTACACATATAATTCGACATATAATCCAATGTATTAGGTATCTTGGCTATGTATGCATTACACAAAAATCTAGATTTAGCTGATAACCTGTTATGCATTGTCTATGATATGAATATCCTAAGGAAAAATCTGTACACATGTATATCGGCTAGGTCTATATCTTTAGTAGCAGCATTGTCGTCTGTAGGTGTTTTTTAACGATAGTATTAATTTTTACATGATTGAGAATACTATTTCACTAATAACACATAGCGAGATTTGAACCAGCGATTTTAAAGTGTAATTCAACATATAAACAAAACAACACATCTCGGCTAAGCATTATTTGCGAATTCGCACCTGTTTCACAGAGCTGAGGGAATATATACCTACAGATTGCAATCGATAATGCCAGCATATATATTTATATATTTACATAAATTATTGACTGTTGTCTATAATTTCAAAATGTAGTTATCAATGTGTTTATCAGTCCGTGATCTGTTTGCTATTATTGCACAACAATTCATAAAAGATAAATATCATTATTTGTAATCTAATTATCGGTTAACCATTGGCTCAGTAGATAACAGTGCTGAATTCTAATAAAAAAAACATGGTTCAAATCTCTCAAAAACCTCTGCTACCAAGTTCGGAAAAAAGTATGCACTAGTGTAGGGGTACAATGACAGAAATAGGAACACCGAGAACCACATAAAAACACCTGAAGAGAAGAGAGAGAGAAAGAGAGAGAGAGAGGCAAGCGATAATGTCGGGGTTCTCCCGGAAGTGTGGGGTTCGGGAGTTTTATATTTTTTAAAGTTTTTTGGTTTGCTACAACGTTATCACGCCTCTGTATGTAATGTGTGGTTGATCACAGGTGATCATCGGTATACCACTAAATGACGAGCTGGTGCAGCATTGTCAGAAGCTAAGTAGTTATATATTAGGGGTTCTAGAACAGGCCACCACCAGGTGATGCCCTATTAGAGAAACGCAACTGTATAGGTAAACAATTCTCAATCATGGGTTACCCTAAAGAGCTATGGAGTTACATGAATGGTGTAGGCTACGTGGCATGGCGGGAAAAAAGAGGCAAGATCATTACATGACCTGGGCGACTATGCAAATAAATCGCTTGAGTTCTGGAGAGCCTCTCCTGACCTATCATTCGCAATAGTAGGAGATGAGTTAATTGTCCGAAAAACCCCACCAGGTGTCGAGTTAGGGGTTAGACGCTATCCACTGACAGCAATGGCAATGGCAGACCTAAGACAGTATTTAGATCATCTGCTTAGGCTGTCCAGCCATATCTGCATAGAGAGGAGATAAATAAAAGATAGCTATGTCATACACTTTTCTTTTAGGAGGATATTCAATGATGTCTACCAGAATTTTTATTGGTAAACTGATTCCCATACTTGAAAGTACAACTGCAGAACCATCAATAATCCCAGAGTGTATCGACCCAGATGTGCAGACTAGATGTATATTCTCATCATTCACAGATATCCGCTCGTTATTGTTGAATTTATCATAGTATTTACCTATAGACTCTCCAGCTTCATCGAATTTACGATGTACGTGAACCATAGGGTTAGCTAACAACGCCCATTGTTCATGAGTGCTTTATCTGAGATTCGATTCTGAATCATGTTGACTACTCTTAAGTTAGGTGTTGTAATTGGTGTGTTGATGTTTCGGATATGTTTTTCATGGATCATCCAATGGACCTTATTGGAGAAAGCTTTGTTTACATAGTTAAACAATGTGTATAGATTGCTGGTTCCCTCATCAGGCTTAGCAACCCCTTCATACGCTAAGGTTGGATATTTCTGAACTTGAAGTTGAGGAGAGGAATTCCGACCATGGAATGCTCCTGGCCGACCAGGCTGGCCGAGGCAGCCTACATGCTTCTCTCCCTTAAAATGGTAATGTAATGGATAATGATGTTCATCTATCATGATAAAGACACTCGCATACTTAACGCTATGTTTTCCTGCTCGAATCTTGGCCCAGTCGATTTGTAAAAGATTACTTAATGGAACACCTGATTGTTCAGCTTTTTGAAAAGCGGAAATAATATTTTCAACATAGAGGATAGATATTTTCGATTTTATAATATCTTGCAAGATATACTTAGGAAGTCATTTCTCTAAGACCTGTTTTACTTGGTGGTAGCCGCGGATCATGGATTGACAGTTGGCCTGTTTTACTTGGTGGTAGCTGCAGATCGTGGATTGGCAGCTGTTCTAGAACTCCTAATATATAACTACTGAATACTGAAATTTGCTTAATTGTGATTTGCGAACGCTGAAAATGGCTTAATTGTGACATATGAGTGATGAAATTTAATTAATTGTGAATTGTGAGTGATGAAATTTGCTTAATTGTGACATTTGTATGATGAAATTTGCTTAATTGTTGCTTGTGAATAAGGAAATTTGCTTAATTGTGAATCGTGAATGATGAGCATTGTTGAATTGTGACTTGTGACTGATGAAATTTGCTTAATTGTGACTTGTCAATGATAAGATTTGCTTAATTGTGACATAAGACATGAAATTTGCTTGATTATGACATTTGAGTTAAGCGAACCAATGTTCAGATATCGGATACACTGACAAATTCATATAGAAGTATATTTTGAATTCTGTACACTGTATAGTAGTAGTAGTAGTAGTAGTAGTAGTAGTAGTAGTAGTAGTAGTAGTAGTAGTAGTAGTAGTAGTAGTAGTAGTAGTAGTAGTAGTAGTAATTAATATGAATCTTGTCTTTGATGACGCACTGGCACTGGGATGTAGCTCATTCAACATCTGGAATGTAATTTTACCTTTTAAAATTTTTCGACCTGAGTGGGGTTCGAACATGCCAATTGTGTGTCACCTGTCACCTAGCATTTGGTCGGTTAGAGTTCTAGCACCAAACCAGTATCCAGAGGAAAACATCCTCTTTCACCAGACTGACTTTCAACTACCCGTACAGTCCAGATATTCCTACTTTTACGTTTCTCTTAGATCCATTCTGCTATATCATTAAGCACTCGCAACGCATTGACTCAGTTTTTCCAAAACAAGACTTCGTGTTTATTTTAGTACTTGAGAGTTGTTTATTTTGTTTGAATCAAGGGGGACATTATCCTTATCTAAATATATTGTTTGCTCTACATTTTATATTTATGCCGACACAATAGGGTTTTTTCAAGGTACAGTCAAACCTGTCCATGGTGACAAGCCGCCTGGGGGAGTAGAGAGTGCTGGATCTACAAGATTGATGGTGAATTGTTGTAAGACCACGTGGCTTGTAGGGCCACCATCTTCCCATCTCAGGAGCCATCATCTGAATTAATTGACAGTATCGAATGAACACATTTCTTTAAAAAACTTGCTTTAAGTGTGCTTAAAGTGGCCCCTACCAACAAGTTGACATATTTCAATTCTGTTATGGAGAACGTCTGCGGACCGAGAGAGGATTATCTTCGGGGATTGCCACTGCAGCGACTGGTTAGGTTATCTAGCAAGTCATTTCATGGTAAAATGTATGTGGCTGGTCTTCTCTTGGTCTGTAAATGCAACACACTCGAGGTGTGGGTGGAGCTTAGCTAGAGATGGACGGGTCATAGCTAAAAATGGAAGGTTCATTATTCCATTATAATCGCTTAATAGACCATCAAGTTGTACAAATTGTATGTCTTTACTATTTAATAAACATTTTGTAGAATACTTTGAAAGCAAATTGACTGGGCGTTATTGTCACAATAAGCAGTAACATCGTCCAGTCTAATTAGTTTCAAAATATTCCACAGCTTACCCATAGAGTTTTCTGGAAATTGCTAGTCACGTGTATTACTGATATTAAAAATGTGTATATTCGCTAACACGGTTTCAACAAGTTTCAAGTTTATTGAAAATAGGGCTACGCCCGGGTCACTATAATGATGTGTATGTTCCAGTTATGATAAAACAGTAATAGCTGTTGCATATTTTGAAACTAATTTGACTCAGCACTGCTACAGCTTATGGCCGCAATTTTAATTGAAAACTGAAAGAACCATCACATATAACCCATCCAAACCCTGAGTCAACATAGCCTGGATCTTTTCCCAATATTGTGTGGCTGTTCGAGACACATTAAAAATGTAATCGGTAGTTATAACTCGACTGAAAATTGATTCGTTGAACTTTGTACGACTCTGATGACCACTACATGTGGTCGGGCTTGTTTTAAAGCACAACTAGTTAATTTTAATCAGTTGGAGTAATAACTAACAGCTTGTCCTTATCTAATACATTAACCCTTGTACATGGTCATGGCTAAAAGCGCCGAGGTTCAGAAGTTTAATGACCAATCCATTAGGCTTCCTACAATCGCTTGGCAATTGTCCTTGGGCGGGGGTTTTGGTCAGACAACTTATTAAGATCCCCAAAGGCGTTATGTTACCTCACTACCTATATGGACCAAATTTTGTCAAAATAAAGTAACATGATGGTAGATTACGAAAAATATTTGGAGGTGGTAGGGCGGGGGTTAGGGCGATGTGCTCAGACCACCTTTAATACATGGATGATACAAGCTACATGGATGAAATTTGTCAAAACAAAGTAGGCTGATGGCAGATTACGAATAAATGTAACTGACCAAATTTCGGAGTGGGGACAATGTAGTATTACCACCCTTAATGGGCCCTGTATACATATCCCCAAGCGGAGGGGTGGGTGCGTGAGTTGTCATTTACCCCGTAAGCTACAAGGACCAAATTTTGTTCAATCAAAGTAGTGCGATAGTAGATTATAAAAATGATAAAATTTACCAAATTTCTGAGTGAGAAGGTGTGGTTAGATCACCACAAAGTGCCGAAACGAATCATTGACCCATTAAAGCGGCACTAATTATACTTCTTTAGACAAAGAAGAAACGCACGTGATCGAGGGCATAATCCCCATTTATCCTTGGAAAACGCGACCGAGAACGAGGACCCACGACGACGAATAGTCATTCGTATTTTATATACCTACTCTATTCAGTTCTATGATAAGGTAGATTAGGCCTACATTACCGTAATCAATTCTAGATTTTACTTTTCCTTTGGATAAATCCACTTTTAGCTATGCCCCGCCCATCTCTAGCTAAGCTCCACTCACACTTTGTCCGTGTTGGGATCGATCCATACACTCCCTGAATCACACTTTCTAGAAAACTATACATGTTAGCTGTTGAATATTTTGAAACAACAGTCCAATTAGTTTCAAAATACTCAACAGAATGTTTAGTAAATAGTAAAGACTAAAGACATACAATTCGTAAAGCATAGCCTAGTCCGTCATTAAAGCGATGCTAATCTCATCTCAAATGTTGTATTGCACTGATAGAATATGGTTTATAGATTCCATATCATTCATATCCTGTCACGTTCCCTGATCTGTGTCGGAATTATCTGTTTTATAATATCGAGTAAAGGTTGAACAGTGATAGACACCATTTTGTTTCCTCAAGCTATTGTGTGTGATGTCATGTAAGCTCCAATGCATCACATTCTTTATTATGTAACGCTCATCCCATTGAATATTTTGAAACTAATTTGGCAGCAACAACTTCCAATCAAATTGGTTTCAAAATAGTCAACAGCTTACCTGTAGGATTGCTTTTATACCACATTGCCAAACTATAGCTGGCGCCTCTATGACTGAGCGTATATACTGAGGCAGACACGCTAGGGTTTTTCTGATTGGTTGAAATGTAAATCATGACAGCCATCATAGGGTGTAGAAATGTACCAACATTTAACTACTAATTCCTGAATATCTTTCCTTAGCGGCGCGATAAAAAGCTTAACATTACCTGGATAGTTTATGACCGGCGTGTTAGATCACCCGAATAGCTATCAAGAGATGGGGTTAGTTATCCTTTGACTAAGAGATCATGAGCTATTAATGACGTATTTGATTATGATGTCAGCCTACTTATGATGTAATTGATTATGACGTCATATACTTGATCGATAGATTGGATTCATCAATGGACCATTCCACTTTTAACTATTCCCCGCCCATCTCTAGCTAAGCTCCACCCACCTTTTTGCCCATGTTGGAATTGATCGATCCCTACTCTCCCTGAACCTAAATTTCCAGAAAACTATACATGTTTGCTGTTCAATATTTTGAAACCAATTTCACTTGGTGCTGTTGCTGCCTATGGCAGGAACAGCGCCATGTCAAATTAGTTTCAAAATATTCACCAGAATAGTTATTATATAGTAAAGCCATACAATTCGTGCAACAACACCTCCTAGTCCGTCATTGAGTAACAAAGCGATCATGAAGGACCTAGATAAGTCATTCATGGCGTATTTGATTATGACGGCAGCCGATCTATGACGTCGCATGCTTGAATCAGCACTTGATCGATAGATTGGATTCATCAGTTACATCCCATCACATTATGTCCCATCCTGCCATCTCACCCAATCAAGTCGCATTCCATTTAACTTAAATTAATTTCATTTCATTTCATTTTAGTCCTAATCTACTCTAGTATTTTCATTTCTTCTCGATCTAATCTCATATATACTATTCTGATTTATGATGCCAATTTCCCTCGCCCCGTAAGGGGAAGAGGTTATTTTGATGGGGTCTGCTCGTCCGTGGGTCTGTGCGCCCGCCCGTCCATCTACCCGTCTATGAACGACTGATTTGGTTTAAATATTAACACAACGAAGGTAGTTGCGATGTAAGAGGAATTTCAAACGGGCTGTGATCTTCTTAATTAACAGAACCAGGAACCAAACCGGCTCAAATTTTGAATCCGTGTGTGTCCTGAAATATACTAGCCCGACCTGACTCAAATTTTAACACAGGAAAGGTTGTAACAATACATTAGGATTCCACATCGTTGGGCATAATCCGAAAAGATCTGGAAAATCCGGGAAAATCAGGAATATCCGAAAGATTTCCGGAAAATTCGAAAACCGTTTGCAAGTGTGACAAGAACAATTACGAGAGTCTGTAATCTCTGATTGCCCGTGCTTCTCTTTATTTTACGGTCACTATGGCAATGGTTGGTATATTTGTTTCATTGTTAATGGATATCCAACTTAAATTCATCTAAATTAAGGCGAAATAAAATTACGTACATTCTTGGTTTCTTTCTTTCAGAGACCCAGAATGCATCTGGAAATTGAAGTTATTCGTGCACTGCTAGCTCCTTACCTGCCAGAGGTTCGGGAATATCGTAAGACTATCAGTCTTCTCGGATGGGACTTTAAATTGAGGTTCCGTCATACAGTGCCCATCACTGTGTGAACGTGAGCTAGGGTTAGGTAGGCAAGAAATTTCGGCATAATCAAAGTAAACCGGATGCTGAATGGATTCGTCCTCGGATGGAACCACGCAACATACGGATTACAAAATCAAAACAAAATTGCTAGAATTAGAATCTTTCGGACTTTCGATGGGACTATGGAGGGATGCAACCCGGATGACTGATCGAGTTCGTCCTCGGACGGACACAGTCACCATACGGGCTACCTAATCAATCAAAATCAAACAGGTGCGCGCTGGTGCCTGCTCGGATGATGGCCAGAAGAGCAAACGAACCCGAAAGACCCCACACCCCAAACCTCCCCCCCCCCCACTCCCCCCCCAAAAGGGGCCGGGAGGTCTCTGACCTAAAGCCCCCCCCCACCCCCTTGGGTACATCAGGTCATAAGACCATACGCAACTACCCCCCCCCCCCCGACCCAGCACCTACCCCATCCCTTCCCCACCCCCGTTAGGTCCAGGTTAGGCCATCCCCATCAACCACGCCCAAGCATGAGGAGCAACAGAAAAGCCATGGACAAGAACAGCAACTTGAGACAAAATCGAGAGACAACGATCAACACACACACACAGAAAGACACAAGCTAATGCACAAACCGACGTCACAAGAATTCACAAGAATTCAACAGAAACCATACAGGCCAGGCGTGAGTCTAGAACCTAGCATTGGGAACTAGCATATAAACGCCTTAAATATTACAACACACACGCACGCACGCACGCACGCACGCACGCACGCACGCACGCACGCACGCACACACGCACGCACGCACGCACGCACGCACGCACGCACGCACGCACGCACGCACGCACGCACGCACGCCCGCCCGCCCGCCCGCCCGCCCGCCCGCCCGCTCGCCCGCCCGCCCGCCCGCCCGCCCGCACGCACGCACGCACGCACGCACGCACGCACGCACGCACGCACGCACGCACGCACGCACGCACGCACGCACGCACGCACGCACGCACGCACGCACGCACGCACGCACGCACGCACGCACGCACGCACGCACGAATATCGTAAGAGACGGAAGAATGACGACCCACTCGAGGACATCATTAAGTCAATGGTTCTCCTCAATGGTCACTGTCATGGCAACCATGGTGCACCTGAAACTGTGGCATCACTATGCAATCAGTGTTTGGATGGCGTGCCTATGCCTAAAACACATAAGTTTATTTTAATCTACACGATAAGATCAGTTACCTACCTTGGAAATGAAACCTCTGACATGTGTCTGTTCCTGTTAGCTTATGGTTTCATTTCATACGGTGCGGCATGCATTATATTGGCTAATTATAGCATTTATAAATAAAATTACCAATAAAATAAGTAGACGAACATGAACAAATTAGATATAACTATGTCTCCCATATATTCCTAAGAATTTATCTGTGTACATGTGTTAAAATTGATATGTTGCTAAATCTTGCAAGTGTGTGTATGCGCAGGACAAGGTCAACTAATGTGCAAAGAAACTGTGTGAATGCTGTGTTCCTAAAATCCAGATTAGCTTGTCGTGACATGGACCTTTCCACTTTATCCATCCATCATATGACGTCATAATCAACTACGTGACATGTAAAATGACATCATAAACAGCGATGACATTATGACGTCATGAACCCATAATTGAAGACGGACTATGCTTTGTTGTACGAATTGTATGTCTATGCCATTTACTAAACATTCTGTCGAATATTTTGAAACTGATTTGACTGGACGTTGTTGCTATAGACAGCAACAGCGTCCAGCCGAATTAGTTCCAAAATATTCAATAGCTTACCTGTATAGATTTTTCTGGAAATTGACAGTCAGGTTGTTCAAAGATCGATCGATCACAGCATAAGCAAAGTGGAGCTTGGCCAGAGATGGGTGGGGCATGGCTAAAGATTAAAAGCTCCATGCAAGATAAATGATTTGGATGAATTAAAACGGGATAGAAAATCTTTCTAAAATCCTATATACGTCATACAGTACTTACAGATAGCCTCATACATACCATGCATATACGTCATAGAGTACCCACAGATAGCCTCATACATACAATGCATATACGTCATACAGTACTCACAGATAGCCTCATACATACAATGCATATACGTCATACAGTACTCACATATAGCCTCATACATACAATGCATATACGTCATACAGTACTCACAGATAGCCTCATACATACAATGCAAATACGTCATACAGTACTCACAGATAGCCTCATACATACAATGCATATACGTCATACAGTACTCACAGATAGCCTCATACATACAATGCATATACGTCATACAGTACTCACAGATAGCCTCATACATACAATGCATATACGTCATACAGTAATCACAGATAGCCTCATACATATAATGCATATACGTCATACAGTACTCACAGATAGCCTCATACATACAATGCATATACGTCATACAGTACTCACAGATAGCCTCATACATACAATGCATATACGTCATACAGTACTCACAGATAACATCATACATACAATGCATATACGTCATACAGTACTCACAGATAGCCTCATACATACAATGCATATACCTCATACAGTACTTACAGATAGCCTCATACATACAATGCATACAGTACTCACAGATAATCTCATACATACAATGCATATGACCATCACAAAACTAGGTTTCATTTTTCTTGCCGCGTCAGACGTATTGACTGGTTCTGTAGGTCATTGGAACATTAGGACTCTTGAAGATGCCATGTGTTGCAACTTAGCTCAATACATGTGAAGTCCCTGCATTTTACATCAAACACCATATAACGATAAGTTTTAAATTTGGATGACTAGAAAATTTGGGCTAACACGACATCAGTACATCAATTCATTTTGTATCTTGAGCTGTGTACATGCATGCCCGTGAATTAACTCGAATTAAGTAGATGCTGATTTTCCTGTAAGCGTTTTCTATGTAATAGATCTGTGGTCAGTGCGTAATGTTATTAGGTTATGTAATCGAAATTTAGATCATCTCTTAAACAAATGAGTTAAGAAGACTATGTAGAAAGGTCGTATTCCTTGTTTAAATGTTACTAAAAGCTGTAGGCCTAATCGTCATAGAAACCAACATCATTATCAAAGTGAACATACAGCTTAATATAACACAAAGTGATACAGTATAATATTGTTTATGAATACAACAAAATGATATCAAACCATTAGCAAAGCAAATCTACCATATAGTCTCCAGCCTGTCTTCTGTCTTAATCATAAATCTTCTTACAAATCTTGACACGAATGGTGATGACGAGGACACATGTTCAGTAAGATTTCAAAACCAGCTGTGCATTAAAGGATGGTCTCAGCATAGTGCTTCGCCAAGAAATAGTTTTGCTTCTTGCAGACAATATTTAAAAATGGGCCAGTTGGGATGCAGAACAAGATCTGTTGAGAGAGAAGGATCCACAAAGGCATAGCACATCATGAAGCTCCATTCTTTGTCCTGGTTTCTGTGCAAAGTTTATAAAGGTATATATTACGCAGATAACAATGTTTATTTATACTAAAGAAATATAGCAATATTGTGTCTAGCTTAAAGTATACAATATATATATATATATATATATATATATATATATATAAGCATGTGCCTGTAACGTTTCTAGCGACTCCGACAATATTTCGAGAATAGAAAAATTGTAATTTCCACAACAGTTAATTCAGACATATTGCCATCGGGAGACAATTGCATTTCTATTATATTTCTATTATATATGACTTTGCATACAGTGGCACTAATGAAAACAATCTCATCTATATAGAGACACATATGCCTGAAATTTGAAATATAAAAACTGCTACGGTATAAACAGAATTCAATATTAACATATGCATACGCTTAACTTACTTAATATATGTAGATACAAGCTAAGTGCTTAATATATCCAATTTCGCTACTGCCTCTAAATAATTGTTAATTATTGTTAAGTGTTGATGACCAAGACATACTTACGCACGTTAATGCGGTTCTCCTACAAAGGAGGTTGTGGTATGTTACAAGTTACAAGGTGGTGATCATAAAGCAATGAAGTCATAAATATACTTGCCAGACTTGTGTGTGATTGTGTGGAATTAATTTTATTTTTTCTAGTGTACGATGTTTGGACTACTATGTTCACGATCTTTGCGTTGAAACTGTGAATGAGTTTTTGTTTTAAATTATGCTTTTTCAAAATTGTGTGTCTTAGTCTATGTTATAAGAAGCTTTTTTGCCAAAACAATGTTGGTATTCTGAGCAGAGGTGCTGTTGCTATATATTAGACAGTGATGGCTTGGTTTAAATTGATTTTAAGATATCCAAATAGTGACTAAATATTGATATTTGGTATCAAATTCTTGTTTGTTGAACTGAAAATAGTTATCGTTGTGGTCGATTGTGGGCATGTGTATTTTACAAGAACATGTTTGAATTAATTCCAAGACGACTGATATTTGTTAACACGAATTCGTATTCATTTCGGAAACAAATTTGGATTAACATGGTCCTACTTAATCGGTTTCGCTGTTCAACTTATTCATGATTGAATTATTCAACGTTTGCAAACTGTACACTCTGTGTTTATTATAACGGACCACGCCTTGGCACAAAGAAGCTGTGATCAAACCATGAGGTCAGTAAAGAAACTTTCTGGAACTGACAAAGCATCTATTTGTGAGCGACTAATCCATTAGCCTAATTGCATCCACTCGTTTATTTCCACAATTATGGAAACGTTACATGCGCAATTAATCATGGCTTAATGAAATCTATTTCCGTGTTAGCCTAAGAATTCGAAAAAGTTATAATTTTAATTTTGGTAATCAATTGTTTGTGATTAGGGTTTTCTTTATTTCACACCATAAATCTTGCAATACAATATTGAGATACATTAGTAAACCAGACAACTTTACAACTTACATTGCATCCTTTATCTATCTTATTGCTGAATGTAAGATACTGGCCATTAATTAATGAAAGCCAGTTATATATGTAAATGCTTCTACAGGTCTTTTAATGGAGGCTAGTTGTCATATATGTAAATGCATCCACAGGTCTTTTAATGGAGGCTAGTTGTCATATATGTAAATGCTTCTACAGGTCTTTTAATGGAGGCTAGTTGTCATATATGTAAATGCATCCACAGGTCTTTTAATGGAGGCTAGTTGTTATATATGTAAATGCATCCACAGGTCTTTTAATGGAGGCTAGTTGTCATATATGTAAATGCTTCTACAGGTCTTTTAATGGAGGCTAGTTGTCATATATGTAAATGCATCCACAGGTCTTTTAATGGAGGCTAGTTGTCATATATGTAAATGCTTCTAGTGGTCTCTTAAAGGAAGTCAGTTGCCATAAATTTAAATGCTTCTAGTGGTGTCTTAAAGGAAGTCAGTTGTCATACACGGAGGGCCTAACTGCTTCTTATGGTCCGTAAAGGATGTCCGTTGTCATATATACAAATGCTTCTAGTGGCCTCTTATGTCAGTTGCCATATCTGTGAATGGTCCTTAAAGCAAATCAGTTGTCATATATGTAAATGTGTCTAGTAGTGTCTGAAAGGAAGTCAGTTGTCATATATGCAAATAATGCTTCTAGTGGTCACTTATGTCAGTTGCCATATATGTAAATGGTCTCTTAAAGCAAATCAGTTGTTATATATGTAAATGTTTCTAGTGGTGTCGTAAAGGAAGCCTGTTGTCATATATGCAAATAATGCTTCTAGTGGTCACTTATGTCAGTTGCCATATATGTAAATGGTCTCTTAAAGCAAATCAGTTGTTATATATGTAAATGTTTCTAGTGGTGTCGTAAAGGAAGCCTGTAGTTATATATGCAAATAATGCTTCTAGTGGTCTCTTATGTCAGTTGCCATATATGTAAATGGTCTCTTAAAGCAAATCAGTTGTCATATATGTAAATGTTTCTAGTGGTGCCTTAAAGGAAGTCAGTTGTCATACATGCAAATAATGCTTCTAGTGGTCTCTTATGTCAGTTGCCATATATGTAAATGGTCTCTTAAAGCAAATCAGTTGTTATATATGTAAATGTTTTTAGTGGTGTCTGAAAGGAAGTCAGTTGTCATATATGCAAATAATGCTTCTAGTGGTCTCTTATGTCAGTTGCCATATATGTAAATTCATCTACTGGTCTCTTAAAGCATGTCAGTGGACATATATGTAAGTGCTTCTATGCAGACGAGCATGGTTTAATAAGACATATGTTCTTCTTAAAGAAGCATACCCTGGCAAGGCAAGCCCGAGAACCCTGTTGTTATCTTAAGAGAGTTTACTTTATCACAAAGCAAACTTGTGTTTTATTGCATAACATCCATTAAACAATTACATATCATTTTATATCTCACTAGTGTAATAATGTCACGTGATCTAGCGATGTACGTCAGGGGCAATATATTACTTTGCCCATTGTCGCCTAGCAGCGATGACATAGCAATAGCTCTTTTGCTAGTGCAGCATTAGCTTTCTACTGGTAAAATGTTGATGAATGCAACAGTTTGATAAATTGTAATAGAAAGCTCGGAGGTTTTGAAAGAAAAATTTTAATAATTCAAGAACTATGATAATAGGATTTTGTGATTGTCATTATACTTTGCTCGCGTCTCTACGTTGACAAAATTTGTGGATAATCCCATTGTACATATATCTACATGTATGTTACAATAAAATATGGTTAAATACAATTTTGCTGCGCATTGGTCCAAACTTGCGGAAGTAAAGCTCTACAGCGGTATGGAAAACATAATGTACGATGGCAGGAAACTGGTCAAAGTCATTATGAAAATGCGAAATAATAGCTTTTGCGATAAATAGAATCTCACACTCGTTGCCATTTCGTATCAAATTTATCACACACGTTTAGTAAGATCTCATTTGGATCTCATCAAATCTCGTTGCAAATGAGATCTTACTATTTAAACTCGTGTGAGAAATTTTATACCAAATGTCAACACGTGTGAGCCCCTCCATGTATATGTAGTATTACCTAATGAATCATTAATTGTCTGTTGTTTTGTTTTACAGAACGCTTCAGTCCTGAAACTTTCTTCCAGACACCATATGAACTCCGACGCAGTATACTGATCAGGCTCCGTGCATTTAAGAAGCTGGATGAGCTAAGAAACGGGATCTTCTAGGAAGAAATGGATATCATAAACAACAACTACATAGAGGAACCAATTTGCAATAACAGCTTAGACAAAGACTCGGGTATTCGTGAGAGCAGCTTGAACAGTGATGCACGTCTTTCTGGCAACAGCTTGGACAAGGACACAAGTATTTGTGATTGCATCTTGGATGAAGACATGAGGATTTGTGGTAGCATCGACGACGATATAAGTGTTAGCGATAGCTTCTTGAAGGAAGACATAGATATTTGTGATATCATCTTAAACGATGAGATCAGTATTCGTGATAAAGGCTTGGATTGTATCAGGATCAAAGGCAATCATATTCCTTCTATGAACTCTGACAAAGACATGTGTATTCCTGACACCAGCTCACTCAAAGACACGCCGCTTCCCGATAGAAGCTCAGGCAGCGGAACACCACTTCGTCCTACCCGCTCAGTCAAAGACACACCTCTTTCTGATAGCAGCTCAGTCAAAGATACACTTATTCACCATAGCAGCTCAGTCAAAAACACACCTCTTCTAGATAACAGCTCCGCCAAAGACACAACTGTTCCTCATAACAGCTCAGTGAACGACACACCTATTCCTGATAACAGCTCAGGCAAAGACACAGCTCTTCTTGATAGCAACTCAGTCAAAGACACAGCTCTTCCTGATAGCAGCTCAGGCAACGACACAGCTTGTCCTGATAGCGGTTCAGGCAAAGGCACACCCCTTCCTGATAGCAATTCAGGCAAAGACCCACCTCTTCCTGATATCAGGCCAGTAAAAGACACACCTATTCCCGACAGCAGCTCAGTCAAAGTTACAGCTCTTCCTGATAGCAGCTCAGTCAAACGCACGTATTTTCAGTATACTAGCTTGGTCAAAAACAGCGATGGCAGCTTTGAAATAGATTCACGTATATGTAATAGCGGGCTGGTAGAAAATACACAAAAGTCAGTCTCTGCAGCAGTGGTATCAACGGGACAACTGAAGAAATTAGGCAATTCAAAGTATAGACTTGCAAGATGGGCGGGTCGTAGCATCGTGGATAAAGGCAATCGTATTCCTGATAACAGCTCAGTCAAAGACACACATATTCCTCATAGCAGCTCAGTTAAAGACACACCTCATCCTCATAGCAGCTCAGTTAAAGACACACCTCTTCCTCATAACAGCTCACCCAAAGACACACAAATTCCTCATAACATCTCTGCCAAAGACACACATATTCCTCATAACAGCTCAGTTAGAGAGATTCCTCTTCCTCATAAGAGCTCAGTCAAAGACACACCTATTCTGCATAACAGCTCAGTCAAAGACACACATATTCCTCATAACAGCTCAGTCCAGGAAACACATATTCTTCATAACAGCCCAATCAAAGACACACATATGCCTCATAACAGCTCAGTCAAGGAAACACATATTCTTCATAACAGCTCAATCAAAGACACACATATGCCTCAGAACAGCTCAGTCAATGACACAACTCTTCCTCATAGCAGCTCAGTGGTCAAAATCAGTGATAGCAGCTTTGACACACATTCAGGTATAAGTAATAGTAGCCTGAACAAGGATACAAATGTTTGTGGTATCCGCCTAGACAAAGATACACATAGTCCAGCCTCTGCAGCAGTGGTGCCAACTCGAGAACTGAAGAAAGCAGACCGTGCTAAATATAGACTGGCAAGGTGGGCACTTCGTTGCCCAAGGCAGAAATGTTGACGTGGACAAAAGCACGCACGCATTTACACACTCACAGGTATATTTCATTCTATTATATTTTGTAACTAGTGCTATGTGATAGATTGTTGTTCACACTCTGCTAGTCAATGTCATAATAGTAACGCTTTAGAGTTTATTAACACTTTTACTGCTGAATTCTCATCTCAGATTCCAATCAGTATGACCAGCAATCATTGTGATAATAGTATTGTTGTATATTCTCGCTATGTAAGGTAGCATACACTTTATGTTCCTTGTGAGACAATGTATCTTTAAAATCATGATTAAAAGCGACGATTTGTTAATTAACTGAGCAAATAATCTGATTTATAAATAGAATAATATAACTAAATTGATTCCATTACAATATTAGAACAGATTTATAATCATTATGGAAATAGATTCTGATTTTATGTGTTTTAAAATTATAACTATCATCATGAAATTAAATTAATTTGTCTGTTTTTGTAATTACTTACTTGATTTCAAACACATAAGCTATGTCGAGTAAATTTCGTGAAGGAAATTACATGATAGAGTTTCCTTCTCTCCCATACCATCAATTTATATTCCTATCTTTTTGTTCCTATCTTCATTCATCAATCTTCTCTAGTGTCCATTAATGTGTCCATGATCAATTCATGGATCTGAACTGTTACTCAAGTAACTGACGTCATAATAAATATACGTCACTTGTTCACTGACATCACAATCAAATGATGTAGTTCCGACACCAAACAGCCAAAGGTGGGACCATAAACACATGAATTCTATATTCTATACTATACGTTAACAATAAATGTAATTTTAACATGTACAAGCCAAGTGAAAGATGAATCTCTAAGATACATGTAATTGTTATGATTAATTTATTGCTGAAAGGATACTGGAGGGATTCATTTCTAGCTATGACACGCCTATTTCTAGCTATGACACACCCATATCTGGCTATGGCCTGCAATTTCTAGATATGCCACACCCATAACTAGCTATGCCACACCCATATCTAGCTATGGCATGCCAATTTCTAGCTATGTCACACCCATTCTAGCTATACTACGCCCATGTTTACATATGCCACGCCCATTTCAAGCTATGCCACGCCCATTTCTAGCTATGTCACGCCCATTTCTAGATATGACACGCCCATTTCTAGTTATGACATGCCCATTTCTAGCTATGACACGCCCATTTCTAGCTATGCCACGGCCACTTCTCGCTATACCACGCCAGTTTCTAGCTATTCAACGCTCATTTCTAGCTATACAGGCCCATTTCTAGCTATGCCATGCCCATTTCTAGCTATTCCACGCCCATGTCCACCTATGCCACGTCCATTTCTAGCTATGACACACCCATTTCTAGCTATGGCATTCCCATTTCTAGCCATACCAGGCCCATTTCTACCTATGTCACGCCCAATTCTAGCTATGCCACACGTATTTCTAGCTAAGCTCGGTTCACTTTTACACGTGTTTGACTCGATTTGAGACTTTGAAACCTGACTACCCAGAATCGAAATTTCACGGTGACTATACAGATTATCTGCTGAATATTTTGAGAATAATTTAACTTGGGTAATTGTTGTCTTTGGATGGTTATTAAATTGTAAATTCATGTATCTAAAGACATACAATTCAGACATTAGTGACGGACTTTCTGATTTTTGGGACAGAGTCTATATTATTGTGACGTCAGCTAACTAGTGACGTAATGGATAAATCCATTTCTTGCGATTCCCCACCCATTCCTGGATAAGCACTGTCAATGCTTCGCACGTGTTCGGATCGATTTATATATTTTTAAACCTGAGTTTCCAGAATCCCAAGTTCATGGTAATTTTCCAGCTAACCTGTTGACAAATTTTGAAACTAAGTTAACTGGGTGCTGTTGCTACCAGTCAATTAGTTTCAAAATATTCAACAGCACGTTTATTAAACAGTAAAGACATACAAACCGTACACTTGACAAACTTTGAAAAGTTAAAAACGAACTCAACAAATTGCCACGTCTCTTAAGTGGTCAGGTGGGCGGGCGGGCGGGCGGACAGCCAGCCGGACAGTCACTCAAAACTTATCCTGGCCTTTCGTTTCAAGAGTTTTTCCGTATACAGTATTTAGACTTGGGGCAAATATTGCTCATGGAGTGCTGAAACTCTGTAACCAATTTGGGGTCAAAAGGTAAATAAATGCCAAGGCCATGGTGACCAGATTAAAATGATTATTTTGAAAACTATGTGTCTGAAAGACACTTTTGTCGATAACTTTGGTTCAACTTGAGAGATCCTGATCTGACTAAGGGGGGAGGGGCTTAGGAGGGGGTGGGGGGATGGGCAACGTTGCACGTGGAGTCCCGAAAATAGGTGATAAACATCTGGACAAAAGTCCAAGGCCATGGCAACAAAATATTACATCTGTCATGCATCGTAGGCGTAATGTATGCAACAAAACACATGTATGCCAGCGTAACTTCAGTTTGACCTACTTTTCACGATTCAGGCAAGCTACCGAGATTCTATCGACCTTTTCATAGTAGATGCAATTTGACATATTCACAGATATTGCAGAATATAAAAAGGAGAAATCCGATCTGTCACTCAACTATATCACGTTATATGTAGGCTGACGTCACAATCATAAGGTCATGAACATTGAAAACTCCGTCGCGTTGTTAGGAGTTGTATTTCTTTAATGGATTTACTATCAAATACACATTCTGGTGAATATTTTGAAACTAATTTCACTGGGAGCTGTTGTTGCCATTGGTAGCAACAGCACACAGTCAAATTAGTTTCAGAATATTCAACAGATTACCTGTATAGTCAGCTTTAAAATGAGATTCTGGGAATTCAGGCTTCAAAATATATAAATACATTCTAAGACGTAAAAAAGTGGGAGGAGCTTAGTTAGAAATGGGCGGGGCAATGTCCAGAAATTGGAGCCAACATTCACATTAGCAAAGACGCAATGATCACACACGTAAATTGTAATAGAGTTATCCAAAATTGACTAATATATTTGCAATTGAGGGATCTTATGTGTGGCTCAAGGATCTGATGACATAATCAATGGACTATTCACTTTTAGCTATGCCCCGCCCATCTCAATCTAAGCTCCATCCACACCACATCCGCGTTGAGATCGATCGATAATATATCATTGTTCAGCTTACCTGTATAGTTTTCAGGAAATTTGTAGCTAGGGCAATTGGGGATCAGTCAATCCCAACACGGCGAGGTATGGGCGGAGCTTAGCTAGTGATGGGCGGGACATTGCTAAAACTGGAAAGGTCCATTTTATGTCTTTGATGGATTTAGAATTTAATAAACATTCTACTGAATATTTTGAAATTAATTTGACTGGGAGCTGTTGCTGACATTTGAAGTTTGAAAATATTTAACAGCTTAACTGTATAATTACCTTGGAATTGGAAGTCTGAGAATTCAAGTTTCAAAGTATAATTATAAAAATCATTTTCAACCGTCCTAAAATGCCGTTGGGGCATAAATAGAAATGGGCGGGACATAATTAGAAATTGGCCCTCTTTTGTAAGGTGGTAAACACGTGTAAAAGACCTGCACCGTGTACACCTTTGCACGATCGTTCTATCAACTCTCCGCATTCTCCAGATGGCCGTGCAATTGAATAATTTTTCTCTTATCCACGCCCTGCCCATCGCTAAGCTAATTTCCATTCACGCTTCGCCCGTGTTGGGATCAATTGGTTTCTGCACTCTCTGAATCCCAATTTCCAGGAAAAAAAAAAAAAAAAAAAAAAAAAATATATATATATATATATATATATACACCTGTGCAAAAGTTAAGCACCACCCTATTTTTACGCACATGCGAGGGTATATTCATGTGCTATGAAGAAAGCAATAGCATAAACATTTATGTACCCATCCATCTTAGTGCAAGAGGTAATAATGCAACTAGAGGAATGCTGATTATGATGGTGGGGAAACACTGTATGTTTTTGTTTGAACTTGAAAACGAGGCCTGAATATGGTTACGTTGACACAACTGACAACTATTGCCCTACAGTTGACACACGTGGCTAGATTGTCATTAATGGTGTCTGAAAACGAAGTTTAACATCTGTGCACGAGTTTGAGACTGTCATTATTAATACCGGGTATATCCACCTTGTGCCTGGATGACGGCCTGGACACGACGTCTCATGCTGGTCACCAACCGACTGATACGCCATTGTGGTATTCGTTGCCATTCAAGATGGAGTGCGTCTGTTAATTCCTGTAGGTTCTGCACAGGAGGATCCCTCCTTCTCACCATGTTTCCCAGAATGTCCCAGATATGCTCAATAGGGTTCATGTCAGGGCTCCTTGCTGGCCATGGTAGGGTTTCGATGGCATTCTGGCGGAGGTATTCATGCACAGCTCTAGCACGATGTGGTCGGGCGTTGTCATCCATGAATATAGGGTGGGTTCCAGGTGCATGACTTACAAAATGAGGGACCACAACTCTATCCAGTATGGAATCTTGATATCTTTGTCCATTTAGTGTTCCAGGTACAGTCAACAGATCCAGCTTACAATCAAATGAGATGCACCCCCATATCATAACGGAACCTCCACCAAATGGAACTACTTCCATGATGTTACGTTGGTCGTACGCCGTGCGTCTGGACCTCCATACACGAGTTCGACCATCTGTGGCATGAAGCAGGAACCGACTTTCATCGGACCGGTGTACCCGTCTCCAGGATCTCATGTTCCAGTGTCTTCTTTCGTTGTACCACCTCAGACGCTCCTCTTTGTGGTGTGCAGTGAGGAGAGGACGTCTGACAGGTCTCCTAGCTTTCATGCCAGCAGCATACAGTCTCCTTTTGACGGTAGACATTGACACTCTATTGCGCGTTTCCCATTGCTGGCTGAGCACTCTGCTGTTGGTGAATGGAGATCTCCTAACAAGGCGTACTAGGGCTTGATCATCACGGGCAGTAGTCTTCTTCGGTCTTCCAGATCTAGGCCTGTCCTTCACCTCGTTAGTTTGCCCATGTTTTGCAATCAAACGACTGATTACAGTATGGTTAATGTTCAGCTGTCTGCCAATCTCTCTGCATGACATACCAGTGGTATGCATGCCTATGATTTGCCATTTCACACGATCACTTAACCTTCGTCTTGCCATAGCGGTTCACAATCAAGAGCTAATTCTCTCTGTACAAATAAACCACGGTCATGAACACAACATTCCTAATCTTGTCGCCTAAATCTGTATGTAATGTTCTACACCTCAAACTGGACTTTTACATAACTGAACACGTGTGCTGTTTCTCGCCACGCACGGACATCAAGCGGCGTGAAGTCATGCATGCATGTGCATTTCGTACTTGGAATTATGTCAGCTAACGCGGGGACAAAAAGTATGGCAGCCTAGTTGTACCATCATGTTTCTACGTTCTATTGTTTTTGCTGGTGCTTAACTTTTGCACAGGTGTATATATATATATATATATATATATATATATATATATATATATATATATATATATAAGCAGTTGACTATTTGGAGATTAATTTTAATGGGTGCTTGGGTGCTGTTGCTGCATATGGCAGCAACAGCGCCCAGTCAAACTGGTTTCAAAATATTCAACATAATTTTTATTAAATAGTAAACACATACAATTCGTACAACTGACGAACTATTAGGCGTTTATGACTGACTAAATCTCGTCATTCATGACGTAAATGATTATGACGCCAGCCTACATACTACGTAGTTGATTATGACATCATATGATTAACTAAGAAACTGGATTCATCAATTGTTATTCAATGTACCAGCCATGAAGGTGACATCCTAGGCCAGGAAAGATATTCTGAGGATTGAGAACCCTACTCTGCCCATGTGTCGATACGAGATCAAGAAAAGAGTCTCGTGTGTATTGAGTATCCATTGGCGTAGGGATTTCCACCTAAATATGGTGGTAGAGAGTATTGAAACTTAAGAGGATACGAGAGCTACTGTCTTCATACCGGACAATATTATTTGACGTAAAGCGAGATGATATAGTAGTATGGATGGCCTGTAGTTAAAACTGAAAAATAGTCCCTCTTAATTCGTCGCAAAATTCAAATCGGTCGCGCACAAAATGAGGACGAGAATGTGCTGATGTTGCATAGATGCTGATATCATAGGAACCACATGATGGATCGAGTCAATTTTAATGTCTGGTATCAAGCTAGTAATGTACGGGTTACGATGGTACCAAAATCAATGCTATCCACAGCGTTGCTTTCACAGTTCACTACGGAGATAGACTGGGTCCCGATCTGTCTGGTTTCCGAAGTGGAGTGTGTGTAACTGTCTAGTCGTTGTGATGACGTAATAAGATGGCCGGTCATTACATTAAGGGTGTATTCTCGCACGAAACCAAGCCTCTATTTTTAGACTGCACGTGTTGGGTCTAACATACCAGCTCGATACATTGTCCATTGCATGAGCTGTGTTCCAGTATTTTGTTTTATTATGCTATCTATGGAGATATTCTTTTTTGAGAGAAATGTAGTCTCTTTGTCTCGCTAGCAGAGCTCTGATGACTGGTCTTCTTATAATGGGAAATATCTCACTGGAGGAATCCGATCTGCCACTCAAGTATCAGATATCCTATTTAAATACGCCAGTTGTTAGCTGACATCACAATCACAATGATGGCAGTAGTCCGCAACGAGCGTAATTTCCATAATTAATTTTCCATAATTAAGTTTAATAAAAATGATGTTGAATATTTTAAAATTAATTTGGCTGGAAGCTGTATGCAGTAATAGCACCCACCCCCACAAGACCCCCCACCCCGCTCCGTTGAAATTAGTTTTGAAACATTCAATAGCTTAATAGGAAGATAAAAAAGTGGGCGGAGCCTAGCTAGAAAAGGGCGTGTCGTAGGTATAGACCTGGGTCCCTATGTTCTCTGAAAATGCTCAGAATCTATATGTAGACCCCCAACAGCATGGTATGCCACATAATAACCACGGCCGGATTATCTACCAGGCTACTTAGGATCCCGCACTTAAGGGTTTTGGAGTGGGAGCGGGGTTGTGGGGGGGGGGGGTGCGCTCGCGCTTTAGGCCAAAAAAATATTTAAGTTTTTGTCTATATGTTACATAACGCAACGAAGAGACAAACTCGGTACCATCTAACTACGTAATACAGTCGTTTTGATTAGTGTCCATTTGCAGCACATGAGTATTTTTGAAAATTTACCACTGGAATGACTGGCGCTGTAACCGAGCCAGTCATTCTAATCGTAAATTTTCAAAAATATTCTTCTCTTGGTCAGCAAATGGGCATTGGCTATGCAAAGACATTCCTCAGCACCACTTTGAATTCTACAGTGGTGCTGAGGAATGTCCATTTGCGGGACGACAGAATGCTATTTTCGTAAATTTCGTAAATTCGTGATAGGCTTCAGGATTTCTCTTAAGGATTTTGATTTATCAAATTTACCAGAAATTATCAACACACATCTCCTTACCGATTGACGGATTACCATATTGATTTTTTTATGAAAATCTTAGATTTTATGAAAAATGTAAAGGAAATTGTCATTGTCATAACACATCTCATTAACAAATTTATGGATTTTAACCGAATTTTATATGCTTCTAGCATGCTGGGCTCCAGGCCTTCTATTCAGAATTCTGCTTGCTAAATTGTTTGTGTTAAAATCCTAGACTTTATGAATAATTTACCGGAAATTGTCAAAATGCATCGCTTCCTTAACAGCTTGAAGGATTTTATACAAATTTGACTGGAAGGATCCTACTGTAGTAAAATTATCGACCATATGTCATGCAAATTGTTCAAATGCTAATGGCTCATGTGAGCATCGCATGCCCTTCTTGGGCCTCTTGTTCACACAGTCTTGCTGTCTCTGAGAGTTGGCTTTCTCTTGCGTATTAACAGTATGCAGTAGCGCAATTTCAATTAATTACACAAATTATCATTCAAACTGAAATTGAATGGTAAATTCTCTGATGTAATTGTTAAAAGCACTCTGTCTGCAAACTAATGGCTAGTTCATAATTGTCAGGGTGGCAGAATGTACTTGTTACTAGCCCTGCTGGCTAGGAGCTTGTGCAGCTTTATCACAGAACATGATTCCAGTTGACAATATAAACAAGTGCGTCGCACTATGGTTGCAACATAGGCAGCTTTGTCCGAAATGTCAAAAACCTGACAGACAGACTAACAAACTGACTTACGAGACACAACTAAAATGTCATTTAACTAAATTTCGTCTTCGTCCCCTAGAAAAGTTAAAACGTCTTGATCATACAGGTACACAATTCAGAGGCTGTTTGTTGAGTACCGTTCGCAGGTGAAAACTACATCTGAAAATGATTATAAAGATTGTGCTAACCATTTTGGTCCTGAATTTCCAATGTCTCAATTGCAAGACAACTGTTACAAGATCTAAGCTGTTGAATATTTTGAAAATAATTTGACTGGGAGCTGTTGTAACTCCCACTCAAATTAGTTTCAATATATTCAACACAATATTCCTTAAAGCAAAAATAATTTGTTGTGTAAGGATGGAAGGGTTAACCCAAATGCAGAATATGATTTTACTGAACTCTTTCAAAATGCAGCTCAAATACTACAGTGTTTCGAAATGTTTTAATTTTGAAATGAATTTAATTGGCAGCTGTTGCAGCTTTACCATTCAAGCAAAAGATTATGCAAAAAATGGAAACAATTATGTGGATTCCATGTGTGAATAGCGTTAAGTTGGACTCTTGCACTAATATTGTGGAATGTATTGATTATATGCATTGTATCAAATGTAATTAATTCATTCTGCTACATTTAAGAATCATTAAATATCAAGCATATTGATAAGAGTCATGAGCATTACTGCCACTGTGTAACACACACACACACCTCACCCTTGCGTTCATTACAGCCACCGCCCTATGTGTGTATGAGAGGGTGGCGGTATGGTGGGTAGGGTCATAGACATTTTGAGAATATTTTCTGTTATCCATGGTCGCTTAACATTGGAAATTAAGACGTCACAGTTGCCATTTGATCCTAAGCATGCCGCTCAATGTAGCCCAGACACGTCGCCAAGATAGGCACGAAATAGGGAAGCAACAGCAAAAGGGTTAGTTATTCTCAACACCAATCTACAAGTAGACTGGCTGGCCTATTATGGGAGCTAATAAAAAAATATACGGTTTAAGCTATATGGACCAAATTTTGTCAAAATAAAGTAACATGATGGTAGATTACGAATAATATTTGGAGGTGGTAGGGTGGGGGTTAGGGCGATGTGATCGGACCACCTTTAATACATGGATGATACAAGCTACATGGATGAAATTTGTCAAAACAAAGTAGACTGATAGCAGATTACGAAAAAATGTACCTGACCAAATTTCGGAGTGGGGACACTGCGGTCTTACCACCCTTAATGGGCCCTGTACACATATCCCCAAGCGGTGGGGTGGGTGGGTGAGTTGTCATTTACCCCGTAAGCTACAAGGACCCAATTTTGTTCAATCAAAGGAGTGCGATAGTAGATTATAAAAATGATAAAATTTACCAAATTTCTGAGTGGGAAGGTGTGGTCAGTTCACCACAAAGTGCCGAAACGGGATCATTGACCCATTAAAGCGGCACTAATTATACTTCTTAAGACAAGGAAGAAACGCACGTGATTGAGGGCATAATCCCCATTTATCCTTGGAAAACGTGACCCATAACGACGACCCACGACGACGACGACGACGACCCAGGACGATGACGACCCACAGTGACGACGACGATGACGACCCACGACAACGATGACGATGACGACGGTGACGGCGGCGACGACAATAAGATAAGATAAGATAAGATTTATTGTAGGCTACAGTCAAACAGGTAATGTAACCGACAGTGTACATTAGCAATACATAGACAAGATTCATTACAGTAAATTGACAATAATGGACACTGGATACATATATGACTAGATGTATATTGCCTTTCATACACATACATTCATCTAAATGACTATGGCAGGTATTAGGGACAAAATTATGATTACCCCTCAAATTTCGCTTAGGCGCCTAAGCGTAATTCACCTTTCCAGAGTATGCACCCATCATTTGACGTCATAATGAACTGCGTGATGTGTAAAATGACATCATTTGAATGACGTCATGAATGACGTCGATAAGTACGTCACGAACCCATATTTGAAGACGGTCCATGCGTTGTTGTACAAATTGTTTGCTTTCACTATTTAATGAATAGGCAGCAACAGCACCCAGTCAAATTAGTTACAAAATATTCAACAGCTTCCCTGTATAGTTTTTAGGAAATTGATGACTAGGGCATTCGGGGATCGATCAATCCCAACACGGCGAGGTGTGGGTGGAGCTTAGCTAGTGATGGGCGTGGCAGAGCTAAAAATGGAACGGTCCGTTATTAACGCCATAACGTACTTATACAACTAGTCTATGTTAACGCCTAAGCGAAATTATATTTATGTTTAAGCGTAATTATTATCGCTTAAGCGTAATTATTAACGCTTAAGCGTAACTATTTAACACTTACGAAAAATTTGAATTTCGCTTAAGCGTTAATCATAATGTTGGCCCTAATACCGCGCCATACATGACTGCATATTATAGTAGTAAGGATACAGTACACGTAAATAACCAAACCATGCTTCTAAAACAAAATGAAACGCACTGTTTAATGCTTTGGACCTAATCAGATAGGAAGTTTCTGGGTTTAAAAAAAAATAACATTCTATCTCATCTCTAAGTTGCACCGCACACATACGCGTGCGTGCATGCACATATTGTGCTATGCTGGGTGTGTACGTTTGACAAGAAACTCATATAGATGACGACATATTAGACTGAACATATTATGGCGACGACGACGACGATGACGACACTGCGGAGGTTGAAGTACATACAATTTTTTTAATCATCTGTTTCCCTTTGATGGTGAATAGGCCTACAAGATTAAATAACCACAGAGATAGCTTCTTGTCCTATTCTGCCCGGGTTTACACTAGAGATAGCGATATCAAAGGGCGCGCCTGTAGCAATGACCTCTTACAGCCGCCTCCAAGCACAAGAATAAGTGGATATATATCTCGGATAATTGTTATCCCGTATTTATGACGTCACCATTATCAGATGTAGCCATAGTGTTTGACGTCACTGTATATTATGACGCCACGAGCCTAACTGTTGTTAAGAGAAACCCATGCGCCGTGTCTTTATACGGTTATTCTTACAGATATAGCTCTCAAAATGATATCTTTCTCAGAAAAGAGGCTTGTTATTAAAGAGAATAAATAATGTGCACCTCAGTCACTGCCATGAGTAGCTATATGAGGTGGTTTCTAAGGAACTCAATATTGTCATGCGCATGTACCAACCTCGTCATTCGCCTGGTATATAAGGCATCTCGCCGCCATTTTGTTTTTAGTTGAAACTTTTCATTGTTATGAGAAGCATCAATGTTTTTCAAGATTTTACTGGATGATTCTTATTGCATCAATATAATCTACAAATAATACGCTGATTCGCCGTTGTTCCAGGTAAGATACTTTTGGATGGATTTGATGTAGATTTAGTTTAAGAATTATTATTTTGTGATGTATCGTCCAGTAAGGTGTTTTCGAGGGTCATGTGATTTCGAGGCTACGTACTTTTGATGTTCTCACGCGCGCGTCGCTTAGGCGATGTCAACAAATCATGTGTCATTAAAACACATACAGTATTTTACACCACAAGTGCAAATTTTAAAAAGAGGCGCGTAGTACAAGTGATTATTTTATGCATTTTGATGTCAGTTTAGTGAAAAAAGATGTATTTTCACTAATACTTTTATGACCCATGATAAAAATACTGCTAACTCATAAGGAAATTATACAAATCAATCCAGTTTTTGCGCCCAACGACACCTGGCAGTTACTGTCCTGAGTAGTATAGCAGATCCGTTGCGATAGCAATAATTTATTTCTCCGGAAGCATGAAATTGGCATGGGGTGTTCATGTAGTTTTCAGATCTAGATAGATTTTTCTCTACCCGCAATGACAATTCAAACAGTTAACACATACGATATAAATTTCAATAATTCTTTTCTATTTTCCGGTAGGCAAAACACGTATGTTCATTTTCAATACCACATTTACTCATTTTCAAACGAAAAACTGAGATTTTAACTTTTTTAATGATTTGCCTGAAATTTGCTGCTACCAGGTTATCATGAAAAGCGGAATATAACCTGATCTGGATGTACAACTATAAATTAAGTTCTGTGCTTGTATCAGACCCGTTTATAGCATTATTGTCGGTGACAGACTCCTTTGCTTAAATCTTAAAAAATGACATCAATTCACCAGTGAGGCACCAGAGTTGAAATTATGCGATTACATCATCCTCGAAAAAACACATGACTCAATACTGAGATTGCATCTGTAGACCAGGTTGTGGATATTTATAAGCAGTAAATTTATTTCAGGGTTTATTTTTATTTTTATCCATGTTTTATTTCAGTGAATGTTTTCTAGTTACGAAATTGACAAAATGTGTTGATAAAAGTCCTA
Organism: Chaetoderma sp. LZ-2023a; assembly: GCA_034401795.1. Lineage (NCBI taxonomy): Eukaryota > Metazoa > Mollusca > Caudofoveata > Chaetodermatida > Chaetodermatidae > Chaetoderma > Chaetoderma sp. LZ-2023a. The sequence goes on along the minus strand of CM067372.1, from coordinate 169,418,166 downwards.
CTCTTATATATTTAAATCGGCGAAGCTGTGCTCACACCCTTGAAAACCCATTATCCGATGATAATGACCATTAATTCTGTAATTTGTTAGTGTAAAATGGAATATCAGAGCTGCTGTTTCGGTACCAACTCTTAAAACTTTTGAAAATGGCTTAAATTAAGCGTTGGTGTAGTCAAGAGGCAAATGATGACTACACGCAACCCATGGCCGGAAGTGACGGCACAATAACTGAGATAAACGAAGAAGAGCTGAGCATAGATGCCTAATGGGGCATACACACACCTATCATAGGCACGTACACATGCATGCATGTACGAAGGCATACGCACGCATGTACCCACGCACATGCACATTCGCGCGCGCACGTGCAGAACACACGCCTGGCGACACATGCACACGTATATACTCATATGCAGACACATGCATACCTAAGGCGTTGTCATATGCTGATACGCAGACACATACAGACGCATTCACGCTCACATGATACGCATACATACACACAAACCAAACACTCACGTACTCACTCACACATCCCTCTTCACAATGCACGATTGCTAGCTCAGATCAGAACCTTTCTATAAAATGACCCCACCCACCCCACTAAGCCTACACCCCAAATAGCGACGACACAGCATCTCCCTCCCCCTTATTAGGTCTCTTAGTTTGTCTCCCACGACTCTCCTATCCATTGTAATGCACTACACTTCATTAAATTGATTTCAGTTTCTAAAAATATCATTCAAGTCAATGATATTCATTCGTATTTTATATACCTACTCTATTCAGTTCTATGATAAGGTAGATTAGGCCTACATTACCTTATTCAATTCTAGATTTCACTTTTCCTTTGGATAAATCCACTTTTAGCTATGCCCCGCCCATCTCTAGCTAAGCTCCACTCGCGCTTTGTCCGTGTTGGGATCAATCCATACACTCCTCGAATCTCAATTTCTAGAAAACTATACAGGTTAGCTGTTGAATATTTTGAAACGACGACTGGCGGCAACAGCGCCCAGTCCAATTAGTTTCAAAATACTCAACAGAATGTTTAGTAAATAGTAAAGACTAAAGACAGACAATTCGTACAGCATAGCCTAGTCGGTCATTAACTAAGAGATCATGAGCTATTAATGACGTATTTGATTATGACGTCAGCCTACTTATGATGTAATTGATTATGATGTCATATGCTTGATCGATAGATCGGATTCATCAATGGACCGTTCCACTTTTAGCTATGTCCCGCCCATCCATAGCTAAGCTCCGCCCAGCTTTTGTCCATGTTAGAATTGATCGATCCCTATACTCCCCGAACCTAAATTTCCAGAAAAATATACATGTTTGCTGTTCAAAATTTTGAAACTAATTTCACTGGGTGCTGTTGCTGCCTATGGCCGTCCATCTACCCGTCTAAACACGACTGATTTGGTTTAAATATTAACACAACGAAGTAGTTGCGATGTAAGAGGAATTTCAGACGGGCTGTGATCTTCTTAATTAACAGAACCAGGATCCAGATCGGGTCAAATTTTGAATCTGTGTATATCCCGAAATCTACTAGCCCGACTTGGCTCAAATATTAACACAGGAAAGGTTGTAACAATACATTAGGATTCCACATCGTTGGGCATAATCCGAAAAGATCTGGAAAATCCTGGAAAATCAGGAATATCCGAAAGATTTCCGGAAAATTCGAAAACCGTTTGCAAGTGTGACAAGAACAATTACGAGAGTATGTAATCTCTGATTGCCTGTGTTTCTCTTTATTTTACGGTTGCTATGGCAATGGTTGGTATATTTGTGGCATTGTTAATGAATATCCAACTTAAATTCATCTAAATTAAGGCGAAATAAAATTACGTACATTTTTGGTTTCTTTCTTTCAGAGACCCAGAATGCATCTGGAAATTGAAGTTATTCGTGCACTGCTAGCTCCTTACCTGCCAGAGGTTCGGAAATATCGTAAAAGACGGAATGACGAACCACTCGAAGACATCATTAAGTCAATGGTTCTCTTCAATGGTCATTGTCATGGCAACCGTGGTGCACCTGAAGCTGTGGCATCACTATGCAATCAGTGTTTGGATGGCGTGCCTATGCCTAAAACACGTAAGTTTATTTTAATCTACAAGATAAGATCAGTTACCTACCTTTGAAATTAAACCTCTGACACGGGTCTGTTCCTGTTAGCTTATGGTTTCATTTCATAAGGTGCTTCATGCATTATATTGGCTAATTATAGCATTTATAAATAAAATTGCCAATAAAATAAGCAGACGAAAATGTACAAATTAGATGTAAATATGTCTCCCATATATTCCTAAGCATTTATCTGTGTACATGAGTTAAAATTGATATGTTGCTAAATCTTGTAAGTGTGTGTATGCGCAGGACAAAGTTAACTAATGTGCAAAGAAACTGTGTGAATGCTGTGTTCCCAGAACCCAGGTTAGTCTGTTGTGAAATGGACCTTTTCACTTTACCCATCCATCATATGACGTCATAATCAACTACGTGACATGTAAATGACATCATAAACAACGATGCTATTATGACGTCACGAATGATGTAGATAGTTACGTCATGAACGCATAATTGAAGACGGACTATGCTTTGTTGTACGAATTGTATGTCTTTGGCATTTACTAAACATTCTGTCGAATATTTTGAAACTGATTTGACCGGACGTTGTTGTTATAGACAGTAACAGCGTCCAGTCAAATTAGTTCCAACATATTCAATAGCTTGCCTGTATAGTTTTTCTGGCAATTGATAGTCAGGGAGTTCAAAGATCGATCGATCACAGCATGAGCGAAGTGGAGCTTGGCCAGAGATGGGCGGGGCATGGCTAAAAATTAAAAGCTCCATACAAGAAGAATGATTTGGATGAATTAAAACGGGATAGAAAATCTTTCTAAAATCCTATATACGTCATACAGTACTCACAGATAGCCTCATATATATAATGCATATAGGTCATACAGTACTCACAGATAGCCTCATGCATACAATGCATATACGTCATACAGTACTCACAGATAGCCTCATACATAAAATGCATATACGTCATACAGTACTCACAGATAGCTTCATACATACAATGCATATACGTCATACAGTACTCACATATAGCCTCATACATACAATGCATATACGTCATACAGTACTCACAGATAGCCTCACAAATACAATGCATATACATCATACAGTACTCACAGATAGCCTCATACATATAATGCATATACGTCATACAGTACTCACAGATAGCCTCATACATACAATGCATATGACCATCACAAAACTAGCGTTTCATTTTTCTTGCCGCGTCACACGTATTGACAGGTTCTGTAGGTCATTGGAACATTAGGACTCTTGAAGATGTCATGTGTTGCAACTTAGCTCAATACATGTGAAGTTCCTGCATTTTACATCAAACATCATATAACGATAAGTTTTAAATTTGGATGACTAGAAAATTTGGGCTAACACGACATCAGTACATCAATTCATTTTGTATCTTGAGCTGTGTACATGCATGCCCGTGAATTAACTCGAATTAACTCGATGCTGATTCTCCTGCAATCGTTTTCTATGTGATAGATCTGTGGTCAGTGCGTAATGTTATCAGGTTATGTAATCGAAATTTAGATCATCTCTTAAACAAAAGAATTAAGAAGATGGTGTAGAAAGGTTCGTATTCCTTCTTAAAATGTTACTAAAAGCTGTAGGCCTAATCGTCATAGAAACCAACATCATTATCAAAGTGAACATACAGCTTAATATAGCACAAAGTGATACAGTATAATATTGTTTATGAATACAACAAAATGATATCGAACCATTAGCAAAGCAAATCTACTATATAGTCATCAGCCTGTCTTCTGCATTAATCATAAATCTTCTTACAAATCTTGACACAGATGATGATGACGAGGACACATGTTCAGTAAGATTTCAAAACCAGCTGTGCATTGAAGGATGGTCTCAGCATAGTGCTTCGCCAAGAAATAGTTTTGCTTCTTGCAGACAATATTTAAAAATGGGCCAGTTGGGATGCAGAACAAGATCTGTTGAGAGAGAAGGATCCACAAAGGCATAGCACATCATGAAGCTCCCTTCTTTGTCCTGGTTTCTGTGCAATGTTTATAAAGGTATATATTATGCAGATAACAATGTTTATTTATATTAAAGAAATATAGCAATATTGTGTCTAGCTTAAAGTATACTATATATATATATATATATATATATATATATATATATATATATATATATATATATATATATATATATATATATATATATATATATATATATATATATATATATATATATATATATATATATATATATATATATATATATATATATATATATATATATATATATATATATATATATATATATATATATATATATATATATATATATATATATATATATATATATATATATAAGCATGTGCCTGTAACGTTTCTAGCGACTCTGATAATATTTCGAGAATAGAAAAATGGTAATTTCCACAACAGTTAATTCAGACCGATTACCATCGGGAAACAATTTTATTTCTATTATATTTCTATTATATATGACTTTGCACACAGTGACACTAATGAAAACAATCTCATCTATATAGAGACACATATGCCTGAAATTTGAAATATAAAAACTGCTACGGTATAAACAGAATTCAATATTAACATATGCATACGCTTAACTTACTTAATATACGTAGATACAAGCTAAGTGCTTAGTATATCCAATTTCGCTACCGCCTCTACATAATTGTTAATTATTGTTAATTGTTGATGACCAAGACATACTTACGCACGTTAATGCGGTTCTCCTACAAAGGAGGTTGTGATATGTTACAAGTTACAAGTTATAAGGTGGTGATCATAAAGCAATGACGTCATAAATATACTTGTCAGACTTGTGTGTGATTGTGTGGAATTAATTTTGTTTTTAGTGTACGATGTTTGGACTACTATGTTCACGATCTCTGCTTTGAAACTGTGAATGAATTTTTGTTTTAAATTATGCTTTTTCAAAATTGTGTGTCTTAGTCTATGTCATAAGAAGTTGTTTTGCCAAAACAATGTTGGTATTCTGAGCAGATGTGCTGTTGCTATATATTAGACAATGATGGTTTGGTTTAAATTGATTTTAAGATATCCAAATAGTGACTAAATATTGATATTTGGTATCAACTCCTTGCTTGTTGAACTGAAAGTAGTTATCGTTGTGGTCGATTGTGAGCTTGTATATTTTACAAGAACATGTTTGAATTATTCCAAGACGACTGATATTTGTTAACACGAATTCGTATTCATTTCGGAAACAAATTTGGATTAACATGTTCCTACTTAATCGGTTTCACTGTTCAACTTATTTACGATCGAATTATTCAACGTTTGCAAACTGTACACTCTGTGTTTATTATAACGGACCACGCCTTGGTACAAAGAAGCTGTGATCAAACAATGAAACTTTCCGGAACTGACAAAGCATCTATTTGTGAGCGACTAATCCATTAGCCTAATTGCATCCACTCGTTTATTTCCACAATTATAGAAACGTTACATAGGCAATTAAGCATGGCTTAATGAAATCTATGTCCGTGTTAGCCTAAGAATTCCAAAAAGTTATAATTTTAATTTTGGTAATCACTTGTTTGTGATTAGGGTTTTCTTTATTTCACACCATAAATCTTGCAATAAAATGTTGAGATACATTAGTAAACCAGACAACTTTACAACTTACATTGCATCTTTTATCTATCTTATTGCTGAATGTAAGATACTGGCCATTAATTAATGAAAGGCACTTATATATGTAAATGCATCCACAGGTCTTTTAATGGAGGCTAGTTGTCATATATGTAAATGCTTCTAGTGGTCTCTTAAAGCAAATCAGTTGTCATATATGTAAATGCTTCTAGTGGTCTCTTAAAAGAAGTCAGTTGCCATACATTTAAATACTTCTAGTGGTATCTTAAAGGAGGTCAGTTGTCATACACGGAGGGCTTCTTGTGGTCTCGTAAAGGATGTCCGTTGTCATATATTCAAATGCTTCTAGTGGTCTCTTATGTCAGTTGCCATATATGTAAATGGTCTATTAAAGCAAATCAGTTGTTATATATGTAAATGTTTCTAGTGGTGTCGTAAAGGAAGCATGTTGTCATACATGTAAATAATGCTTCTAGTGGTCTCTTATGCCAGTTGCCATACATGTAAATTCATCTACTGGTCTCTTAAAGCATGGCAGTGGACATATATGTAAATGCTTCTATGCAGATGAGCTTGGTTTAATAAGACATAGCCTATGTTCTTCTTAAAGAAGTATACCCTGGCAAGGCAAGCCCAAGAACCCTGTCGTTATCTTAAGAGAGTTTACTTTATCACATAGCAAGCTTTTGTTTTATTGCATAACATCCATTAAACAATTACATATCATTTTATATCCCACTAGTTTAATAAAGTCACGTGCTCTAGCGATGTACCTCAGGGGCAATATATTACTCTGCCCATTGTCGCCTAGCAGCGATGACATAATAATAGCTCTTTTGCTAGTGTAGCATTAGTTTTCTACTGGTAAGATGTTGATGAATGAAACAGTTTGATACATTTTAATAGAAAGCTCGGAAGTTTTAAAAGAAAAAATTTAATAATTCAAGAACTAAGATAATAGTATTTTGTGATTGTCATTATACTTTGCTCGCGTCTCTACGTTGACAAAATTTGTGGATAATCCCATTGTACGTATATCTATGTTACAATAAAATATGTTTAAATACAATTTTGCTGCGCATCGGTCCAAACTTGCGGAAGTAACGCGCTACAGCGGTATGGAAAACATAATGTACAATGGCAGGAAACTGGTCAAAGTCATCATGAAAATGCGAAATAATAGCTTTTGCGATAAATAGAATCTCACACTCGTTGCCATTTCGCATCAAATTTATCACACACGTTTAGTAAGATCTCATTTGGATCTCATCAAATCTCGTTGCAAATGAGATCTTACTATTTAAACTCGTGTGAGAAATTGTATACCAAATGTCAACTCGTGTGAGCTCATCTATGTATATGTAGTATTACCTAATGAATCATTAATTGTCTGTTGTTTTGTTTTACAGAACGCTTCAGTCCTGAATCATTCTTCCAGACACCATATGAACTCCGACGAAGTATACTGATCATGCTCCGTGCATTTAAGAAGCTGGATGAGGTAAGAAACGAGATCTTCCATAAAGAAATGGATATCATAAACAACAACCACATAGAGGAATCAATTTGGAATAACAGCTTAGACAAAGACTCGGATATTCGTGAGAGCAGCTTGAACAGTGATGCACGTCTTTCTGACAACAGCTTGGACAAAGACACAGGTATTTGTGATTTCATCTTGAATGAAGACATGAGTATGTGTGGCAGCATCGACGACGATATAAGTGTTAGCGATAGCATCTTAGATGAAGCCATAGTTATTTATGATATCACCTTAAACGAAGAGATCAGTATTCGTGATAAAGGCTTGGATTGTATCAAGGTCAAAGGCAATCATATTCCTTCTATGAACTCTGACAAATACATGTGTATTCCTGACACCAGCTCAGTCAAAGACACACCGCTTCCCGATAGCAGCTCAGGCAAAGGAACACCGCTTCCTCCTACCAGCTCAGTCATAGACACACCTGTTCCTGATAGCTGCTCAGTCAAAGACACACTTATTCACGATAGCAGCTCAGTCAAAAACACACCTGCTCCTCATAACAGCTCAGTGAACGACACACCTATTCCTGATAACAGCTCAGGCAAGGACACAGCTCTTCCTGATAGCTACTCAGTCAAACACATAGCTCTTCCTGATAGCAGTTCTGTCAAAGAAACAGCTCTTCTTGATAGCAACTCAGTCAAAGACACAGCTCTTCCTGATAGCGGTTCAGTCAAAGACACACCAATCCCTGATAGCAATTCAGGCAAAGACACACCTCTTCCTGATAGCAGCTCAGTCAAAGACATATCTCTTCCTGATATGCGTTCAGTAAAAGACACACCTATTCCAGATAGCAGCTCAGTCAAAGGCATTGCTCTTCCTGATAGCAGCTCGGTCAAACGCACATATTTTCTTTATAATAACTTGGTCAAAAACAGCGATGGCAGCTTTGAAACAGATTCACGTATATGTAATAGCGGCCTGGACAAAAATAAACAAAAGCCAGTCTCTGCAGCAGTGGTGACAACGCGACAACTGAAGAAATCAGGCAATTCAAAGCATAGGCTTGAAAGGTGGGCGGGTCGTAGCATCTTGGATAAAGGCAATCGTATTCCTGATAACAGCTCAGTCAATGACACACCTCTTCCTCATAACAGCTCAGTTAAAGAGATACCTCTTCCTCATAAGAGCTCAGTCAAAGACACACCTATGCCTCAGAACAGCGCAGTCAAGGACACAAATATTCTTCATAACAGCTCAGTCAAAGACACACACATTCTTCGTAACAGCTCAGTCAAGGACACAAATATTCTTCATAACAGCTCAGTCAAAGACACACACATTCTTCATAACAGCTCAGTCAAGGACACACATATTCTTCATAACAGCTCAATCAAAGACACACATATGCCTCAGAACAGCTCAGTCAAGGACACACATATTCTTCATAACAGCTCAGTCACAGACACACATATGCCTCAGAACAGCCCAGTCAATGACACTCCTCTTCTTCATAGCAGCTCAGTCAATGACACACATATTCCTGATAACAGCTTGGTCAAAATCAGTGGTAGCCGGTTTGACACACATTCAAGTATAAGTAATAGTAGCCTGAACAAGGATACAAATGTTTGTGGTATCCGCCTAGACAAAGATACACATAGCCCAGCCTCTGCAGCAGTGGTGCCAACTCCAGAACTGAAGAAAGCAGACCGTTCAAAATATAGACTGGCAAGGTGGGCAGGTCGTTGCCCAAGGCAGAAATGTTGACGTGGACAACCGCCCGTGCACGCATGCATGCACGCACACACGTACGCATTGCACCCACGCATTTACACACTCAAGTATATTTAATTCTATTACATTTTGTAACTAGTGCTACTTGATAGATTGTGGTTCACACTCTGCTAGTCAATGTCATAATAGTAACGCTTTACAGTTTATTAACACTTTTACTGCTGATTTCTCATCTCAGATTCCAATCAGTATGTCTAGCAATCATTGTGAAAATAGTATTGTTGTATGTTCTCGCTATGTAAGGTAGCATACACTTTATGTTCCTTGTGAGACAATGTATCTTTAAAATCATGATTAAAAGTGACGATTTGTTAATTAACTGAGCAAATAATCTTATATATAAATAGAATAATATAACTAAATTGATTCCATTACAATATTAGAACAGATTTATAATCATTATGGAAATAGATTCTGATTTTATGTGTTTTAAAATTATAACTATCATCATGAAATAAAAAGATTCCTGTAAATTAAATTAATGTGTCTGTTTTTGTAATTACTTACTTGATTTCAAACACATAAGCTATGTCGAGTAAATTTCGTGAAGGAAATTACATGATAGAGTTTCCTTCTCTCCCATACCATCAATTTTTATTCCTATCTTTTTGTTCCTATCTTCATTCATCAATCTTCTCTAGTGTCCATTAATGTGTCCATGATCAATTCATGGATCTGAACTGTTACTCAAGTAACTGACGTCATAATCAATATACGTCACTTGTTCACTGACATCACAATCAAATGATGTAGTTCCGACACCAAACAGCCAAAGGTGGGACCATAGACACATGAATTCTATATTCTATACTATACGTTAACAATAAATGTAATTTTAACATGTACAAGCAAAGTGAAACATGAATCTCTAAGATACATGTAATTGTTATGAATAATTTAATGCTGAAAGGATACTGGAGGGATTCATTTCTAGCTATAACACGCCCATTTCTAGCTATGACACACCCATATCTGTCTCAGGCATGCAATTTCTAGATATGCCACACCCATAACTAGCCATGGCATGCCAATTTCTAGCTATGTCACACCCATTCTAACTATACTACGCCCATGTCCACCTATGCCAGGCCCATTTCTAGCTATGCCAGGCCCATTTCTAGCTATGCTAGGCCCATTTCTAGCTATGTCACGCCAATTTCTAGCTATGCCACGCCCATTTCTAGCTATTCCACGCCCATGTCCACCTATGCCACGCCCATTTCCAGCTATGACACGCCCATTTCTAGCTATGGCATGCCCATTTCTCGCTATTCAACGCTCATTTCTAGCTATACAGGCCCGTTTCTAGCTATGCCACGCCCATTTCTAGCTATTCCACGCCCATGTCCACCTATTTCACGTCCATTTCTAGCCAAGCTCTGTTCACTTTTACACTTGTTTGAGTCGATTTGAGACCTGACTACCCAGAATCGAAATTTCATGGTGACTATACAGATTATCTGCTGAATATTTTGAGAATAATTTAACTTGGGTAATTGTTGTCTTTGGATGGTTATTAAATTGTAAATTCATGTATCTAAAGACATACAGTTCAGACATTAGTGACGGACTTTCTGATTTTTGGGACAGAGTCTATTATTGTGACGTCAGCTAACTAGTGACGTATTGGATAAATCCATTTCTTGCGATTCCCCACCCATTCCTGGATAAGCACTGTCAATGCTTCGCGCGTGTTGGGATCGATTTATATATTTTTAAACCCGAGTTTCCAGAATCCCAAGTTCTTGGTAATTTTCCAGCTAAACTGTTGAAAAATTTTGAAACTGAGTTAACTGGGTGTTGTTGCTGCCAGTCAAATTAGTTTCAAAATATTCAACAGCACGTTTATTAAACAGTAAAGACATAAAAACCGTACACTTGACAGACTTTGAAAAACGAACTCAACAAACTGTCACGTCTCTTAACCGGTCAGGTGGGCGGCCGGCCAGTCAATCAAAAACTTATCCTGGCCTGTCGTTTCAAGAGTTTTCCCGTATACAGTATTTAGACTTGGGGCAAATATTGCTCATGGAGTGCTGAAAATCTGTGACCAATTTGGGGTCAAAAGTTAAATAAATGCCAAGGCCATGGTGACCAGATTAAAATTATTACTTTCAAAACTATGTGCCTGAAAGACACATTTGTCGATCACTTTGGTTCAACTTGAGAGATCCTGACCTGACTAAGGGGGTGGGGGTGCGGGCGGGGGGGGGGGGCAACGTTGCACATGGAGTCCCGGGAATAGGTGATAAATATCTGGACAAAAGTCCAAGGCCATGGCAACAAAATATTACATCTGTCATGCATTGTAGGCGTAATGTATGCAACAAAACACATGTATGCCAGCGTAACTTCAGTTTGACCTACTTTTCACGATTCAGGCAAGCTACCGAGATTCTATCGACCTTTTCATAGTAGATGCAATTTGACACATTCACAGATATTGCAGAATATAAAACGGAGAAATCCGACCTGTCACTCAACTATATTACGTTATATGTAGGCTGACGTCGCAATCATAAGGTCATGAACATTGAAAACTTCGTCGAGTTGTTAGGAGTTGTATTTCTTTAATGGATTTACTATCAAATACACATTCTGGTGAATATTTTGAAACCAATTTCACTGGGAGCTGTGGTTGCCAATTAGTTTCAGAATATTCAACAGATTACCTGTATAGTTACCTTGAAAATGAGATTCTGGGAATTTAGGGTTCAAAATATATAAATATATTCCAACACGCATACAAAGTTGGAGGAGCTTAGTTAGAAGGGGGCGGGGCATGGTTAGAAATTGGAGCCAACATTCACATTAGCAAAGACACAATGATCATACACGTAAATTGTAATAGAGTTATCCAATATTGACTAATACATTTGCAATTGAGGGATCTTATGTGTGGCTCAAGGATCTGATGACATAATCAATGGACTATTCACTTTTAGCCATGCCCCGCCCATCTCAGTCTAAGCTCCATCCACACCACATCCGCGTTGAGATCGATCGATCTCTGAACTCCCTGACTATTAATTCTAAGAAACTATACAGGTAAGCTTTTGAATATTTTGGAACTAATTTGCCTAATCGCTGTTGCTGCATATGGCAGCTATAGCAGCAAGTCAAATTACTTTCATAATATTCAACAGCATGTTTATTAAATAGTAGAGACATACAATTCGTACTACGTGTCGGACTATTAAGAGTTAAAGACAGGCCAAATATAATCATTTATGAGGTAATGATTATGACGTCAGCATACACTTCACTTTGTTGGGGTATAACGTTAGATGATAGCTGGATACTCTGGAAAGATGAATTACGTCGCTAAGCAGGTGACGTCACAGCCACAATGACGCATTATGACTCGGCCATCTGAAAAAGTCCAAGTGTACGAATATACATTTCCACTGTATTGATCCATCCCATGACGTCATAATCAACTACGTGACGTGTAGAATGACATCATGACGAATGACGTCATGAATGACGTAGATATGTATGTCACGAACGCATATTTGAAGACGGACTATGCGTTGTTGCCATAGGTAGCAACAGCACCCAGTCAAATTAGGTACAAAATATTCAGTTCAGCTTACCTGTATAGTTTTCAGGAAATTTGTAGCTAGGGCAATTGGGGATCGATCAATCCCAACACGGCGAGGTATGGGCGGAACTTAGCTAGTGATGGGCGTGACATTGCTAAAACTGGAAAGGTCCATTGTATGTCTCTGATGGATTTAGAATTCAATAAACATTCTATTAAATATTTTGAAATTAATTTGACTGGGAGCTGTTACTGACATTTGAAGTTTCTTACTGTATGATTACCTTGGAATTGGAAGTCTGAGCATTCAAGTTTCAAAGTATAATTATAAAAATCATTTTCAACCGTCCTAAAATTCCGTTGGAGCATAGCTAGAAATGGGCGGGGCATAATTAGAAATTGGCCCTCTTGTAAGGTGTAAAAACATATGTAAAAGACCTGCACCGTGTACACCTTTGAGCGATTGTTCTATCAACTCTCCGCAATCTTCAGATGACCGTAGAATTGGATAATTTTTCTCTTATCCACGCCCTGCCCATCTCTAAGCTAATTTCCATTCACGCTTCGCCCGGGTTGGGATCGATTGGTCGCTGCACTCTATGAATAACAATATATATATACTTTACTATTTAATAAACATTCTGTTGAACAGTTTGAAACTAATATGGGGGTGGGGGTGGGGTGGGGGTGGGGGGGGGGGGCGCCGTTGCCGCAAATAGGCAGCAACATCACCCAGTCAAATTAGTTTCAAATATTTTACAGCTCACCTGTATTGTTTTCTGGAAATTGATGGTCAGGGAGTTCAGGGATCAATCGATCCCATCACGAACGAGGTGTGGGTCGGGCCTAACTAGAGATGGGCGGGGCATAGCTAAAACTGGAAATGCCCATTAGAAAGTAGTTAGCGTAGAAGGGAAAACTTTTCTTATAGAAAATCTGTTAACGCTACTGAATATGTCAATATGGCTTGCAGTATAATGCCTTAAATAAGAAACGCGCTCTATTCCTATTTCATGGCATGTTGAATTCTTATGAAACTAATTTGATTGGAAATCTGTTGCAGTCATATCACGTAACTGCTAACAATCAAGATAGTTTTATTCGGGCTACATCGTCTATAGGATTGATTAGGTCCGTTCAATATCTGTTTTGATGTAGCCAACTCCCTGACCCACCCCAATGGGCTCCCCCAACTTTTCGGCTTGCACGACACCCCTGCCCATGACCAGATCTATAGCAATCAGCCGTCGCTTGTCATCGTCACTTAACAAGAACTGATGATCCACGTGTGTTTATGTGCAACTTATCTGCGTAATATAACCCGTTGTCTATGGAACCAGGCATCAGATCATTGAGATGTTTAGAAAATGTTCTCTCACCTCAAGATGCTTATTGAATGAGCGGATGAAATTCTGTCGATACTTTGCATCACCACGGGGAGATAGCTGGCATATACGTATTTTGCCTTCTGGTACTAGCGTTTGTAGTTCCATCAGCTAATGATCCATCAGAATTATCTGTACCTGGCATAATGATTATGTCTTTGTACGTAGCTTATGCAAGTCGGAACTAAATAGTTTAGACTGAATACCCTCTACCTGAGACACATTACCTCGTCGACTAAATCTCGATTTAGTCCGTCTTAAACATTTAATAGTCCGAGACGTTGTACGAATTGTATGTCTTTGCTATTTAATAAACATGCTGTTGAATATTTAGAAAATAATTTGGCCTTTGTCAGCAACAGCACCCAGTCAAATTAGTTTCAACATATTCAACAACTTACTTGTATAGTGTTTCTGGAAATTGATAGTCAGGGAGTTCAGAGATTGATCAATCCCAACAGGAACGATTTGTGAGTGGAGTTTAGCTAGAGATGCGTGAGTGGAGTTTAGCTAGAGATGTGTGAGTGGAGTTTAGCTATAGATGTGTGAGTGGAGTTTAGCTATAGATGTGTGAGTGGAGTTTAGCTATAGATGTGTGAGTGGAGTTTAGCTATAGATGTGTGAGTGGAGTTTAGCTATAGATGTTTGAGTGGAGTTTAGCTATAGATGTGTGAGTGGAGTTTAGCTAAAGATGTGTGAGTGGAGTTTAGCTAGGGATGTGTGAGTGGAGTTTAGCTATAGATGTGTGAGTGGAGTTTAGCTAGAGATGTGTGAGTGGAGTTTAGCTAGAGATGTGTGAGTGGAGTATAGCTAGAGATTTGTGAGTGGAGTTTAGCTAGAGATGTGTGAGTGGAGTTTAGCTAGAGATGTGTGAGTGGAGTTTAGCTATAGATGTGTGAGTGGAGTTTAGCTAGAGATGTGTGAGTGGAGTTTAGCTAGAGATGTGTGAGTGGAGTTTAGCTGGAGATGTGTGAGTGGAGTTTAGCTAGAGATGTGTGAGTGGAGTTTAGCTAGAGATGTGTGAGTGGAGTTTAGCTAGAGATGTGTGAGTGGAGTTTAGCTAGAGATGTGTGAGTGGAGTTTAGCTAGAGATGTGTGAGTGGAGTTTAGCTAGAGATGTGTGAGTGAAGTTTAGCTAGAGATGTGTGAGTGGAGTTTAGTTAGAGATATGTGTGTGGAGTTTAGCTAGAGATGTGTGAGTGGAGTTTAGCTAGAGATGTGTGAGTGGAGTTTAGCTAGAGATGTGTGAGTGGAGTTTAGCTAGAGATGTGTGAGTGGAGTTTAGTTAGAGATATGTGTGTGGAGTTTAGCTAGAGATGTGTGAGTGGAGTTTAGCTAGAGATGTGTGTGTGGAGTTTAGCTAGAGATGTTTGAGTGGAGTTTAGCTAGAGATGTGTGAGTGGAGTTTAGCTAGAGATGTGTGAGTGGAGTTTAGCTAGAGATGTGTGAGTGGAGTTTAGCTAGAGATGTGTGAGTGGAGTTTAGCTAGAAATGTGTGAGTGGAGTATAGCTAGAGATGGGCGAGGCATAGTTAAAACGGGATTCCTCCATTTTATTTAGTGTTCAGTAGCGCGAGATTCTGCACGAATCTGTCTGTCACTCATCGTACATTTCACTCATGTCAGTATCTGCTTCTTTCCGAAACGCACATATTACCTGCCTATTCTCTATAGCTGGATAAAACCACGGTCTGTTTTGACGCACTCGCTGCTGAATTGTTTGATTCCTGTGGGCAGCTTAATTACTGGTGGGCATGTTGGCCTCGGTGTTTGGGCATGCGGGTGCTGTTTATGATGGCAACAGCTTGTTGCAACACCAAGAGTACACTGACTGTTGAGCGTGGCTAAACTGTACGTTGTTCTTTTTTTATTGGCTAGCGAGTGCGTCATCCGTCAATCATTCATGTCCATTGCTACAATTAGGCGTGGTGACAAAAATACTTTTACTATAATATTACTACCGCTTGGCAAATGTCCAGTTATGAATTTAATGAATGATTAGGACTATAAGGGTCAATTTCAGGAACACGTGCGAAATGGTGTCAGAGGTCTTTCCCAGCAAATATGTGTGTTGCTTAATTGTGACATATTAATGATGACATTTGATTAATTGTGACATGTGAATGATGAAATTTGCTTAATTGTGACATATTAATGATGACATTTGATTAATTGTGACATGTGAATGATGACATTTGATTAATTGTTACATATGAATGATGATATTTGATTAATTGTGACATGTGAATGCTGAGATTTGCTTAATTGTGACATGTGAATGATGAAATATGATTAATTGTGACATATTAATGATGACATTTGCTTAATTGTGACATGTGAATGATGATATTTGATTAATTGTGACATGTGAATGATGACATTTGATTAATTGTGACATATTAATGATGACATTTGATTAATTGTGACATGTGAATGCTTAGATTTGCTTAATTGTGACATGTGAATGATGAAATATGATTAATTGTGACATGTGTATGATGAAATTTGATTAATTGTGACATGTGAATGATGACATTTGCTTAATTGTGACATGTGAATGATGATATTTGATTAATTGTGACATTGAATGATGATATTTGATTAATTGTGACATGTGAATGATGACATTTGCTTAATTGTGACATGTGAATGATGATATTTGATTAATTGTGACATGTGAATGATGACATTTGATTAATTGTGACATATTAATGATGACATTTGATTAATTGTGACATGTGAATGATGAAATTTGCTTAATTGTGACATGTGAATGATGATATTTGATTAATTGTGACATTGAATGATGATATTTGATTAATTGTGACATATTAATGATGACATTTGATTAATTGTGACATATTAATGATGACATTTGATTAATTGTGACATGTGAATGCTGAGATTTGCTTAATTGTGACATGTGAATGATGAAATTTGATTAATTGTGACATGTGAATGCTGAGATTTGCTTAATTGTGACATGTGAATGATGAAATATGATTAATTGTGACATGTGAATGATGACATTTGCTTAATTGTGACATGTGAATGATGATATTTGATTAATTGTGACATTGAATGATGATATTTGATTAATTGTGACATATTAATGATGACATTTGATTAATTGTGACATATTAATGATGACATTTGATTAATTGTGACATGTGAATGCTGAGATTTGCTTAATTGTGACATGTGAATGATGAAATTTGATTAATTGTGACATGTGAATGATGACATTTGCTTAATTGTGACATGTGAATGATGAAATATGATTAATTGTGACATGTGAATGATGAAATTTGCTTAATTGTGACATATTAATGATGACATTTGATTAATTGTGACATGTGAATGCTGAGATTTGCTTAATTGTGACATGTGAATGATGAAATATGATTAATTGTGACATGTGAATGATGATATTTGATTAATTGTGACATGTGAATGCTGAGATTTGCTTAATTGTGACATGTGAATGATGAAATTTGATTAATTGTGACATGTGAATGATGACATTTGCTTAATTGTGACATGTGAATGATGAAATTTGCTTAATTGTGACATGTGAATGATGAAATTTGCTTAATTGTGACATATTAATGATGACATTTGATTAATTGTGACATGTGAATGCTGAGATTTGCTTAATTGTGACATGTGAATGATGAAATATGATTAATTGTGACATGTGAATGATGAAATATGATTAATTGTGACATGTGAATGATGAAATATGATTAATTGTGACATTGAATGATGATATTTGATTAATTGTGACATGTGAATGATGACATTTGCTTAATTGTGACATTGAATGATGACATTTGATTAATTGTGACATGTGAATGATGACATTTGATTAATTGTGACATGTGAATGATGAAATTTGATTAATTGTGACATGTGAATGATGACATTTGCTTAATTGTGACATGTGAATGATGAAATTTGCTTAATTGTGACATGTGAATGATGAAATTTGCTTAATTGTGACATATTAATGATGACATTTGATTAATTGTGACATGTGAATGCTGAGATTTGCTTAATTGTGACATGTGAATGATGAAATATGATTAATTGTGACATGTGAATGATGAAATATGATTAATTGTGACATGTGAATGATGAAATATGATTAATTGTGACATTGAATGATGATATTTGATTAATTGTGACATGTGAATGATGACATTTGCTTAATTGTGACATTGAATGATGACATTTGATTAATTGTGACATGTGAATGATGACATTTGATTAATTGTGACATGTGAATGATGAAATTTGCTTAATTGTGACATGTGAATGATGAAATTTGCTTAATTGTGACATATTAATGATGACATTTGATTAATTGTGACATGTGAATGATGAAATTTGCTTAATTGTGACATATTAATGATGACATTTGATTAATTGTGACATGTGAATGCTGAGATTTGCTTAATTGTGACATGTGAATGATGAAATATGATTAATTGTGACATGTGAATGATGAAATTTGCTTAATTGTGACATGTGAATGCTGAGATTTGCTTAATTGTGACATGTGAATGATGAAATATGATTAATTGTGACATGTGAATGAGGAAATTTGCTTAATTGTGATATGTGAATGATGATATTTGATTAATTGTGACATGTGAATGATGAAATTTGCTTAATTGTGACATATTAATGATGACATTTGATTAATTGTGACATGTGAATGATGAAATTTGCTTAATTGTGACATATTAATGATGACATTTGATTAATTGTGACATGTGAATGCTGAAATTTGATTAAATGTGACATGTGAATGATGATATTTGATTAATTGTGACATTGAATGATGACATTTGATTAATTGTGACATTGAATGATGACATTTGATTAATTGTGACATGTGAATGATGAAATTTGATTAATTGTGACATGTGAATGATGAAATATGATTAATTGTGACATGTGAATGATGAAATATGATTAATTGTGACATGTGAATGATGAAATATGATTAATTGTGACATTGAATGATGACATTTGATTAATTGTGACATGTGAATGATGAAATATGATTAATTGTGACATGTGAATGATGAAATTTGCTTAATTGTGACATGTGAGTGATGAAAATTGCTTAATTGTGACATGTGAATGATGAAATATGATTAATTGTGACATGTGTATGATGAAATTTGATTAATTGTGACATGTGAATGATGACATTTGAGTAATTTTTTAAAATGTTAATCAGCGTAAAAATTATTTCGCTAAATCTAATTTCGTTCTTGTTTTTACTTCTCGTCGAAAAGCATGTGATTTTGATGTGATAACCACGAGAAAACCACACACACACCCCTACCCTTCTAACAATTTTAGAATCCCGTTTATTGAATTTTAAACAGCCAATAAATACAATTGTTGTAATTGTCTCAATTGACCAGTCCAAGAAGCCGCAGTCTTTAAAAGCGCAGTAACCACTCAGCGTAAAGCGCATATCAGGCAATTGTGAGCAAACATGGCGGATGAGCTTGGTTCAAGCCCATTAAAGTGTCATCAACCTAAAAAGTCTAGGGTGTCAACAAACTGGACCAAATGCGTCATATGCCATGAAATAAAAGCCGAAAAATTAGTAACGGCCAAATCTGCTGGTATTGAATCAATACTTCCGACGACTGTTACTGTGTCACAGAGACTTGCATTCCATGTCTGTTATATATCACCATAGCTGTTATAAAAAGTTCACTAGTAAACGTAATTTTTCTTGTTTTGCTTCTAAAGATAAAGCACAGAGTTTTACATCCCAAACTGCTTCGGCAGATGAACAACGCCCGACCACGTGGTCTCAAACACCCACACTGACAAACTGGACGATGTGTCTTCTTTGCAATTCTAGAAAGAGAGTACAGATTGTATCGTGCCAAGAACGTTTGTATGAAGCAGCACAAGCTCGAAAAGATCTCGCTTTGCTTGCCAAGATCGGGGAGGATTTAATTGCCTTAGATGCAGTTTATCACAAATCATGTATGTCAAGTTATACCATCAAGCGAAACATCAGTCTTTTACAGACTATCAAACTGCTTTCATCGCCCTTGTCGGTGAGATTGATGAACCACTTAAGCAAGGAAAAGCCCATAAATTAAAAACTCTTCTCAGCAAATTTCATAACTCCTTGCCTGACGACAGTGATGCAAAAGGTTATCGAGCTGAAAAGCTACAGCAAAGGTTAGTTAAGCATTATGGTGAGAAATTCGGCATACATACCCAGCATGGTCAGTCAAAGTCAAGCATTGTGATGAGTAGCAGTATAACATTAGGAGATGCGGTCAAAGCCTTTTCTGAACTGAAGGAAAAAATTAACTATGACCAAATAGCACTGGGTTTGTGTGATGAAACAACTAACTCAGACCAAGAGAGCTTACTTCATAGTGCTATTGGGCTGCTTAGGCAGGAGATCACAGAAATTGAAGCACCGACTGATTACTACACAACTGCTGAACTCAGTCTGAAATCATCTGAACGATTTGTGCCCAATCTGTTACGCAAGGCGTTGCTCTGGCTTTTGAGTACAGAAGCTTTTGATTCAGTTGATCCAAACCATCAGCCTTCAAAAAACATACTTCGTAAGGTTAGTGGAATGTATTATTCATTGTAGCAACCGCAAGATCTTGACGCCTCTTCACTTGGGTCTTGCAGCACAGCTTCACCATGATCATGGTAAAAGAAAAATCATTGACACACTACGTGCACACGGCTTCTGCATTAACTATGATGATCTAAGGCGTTTCCTAACTGGCCTTGGTAATGCGGAACTGCAGAAGATGCAAGATCACGTGTACATCCCCCATGGTTTAATTTCAGGAGATAATGGAGGAAACTTAATTCAAGAGGGGGATGGCAACATCGATATCAACTGTGCAACTTTTGATGGAAAGGACATATTCCATTCGACGGCCCGTGTTATCTTTCAGGAACAAGCTGTTGACAATAATGTTGATAATACAGTAATCGAAAGAGTGAAGATCGGACAAGAAAAGTCTCTCTCTCTCTCTCCCTCTCTCTATCTCTCTCTCTCAAAAGTCTCTCTCTCTCTCTCTCTCTCCCTCTCTCTATCTCTCTCTCTCTCTCTCTCTCTCTCTCTCTCTCTCTCAAGGTTTAGGTCAGCAAAGTACGATCCAGACTATGGACCAGCAACTATATGCAGTTGCACAACAAGTGAAATGGAGCAAATCTGATAAATTTCCCAATCACATGCTTCGTCTCGGTGGATTGCACAGTGCGTCTTGCTTTATAGCTACAATTGGCAAATTTGGGGGAGACTGTGGGCTGGCTCCAAATTCTGTTGATATCATACCTGCTGAAAAACAATTTCACAGGTCAGTGCATGGTTTGACACTTTCTTATGAGGCAATGATGCAAATGTTTTTGACGGAATTTGTAAAATGGTGTAATGCAGATCAGCAATCGCATAACCTTGATGATATTTTCTATCAAATTGAAGACACTTATGTAGCACGATTAAATGGCACTGAACAACAGGCTATTAATGCAACTGGTCAGTTAAATAGCATGCTGGCTTCACATGTACTTCCACTGCTCCAACAGTTCAAAGAGGAAGGTTGCAGATCATCTCCAACCTTTCAGTACTGGACAATGTTTCTGGATGCAATTCAAATACAGCTTAACTTAATAAGAAGTGAAGGTAATTGGCCTCTACATTTGTCATCCAACTTTCGATGTTGCCATATTTCTTCTCGGCAGATCGAACTAATTATTCACGTTATGGGCCAGTTCATATTTTGAATATGATTGATCTTCCAAAGGATGTGACCCGATCATTTCTGGATGGACAGTTTGCTGTTCCTTTGAGTTCTGCGGGTTTCAATGGCATATGTAGTGATATGGCCACGAAATCCACTGTTATCAGGGATTCCAAAAGTGATGGTGGCGTGGTTGGTCTAATACCGAAGGACTCTGTGTTGCTGCGATGGATGCTTACTCGCACTGTACTTGGAAAATTTATCCAAGGCATTAAAAAGCGTACCGATGGGCACAGCTCGGAAATACTAGTGCATGAGCAAGGCAAACCATCTGCTCTCAAGCGAGATGACAACCATGCAAAAGATATGGTTGCTCACATGGAAAATAATATGACACACTCATTCCAGCCAAATTCACATCCAGAGAAACTAGTAAATATAACAAGTGGACTGATTGCTGACAATGAGGTTGAAAAAGGTCTACTCTCAATTGTGGAATCAGGTGAGAAGAAGATGTCTGCATTTCAAGACAATAGTTTATCTAATGCTTGTGATCGCTTATTTTACAGCAAAATAACCGGCTTTAATACTAAGACCTTTGCTGAAATGACTAAGCAAAAAAAGGTTCATATCAAAGGCATGAAAAAACAACTCAATGTGAACGCTGAACTGGTATTCCGTAGATCACTGAAAATCTCACAAACACGATCTGACATAACAATGTTAAGTGTATTGAGCCATCCAGTAACAGCCATTCCCACATCGCTTTTCTACGAGGATGGAGGTATGCGAAAGACTAACAAGGCAGAACTCGCGAACATACTCGAAAGTAAGATAATGCCAGACTCAGAAGTGGCAGAGCATGCCCAAACTACATGTAATCACAATTGTGTATATATCAGAGATCCTATGGTCGAATTACAATCGATGACAGGCAATAGCAAAACATTTGGCGACCTTGCACATACGTATATGACCCGTCTTATAACATGTAGCCATCGCGCAAATATTGTAATAGATGTTTTCGATCAGTATGACTATAAAGACTCCATTAAAACCGAGGAACGTAACCAAAGGTTAGTTGCAACAGGAGTTGCAGGACCATATCGGGTTATTGCTGGTCGCCCTGTGCCACTGTGGCAAAAATTCGTGGCTCTCTCATCCAATAAAGCAGCCTTAACAAACGTCCGTTGCACTTACCTTGAGGAAAATGTACCACGACTGCCTGGTATAAAGTCACAACCTCAGCGGAAAATATATCTGGCTGGTGGCTATAGTGATGTAGAAAAAACAGTTTGCCTATCTGCTGGCGGAATGTCACTGGAGCCAGCTCTCTTTTGTTCACACGAAGAGGCTGATACACGGATGATTTTTCATGCCGTAAAATCAGACGACGGCTTTGCTGCTGATGTCCTTGTTCTGGCCGTTCATTACTTTCCTAAGTTGCAGAACTCACAAACACTGTACATAGAAAAAGGAAGAGCATCAACAAATGTTGATCCCCATCACTTTATTCCTGTTCATCAAATATGTGAATCTCTCAACCCTGCCACA
This sequence comes from Chaetoderma sp. LZ-2023a, assembly GCA_034401795.1. Classification (NCBI taxonomy): domain Eukaryota; kingdom Metazoa; phylum Mollusca; class Caudofoveata; order Chaetodermatida; family Chaetodermatidae; genus Chaetoderma; species Chaetoderma sp. LZ-2023a. Next base: position 169,394,909 of record CM067372.1, on the reverse strand, counting down.
CCACGTATTCTTCCTGGAATGCATGCTTTAACTGGCTGTAATACTGTATCATCATTCTTTGGCTATGGTAAGAAGACAGTTTGGATGGCAATGGAAAAGTTAGAAAAGAAAGAATCTCTCCATTACTTGATGCTCTTGGAAGTTGCGATGCTGGATCTGGGATAAATCAAGCCAGGGAATTCGTTGTGTCTCTCTATGACCCAAAAGAGCTTTATGAAGAGGCACATG
>CM067372.1:169339681-169389681 GCA_034401795.1 Chaetoderma sp. LZ-2023a | reverse complement strand
CATCCAACATATAGAAAACACTACAGTTGATGCTGGCTCAATCCTATGCACAATGGATGTCAGATCACTATACACAAACATCCCACACGAAGAAGGCATACAGATTGTCACAGAACATTACAGACATACACTTGAAAAAACAAACACAAACAACAATAACCACACACCTGCACACATCTACCCAGACGAATTGGCCCAAATAATGAGATACATTCTTACAAAAAACAGCTTCCAATTCAATGAAGACTACTAAATACAAACACATGGAACAGCCATGGGAGCCAAGTTTGCTGTCAAATATGCTAACATTTACGTGTACACCATAGTAAGCAGAATGTTATCAACATGGATGGGCAGCACTCCATCCCACTTAGTTAGATACATAGATGACATATTTTTCATTTGGAACACCAGTGAGAACGAACTACTTGAATTTCACGCACACATGAATAAAGAGCATCCCACAATAAAATTTGACTTGGAATATTCAACGGAAAAAATCCCATTTTTGGACACAATGGTATACAAAGAAGATAACAAACTTAAATTGGACCTATACAGAAAACCTACAGACAAACAACAGTATCTTCACAAACAATCAAGCCACCCTAAAAACACAAAACATTCCATAATCTACAGCCAAGCATTAAGATACAAACGCATCATCACAGATCCTACTAGATTAAAACAACGCACACAGGAACTAACAGATGCATTCATCCACCGGGGATACAAAGAGACAGAAATTAAAGCCATCATAGAAAAAACCGAGAACACACAGAGAGAAGACATTCTTTACAAACAACCCACACAAAAACAGCCTAGGCCAGCTTGCATACTACAATACCACCCATCATTAGAACACATAGGCAAATCCATTCGAACCTACTGGGAAAAGTACATCTTGTCTTCACCAATCTTAGCACCAATTTTTCCCAACTACCCAGTAGTAGCATTCAAGAAAAATAAAAGCATTAGGGACCACCTAGTCCACTCTAGCCTAATTAAAATAAAAAATCCAGATGCTAACAATAAGATCGTACCGACACCAAATGACACTCACGACATAGTAGGGACACTCCGACAATGCAACAACAACAATTGCATCACATGCAAACAATACATGAACACTGCTGACAAATTCACTAGTTTCGTCACTGGTAAAGACTACAAAATCAACACACAAATGAGCTGCAATACCACCAACATTATTTACCTCATAGAATGCAAACAATGCAGCTCTCAATACATAGGAGAAACAAGTCAAACACTCAGCAAACGACTCACACAACATATCCATGCAATCCGACACCAAACAGACACGAGAATCTCATGGCATTTCAACCATCCAAGACATTCTATGAAAGACATCACGATAAGACCAATTGAAAGAATTTTTACAGATAACAAAAAACTAAGATTAAACAGAGAACACTACTGGATCAAAGAACTAAAAACGATGCACCCGTTCGGAATAAACAAAAAAGCATAACACACTCACTCACTCACTCACCCACCCACCCACCCACCCACCCACCCACCCACCCACCCACCCACCCACTCCCTCACCCGCTCGCTCGCTCCCTCCCTCCCTCCCTCCCTCCCTCCCTCCCTCACTCACTCACTCACTCACTCACTCACTCACTCACTCACTCACTCACTCACTCACTCACTCACTCACTCACTCACTCACTCACTCACTCACTCACTCACTCACTCACTCACACATAGGAGGTTTGACGGAAGTTTGCAGACTGGCAGGTATGCATAGGTAACTATGTAAATACCTGGGTCGGCGTTTTTAAATACATGGGAATCCTGGAGGTGCGAGCAGGTGGACGATGGGGAAGTGTGTGCAGATGGTTTCGATGATAGAGTGGCTGCCGTTGTTTGTCGAGCAATTGGTCAGGAGTAAGTATGGATGTCATTTTTACAGAATCTGTAATTGCAGCCATGCGCCTTAATTAGTAAATACACGGTTCACCGATTCGTTTGAGAATTAGCCTTAACCTTTCTCCCAACGGCTCGAGCAAATTCCGGAAGGAAATTCCGTAGTTTTGTAAAGTCTATTATAATTAGAGCCAGATAGCGGAGATGTTTTTCCTATCTCAGCTAAAGATAAGAACACTCCAATGTTGAACATGTATTCTTAGCGTTCTCGTCTCCCATTAAGTAGAGAAACATTTGCACAGGACATGAGACCACTGTTGATTTCCTATTTGAGAGTCCTAGATACGCTTTCCCTGCAAACCACCAAGAATACGACCTACGTGTTCACATCTCAAAAGATATCTGGCGAATGGCCAGTTGTACGTGCAGAAGGGGACGTTTGCTTTGAAAAAGCATGGTCTTACAACCAATTGACTGGTTAATATGACTCCAAATAGCTACGAGGAATATGGAGTCATGTCATTGCATGCTTGATACACTGCGCAGAAATAAACATGTGTTTCATATCTCGTGCAATCGTTTCTCTATTTAATGGAACGCGAGAAGCTTAACGTGTGTATTAAGTCTCATAAATAAGCTTCACAGGTTTTCTAGTTTATCATTCATCGCGTTGCTTGAATTAAATCCTCTGTCATTCAACATGTCTAATCCTTAAAAGAATATTGTTCATATGGCAAATTACATAGTTTATTGTCAATGGTATATTTACGAATCGGATAATGCTTGTCCATTTGCGCATGTCATAATAAAAACAACATACAACAGTGTTACTGAGAGATGATAGCTGCTATCCCACGATTGATATACTGGTGCACTCTTGGTCAAATTAATTTTTAATTCGGAGTCGCCATTATTTGTAGATTCTATTCTTCGCGCTGTTATACAATGCTCAGTATAAAACCACTCCCTTAAAACTAATGTTATCTAATAGTACCAGTGAAGTTGGCCTTCGAGGTGAGCAACACGACTGCGATAGTAATAAGGCAGCAACAAATTTATCAACTTCTCAAAATAATGAGTGCCAGGCTTTCAAAATGGATGAATCCAGTTTTAGCTATGTCCTGCTTATCTTTAGCTAAGCTCCACCCACACTTCGCCATGTTGGGATCGATCGATTTCTGAAATCCAATTCAATCAATTTCCAGAAAACTATACAGATAAGCTGTCATGTGGCAGCAACAGCGCCCGGTAAATTTAATTTCAAAATATTCAACTTCATGTTTATTAAATAGGAAAACACAGTTCGTACAACAACCGCTTAGTCCGTCATCATTTAACGATTCGTGACGAAATTGTCTACGCAATTCATGACGTTAATGATTACGACGCCATCATAAATCATGTGATTTATATGAGCCATTTCAGTCCGCATACCGACAATACCATAGCACCGAAACAGCCCTTCTAAGGGTTGTAAATGATATTCGCAGTGCTGTTGACAAAGGTAATGTTTCCCTGCTGCTATTGTTAGATTTGAGTGCCGCATTCGACACTATTGACCATCAGATACTGTTATCACAATTGCGTCATACATTTGGATTAGATGGCCCAGTATGGAACTGGTTTGAATCGTATCTATCCGAGAGATATCAGTCAGTCTGCGTAAACGGATCATTCTCCGAACCGATCAAGCTCACGTGTGGTGTGCCGCAAGGATCGATTTTGGGTCCAGTATTATTTACGCTATACACACGGCAACTTGGACAGAAAATCGAGAACCACAACATCCAACGCCATTTCTACGCCGATGACACGCAGCTCATCAACAGTTTTATACCATCAGTATCAGCCGCAAGTATGGCAACAGATCAACTAAATGACTGCTGTTCGGACATTAAATCCTGGATGACATTGAATATGTTGAAGCTAAATGATGACAAAACGGAGGCCATGCTAGTTGGTCCGGTGATTAGGCGCGCTAAATCAGACTTGACATGCATCACTGTTGGAACAAGCCAAATAAATCTGTCACCTGTGGTGAAAGATCTAGGGGTAATGCTTGATAATGAACTGACCATGGAAAAGCATGTTAATCATCTCTGCAAAGTGTGCTCGTACCAGCTACGTAATATTGGTTGCATCAGACGGTATATTACGAAGGAGGCTACAATCATGCTTATACTGGCGTTAATATCGTCAAGACTTGATTATTGTAACAGCTTGCTTATTGGTGCACCAAAACAACTTATTCATAAGCTACAGATTGTACAAAATACCGCTGCTAGAATCATATCACTCCGCCGAAAGTATGATCACATAACCCCTGTCTTACATAATTTGCATTGGCTCCCGATCGAGCAGAGAATCACTTTCAAAATTTTATGCTTGACTTACCAATGTGTTTCCGGTACTGCCCCTGCATACTTAACTGAACTAGTACAACCCTATTCGCCTGGTCGATCACTCAGATCTGTCAATCAGATGCTGCTAAACGTCCCAAAAGTAAATTCTACTACATATGGCCACAAAACTTTCGCTTATGCAGCTCCCACCGAGTGGAACAATCTACCACTTAGTCTAAAAAACTCAGCATCATTAGATATTTTCAAATCACAACTGAAAACCACCCTTTTCAAACGAGCATATTCTCAGTAGATATAGCTATTACGCACTAGCGCTTAGAGCACGCATTGTCATGGATTCAGCGCTTTATAAATGTACTTATTATTATTATTATTATTATTATTATTATTATTATTATTATTATTATACACGTCACGTAGTTGACTATAACGCCATATGATTGCTGGATAAACAGGATGGTAACAAACGAATGTTCAATTAGTTACGGATATTTCATGTATAGGTTATCTAGACTCAGTGGGGAAAATGTTGACATTTTACTTTTGTTTATGGCGTCGTATATGGGTGTCACAATTGCATATCGTGACAACAATGAAGTAGTAACAAACACACACACACACACACACACACACACACACACACACACACACACACACACACACACACACACACACACACACACACACACACACACACACACACACACACACACACACACACACACACACAAACACACACACACACACACACACACACCACACACACCACACACACACACCACACACACACACACACACACACACACACACACACCACACACACACACACACACACACACACACACACACACACACCACACCACACACACACCACACACACACCACACACACACACACACACACACAACACACACACACACACACACACACAACACACACACACACACACATACCACACCACACACACACCACACACACACCACACACACACACACACACACACACACACACACACACACACACCACACACACACACACACACCACACCACACACACACCACACACACACCACACACACACACACACACACACACACACAACACACACACACACACACACACACACACACACACACACACACACACACACACACACACACACACACACACACACACACGTCAGTATGATTACTGTATGATTACTGTATTCTGTGGCTGTAGTAGCAGAAATACCCTACTGCTGCCATCAGTCCTTCTTAGCATTTGACCGCTGTGTCTTGTCATCAGCCCAAATCTCTAGCTTCCTCATGCCCATTCTTGATCAGAGGGTACAGTCATGTTTTCTTGAGGTCACCCCGCAGAACGTTTAACATATCTATGCAATGATGTCCTATCCTGGCTTGATATTTGTTGGTTTCAAAGTCAATATCATCGCAAATAGCCGCTATGCTTGAACTTCCTATTGCTCCTGTTTAAAACTGAATGAATCTGCTGAGTAGTGACATCGTCGCGAGAGAGCTCATTTTGCCCGTTTGACCTTTTATACATTGACGACCGTGTGGAATCTTCGATGTTGTAATCTGCATATCTGGGAAAGATTAAATACTCGTCAGCGTCTTTTGTAACGATATTTATAACATACATGAAAAATATTTTCAGCAAAAGCCTGCACTCTGCCATTTGTCCTCCAGTGAACTACCCATAGTATCGCCGATCCATCAATTATAACTGTTTCTGTTTTGGGTAGAATTCCTGCTGAGACGTCCACATGCAACTGTCATTTCAGAGTCGATTTTGGCATTTTCTAATCTAATGTCACCAGTTGTAGTCAACATAGAAGCGGACCAACTAATACTTGAGAATATCATTGGGATTCACGTCTCTATCAGAAGCTTGAAAGCCAATGATCCGTGAATAGATCAGATTCGTTTCATATACCGTTGCCGAGCCGACTTGCATGTTGCCGACTCGTACTTCTTCATCTATACCGTGGTGTACACTTGCTTTCAAACTGTAGTATAGAAGCTTTGAGAGCAAGCTTTTTCACAGCCACACATCATTGTGTGACCTAGTACTTCCTCTGCAGTATCTTGAGAACTCTCTATTTGCAGGCTAAGAGAAGACTATTTTTGAGAATTTACCACCGGAATGACTGGCTCCGTTAACGAGCCAGTCATTCCAGTCATACTGCAAATGGACACTGACTAAACAAAAATTTAGATTTTCTTCACCATTAACCATTTAAACGTCAAACCGGTGAAAACACCTCTTAAAAACCATTTTCCTAAAGTCCAGTTACAAACTTACAAAAGGGCAGTCTTCCCTTGGCCAACAAATGGTCACTCACTGGGGAAATTTTTTAATGTGCTTGAAAACTCCTGACAAATTAATGGCTTAATTGATAAGAATTACTTTGAGGCGCCATTGACACAAAAGGGGTTAATGGTTGATTTCTCATCACTGACCATATAATCTCTCTCCGTTGTCCAAATACTGCAGGTATGAAAACATAATGTTCACGTCCAGTGTATGGCTGCAATGTGATGGCAATTATACCATGTCGTTCCTTTTCATACCGCATGAATGTGGCTCTCTATCATCATATCTGTCCATATGTCATTCCACGTACAAGAGTTGTGACATGCTCCCAATTGTCGGACTTTTGGAGTCCAGGTGATGTTCTCAACTGACCGCCACATGGAGCATAACTATGATGGTCAGCTGTAAAGAATTATGGTAACATATACTTCACTGTAACTATAGATAGAGTGTTCAGTTGCCTGCCTTCGTAGCTCGACAGAATAGCATCATTAGTAGAACAGGCATTATTAACATATCAACCCAAAGCCTCGTTGTCTTGTTCTGACCAGATAAATTATCACGACATCGTCAGAATCAGTTGCTTCTTGTACTACATTTCTAAGAGGTTACTCAATAACCATTCGTAATAATCCAGCCATTCAGCTGTTTCTGTACAATGTCTATATACAGCCACGGAAACCCATGATGATTTATATGTATAGCGTTATCACCTCAAACATGTGCTAAACGTAAATACAAGCAATGTCTTCCTCATATATGAGTCAAACGATCCCGCGTAGCTTCCTTCCACACATCACAATCTTCCACTTGATAGGTATATTGGTAGGGTTTGTGTTAAAAAGATAACTTTAACGTATGTCTTTTAGGAGGGTGGGCGTGTCATGGAAAAAATATAAAAATTCATTTTCTCAAAATGCTCAAGGATGCCAGTTTGGCACCCGTCAGTTTCTTTATTTTTATTGTCTGAATATACAACATTAAGAAAGAAACTGTGTGGGCCCTCAAATGCAAGGTTCAGTTTATAATCCAAATTGGCTGTCAGACAAACAGTACAATGACTAGGAGTAGCGTTATGGGAATGGGTTATGCTCAGCATTTCGCATACATCGGAAACAATAGTGTCCCAAATAATTACACCTTCAAATTTCCAACTAAAATGCCAGCTTCTAAATAAACGATCGGATACTTGATTTTCTAAATATTTCCTAATCTATTGCCTCAGGATGACTTTAAGACCATCCTCTTTGTGATTCAGATCCAGCAGATCTTTTTATGTAGCGCCAAATCAATGGCAGCATGCAATTTTTCTGTTCCAACGTTTTATCAAATTTTCTATGTTTGCCGTCAAGTTTTTGAAGTATTTTTTTAGTCAAAATGTTTCTAAGTAAATGTAAATTGTGCTTCTTATATCAGTTATTGATTATTCTTTGGAAGTTACCTATCGTTAGTGATTTAAATTTCAACGTGGTTAGAATAGAACCAGAGTATAGGCGGCCATTAGTAGTTCAGCAAGGTAGTGAGCACTGCTCAGGTAGTAGGACAAGTATAGTGAACTGTTTACTAACAACAATGATTAAATACTCGGTGTCGGACCTGAAAGCAATACGGCTTTCACAATACAATCATAGATATTCGAACAATTTGGATATCAGCGTGTTGAACTGTCTTCACAAATACGGTATTATTAAGCCTACAAGACGTGGGTGTCGAGCCGGCAGAAAAAGACAGCAAACAATACCTACTTTAATAACATCACTTAAGAGCAGACCAAAGTGTAAATCTGGACAAGGCATACGTACTGCCAATCTGATTCAAGTATCCATCGTACCAAACCCTATTGACTTAACCCATGTACCTACAGAACCTCGCCCAGCTGACATGTGCAGGGGTGGATTATTGAACGCTAGATCAGTGTGCAATAAAACTGTTAGTATTGTGGACTATATACTTGAAAGGGACCTTGATATTGTTGCAATAACAGAGACTTGGCTCAAGACTGAGTGTGATAATATAACAATAGGTGACCTCACACCCACCGGGTACCAACTAAAGCACAACCCCAGACATGGGAGAAGAAGGGGTGGAGTCGCTGTGTTATATAAAGAGGCGTTCGATCTTAAAGTAATAAAATCGCCATCATATCACACATTTGACTGTCTTGAATGCGAGTTTATGCATAACTCAGTCCTATTAAGACTCATAACAATATATCGGCCGCCACCTGGAAAACATAACCCACCCTCGTCAGAATTCTTCCAAGAAGTGTCTTCCCTACTTGACCGATATACTTTCAGTACCGGAAATTTACTGTTACTCGGTGATTTTAACGTACACCCAACCAATTGAAAAAAATGCCCGGGAAATTCTGGAGGACTGTATTCGCGATGTGAAACTTTGGATGTTAAACAACCTTTTGCAACTCAACGAGAAAAAGACAGAAATAATTATGATCGCTTCCCGTCACTTGAGACCAAAAATAGAAATTGAATCGGTTCATATCGGTGGCGCCAACATTCCTTTTAGTGTTAATGCGAGAAATATTGGCGTAGTCTTTGACAATACTATGTCTATGGAAAGCCATGTGACGTCGATCTGTAAATCTATATTTCTGAACACTCGCAACATCGGTAAAATTAGGAAATTGCTAGACTATAATGCAGTCAATACCCTCGTCCACGCAACCATTACATCAAGGCTGGACAATTGCAATTCTCTTCTCACAGGCATATCATCATCGCAGTTACAACGTCTCCAACGAGCACAAAATACGGCAGCCCGGTTAATAACCAGAACAAAAGTGCATGAACACATTCGACCAGTCCTCAAAGAGCTACACTGGCTGCCAGTGGAACAACGCATCGAATTTAAGGTCGCACTTTTCGTGTTCAAATGCCTACATGACTTAGCCCCACCGTATTTATCATCACTCATAACTAGACGAATAGCACCGAGAGCACTAAGATCGAGTGAACAGCTACTCTGCGTAGTACCCAATTCCAATCTTGCCATTGGAGAGCGTGCTTTCTCCATAGCTGGACCAACACTTTGGAACGACCTTCCATCCAACATTCAAAACAGCAACAATGTTGAGGCTTTCAAAACTCTTCTAAAAACCCATTTGTTCCAAAAAGCATATTTCACTATTTTAAATTAGCTTTAACTTTTGTAAAGCGCCTTTGGGCAGTTAATTCTGGAATTGGCGCTATATAAATGCATACATACATACATACATACATACATACATACATACATACATACATACATACATACATACATACATACATACATACATACATACATACATACATACACAGCTTATGCAATTCATCGACGTGTATTTGGTCGTCGTTCCGATGACATGCCCGTGTCGGTGAATAGTGTTCGTTGCACAGGCAATGAAAGCAGCATTGATGAATGCCAACACGTACCTACAAATGATTCATTCTGCTCACATTTAGAAGACGTAGGCGTCGTATGTCGTAAGTACCACGCCCTTAATGCTTGCCCCCCCCCCACCTCCTGTAATACTCATATTTAAGTTTTTGGATCTTCGTATTTCTAACTACTTTATTCTTACTAATACTCGGAGAAGATTTATGATGATAGATTGCTGCGCCAATCTCTCTTCTCCAAGTGCTATCAAGATGATTGCTAGCTCGCCTCTTCTGATGTTGGTGAAGATATTTATATAGCAATCTGGGCCTATCTGACTTATTAGAAAGATGCGCAGGTACGGCACGGTGTTGCTCCGTGCTTCTGGAGTATTCTTCAAACACAACTTAACTATCTACTTGTATAAATATTGGATTATTTATTCGCTATACTAACACTGATATAACAAGTAACGACTTTTACTGTCGTAACGAATTATGATAACTTTTAAGCAATGTGAGTATGATACGATTCAATTCAAATAACTTATCTTCTACTACAAATCTATCCTACTCTAATACTAACTCGACTGATTACTCCCAACGGTTGCTGGTATGCTATCAGACTACAATTCACAGTTACTCCAATATATTCACTGTAAATTTCGATAACGAAGCGACGACTGCTCCGGAACCACGGACGATAAAGATTAAAGATTCAAAAGACAAGTGCCTCATATATACAATCCACAGTTTCCTACCTCTATTCCTTTTGTTTCTCTGCCACAGAGTTTGATTCGATGCTCATTGATTATGACGTCATCCTGACTAATCAAACTCTGGGCATCTCTTCGAAGGAGATACTGTAAAACATACTCTAAGCGGTGTTGGCTGGTTCTGCTTTGATGCGATCTGTCAGCTAACTAACAACACTAGGGTATGTGTTGTTGTAGCATGCCTTTCTCTGATTGAGATATAGTTACTATACAAATTTCGATTGTGTTATGAATACCTACAGGACGCTACCATGCCTCTGTCCTGTCCCTTGCCTATCCTGGATAAGCCTGTATGAAGCGAACGTTAATAAGCACATGAGCTGTATGATCTCATTGCCAGCTGGTGTTGTTGTACTTGCTTAAGGGAGTCGGAATGCCGACCGTCAACAACTAATGTCATTCTGTCATCTATATTCCTATCGATTCCTATCGATTCTTTTCACTCGATTCTTTACTAAACTACTGGCCGAAACGACTGCTGAACATTTTAAAAGTGCGTGCCGATCCCACAGCAACAACTTTCCCTCTTCAACTATTGACAGATACCACCAACTCAGAACCGTCGGTCCTATTTCATTCCTAGCTCAACTCTAGTTTCGATGGGGTTTCGCATCGTTTTCCACGAAACTGTTTAACTGTTTATCAGCAGCACTGGCCGATGTCAACCAGTGCAGCGTCCTACTACTAATCTAACTTGCTACTACTTTCACTCAGTTCATTAGCTCACCTGGTATTTTCAAATATAAATTTCGCTGATTTCACTGAGGTCTTACTCGTAAATATAAGACATCTAGCGGGGTCATGACTTCCCACAAGACAATCCGATATCTACAATATGTTTCCATATAGTGTCATCAACCTTGTTATATCTCTGTCCCCCACCTCCTGTAATAATCATATGTTTCCATATATTGTCATCAAACGTGTTATATCTCTGTCCCCCACCTCCTGTAATAATCATACGTGTCCATATATTGTCATCAACCTTGTTATATCTCTGTCCCCCACCTCCTGTAATAATCATGTGTTCATATATTGTCATCAAACGTGTTATATCTCTGTCCCCCACCTCCTGTAATAATCATACGTGTCCATATATTGTCATCAACCTTGTTATATCTCTGTCCCCCACCTCCTGTAATAATCATATGTTTCCATATATTGTCATCATCCTTGTTATATCTCTGCCCCACCCCACCTCATGTAATACTCATGTGTTCATATATTGTCATCAAACTTGTTATATCTCTGTCCCCCACCTCCTGCAATAATCATACGTGTCCATATATTGTCATCAACCTTGTTATATCTCTGTCCCCCACCTCCTGTAATAATCATATGTTTCCATATATTGTCATCATCCTTGTTATATCTCTGCCCCACCCCACCTCCTGTAATACTCATATGTGTTCATATATTGTCATCAAACTTGTTATATCTCGCCCCCACCACCTGTAATAATCATATGTTTCCATATATTGTCATCAACCTTGTTATATCCCTGCACCCCCCCCCCCTCACCCACCTCCTCTAATAGTCATATGTTTCCATATATTGTCATCAGCCTTGTTATATCTCTGCCCCCACCACCTGTAATAATCATATGTTTCCATATATTGTCATCAACCTTGTTATATCTCTGCACACACACACCCCCCACCTCCTGTAATAATCATATGTTTCCATATATTGTCATCAACCTTGTTATATCCCTGCACCCCCCCCCCCCTCACCCACCTCCTCTAATAATCATATGTTTCCATATATTGTCATCAGCCTTGTTATATCTCTGTCCCACCCCACCCCTCACCTCCTGTAATAATCATGTTTCCATATATTGTCATTAACCTTGTTATATCTCTGCCCCACCCCACCCGTCACCTCCTCTAATAATCATATGTTTCTATATATTGTCATCAGCCTTGTTATATCTCTGCACCCCCCCCCCCCCCACCCCACCCCTCACCTCCTGTAATAATCATATGTTTCGATATATTGTCATTAACCTTGTTATATCTCTGCCCCCCCCCCACCCACCCGTCACCTCCTGTAATAATCATGTTTCCATATATTGTCATTAACCTTGTTATATCTCTGCCCCACCCCACCCCTCACCCACCACCTGTAATAATCATATGTTTCCATATATTGTCATCAACCTTGTTATATCTCTGCCTCACTTTTAACCCTTTACCGACTAAACTTATTCACAGAATTTAAATATTTACTTATTGAATGGCCATTTGCAGGCCAATAGAAGACTGGGGTTTTTTTAATCTGCCACTGGATTGACTAGCTCTGTTATCGAGCCAGTTATCCCGGTGATAAATTTTCAAAAATAATCTTCGCATGGCCTCCACATGGGCATTCCGCAAGACCATTGCAGATGCCAGCTTTGGCTGTCGGCGTCATAAAGAGGTTACCTCGTTAATGGCCAAATTGTGGTTAAGAATATGAAAATATCTCCTTATTGAATGTTCATTTGCAGACCAAGAGGGGACTACTTTTGTAGGTTTACCACTGGTGAGCCAGTCATTCCGGTAGTAATTTATTTTTAAAGTCTTCTCTTGACCTGCCAACGGGCATTCCCCAAGACTACTGCAGAGGCCAATTGTATATGCTAATATGAATCAGTTTAACATTCTGACGCATAGGCAACGGAAAATAGTGGTTGTCTTGGAATTGCATGAACCCTATACGATCTACGTGACAAACAGTGCAGCATTCAGGGGTTATTACATGAACCCTACACGATCTACGTGACAAACAGTGCAACATTCAGTGGTTATTACATGAACACTATACGATCTACGTGACAAACAGTGCAACATTCAGTGGTTATTACTTGAACCCTATACGATCTACGTGACGAACAGTGCAACATTTAGTGGTTATCACATGAACCCTATACGATCTACGTGACGAACAGTGCAACATTCAGTGGTTATTACATGAACCCTATACGATCTACGTGACAAACAGTGCAACATTCAGTGGTTATTACATGAACCCTATACGATCTACGTGACGAACAGTGCAACATTCAGTGGTTATTAAGCATGCAAGTGGTATCTATTGACATTTGGAGAAATATGTCGTTCATACGTAACGTATTCAAGTCCGACCTTCCAAAACCTCCATTTCAATGTAACTATACATGTAAGCTGTTTTGAAATTAATTTGACAGGAACCTGTAACAAGCTCATCGCAAGCACCAAACCATCACAAATCAGTCCTGACCATACAGACTAATTTCAATTACAGTAGTTTAGAAGCTGCACAACGCGCTTCCACTATGCACAATCTTGTGCTATGGTCAATGTCCGAATATGTGCTTCGGATGCCAGAAAATGTGCCCGCTCATGAAATATAGAAGTTCTCAGGAGCCTTTCTCACCCCGTGCAGCCAGCCACATGAAAAAAGCGCTCGTCATCATCATTTTCATCACCATTTTCATCATAATTTTAATCATCATTTTCGTCGTCGTTGTCGTCGTCGTCGTCGTCCATGTATAAGCGTCCGCTCCTGAAAAGCCTTGGCCATTTAAAAATGTCACCTTAGGGAACATCACACCTGCTCAGTAAAGGTTGTATCTAAATACTGTTTGTCATAGGACATCATATGTGTGCCTTGTCGTTCTTTAACTCTATGGTATCTGAACCACATGTCTAATCGAGCCAGCATCTTTTATCTTGATCTGTTCTAGAACGCATATGCAACATATTATTTCTTACAATCCGACGACGCTGATTATCATAATAAACTGATAAGAAGGTTGAAATACCACTGATCATATCCTCATTTGCTTCGCTGGTGTGGAATATGAAGATTAGAAATATACTGCACTATTGATACAAAGACTGATATAAGATAAAAGGGCAACTTTCACTGGCTGTTGTTATTCTGGCAATCCAACATGATACATTGTATTTTCTAACAGAACCCAAAGTGCAAGTGGATGAAGTTAGACTTGTTGGAGGTAACAATGACCTTGAGGGTCGTTTAGAGGTCAGAGTGCTTGGAGTGTGGGGTACGGTGTGTGATGATCACTTTGGTCAGTAATCTGCGCAGGCTGTATGCAGACAAGTGACCGGTCAGCCTTCTCGGACGTGAGTGGTCAATTTTTCATTCCATATACAAATCATATTCACATTAATAATTATGTCATAACAAGTATCATAGCCTGTAATGAGCGCAATATTGGCATCCGATCTTTCACTGACAGCTAACACGCGACGTAATTGATTATGACATCAGATACTGATGTCATAATCATCTACGTCACGTGTTAACTGACGTCACAAGCACAATAGCGTAGGTCCGTCATGAAAGTGGAAAAGGTCTGTCATGTAAGTATTTGAATTGTATGCATTTTGGTGAATGTATAATTCAATAAAGAATATTTTGAATGTTTTGAAAGTATTTTAACTATAAAGATATAGAAACTGTTAGTGCCATGAGTAATAACAACTCGCAGTAAATTAGTTTCAAAATATTCGACAGCTTACCTGTATAGTTATCTTGAAATTGGGATTAGGGAAACCTAAGGGTTAAGTGTAAAATCTATTTAATGCATGTTCAAAGTGGGCATATCTTAGCTTCAAATGGGTGGGCATTGCCAGAATTTTGATCGTCTTCTGTGAACCTGAGTAGTACAATGTACAGGCATGCTCACAATTTGATTGATCGGGAACTGTGATGTCACCCATCCTGTAATCATGTCATCAAGATCACGTGCCAATGTGGGCAGGGTCATGCCAGTTAATGGTTTGCATCTAAATCCCGTATCCGCAGATTTGTTAATAACGATTCCCGTTTTGAAGGCTGGTTATGGAGAATTATTATTATTATTATTATTATTATTATTATTATTATTATTATTATTATTGTTATTATTACATAGATTCCCAAATGCAGCTCTCGTAGCCTCTTCTGTATTTGGACGTAGACACAGACGCGTGATGGTATGGTTGGATGACGTCATATGTGACGTGGATGATGCAGATCTTAATGAGTGCAGGCATGCTCGGTTTGCTGATCATAACTGCTCGCATCGTGAGGACGTCGGTGTCAGATGTGGTGAGTACAACACGAGGTTTCTTCTACACGATCAAATAATGGAGTGATCCAGTTTTAACTATGTATATTTTGAAACTAATTTGACTTGGTGCTGTTACTACCTATGCCAGTAACAGCGCCCATCAAATTAGTTTCAAAATATTCAACAGCATGTTTATTAAATAGTAAAGACATACAATTCGTACAACCTGACGGACTAATAAACGCTTAAGACGGATTAAATCGAGTCATTCATGACGTCAGCCCAAATGTGACGCTGCTGATTATGACGTCATATGATTGATCTATAAACCGGATTCCTCCAATATCATAGACATGCGCTACCCCCCCCCCCCACCCCAACCCCACTCATGTCGTCGAAATCGGAACTGTGGGTACAGGTCGGTGTACATCATTGAACACAATGCAGATATATGGACGATGGAATTTGTAACTACGTATATTTGTAGTTATGCTAAAGAATCACTTGATATTTTACAATCACGACGTCTTATGGATGTGTAGTGAAGATTCCAAGAATAAATCAAGCCCATGATCATTAGAATATAGATCCAGTCACATATCATAATACATTCTCATATATACGTCATGTAGGATTTCCTAACGATACATTCTATACCCTGTCTTACTGGAGGAGTCCAGCTTTAGTTATGCTGCACCCATCTTTAGCTAAGCTCCACCCACGCTTCAGCCGTGTTGTGATCGATCGATCCATGCACTCTCCGAATCTATATTTCCAGAAAACTATACAGGTAAGATGTTGAATATTTTGAAACTATGGCAGCAGCAGCAGTGCCAGTTATATTAGTTTCAAAATATTCAACAGAATAATTATTAAATAGGAAAATCCTACCTGTCACGTGGTTGATTATGACGTCATATGAATGATGGATAAGTTTGAATCATCCTTTATGATTGAATGACAGATCAGGTGGTGATAGAAAATCGCTGGCTTAATGTCATTATCATGACAAACCCCCAGGTATGAGCTTGTTCAGTGTTGCGAGCATGATAACCCGTATTACGTCAAACCGACAGAGCAGTTAATAACAAATGTTTATATAAAATACATTCTGTGAGTACAGAATTACAATTCTGCAAAATGAATTAGTTTTTTGATCACGTGTCTCATCGTGTGAGGATCATGTGTTCCCTCCATTGAGCACAGCATATATGCAGACAACTAGCTATCACGACTATATATTTATATCATAAACGGGTGTGGTATTTATGTTAGTCTGTTGATAATGATAACAGGATTCAAACGTGGATACATTTTAAGAGTAACGTGATTAGTTTTGGAAATGCTTTCACACATAAATGTGCTTCATAAAAAACTGACCATCAGGAACTGACCGCCACATCAGAAACTGACCATCAGGAACTGATAACCAGGAACTGGCCATCAGGAACTGGTCATCAGGAGCTGGCCATCAGAAACTGACCATCAGGAACTGATCATCAGGAACTGACCAGCAGAAACTGACCATCATGAACTGATCATCAGGAACTGGCCATCAGGAACTGACCATCAGGATCTTACCGTCCCATCAGAAACTGACGATCAGGAACTGACCATTAGGAAGTTATCATCACATCAGAAACTGACCATCAGGAACTGATCACCAGGAACTTACCATCAGGAACTGACCATCAGGAGCTGACCATCAGAAACTGACCATCAGGAACTGACCATCAAGAAATGGCCGGATTAGGAACTGACAATCAGAAACTGGCCATCAGGAGCTAACCATCAGGAACTGACCATCAAGAATTGACCGTCAGGAACTGGCCATCAGGAACTAACCACCAGATCAGGAACTGACAATCAGGAACTGACATCAGGAACTGACCGTGACATCAGGAACTGACCATCTGAACTGACCATCATTAACTGACCATTAGGAACTGACCATCAGGAACTGGCCATCAGGAACTGACCAATCCATCGGGAACTGGCCATCAGGAACTTACCGTCACATCAGGAACTGACTATCAGAGACTGGCCGTCAGGAACTGACCATCAGGAAGTTACCATCAGGAACTGACCATCACATCAGGAACTGACCATCAGGAACTGACCATCAGGAATTGACCATCAGTAACTTACCGTCACATCAGGAACTGACTATCAGAAACTGGCCATCAGGAACTGACCATAAGGAAATGGCCATCAGGAACTTACCATCAGGAACCGACCATCAGGAACTTACCGTCACATCAGGAACTGACTATCAGAAACTGGCCATCAGAGACTGGCCATCAGGAACTGGCCATCAGGAACTGATCATCAGGAACTGATGAAGCACAATTATGTGCGAAAGCTTTTGAAAAATAATAAAGTTTGTCTTAACAGGTATCACTTTCTGAACCCCATTGTCGTATTTATATCAGTCATCAATAGATGTATTTATATCAGTAATCAATAGATGTTTTTCTTTTGCAGAATGAACTTATTGAGGCACCTCTCTGAGATCTGCACAAGTAATACACCGCTAAAAAAATCAGGTCTTTGTTCAATTTTCTTTCCCATAATCCCATGTGTAATGATTGATTGCATGAGTAACTTAAAATATGCATAGATTGATATATTGCTGCACGCATTGATACGTTGTCAATAGCCCAGTCTGTCAAATATGCTTAAAGTACTCATCTATTGATAAAAGATACATATCCTAGCTAAATTCATGACTATCTGTTACTTTATGGACACTTTAACTAACTAGAACTGTTGCCGCCATTTTAGATAGATATTTGCTGGTGCCATTATTTCAGACTCTATTGTCTTCTCTGGTGCGCAATTTAATTGTTGGTGTAAGATCATTCTCGTAATGCTAACGCTCGCCATTCTTATGCTGGCTTCCAAAGTGAGCGCATAATAAGTGCCTAGTATAGTCCAATACCAGTTGTATGTTTGCTATGGTGCAAGTGACAACACATTTATTTATACATGTAACAAGCGTATTGAAAAATGTTGTTGTCCACAGAAGCAACAGCTTTCCGACAAATTGTTGTCAAATTAATCAGTTGATAATGAAATTGACACTACGTAATGATTTGATAACAATTTTGCTGAAAATCCTTGAGCTACGATATTGAATAGGGTATGATTCATGATATGAGGATGATATGGCATGATGTTGATGATTGAAGTGAGAGATTTGAATTGATGACATTGATAGATAACGCTCTACTGTCAACTGACAGGTATCGAGCACTCACAAAAACAGGCATGGAATAACTAGAAATTTTTTGAAAAACTTAGGACCAGTTCAGTATAGACATCACACACATGCTCACACTCACTCACAAATTCATACTGAAACATCAATACAGAATTAACATTTAGAGAACAAGACGTGATGGTGCGTGCTGCTGGTGGTGTTTGGTGCCTAAACCCAAGCCCGAAATGTGTTATAAGTTTGACATGAATCTGCTTGATAGTTTGTGGATTGCGCAATATTGACGATACTCACACCACGATATGATTTAGTCCGTTTGTATTTGGTAATGCCCTGACTGGATTAACATAGTCCGCTTGATTCGAATCCCGAAATGTTACAAAATGTTCTCTTGTATCGGCTAAGCATATACAGTTCTGTCTTTACAATAATATAACAAACAACGACGAACACCTCGCAGTGACAAGTGAAACCACCCTAAGCCTCTGTGTCGGCCGTCTCTCACATTAACTGGCTACGACGCGTCGACAACAAATGTCACCTCTGTAGCACACAGCAACAGGTTAATACAACCGCTTACAGTCTATTAGCCACATACCACGAAACTCTACACTTCAATGGTACTTGCACCACCGTGCACGTCTGTCCACCTCTTCTACCTTGTACATGCTCGTCAGGCGTTCATCAAGGCTAGGCCTCGCTCTCATCAAGACGTGCGACTCCTCACTGTTATTTCTTCACTCTCTTCCGCGTAGAAAATTAGTACCATTTATTATTTAATACAGCGCAACACAGTGATATGATATTCGTATAGCAAACACGATAGTGAACAGTACTCCCACCAGTTCTTATTATTAGCCGTTATTGGGTGGTGTTAAGGACTGGGGCACAGATCGGCATCAAGTTCACTCACGCATGCATTCAACCTATTCTATAACATATATACACATGGCGGTACGGAAAATGAAACAAGTGAATTACATAACACTTGATGCAACAATTTTCAATCAAATTGCTCTCAAAACAATCAGCAGTCAATGTTGCAAGACTTGTTGACAATATTTCGAGCAACTTTTATAGCGCTCACCTTGGAAGCGAGCATAAGAATGACGAGCGTTAGCATTACGAGAATGGTCTTATACCAACAATTAAACTGCGCACCAGAGAAGATAATAGATTCTGAAATAATCGCACCAGCAAATATCTATCTAAAATGGCGACTTCAGCTCTAATTAGTTAAATTGTCCATAAAGCAACAAACAGTATAAACCAGCATGAACCTACCCTTTGCAACAGAAGAGGATAGAGACATATTTTCCGCATCAGTCCCATCCGCAAGAATGCGGTGAGCTCATCACTCACCGCACCCCACATTTCCGCAAGCATCATATTCGGCATACACCCGCGTGGAGAACTGGATATGACCTACCGCACCGCATAACCAGCATCACCCATCACCCTGACTTCCCTACATCAAGTCACCATCATCAACAAGACAGGACAACATTTTCTCCACATTCGCGCACCCACATGATGTCATGTCAGCTCCAAAGCATCGTATTCTTTATTATGTAATGCTCATACCATTGAATATTTTGAAACTAATTTGAATGGAAGTTCCAATCAAATTGGTTTCAAAATATTCAACAACTTACCTGTATAATTGCTTTTTATACCACATTGCCAAACTATAGCTGGAGCCTCTATGACTGAGCATATATACCGAGGCAGACACACTAGGATTTTTCTGATTGGTTGAAAAGTAAATCATGACAGCCATCATAGGGTGTAGAACTCTACCAACATTTAACTACTAAATCCTGAATATCTTTCCTTAGCGGCGTGAGAAAAAGCTTTAAATTACCTGGATAGTTTATGACCTGATCACCTGAATAGCTATCACGAGATGGGATTAGTTATCCTTTAAAAAGACGCGGCCATTACAGAGTGAAATACATTATGTCCGATAAAATCGTCACCGCAGCTAACGCCTCAGTGCCCCTCCCCCAACTGCAATAAAACTTTGACACCGCATTACAGCGCGAGTATCATCCGCAAAGAACCAGCCATGCGTATCAATCACCATTACCAACGCAACAGAGACACGGGCACTCAGGATGACCGCTACACAAATCTCCATACGACGGTATTGTATATCGTAAAACTGCGACAGGCATTTTCCGAGCTGTATCGTAACAATTAAAGTTTGCGTCTATGTGCGGCGAGACTAGTCCTACCCATAGAGGAGGATGCTTGGCAGTCTGGCCACCCGAGAAATACCTTCTTGGCGGGCTCAGTTAACTTGTCGCCCGCAAGAAACGGATATGTTTAAACCAAACAATAAGTTGAATTCAGCTAAACTGTCATAATTTTGATTAAGAACTAACCTGTTCTACTGCGCTTACAAATCATTAGAGCGGGCTGGCGAGGCAACATCAACACTCAGACCCTTAAAACTATAGAGAATTTCAAAAATTTTCTTACTGTATACAATTCGACTCACCCACCAATCAACAGGAGCAGGAATAATTATACAAGACGTAGAGAGATAGCGCAGTTTAGAAATCACGCGCATGTTAGGGACGCTGTTCTAAGGAACAGTTATAAGAATCAATGTTCGCCTTCCTGCGTATATTATATGATAGTAAACAACATTAAATAATGCTACGTTTCCGATCAACAACGTGTTTTCCAAAATAGGTATCACGTGATCAACACCTAGTGTTTTCTGGTAAATTAGATCAAAGACGATAAACAAATGAATCGCCCTTCCGCATAGCTACCGCACACGTGATCGAGGAGGCGAGAGGAGATGAGTCGGGGTCATAGACTGCTGACGTAATCACGCTCTCCCACAACCCCTCGGGCGTTCCAGCCTGAAATTCGAACAGGCAGGTTTATAAGTATCTAACTTGAAAACTTCATCACTCTAATTAATAGGCGAGCCGCCAGAATAAGTAGTTCTTGATTTTAATGTTGATTGGAGACCTGATTTCCCGCGAAGATGCGATAAAAATGGTGCTCTTCCTTCTTATAATCATATTTACCTTCTTTTCCCGATGGGAATATTTAATTGGACGCGAGGAGAGCAGTGCCGTATTTAATGATGGGGGGGGGGGGGGGGGGGGGGGAGGGGCAAAAGCCCAGGGGTCCCCACAAGCAAGGGGCCCCCACATTTTAAAACTGAAAAAAAAAATTATGCACTTTTTTGGAAGTTATAGGACATTTAAAGCAAACTATTAGTTTAGAACTCTTAATCATGCATTATAATTCTATTCTAAAAATTTGTGGGGGCCCCAATTCTTGTTTGGTGTTCGGCAACAATGTTAATTACGAAATTTTGTAAAATAAAATAATTTTACAACGAAAGAAAGCGCCATAATTCACCATAAAAGTAGACTCTCTGGCCGTCTCAGAGCACCTAGATGTAAAACGATTTCTGAGAGAGGACCCCCAGACACCCCCCCCCAACTCATTTTTTCCCCCAGGGCCCCCACATATCTAAATACGGCCCTGGAGGAGAGTAAAACACGTAAAATCCATATATAGTGATGACCGCCGCACCATAAAGTTTACGGGTGTGGTCAACCGCCCTCCTCTGACGTCACCAACATCTATAAAAGGAAGGAATCGCACCCTGAAACTTCATCTTCCCATCAAACTGACACAAGGGGAGATCAGACTGCTTTTATTATTATTATTTCATGTATTCTATCGAATATAAAATTATTAAAGTGTTTTGAAAGTTATGAGAAGTTAGAGGTAGGAGTTTTTGCGGATCCGCAAATCAGTATGCGGAAATTAATTTGTCGCTCGAACACGATTTTGCGTTATCAGATGCTTCGGTAGAAGAAACTCAGAAGAGTACTGCACGAAGATTTACAGCCAGCGGAAAAAACCTGTGAACATGAATTTTCACGTAAATCAGACATGAAGTTTCCTATCAATAGAGATCACCGTCTTCAACGAGCTTACTGTGTAGATTGCAACTTCTTATATTCCGCATCCAGTTATGGCATAACACACGCGACCGCGTCAAAGCACCGTGTTTTAATAGTTACCCTAAACCATGGGGAGCAAGACGAGAACATTGACATTATGGGTCCGCTATTAGCAGTTCATCCGCCAATACCAGTTGTTCCAACTACCGGCAGAATGTCCCGCGTCAAACACACTAGGAGACCACAACCGCCATCACCTCTTTCAGGTTTCAGTATCCGCACCAGCCTCCGCGCAAGCCGTCACGACGACAACAACAGCAACATTCGCACCGGCAGCACCCACAGAATCCGCACCAGCACCATCCGGAGCAGCAATTTCGGTATCAGCAGTATCAGCACCAATAGTGACATTTCCGTTATTAACAATACCATTAAGGAAAATTTCATTATCAGAAAGTTTAGCCTCACCGCCAGACCTGATGATCAGCATACCGATCCGAATATATATATATATATATATATATATATATATATATATATATATATATATATATATATATATTTATATATATATATATATATATATATATTTATATATATACACACTTCATAGGGTATACGGAACATTTTGTTTAAACCGGTATACGAGGCGAGGTTTTCATACCTGTGTACGAGGCATATATAGTATATATCCATATATCGGTTTATGAGGTTTATATCACAATTGCTGGGTTATTTTATATGCCTCATAAATCGAACTCTGCATATTGAAATTGCGGCGTTATTTCATATAACCCGTAAATGTGTAAAGTCACAATAACACATCTTCATTGGTATATATAGCAATGATCTCAACTGTGCTTTTAGTTACTGCGGCATTGGGGTGGGTGGTGTGGGGGTGGGGGTGGGGGTGGGTGGGTGGTGAGAGACTAATTATGTCACCCTTGATGACCGTACAGTCATGGAAGATCTAAACATGGTTTCAGTGATAGGCATTGTCAGTAAGTCCAAAAATTTCAGTATGTATTATAAATAGAATCTCAAACTCGGTTGATAACAGTGTTAGCTATAAATGGGACCTCGTAGAATATAGATGCATATGTATGTATATACCTTTAGGTCAACAGCACACGTGTGTTAAAGGTACATATGTTGGTTCATTTTCAATATTGCACAAAGTTATTGGACTAGGTTATCAATGATAGTCCAATATTCACACACACGTATGCACGCACACAATTTGAAGATTTCCATAAATAGCCAAACGTATCATAGTATGTTCAGCTTACATTCAGTATCTGGCGGTGTATTCTCTGTTTGCAAAGTTCTCATTATACATCCACTCAATATAGATTAGAGGATGGTGTTTGATCATTTGCATTGCTACAGATGACATAATTAGTCTCCCCCAATTGCCGCGGTGACTAAAAGCAGACTCCAAAGGTCTAAGAACAGTTGAGATCATGGCTATATATGCCAATGAAGATGTGTGTGTGTGTGTGTGTGTGTGTGTGTGTGTGTGTGAGTGTGTGTGTGTGTGTGTGTGTGTGTGTGTGTGTGTGTGTGTGTGTGTGTGTGTGTGTGTGTGTGTGTGTGTGTGTGTGTGTGTGTGTGTGTGTGTGTGTGTGTGTGTGTGTGTGTGTGTGTGTGTGTGTGTGTGTGTGTGTGTGTGTGTGTGTGTGTGTGTGTGTGTGTGTGTGTGTGTGTGTGTGTGTGTGTGTGTGTGGGGGGGGGGGGGGCTCTGAAATTTCAAATTTTGAAATTTAATTTAATTTCATATTATAGCTGGTGTTCGTTTCGGAAACAATGTTGCTGAAAGCTCAAAGCTGTTACTGTCTAAGACAGCAACAGGTTTCGGCAACAGTTGTTTTCAAAATCCGCACCAATCCTTCTTTACTAGACTCTGAAACTATCTACTTTTCGGCATCATGTTGCTAAGGGTTAATATTCCAAGGTCAGCTTTATTATTTTTGCCACCACATCAGCAGAGTTGAGAGAGGGTGTCACATTTGTGGGTGCCTGCCAGATGTGTCCGTCTATCACTCCTCTTGACTGACCACCCACCCCCAGGCCCCAGCAAACTTGCGGTAGACTTGGTAGAGTTGAATCATCTTGTGCAACTATCCGTCTGTCTGTCCATCCATGTTCCCACTGTCCAGTATTTTACCTGGAGATTCATTTGTTTCTTTGAAACATTGTAGACTTACTCCCCCAACATGCGAACATGTGCACCAGCTCCCATGTGGCATGTGTAATTGTCAATCTGTCATGATGACTGAGCCTAATATCAGAGTTATCTCCAATGCAAAACACATTTTCAGGTACATGTGCGTGGGGTGGCAGAGTCGTATGTGCATGTGGGAGGGGACTCAGGGGGTGTCATTGGTGAGGGATGAGTGCCATTTGATGGGTGGGTGGTGGTGTAAATATAGTGGTCGCTTCAATTAGTCCATCTATCTGTCTGTTTGTCTGTTTCTTTGTCTGTCAGTAGGGGCCATGTATTAAAATCCCCAGAAAGCTAAAACTTTCACCAATATCCTTTCAGTGTAACACTGATTGATGTCTTATTGACTGATCGATGTCTTGTTGACTGATCATTCTTCCTTTGCTTGCCTTTCAGCAGCCAGTCAACCGCTGAAATGAACCAGAAGGAAAGGAGTGGGGCAGAAAAGAGAAAGGACAAGGCACGGAGGGATCTGCTGGATGTGGCAAACCAGCCTGGACAAAAGAAAAAATGTTTTCCACAAATACATTCTGGATATCCAGCACATGATTCTGTAGAGAACCAGTCATTAGATCCAAACAATGCATCAGTGACTACTAGCGTAACTAAATGTTCACAGGACATGCCAATTGATCCAAATGACCGAAACGACGTACAACTGGATCTTTCTTCAATAGAGCCTCATCATCAGAAAAAACTGGATTCACCAGATGCAGAAGATGACCAATCAATGGAGTCTCAGGAGCCCACAACTGAAATACCAAATACTTCTTGTGTTATGGAATGGCCCAAAGAACGTCAGGCAAATCTTGGTCATCTTTCACTGCAACCTCATCAGCCAACACATCATATTCCATTCTCAGTGGACATTTATCATCTGAAAGAAACTGATGGCAGTATTATACAGCGTAAATGGCTGACATATATTGACAGAAAGCTCTATTGCAGAATATGTTGTTGTTTTTCTGTTAATCGCGAAAATGATTTTGTGCTAGGTGTTGGTGAAGACCATTTCCGCAGAGCTAGTCAGTTAGTCAAACGACATGAAGTTTCCCAGAATCACCGAGAAGCTTCAGATTGCTATTTTCGAAACCTTCGTGGAGGTGACATTGATTCATTGATTCCTGGATGGAGATGTGCTTCAGAAACTGCTGCCTATCGTAAAGTGGAACACAACCGATAAGTACTTGCTCGTATAATAGATGTGGTCAAGCTAGTCGCAGGCCAAGGATTGCCTTACCGAGGTGAATCCGAAAGTGCACGTGATCTGTTAGACACAAACAAGCATCATGGGAACTTTCTTGAAACAGTGTTGCTTCTTAGCAAGTATGACTCCGTCCTTAGCAATCATGTGGCACAGTGTTTTGAGAAAGGACAGCAACAAGGTAAAGGTCGGGGCAACACTACTACTTTCCTTAGTAAAACAACTGTTAACAATATTTTCAAAGCTCTGGCTGAACTCATTCAGGAGAAAATTGTAATGACAATCAATGAGTAATCTAATCGAAAGTATGGCATCATGATGGACGGGACTGTGGATATCTCTGGAACAGATCAACTGAACATTGTTGCAAGGTTTGTTGGCAATGATGGCAAAGTTCAAGATCATCTCTTGGGCTTTGAAGTGATTACTTCTGGCAAAGGGAAGGACCTCTGGAAACATCTTGTTGGAAAGCTTGAGGGACTTGGGATTGACATTAAAACACTTATTGGCCTTTCTCTTGATGTAGCATCTGCGAATACATCAGGAAACGTTGGCGTGGTGAAATACTACAATGATGAAGTCCCAGGGGGTTACTTTGTATGGGGAATCGCTCATCAACAGAATTTAGTAGTTTCGCCAGTTTTGTCTGAAATCAAGGAACCAAGGAATCTCATGGGGCTTCTTCAGCAAACATGTAGTTTTTTCAATGAAAGTTCGAGACGAATGGACGTGTGGAAAAAGTGGGTTGAAGCTCACTCTCGTGGATCCAAGAAGCTGACAAAAATGGTGAAACTTGGAAAAACCCGTTGGTGGTCGGCTTACAAGGCTATTTTACAACTCTGTGATGATCCACAACGTTATTTCATTGTCTTAGGTTCACTATGGGATCTTAGCACGTCTGAACAAAGTAGTTCTGCAACAAAGCATCTGAGTGACGGTCTTCTTTCAAGCTATCTATATTTCAACTCACTCCTTACTGCAACAGTTCTCAAAAAGGTGCTCGCAATCTTCATTCCAGTTACTAAATACCTCCAGACACGCGGAATGCATCTAAATCAGGCAATTCAAATGGTGGAGTATGAACAGAATGTATTGTTAGGTGATCGTTCCAAATTTGATCGGATTTTCTAAGAAGCAAGCACATTTCGTCTAGAAGTGCAGGAACTTGTGGATGCTAACTGCAATCAGGATTTTGATATTACTCTACAGGAAACCCTTCCAAAATCGGCAATTACACGTAAAAGGCGACGGTTTTTTTATGAAGCCAACGACGAGCGTGTCACAACTGATCCAAAAGAACAGTTTCGATTAAATGCATTTCTGCCCATAGTGGATCGTCTGAATGCAGAAATATCAACCAGATTCAATGAAAGAAACACTGAACTCTATTCTGAACTATCATGTCTTAACCCTTGCAATTATGAAAAACTGACTGATTGCAGTGCTTTCTCAATGCGATGTCTTGCTCAACTGTCAGATGTAGATGAGCAAGAATTGAAAGAGGAGCTCATCCATTTTGCACAATTCCACAGGTACCTTGGCGAGCCAGTAAGTTCCACAGTAGCAGATGACAGTGACAGTGATGAAGATCCAGATGATCCACCATTCTGTAAAGGAAACTGTTCTCGCTGCCTCGCATGTATTCTCATGTTACTAGTTGGCTACCGCTTCCACTGCAGAAGTTACAATAAACTGTATAGTTGCATCAAAGTTGCACTTACCCTCCCTTGCACAGTGGTATCTTGTGAACGGATCTTTTCAAAACTGAGATATGTTAAGAGCCGACTGAGATCTCTGCTTGGACAAGATCTGCTAGAGGCACTCCTGTTGTGCACGGTTGAAGTCGATATTCTGAAATCACTTGATAATGAGTGTGTATATAAAAAACTCTCAGTATTGTCAACTGAACTAAAAACACTTCTCATATACCCATAGCTGATGTACGTATACGGTCATTACAGTGTACCCTTTAACTGTGTATTTCTTTGTTTGCGCAAACTGGATAGTTAGATCTTGTAACATGTTCACTTATGTTATTACATAACATATTACATTACTCAGGTTCCTGTTAGTTTTGGAAAGTTATTCATGGTTTCATTGGTTTGGAATTCAATAGGATATATGGTCATATTTTTCCGATACTTTTAGCATCTCTTAACTCTAGGCCCTTTCCAGTCAATTGATGGCACGGCCCCTAAAACACCCCCAGTCCGACTCTGAACAGCAGTAGTAGTGGCAGCAGCAGCAGCAGTATTGTTTCGTTTCGTTTCGTTTCGTTTATTACCGTTTATTAGTTTGACAAGTAGTAGTAGTAGTAGTAGTAGTAGTAGTAGTAGTAGTAGTAGTAGTAGTAGTAGTATTAGTAGTAGTAGTAGTAGTAGTAGTAGTAGTAGTAGCAGTAGCAGTAGTAGTAGTAGTAGTAGTAGTAGTAGTAGTAGTAGTAGTATTAGCAGCCGCAGCAGCAGCAATAGCAGCAGCAGTAGCAGCAGTTTCGTTTCGTTTCGTTTCGTTTCGTTGATTACCGTTAATTAGTTTGACAAGTAGTAGTAGTAGTAGTAGTAGTAGTAGTAGTAGTAGTAGTAGTAGTAGTAGTAGTAGTAGTAGTAGTAGTAGTAGTCGAAGTGAACGCACGCGTTTATTTAGCTCTGCAATTGCTGCCCGAATTTGCTAGTTTCTAGCGCGATTTTGTAGATAAATTTTATACATATATTTCGTATTAGTGTTTCCTTTCAAACTTTATGTTTAATTTGTAAATTCTTGTCTTGGTTGGAGCGCATTTTGTGTCTCCATATTCTAAAGGCATTCCTCTTAGCTGGCGGTTTCCGCCATTTAATAGGGCTCCTCTTACTGTCGTCAATGTAATACATTTCTCCCCGCGCCAGTCCGCTATTTCTATAGTTCGTAGGCTAGCGCATTATATTTGGCAAGATCGCTTGAGTGAGTGGATTTAATTCCTTTGCCATTTGTAAGCACAAGCCTAGTTCTTTAACTATTTAAATCCTTATAGTCAGTTGGCTGTCCCCGGTCAACTCGAACAGACTAACAAATATATGACTGTACTATCTATTCATATATTTGTTAGTATACTTTAATCGGCTAGGTGTTAGTGAACCACTTAGAAAGTGGTTCAAACTAACAAATATACGACTGTACTCTCTATTCGTATATTTGTTGGTAGACGTCAGGGTTTCAAAAGGGGACACTATTTATTTAGTGTTTAGCTCTTTCCCTGACGTCCTGGTGTTATATAAGTATATATTTATTATATATTGTAGTAGCATGGGGTTCCTCCTTTGATAAACCACCATGGCAACCTATAAGCGTACCCTAAGCCTTAAAATAACAACTAAGGGGTGGGGTGTCACGGCTATCGACGTGTATCATGGGTTAAAAGAGGTCGTTGGCGCGGGACCTGCTACTTTGCAGGGGCTTATCAATGTTACTAAAACTGTATGGAATGTAACAGTGTCAAATGAAAATAGACACGTAAAAGGCGACGAACAGTGTCAAGGAAAAGCTTCTGGAAGATGTTCTTATTGTAAAAGGTGAAGTTTGTAACGTAGAGGAAATCGGGTCAGATAGGTTGCTAGTGAAGATGAAAGTTCTACTAGAAATTCCAGATGACAGAATCCGGAGTGAACTCAAGAAGTATGGCAAAGTGCAAAAGATTGAACGGGAAACGTATCCCTTTGACAGAACGCTAGAAAACGGTGTAAGACGTATTTGGTTTGATAAAGTGGATAGCCCTTTACCAAGCAGATTGACGCTTGATGGCAGCTTTGTCCTGCCCTTATGGTATAGAGGGTAAATTAAAGAATGCCGGATCTGCCTAAGTACTGACCATTTGGCAACAGATTGTCCCAATCGAAACAAATGTGTGCTCTGTGGTTCAGTTGACCATTTTAAATGGCGCTGTCCAAAAAATCAAACCAAGCCCTCAGTATCAGGAGATAAATGCTTCTGAAGCAACCGCTACGGAAGCTGTTGTTTTGATTCATGTCACTGTAAATGACACAAACCAATCATCAAATCCTGTTAAAGTAACTACAGTTGATGAAATTCATGTATTAGAGGAGGGTATAACCTTAAGTCAAGAAAATACTCAAAATGCTGTGGAGCCAAACGTTGCTGTAAAAGACACGCAGGAAAATGATGATCTTACAGAAGAGCCAGTTTACAATTCCTTAGAAGATGAATTAAAATTAGGACAGGATAAGTTTAGGACTCAGAAGACAGAAAGTTCAGTCGATTTTCCGCTAAGCCCACTTGATTTAAGTCAGCTTGAAGATATGGTAAATGATGCTCCTGCCAAATGTAACGTAAGTAGCAATAAGCGTCATAAAGAAGACAATAGCTCAGAATCTGAGAAAGAAGTAAATGATATGGATGATGATACAATGTCAGTTGCAGAATCAGATGTGTCCATTCAAACCACATAGTTCACAGATGAAAGATGAAATGGTAATGTACCGATCAGAAGGGGGTGAAGTGTTAGTGCCATATGTAACGGCGAGAGGCCTGAAATATCGTCTACTGCGCCATGATCCTGATATTTCCAAATATGAATATTTGTCTGTGGTAGAACTAGGAAATATTGAATTCGCAGGAAAAGTAGGTAAATGGTCTAAGAAACGAGCTAAAAAACCCAAATCTAGTTAATCTAATGATGCGGTTGTAAATACCGAATTCAAGCAGCGCCACTTGCTTGAATAATTAGCAAATGAGAGAGTTGATATTGCTTTTCTACAAGAGACCAAAATTAAAAAAGCTGAAGTGTATGAATCTCTCAAAGATATTTCAAAAGGGCAGATTTTTTTTCTTTATCACAAGATAATAGTGCGGGAGTGGCCATTCTTATCCTGCCCCGCTGTCTCAAGTATATGTTGACGTTATATCGTCGTCATCAGATCCAAATGGACGATGGATTTGTGTATCAATTGATGTACTAAACACAAGTTTAAATTTGATGTGCCTTTATGCACCTACCTCTCATCAATTGCGCCGTGAATTTCTAAATGATGTTTCCACAATAATTCAAGACAGAACGCCTGAAAACCTAATTATGGGCGGTGACTTTAATTGCATATTAGACGAGGCTAAAGACAGAAACTCTAGGTCTAATTTTAATGACACATCGCATAATATTTTGAAACACATTTGTGAAAATAAAAGCTTGTTAGACACTTATCGGATTGAAAATCCAGAAGGCCAGGAATTTACTTGGTTTTCAACCGATGGAAGGTTAGCTTCAAGGTTAGACAGGATCTATGTAGAACGTTCATTGAAAGGTTACATGTGTAAAACTAACATAAAACCAGTAACTTTCTCCGATCACAATATGTTTTCCATCACATTAGACAATGCTGACTGGGTCAAACGAGGAGATGGATTTTGGAAACTTAATGTAGCATTGCTACGAGATAGTTGCTACCGCAAATGTGTGGAAAGTTGTTGGAGGCATTGGGATGAAAGAATAGGTTCGTATGAATGTATAACAGACTGGTGGGAAGATGCTAAATCAGACCTGAAATACATTTCAAGGAAGTATTCCATTAGGAAAGCACGTGAAATACGAAAGCGTAAAAAGGCGCTTCAGAGGTCGTTGTGTAAAATTAATAAGAAAATTTATGATGGGGAATATAATTATTACGAACTATTAGTTAAATTAAAAGGTAGACTAAATGAAATAGAGCAATATCAGTTTGATGGCGCCAAAATAAGGTCAAGAGCACAAATGCACACCGAGGGCGAAAAGCCTACACGTTACTTTTGTAACTTAGAAAAAGCAAGAGGTATAGAGAAATTAATGCGCTCACTGACGACTAATGATGGAGTATCAGTGTGCTCAAATGCAGAAATGATTGAAACAGTATCCGAATTTTACAAATCATTGTATAAATCTGAGGGAAGCGAGGAAACTGCAACTAGAGATGTTTTAGCTAATATAACGAAAAGACTTCCAGATTCATGTCGCGAAAGCTGTGACCAATCAATAACAATTGATGATTTGACAAAATCCCTCAAAGGTATGAAGTTAGAAAGGTCTCCTGGATGTGACGGACTTCCAGTTGAATTTTATCAAACATTCTGGTACATATTTGGGCCAGTATTAGAAGAAATAGCAACCAGCATTTTTAAGCAAGGGCATCTCCCTACATCGATGGCCCAAGCATATGTTCGGCTTATATACAAGAGGGGTGACAGAAATAAAATACAGAATTATAGACCAATCTCTCTACTCTGTGTAGATTATAAGATTATTACTCGGGCACTAACATTAAAAGGAAGGGCAGAACTGATAATGTGATGGATATTGACTGCTCAAATGATGTCATAAAAATTTTGGGTATTTACTTTAGTAGAGAACAAAATGTATTACTAAACTGGGAAGAAAGGATATCCAAGCTAAAGTGTGCATTACTAAATTGGAAACGACGTCGCCTAACTGTGTTTGGCAGGACATTTGTCCTTAATAATTTAATTTTATCTGGACTGTGGTATACCGCTTCTGTAATTCATATGCCCAAATCAGTAGAGTCAAAGATCAACACGTTACTTTTGTCCTTCTTATGGGAGGACAAAGCCCATTTAGTATCACAGTCAATCCTCACCAATGAAAAGCATGCCGGAGGCCGGGATTTGGTTTAATGTTTCAGCAAAGTGTGCTTCTTTAAAATTGAAATTCTTGAATAAGTTACTTACTTCAAACTCATCTTGGTCAAGTGTTTCAAGGGCACTTCTCCAATGGTACGTTGAGCCATTTCCAGTAGAATGTTTATTTATGTGCAATAAATTGCCACCTAATCATCAAAAGATTCCAAATGTATATAAAGAACAGCTCGAAGCCTTAAAAATATTTACACGATCAATGCCACAACCAAATTGTTGGGAAGATTCCTTAGACCAACGTCTTTGGGGCAATGAGTTGATTCGTGATAATGATGATGTATTATATTTGCCCTCTATGGCCAAAAATGGTATTCAATATTTACGTGACTTGGTAAATCCGAAATCTCGTAAATGGATTGCGATGCAAGATGTAGCAAGAATAACATCAATGAGACACATTGATGCTCAGAGCTTATTTGTTAGAATAAAGAATACAATACCTGCTGTATGGTTCAAATTGCCGAAAGCACGTGGCAACATTGATATGTTGCAACCAACATCAGTATTTATGTCAGAACATATAAAATACAACATGGCATCTAGAGACTGGTATAGAATTATAATGCAAAGTCGGAGACAGACTCCTATTGTGGTTAGGCATTGGAACAATTTAGGATGCACGCCAAAGAACTGGAAAGCAATACATCTACCTTGTCTACCAGGAAATGCACGGGACCTGGCATGGCGATTACTCCATCGAAGGCTAAGGGTCGGTCATCTTACTTATATGTGTAAAATATCAAGTACAGACCGGTGCTTATTATGTAATACTGAGGAGGAAACGATAGACCATCTATTTACTCAGTGTCGCATAACTACAGGCTTTTGGGTATATATCAATATGCTCCTTGCTAAATTTGGAACCAAATATGTGAATTTAGTGGCTGAAACAATTTTGTTCAAAGATTGCTCAACTATCGGACGAATCATTAATAGCAAGGAGAAAGAATTGTTAATAACCCTGTTATCTGTAGGAATGTGGGCCATCTGGAAGCATCGGTGTTCAGAGGCCAGAGATAAAACCGGCAACAACCATCAGAGAGCCATACAAGCTATATTTCGATCATTGTTGATAAACTGCATTCATTGTGAATTTTACAGGCTAGTAGAACATGGGAGAGAAAGTAGATTTAAAAACGTATGGTGCAAAACTGGCCTGGTATCAATTGAATACGGACATCTACAAATATCAGAAGCGGAACTTGTATAAGCTAGCACACTCGCTGCTTGCTGTATATTGCTAAATGCTATTTTAATTTAACTTAATTGCCTTTATTTTAAAATTGTAATGCCTTAGGAGACTCTAATCTTGACGAATATACTAACCTTGGGATCAGAATATTTAAATATCAAATGAACATTATGTCAATATTCTGGAGGTGATCCGATTTTCAGGTTAACAGAGTGTGATATCTTACAATTAGCTTCCTGTTGTAAATATTTACTGTAGGTGTATTTGTTCCAGGGTAATTTGCAAAAACTTACAATGAAGTAAATTTAGAATGTGAACCCAGAGCGCCATCCAAGTAGTCATAGTTTGTATACGTTTGCTTTGTGCATTTTATTATATAAAGGCTACTACGTCCGTTGGGTATTTAATAATCGGCTAACTGGCGTCAATGAGTGACTTTTTGTTACTTATTGACGAGTCACCTCGCCACGTGTTGGCGAGCTGCACTCGCCATTTAGCCCTACTACTATACGGTGTGCTACGTTAAACTACATATGATCTACTTAGCCTGCCGGTCATGAATCGGCTCAATGGCATCAAAGATTAGCAGTAGCTTACTGCTAATTATTGATGAGTGGCTTTACCACTTGTTGGTTAGCTATGCTCGCCATTTGGGCCTACTACTACACGGTGTGCAAATAGCAATGTCTTTGTTGAATTATGTTATGTTATCAGCTCTTTATTAAGTATGTGTTCTATGTAGTTATGCCACGGTTGTGGTATATGATAATAGAGTATTTTAGCTTGCACTGTTTTGACATGTTAGGTTTGTATTGTTATTCTATTAATAAAGCCTGCTATTTCAACCGATTTTTTATGGGGGTTTGCAAACCTTTTTAAAGGAGTTCCTCCAGGAAGTGTATCCGACTGCGTCAGCGTCGGATTTTCAAAAAAAAGAAGAAAAAAGTAGTAGTAGTAGTAGTAGTAGTAGTAGTAGTAGTAGTTGTAGTAGTAGTAGTAGTAGTAGTAGTAGTAGTAGTAGTAGTAGTAGTAGTAGTGGTAGTAGTAGTAGTAGTAGTAGTAGTAGTAGTAGTAGTAGTAGTAGTTGTTGTTGTAGTAGTAGTAGTAGCGGCAGCAGCGGCAGTACCAACAATAGCAGCAGCAGTAGATGCAGCAGTAGCTGCAGCAGCAGCAGCAGCAGCAGCAGCAGCAGCAGCAGCAGCAGCAGCAGCAGCAGCAGCAGCAGTATTAGTTGTATCCGCCGCAGCAATAGTAGTAGTAGTAGTAGTAGTAGTAGTAGTAGTAGTAGTAGTAGTAGTAGTAGTAGTAGTAGTAGTAGTAGTAGTAGTAGTAGTAGTAGCAGCAGTACCAGCAATAGCAGCGGCAGCAGCATTAGTAGTAGCAGCAGTACCAACAATAGCAACAGTAACAGCCGTAGTAGTAGTAGTAGTAGTAGTAGTAGTAGTAGTAGTAGTAGTAGTAGCAGCAGCAGCAGCAGCAGCAGCAGCAGCAGCAGTAGTAGTGGTAGTAGTAATAGTAGCATCAGTAGTAGTAGTATTGTTTCGTTTCGTTTCGTTTATTACCGTTTATTAGTTTGACAAGTAGTAGTAGTAGTAGTAGTAGTAGTAGTAGTAGTAGTAGTAGTAGCAGTGGTAGTAGTAGTAGTAGTAGTAGTAGTAGTAGTAGTAGTAGTAGTAGTAGTAGCAGCAGCAGCAGCAGCAGCAGCAGCAGCAGCAGCAGCAGTATTGTTTCGTTTCGTTTCGTTTCGTTGATTACCGTTTTTGTTTTGTAGTTATCGTTTCGTTCCGTTTCGTTTCGTTTCACCGATTACCGTAAGCCCTCCCATCGCTTATAGAGGCAGTAAAAGACGTACAGATTGGGTATACTGTGAATAACGTATTTCACTTTTAAAGGGAGTGTGTAATAATTATAAAATACACTATAAAATACCACATATATACACACATATGCACATAATTACATACATACACTCACATAAGCACAAGAATGAGACCTCCATTTTGAAGTAATTTTGTATTCAATGTCCGTAATCATAGTCCTTAAGGTGCGCTGGGTCATTGTACTCGCTAGCGGGGTTCGTAGTCCATTAGATCGTCTGGTCGATAGTTATCACAAAGCCATATTCACATCATCATCATCATCGTCCTCCTCTGAAACACCCCAACTTTCGACTTTTTGTCCTTCGTTTTATCGCCGCCATTGTCATCGTCATCGTCGTTGTCAGAATCCACAAGTCCACACTTCTCCCACCTTCACATTTTTCACAGACTCCACTACTGGCGATAACACCCAACTGCTTGCCACCTGCTTAAGGATCGTATCTTCCGACAAGACCATGTCCTTAGAAAATAAGTCGTCCTCACACACAGTTTAACACCTTTCAGCACCTCTGTCTCCGCCTCCACCACCACAGACACTTTTGTTACCGCTGCTACATCACTTCCATCTACAGACACAACTTCTTTCCTCAAGATCGCTGGCTTCACCACATCACTCTGATCAAGTGGCCCCTTCCCAGCACCATGTGCTGCCGGTGGAACAAGAACACTCGGGGTATTCCCTATATCCATGTTTACAAAATCAGCATCAGAAATACGTCCTGTCACACCAGCCACCACTGCTGCCGAATAAGTACCGCTTGCTGCCCTAGTTTGTTGAAAGGTCAGGGAACCTGACTTACGAATGTGACCGTACTGATGACATTTCAAACAGTACGGTGCCTTGTCTCTCGCTGTTACTAGAACATTAACATTGCCTGCCGGTCGGATAAAGCTATGAAAATCAGCCAACTGCTCCTCTGTACATTCCACTTTCGCGATGCGGACACCTGTTTCTACATGAATATCTCTGTCCATCACCGGCTCTCTCTTCACGTCGATCACCTTCATATCTGATAGGACACTGATCAATCCTGTCACAAAAGGTTAACTTACATCCTGTGGAAGCACAACTTCGTAGCATATCGACAAGCCATATTGAATTTAAAAATCCTTCTGTTCAGGGTTATCTCTCCTACGTGACACACAACTTCACCGAGATGATCATCTACAGTTCCAATAAACCATTCGTAGGCTTTCTCACGCTTGTATATTCCTAAATCCGTAATGGTTTTTGTATCAATACCTATTTCCTCAAGAACATCTAAGATAGTTAATCTTGACACAGACTATACATTCGGGCCTGAGGCGTTACTCCGAACAGTAGCATCGTGAACTGCACCTTTGCGATATCGCTTATCTAACAATTGTCAATGGAATGAACACATCTGGGCTACACACCATCTCCATACTGATGATGTGGTTGGGGCTATCCGCCCCAGACAGTTAGCACATAATGGTAAACCGTACAAAATAGAAATGTTATGATAAACGTTGATAATATCCAGGTACAACTCCAATAATTATCTCCTTTGATTTCGATACGTTCTAGTTTGAAAAAACCCAAACAGACTGATTACAGCTGCAGGATAGTTCTACTACTATAGCCGCAGAATACGGTAATCTTACAGAAAAGAATTTAGTTTGAGGTCAAAAGGTCACTTAGTGCATACAAGAATACTCATTTTCACTAATAACTCTGCAACTCAAGAAGGTAGAATCACCAAAATCTGTGACATACATTCATAATGTTGTTCGCGAGAACCACAATTTTGTTTCAGGTCAAAAGTTCAAATGTCATGGTCACAGACTGGGAGTCACTTAGTCCATTGTCAAAACCAAGGGCAAAGGTGTGAGTCAGCATCTCTCTCAAATGCATTCTAGTTATTATTATTATTATTATTATTATTATTATTATTATTATTATTATTATTTTTATTATTATTATTATTATTATTATTATTATTTGTTTACAGATTGATCGAAGAATCTATTCAGAGCAGGATAACAGATGCATGCTTCATATAGCTCTTTATTATACATCATACATTGAAAGGGTCAATAATAAAACGCCTTTAAATCTAGTGTATGCGCCTAAGACCATCCACCACATTAGACTAAAAATCTTCGATTTCTGTTGCTAACGGCTGCCACTCTGCGATCTTTTGGCGAGTGGTGACGTCAATATTCCCATTGCATAGCGTACTAAACAGGTTCTCAAATTAGGCCGTGTTCTCACTAGAGACTTAATCAG
This sequence comes from Chaetoderma sp. LZ-2023a, assembly GCA_034401795.1. NCBI lineage: Eukaryota > Metazoa > Mollusca > Caudofoveata > Chaetodermatida > Chaetodermatidae > Chaetoderma > Chaetoderma sp. LZ-2023a. Next base: position 169,351,338 of record CM067372.1, on the reverse strand, counting down.
GAATAACGCCATACTGAATGGCGTTATTCCCGATTAACTCTCTAATGAGAACACGGCCTTAGCTAAGCCATTTTCATCGAAATGATACTTTGCCACGAATACTGAGAACAAGTAGGCCTACGCAGATCAGTGTCTAGTTTCCATAATCATTCAGTTTTTGGAGTCAGTGAAGTTAATTCTGAGGGAAACGGTTCTAGTATATCTAATAGTTAATGTAGTTTATTGTGGCAACAACAGTGTCCATATCACGACGAACTATTCCAAGCATTGTATGCATTAGGCCACATTGTATGACTAGCCATAAACGAATGCCATATATTTGCGCGTCAGTCTCACCGTTCGCTCACTACTGAATACAATACACTATTTTTATTAAGTCAAACCCGTGACTGAGACAGGATGATACGCCTATATTATCAGCGGGATATGTTAGAAATATATTTTCCAAATTTGGATGATTCATTTGAGAAAATAAACTATATCTATCGGATATATGATAACATTTTCTTCGTCAGAATTACCTTCACTAGATAGTTAATAGAGTCAGAAAATTAAAGCGCCTTTTGAATCTTTACTTTTTCGTTTGGTTAGTGTTTATGCCAATTTCAATTTCAAGTTTATTTCAGTAACTTCTTCAGAAGTGCACGAAACATTTACACATTAAACATGTAATAAATGGCGGTTACATATGATAATAAATAATTATATTTTGTAAGTTTTTCAGAGATATATGACAGTTGTAGGGTTCGTAAAGATGATGGTGATAATAATGATGATGATGATGATGATGATGCTGATGATGATGATGATGATGATGATGATGACGTTTTCACGTGTGCATGTTCTATAATATTCAGGTATATATTTGTTTTTGGGGGATTTTATATTTTGAACATTTAATTTCATTGCTTGTGCCAGTCCTACGTTTTGCCTCTATGACAAAATGTAGCAATCCATGTTTGCCCCTATTACCCCTATTAAGCTCCACCCACGCTTCGCGAGCGTTGTGATCGATCGATCCTTGAACTCCCCGACTAACAATTTCCAGAAAACTATACAGGTAAACCTTTGAAACTAAGTTGACCGAGTGCTGTTGTTACCTATGGCAGCAAAAGCATCCAATCAAATTAGTTTCAAACTATTCAACAACATGTTTATTAAATAGTAAAGACATACAATTCGTGCAACAACGCTTAATTCGTCATCAATTAAGCATTCAGTGCGAACTTAGCTACGATATTCATGACGTAATTGAGCGTGACCTCATCCTAACCACACGTAGTTGATTATGACGTCATATGAATGATGGATACACTGGAATCCTCCATATAACGGCATAATCAACTACATGGCGTGTATGCTGACGTCATAATTAATATGTTGCCTATTTTGAAACTAATTTGACTGGGCGGTGTTTCTGGCATAGGCAGCGGGGGAATAGCTAAATCTCACGATTCTTGACACTTGTCCCTCACTAGGGAATGGCTCTTCCCTCCATTTCTACATTATAGCGCAGAAACAAGGCAAAATGTTTTTAAAAAACAATAAAAACATGTGAGTTAGTACAATTTTGAACACGTTTTGTGAACTTAATTTGATTGAAAGCGATTGTCAAGACAACAATCGCTATCCATAAAATTAAGTTCAAAACAAAATAGTCAACCGTATAATTTATTTTGTTTAGGAAACATGTTAAGTTATTTCTTACCCGTACTGTTACGACCGTACAGAAGCCAATTACATCACTCCAATGCAGAGACTGAATCTACTACATACTAAATGAAAATAACATGACTAAATAGTGTGTGCTGATCAACGTTTATTGCCAACGTTTAATTCGTTATCTCAATCAAGAGTTCATGAATGCAGATGAGTTAGGTTCATCCGTTGTCTGTCTGAAATATGAAAAATATAAGAATTTAAAACAGATGCATACAGAAGCACAATGACACTAGATTCTATCCCATCTCTGGTGCCAGCCTTATGCATCAATGTGATATTCAGTTATCTAGAAAATGCTATCAGAAATAGCTTAGCATGTTTTCAAAACAATATAAAATTGTGTTTGTCATTGGCGACTTTTCTTTCTTGCTTATGTAGATTCAGTCTCTCGAATTCACGCGTATATGTACAGGATGTCCCTTCGACGAACCTCCAATTGGAGTGACACGAATTTCCTATACAATATTGTTTTCAATCAAATCAAGTACAACATATTCAATAGAGCATTTCTTACAGTGTGTTCAAAATAGCATTAACTAATCTATTTCTGCCTTTGTTTTGGAAACATGTTAACTTATTTATGAGCAATGCTGTAGTTCTACAGGTTAATGCTATACTAAATAGATAGCAATGCCTTCCAAATTCAATTATGGTCAAAATATTCCACAGGACAGCTTTTACTAATATGTTTCTGGTTTGAGTTTGAAATGCACTACGTTGTTACTGATGTGTACTTGACATACCTTAGGAGATGGTCCTTTCTGCATAGTTAGTTTATGTACGTTCACACATACCAACACTATGTTAACGACCCACCTTTATTCACAGCTGATCCATACATCTTCACCGTGCTGACTGGGAGTTCATTGCCTGTTATTCATTAGTTGGAAAATGGGAGTCTGAGAATTGAAAGTTCAAATTATTAAATCGATCCAAACATACGCAAATCGTGTGATGAGCTTAGCGAAGAATAGGCGGGGCATAGCTAGAAATGGAGCGATCTCTTGTCTCATATTTATGTAGTCACACATACGGTTGATTCAGCATTCGACAGAAGACTTTTGCCGCGACGCAAACCGTTCCCCAGGTTCCATTATATTGCACCTCCAGTCTGCCAAATGTGCTGTTTCCTTCTGAGAGACAAACACTTATGTCGTCGTGTGCTTTGTTAATAAAAGTAAGAAGGCTGGTTATAAGAAAGTAGGACAGCTTTCTATTGCGATCTAATATCTTTCTCCATACCGGCTGGCTATTCATTATATTATTCTTGGCATTCTTGTTTTTTATCACAAATACGCGATATGAACCAATGTATGTTACAGTACAGTTTAGAAATAACTTAACATGTTTCCAAAGCAAAATAACAACATACTGTTGAATATTCTGAACATAATTAGATTGGAAGAAATAATCCAATTATCTTCAAACATATTCAAGAGGGCATTTAATTCACCTTTCCAGAGTATCCACCTATCATATGACGTCATAATCAACTACGTGATGTGTAGAATGACATCAAAATAAATGACGTCGATAAGTACGTCACGAACCCATATTTGAAGACGGTCTGTCTATGCGCTGTTTACAAATTCTTTGCTTTTACTATTTAATAAATATTCCATAGGCTGCAACAGCACCCAGTCAAATTAGTTACACAATATTCAACAGCTTCCCTGTATAGTGTTCAGGAAATTGATAGTTATGGCATTCTGGTGTCACTCCATCCCAACACGGCGAGGTGTGAGTGGAGCTTAACTAGTGATGGGCGGAGCATAGCTAAAATGGAAAGGTCAATTGTTGCTGCGTAGTCAGCCTAACGTGTTTCAGTTTTTATGTGAAAACAGTTTAGCTTAATTTTGCGCTGCATTGTAACGTGTTCAGTTAGAAACCTGCTCGAGTTAAATCCTCATTACCAATTATTATATCCGATGTAAAAAATGTATTACATTTTAGATTGCATATTGCATACAAAATAAAAGCAATAACTGATAGCTCCATAGTATGTGTGCAGCAGCGCGCTTGACGACACCACAACGGCTTGATCCACCAGGTTTGAACATCAAGGCTTCAAAATACTTTGATTAATCATGACCATGGCATGGCCCCGGTAAGAGCGGGGGTTCAGGTGGAGGGGTGGGGGTAGGCGTCTTCTCCCACAATATTTTGGGTGGCTAGATACTCCCGGAGAAGGTCTCATGTATGTCTGGTGGAATCCAATTTGTATTTAAACATGTTCTTTTAGAGTATGAGTGTTTTAAAAAGTGAACTCTCAAAATCTCAAGGGCTGGGGAAAAGTGGAGGGGGCAAATGCTCCGATCGCCACCCCTCCCCCCCCCCACCCCACCCCCATTGCAGGCTACGGCCCTGTTCAGTTAAAAACATCATTAACTTTCACATTTCCAGCAATAATGTCTTTCCTCATTAACCAAATCTCTGTGTTCTACCCGGACAGCTCATTTTTTCTCAGTAAATCTCCGCCTGGTCGGCTTTTTAAAATATCTAAAAATGACTACGATTTCTTTTCTTTCAAAACTTCAGATGATGTTACATTTTCAGATTTCGGAAACTATCATATTTTTTTTTATTATTTACTGTTATTTAACCATTTTTATTTAGCTCATGTCATTGTAAACAGTTCCGCCATATTGAGAAGCAACACACCGTCGAGTCAGGCATCGGCCCATGTGCCATGGAATAAGTCACACATAAATAATTGCTCCATTTATGTAATTCTTATCTAAATCCACAAACTCTAAGATAATTTGATTTTCATATTGTGAATATGGGATTGACAGACTAGCTGTCTAGTGAACATGTCGGTTTTCAAATAGTGTTCGCAGAGGACTGGTAACCTTGCGATCCTGATCTTAATTTTGTAATGGCGTGTGACGTCATCTCATATATGGATATTCATTACTTCTGTCGACATCGTATCAGGAACATAGTGCCATCGATTTGATGTATTAAACTTTGGACCAACCTAACATAGCGGTATATCCATACAGACCAAACAGCGGTTGTAATTGGCGGTGACATCTTAAACCATTGTATATAGAATAGGTTCGAACATGCCGTCTATATTGGGATGATAATATTTCAAGCTATTGCGCAATTAGCACTGTTAATGCGGTAGGATTGTGCAGTTACATATCTATGTGATATTTAATTCATAGATGGGTCGTCCTAGAGTTATTGAAAGAGGAACAAATAAATTAGAAAGATGGATGAATGTATGTATGTATTGATGGATGGACGGATGAATAAGCTGTCAATAACGTCCACTAAACTCGAAACACGGTATTGGTGACTGGACATACAAAGCTCGTATAGAACAGTTACACATTTTGAATCGATAGACAGAATTAAGAATTAAAAATAAAAACAAATGTTGCTGTTGATGGTAGTTATTGCTTGCTGTTAAGTAAATTCAGAAAGATTCAGCAAGTCAGAGTTCAGCAATATTCAGCAAGGTGTGTCATTGTGATTTTGGTGTTGCTTTTATGTTGTTAATCATAATTAGAATAATACGCACAGCAGAAATGTGTATGTGTCTTCAGATTGAGTTCATAACTGGCTTATATGCATACATTAAGCCAAATAGACCTCTATGTTAAGAGCAGTTTGCCTCGCTATTTTGATTTCATGTTTCGAACATAAATATCGATTGAAATCAACGTACAATTAATGTGCCTGTTATGTTGTTTTACCTGTGTGAGCTAGGAATTCTATGTACAGCGAGATTTCACTTTAGATACACAGAATATTGCTAATGTTACAATAACTTGAAGATGTTATTGACATTCTTGAAGATGTTACTGTAAGATGCTATGATAATCTGTAGCTGCGTTATATTCATTACGGATCGTGTAAGAGATTAATCATCCTTTCTCCATGTCGTCAATCGCATCTCAGTGTGATGACTCTCACGATCTATATTGCATTCTGAATTTTCCAAGAATTCAACACGGGACGTAATTAGACAAGGTCAGAGATCAAGGATACTGGAAATCTGAATGTTGTGCAGATGCCGTCGATTTCCAAGATCTAAATGAATCATGCCGACGCAGAGGTAAACCCGTAACAAGAATAGGAATTAAAATATGCTTTGTATTTTGTATTGATGAATCTTGTCATTACGGACTTGATGGAAAACCGTCAAAAGCGCATCAATCATGGCCAGATCGAACCAGATTAATCCGGTATCCAAGGCTGTAAATTACCTATAAAATGTTGCGCCACGTCTCTTCCAAATAACTATAATCTGATCTAATTTGTCAAAAGGAATTATATTAAGGATTATAATTGGTCAAAGTAACGTTAGGAAATTAGTTGTATTTTTACATGTAATCAGAAGTCACCTGCCTGCGTGTATATGAGGCGTTGCTCAGCTTAGAACGCCATAACTCACACATCCGATGATCACATATTAGCTTTCTAGCTTGATTGTTGTTGGTATTAGATCATTTTCAAAAGATACTTTTATATGCTGTAAATTACTATTGCGTCTTAGTTAATCGGCCTATAATTTCTTTGAATGGATCTTCGATTATTAAATGTTCTTAGCTGTAAAGATGAGTTAATACATTGATTATCTTATCAACCTAAAGCACTTAGCATACTTATTGATAGATAGTTCTAGAATCTTCAAGAGAGAAAAGGGCAACCTTTCCCCGAATCGTCAATCTTCTGAGTTGGCTCCGAGCATAGGGTCAGAGACTCGAATAATTATCAGTCGGTATCAGAGCACAACTTCTGTTCTTGTTAGTGTAGGAATGAGGTCCGGCATTCTTCAGTGTCAGTTTGACCGTGAAGTCAGTCAAAAGTAATATTTGTATTATGGTGTCAGATAAGTGATTGACAGATCAGATCGCTACATTATCTGTAATAATTGACCAAAGGGAGACGTCGCGGCTACTGCGTGATATTCAGTATTCTAATGCAGCTTTTAAAACCCGCAGAAAGCCTAAGTTGCATACAGCCACGAGGCGCGAAGCTCAATAGAAAACGCAATAATCCATCAGGTACCAAATTGTTGACCAAGGTTATTTGGTATCCTTGGAAAGGTGAACATTTCTGGAGTTCATTTCCACCTGATAACACACGGGAACTGGTAGCTTAAGCTTTGTACCTCACTTTAAGTGCACTCCCTATCAGCATCAATAAAAGCTATTCCAGATCTCAGATTCGACGCGCATTAAGGGAATGTAACTATTCTATATGCAATTGTGTGCAATCATTCCATGTAATGCTCCTGGGTCTTGACATTGGACTCCAATAGATACAAGTGCTGCTATTTTCTTGTATATGCATGCATAAATTGCCTCCTCATTACTATTACAGCACTAACCACACCATGAACTGTGTATGACAAAGCAAATGTGTATGACATTCTGGAAATTCTTTTGTAATGCTGTATTACGATGACTATTATGATCATAAATAGAGCACAGTATGTATATATAACTCATCAACTGTACATATGTGACAGCAAGCAATGTCTAAACTTGATGCTAAACCTCAAATTACCATTTATTAAGAAGAAGCATCGTATGCAAATGACGATTGTTGATAAGGGATCAATCAACACCACTGTTCACGAATATTGTGGAACAACCTTACGTCAAACGGGTAATCATTATAAAGTCAATAGATGAAAGGCTGGTGTGGATTTCGGAAAACACCGATGTGGGGAGTTGTATAAGCTTAAAAGCCTTTTTTTAAATAAATTAGAGTTGTCATAGGAAATGTATGGAATTACTATTTAGTCGATGTATTTTCACGTACTAAAATGGGACACTGAATATCAAAATGTATTCATTTTTTTAGATCATAAACTAAATCATCGTCATTACTGTCTTGCACCATAACTTCGTCATCGATAAGAAAGTAAACAAGCGAGAACATGTGCATGCTACCATGGCTAGGACTGAATTTGGAGCAAGGCCACCATGCATCCAAGCAATGATTAGCTCCTCTGAGGATCCAATCACCTCTACCCTCCATCCATTACCACATGACATGATACATCGTGATTAGTTTGAAGACTTCTCTGTATAGCTGCTTAGTAATTGGCTCACGTGGGGTGCTTCCTAAGTGTATTGGCACATGGCGGAAGTTGATGAGCGTAGATATGTGAATTTTTGCTGAGAATATCTGGTAGTGGATCGAAATGAGTAAGCTCATTTATTGATGTAGTTGTGGATTTTGACACTATCACACCCTATAAAAGCATGCATACATAGAATTGTATCACAAAGAGCTTCGTCAAGCGCAACTGCAAACTTATCAACATCTATGTACTTCACTCTCACTTCAGTACCATTCTTGATATAATTTGAGGCTGCTATCTCATTCTGGAACACAAAGCAGAAATATATCGTGTCATTGGAAACCATCACCATCATGTTGAAATGTGCCAATACTTTAGCATAGACGACCAGATTGAATATTAGCATAATTTTCTGCAATTGGTGCACGTTCCATATTTTCACAGATTAGTTGAGTATCTCGTAAACAGTTAACATATTATTTGCTCGAGCAACCAACCTAAAAATCCTATCCTGTAAGACTGCAACATATTAAATCCTGTCCAACTAATATCACATTGAGGGGAAGTTCTAGTTCTCAAGCAAGAAATCAAACCATGTTCTTCTTTTGACCATTTAAAATCGCACTTGCTACGTCTGTGTCAACGATTTCTAAAGGTTGAGGACCAATATTCGCTCCACAGACATAGATTGGTAACTGAATTTCCAGATTAGCGATGCTACATTTGGTCTATTTCATGATTTTAGATATCTCTGGTTTGAAGGGTAGCGCTCCAAACACTCTGGGTTGATAACTATTCCACTAACACTATGGGATGTACCTCAACCAGTTAAAGTGTCTTCCAATCTGTCAATATTATCCAAGCCAACGTAGTCAACACATGTCGTTGAATATTATGTGAGATACCAATATCACTTTCCCCGGTTGCCAACTTTGGCATGCACACTGCTGGTTCATTTAGTTCTCTTCTATGAGAGTGTACGAGGGTTCTTAACAAACAAGTCTATTAATTAATATTTTAAACCACGCTGGGTAAATTACATTAAATATATGGGCGGTGTTTGCATGCTTCCTCGGAAGATGTGTATATTTAAACAGTCTCTAATAGTATATGCCTTCTTGATATACATTTGTGTGTAGGGATCCGTGCAGATTATGCGATTTTGACAGGGGGTGCAATTAAACTGATAGACAGGACTTACGCTACCAGTGCCAGGTTGTTATCATGCAAAAATTAACTCCTGACATGATAACTTTTCCAATGATACAAAATAAGCGTGGTCAGCTTTTTGGTAACGGTTGGCTAAAATTTGGGCACAATCTGATGGACGACAAGTGTAGCCACACGATCTAAGAGACGGGATTAATTGCTAGCGTGTCAACGGTAAAGGTGGCGTTACATAACTAGTCTGCGCAATTAATCACAATCAACTAAACGTAGACAATTTTGAACTACGGTATGAAGACAGAACGCCGAGAAGACAGTGTCTATCAGAGCGATATAAAGAATAAATGGCAAGAAAACTTCGCAACAAAATGTGGTGTCCCACAACAAAATTTCAAGAAATCCAAACAGCAAAACCAGCGTATATACATTTATAAGGAAGCAAGACAAAAAATAAATCATATATGCGTAGTGGGAATCGTCTTAAATCAACGTTAATAGCAGAGCCAAATCAATATAACTTCTATGACTACTACTACTACTACTACTACTACTACTACTACTACTACTACTACTACTACTACTACTACTACTACTACTACTACTACTGCTGCTGCTGCTACTACTACTACTACTACTACTACTACTACTACTACTACTACTACTATTACTACTACCACCAAATATAATAAATTCGTCGTTGTATGTGTCTAAATGTAAGCTATTGAGTATTTTGAAACCAATTTGACTGAAAATGGTGCTGCCTAAGGCATCACCAGTTTCCAGTCAAATTGGTTTCAAAATACTCAAAAGCTTACATATATCATGACAATAAAAGTGGGAGAACAGGTTCAAATGAATATAGTATAATAATTGTCTTTGATTTGGGGCACCTTATTTTGGGGGTCCCGGGTCTGCAACCGCATTAGCGCAGACCTAATCCGCCTCTGCCTATGTTTAAGAACTAATCACAGTCTATGATAATGCATTTCATAGTGGTAAGATAGCTATATGCGTTAATCACTCCATTCACATTAGATTCGTTGTCATACTACTTAAACCTTAGCGTATATAAGCAAATAAGAAAATTCTACCTGCTGTATTATAGACTCAGTCTCCATTATGGATGGAAATTCTTCACGGTAACTCCTCGAAATGAACATCTCAACGATCATATTCTTAATAGAGGGATTCATTTCTCGCTATGCCGACACTCTCCCCCCCCCCCTCCCTTTTTCGCCAAGTCCCCACCACCCCGACCATTTCTAACTATTCTTCGCCCACGATTTACCCGTGTTGGAATCGATCGAACCCTGAATTCCCAGACTCCCAACATCAAGGTTACCCTGACAGCAGCAATAGAGCCCATTCCAATTAATTTCAAAATATCCTATCGATTAAAATATAGTAGGCATAAACTGTGTACACTCGATGAACTATTCAATGTTCATGACGGAGTTAGATACGGTATTCATTGCACACTTTGAGTGTGATGCCGGGATACATGTGATGTAATTGATTATGACGTCATGTACTTGAGTGGAAGATCGGTTCTATTCATTATTGCACTTACTCCTTATTCACTAGTTTTGAAATTGTTGACAGTGTTCTTATGAGCAATGCTATGCACATAGTGTAATTCTATCAGGGCCGAACGTAAGGCAGTGCAACAAGTGTATTTGCATAAGGTCCCAAATTTCCAGGGCACCCCCCACCCCCCAATAAAAAATGTGACGGAAATTATTTATGTCTTAATTTTGCTACGCCTGCATAACTTCAAGTTACATGCACAGATGACACACCTATAGTAAAACTAATAAATCAGTCAAAATGTTTCCAAAAGAAAACAATTTTGAATGCAATATAAAAATGTTCTGTTGAATCCAATTATGTTCAAAATATTCAACAGTATCTTCTTTTTAATTTGTGTTCGAAATATTTCAAATTATTTTTTAGTTGTACTGTATAAGACTGATGTGGCGAAATCCTACAGCGCTCTGACCTCAGGGGTCCACTGGCCATTACGGTCGAAACTAGACCCTCGCTTTCTTGTGATCCTATCAGCAGTTCCGAAACGTTGCACAGGACACCCTGATTCTAAAATTTGGCCCTTAGTTCTATACAAGAGGCCCAAGGGTCTGTGACACTCACCTGGACCATTAGCATTTGAACCATTTGCATTCGATAATTTTCTGAAAATCCAAGATGACCACCAAAAAATCGACCAATTAAAATTCACAATAGAATTCCTAGAGGCTACGACCATAGGATTCGCCCAGCCTAATTTGGTTAAAATCCGACAGGTGGACTGACTTGGGAGGTACGTTTTAACGGATTTCTGCATAATTTTCGGAAAATCCAAGATGCTCGACAAAAAATAGACTACGAAATTCTGAATATAATCTCTAGTCTACCACCGCAGGAAGCGTTGTGCCGATCCCGTTGCTTAGTGGGGTGAAATAGTCTACTCCTTTAGAATTCATGGTTCATATTATCAAACGTTGAGTCCATTACATACATCGACGATATCTATGGCATTAAACCCGGTGGAACATTGACCGGTGTGAGACGCTAATGATGGGACAGTGTGAAATTTATAGAGTTGAATGGTACAAGACCCCTGCCTCGGCAGACACCTGGGCGGTAGGATCGCTCCAGGCAAATTTGGTTAAATTCTACCAAGTGGTTAAGGAGGAGATGCGACAATGGACAACTTCCAGTG
>CM067372.1:169015240-169339181 GCA_034401795.1 Chaetoderma sp. LZ-2023a | reverse complement strand
CACCCCATCTTGTTGGAATGAGCTCCGTGGTTTCAGGAGATCCTTAACCAGGTCCTGTGCGTAGGACTCGGTCATAACCTTGATGGCACCAGCCTCATGGATTCCGATCATACCTCGCGTCACTGCCCTGTCTTTGATGCCCATCCACTTGTATACAGGCTGGGCCTTGTTGATGGCCGATTGTCCTAGCGTATCAGTGCTTCCGATGAGATCTCTGGCTGGGATGGTACCCTGGATCTCTCGATGTTCTCCCTTCTCATCGAAGTCTAGGAAGGAGATATGGGCAACGGTGTCTTCTGAGCCGAGGTGTGCCTCGCCCAAGTGAGTCAGATCACCTAGCTCTTTGTTTTCTAGGCCTGTGAGTGACAGAGACATTGTTGGGGTATACATACATCTTAAATCTAGTCATATCCCGAGTGGCAGAGGTGGGCATAGGTAGACCACGTGGTGGGCCAAGGAAATAAGTAGCAATGCTCCAGATGCTGGCCCTCTCTCCAGGAGCATGACTTGTCGGCTAACCACCATTTCTGGGCATTGGAAATCCTCAGTCCGCGGGATCAACTATGTGCTACCGACTCTGGCATAGCCCGCCATGCCTCATAAGCTACTGTTGGGTCAGGGACCTGCCAGGCATCCATTATATATACCCGTCTTAAAGCTAGACATAGGCCACACTGATCTCAGCCATGATACTCTTCGCTAGCCCTAGAACCGCGGCTTTCATTAGAGGAATGCATTCGCCCATAATCTCTGGTGGCAACAGTATAGGAGGCGCTACCAATGATTATCTGTGGGATGGGATGGTAGCACTGCCAGGTGGGGTGTTGGGTGTCAGCACAGGTCGCCATTTGTCGTCCAGCATTCTGTGTGTCGGAACGACAGTCGGAATGATGGTAGCATTTACTCGTGTGTGTGACCTAGGGTAGCAGTCGGACAATCGGCATGGATATGCACTCTGTTTAAACTATATAAATAATGGAGCCCATATTTCTCACACAACCGGTGTAGCTGATCTCGTGGATGTGTATGAGGTTGATGCCGCCAAGGTTAAGGAGAGTGATGGCAAGTCGTTCATCCTCCAATAAGAGATCATCTGCACTTAATTACCCTCATTAACCAATTGCCCTTAGGCTCACCTCATTGGATGCCAGGGGGCACAGGATTTAACGAGGGGGTTGGTGGGTGGGTGGGGGCATCGTGGTTGAATGGGTTCCCAGTGTCCAACAAAAGACAAGTCCAGATATGTAGCCTGTCAATCATGTTTACGCCATGCATCATTACACTAATTACCGTTAAGCTCACCTCATTGGATGACAGAAGGCACATGATTTAACAAGGTGGCGGGGGTTCGTGATTAAATGAGTTCCAGAGGATGGAAAAGACGAGTTCAAACATATACCCTGTCAATCATACTTATGGTATGCATTAACCCTTGCCAATCATTACGCGAATTACCCCTTAAGGTGACCTGATTGGATGACAGGGAGGGGCTTATGGCTACCTTCTACATCTAACATCCAATCAAAACATTGGAGATCTGGACCCACGAGTGAAGGAAACCGACACAAAAGGCGACAGAGATCAAAAGAAAAAAGGTGTCAAAATAAGGAGAGAACAAAAAAAGTACAAAAGAAAAAGGTGTGAAAAGGGGCCAAATCGCCCCAGCTCTACTGATAGTATTACCACATCTGCGGTTTGTCAAACCTGTTTCTTTAGTGTGTGTTATGTGTGTGTGCGTGCGTGCGTGCACGCATGCTTACGTTCATATCTGTCTGTGTGCACGGACCTGTATCTCAAGAACGGCTCATGGGATTTAGGCTAACAAATAATCTGATCTGTTCATAACTGTCAAAGAAATGATAAAACTTATCAGTTCTTGTATCAGACAGCATCTGGCGGTTGCTGTCAAAATGGGCAAAACGTTTAAGGGGTATGAGTGGGCTAGGGCCCTACGCCAGTATGCAGCACGGAGCATACGGAATCTGAGGAACATACGAAAAAAACAAAGCTATATTGAGAGATTCAGAGATAACACACTGGCCCTATGACATTGTTTTGCCAGATTTCCCTTGTTTCTTAGCAAATTTCACACACCACTCTCTACAAACTGAAAGCCTAAGTTTACGTAAATTATGTTTAGAAATGAGGGGATACGGCATCTAAGAGTCTCTATGTTTCATACTTTTTTGGAGAGTTCTTCAAGTGAATCAGTCCCTTCATTAACGTAGTAGGGGTGTGTGCATATTTATCCATATTTATCTCCGGAAATGCAGAAGCGCATGTGACATCATCCAGATTTCAAATCTTCTAGGAAAGATTCACGCACGGATGCACACACGGACGTGCGTGGCACGCACACTTGCAGGCACGTACCCCCGTCTGTTTGGCAAACAGCACTGGACCTTTAGATAAAATATAGTGTTTTCCTGTCTAGATTTATTTTTTCAATAACATGGCCAAACCGATCACAAGCATATAGTCCAGGAGCTCGTGACGGAAGATTTCACCCGCATTTCACACAGAAGGTTTGACCCTTAAAGTTACTTATGCTATCTAAGTCATCAATAAAAAGTTTGTCAGCTGCTCTCCTGTTGGTGGGCGTGGCACCGGAAGCCCCTTGAAAAGCCCCTCCTGAGGGTTGTATTTACCCCCCATTTAATTCATGGACAAACTTTGTCTAAACAATGTATCATGGCAGTAGATCACAAAAATGGAAAAGCGTATCTAATTTGAAAGGGGGCGGGGTTGGGATGTGTGGGGAGGTGGGGGAGGGGGGCGGGGCGGGGTTTTGGGTCAGACACCCTATTAAGATCCCCAAAGGCGTTATTTTACCTCATAACCTACATGGACCAAATTTGGTCAAAATAAAGTAACATGATGGTAGATTACGAAAAATATTAGGAGGTGGTAGGGCGGGGGTTAGGGCGATATGATCAGACCACCTTTAATACATGGATGATACAAGCTACATGGATGAAATTTGTCAAAACAAAGTAGGCTGATGGCAGATTACGAATAAATGTAACTGACCAAATTTCGGAGTGGGGACAATGTAGTATTACCACCCTTAATGGGCCCTGTACACATATCCCCAAGCGGAGGGGTAGGTGGGTGAGTTGTCATTTACCCCGTAAGCTACAAGGACCAAATTTTGTTCAATCAAAGTACTGCGATAGTAGATTATAAAAATGATAAAATTTACCAAATTTCTGAGTGAGAAGGCGTGGTTAGATCACCACAAAGTGCCGAAACGAATCATTGACCCATTAAAGCGGACACTAATTATACTTCTTAAGACAAAGAAGAAACGCACGTGATCGAGGGCATAATCCCCATTTATCCTTGGAAAACGTGACCGAGAACGAGGACCCACGACGACGAATAGGCATTCGTATTTTATATACCCTACTCTATTCAGTTCTATGATAAGGTAGATTAGGCCTACATTACCGTAATCAATTCTAGATTTTACTTTTCCTTTGGATAAATCCACTTTTAGCTATCCCCGCCCATCTCTAGCTAAGCCCCACTCACACTTTGTCCGTGTTGGGATCGATCCATACACTCCCTGAATCACAATTTCTAGAAAACTATACATGTTAGCTGTTGAATATTTTGAAAACAACAGTCCAATTAGTTTCAAAATACTCAACAGAATGTTTAGTAAATAGTAAAGACTAAAGACATACAATTCGTAAAGCATAGCCTAGTCCGTCATTAAAGCGATGCTAATCTCATCTCAAATGTTGTATTGCACCGATAGAATATGGTTTATAGATTCCATATCATTCATATCCTGTCACGTTCCCTGATCTGTGTCGGAATTATCTGTTTTATAATATAGAGTAAATGTTGAACAGTGATAGACACCATTTTGTTTCCTCAATCTATTGTGCGTGATGTCATGTAAGTTCCAATGCATCACATTCTTTATTATGTAACGCTCATCCCATTGAATATTTTGAAACTAATTTGGCAGCAACAACTTCCAATCAAATTGGTTTCAAAATATTCAACAGCTTACTTGTAGGATTGCTTTTAGTACCACATTGTCAAACTATAGCTGGCGCCTCTATGACTGAGCGTATATACTGAGGCAGACACGCTAGGGTTTTTCTGATTGGTTGAAATGTAAATCATGACAGCCATCATAGGGTGTAGAAATGTACCAACATTTAACTACTAAATCCTGAATATCTTTCCTTAGCGGCGTGATAAAAAGCTTAAAATTACCTGGATAGTTTATGACCGGCGTATTAGATCACCTGAATAGCTATCAAGAGATGGGGTTAGTTATCCTTTGACTAAGAGATCATGAGCCATTAATGACGTATTTGATTATGACGTCAGCCTACTTATGATGTAATTGATTATGACGTCATATACTTGATCGATAGATTGGATTCATCAATGGACCATTCCACTTTTAACTATGCCCCGCCCATCTCTAGCTAAGCTCCGCCCACCTTTTTTGGCCATGTTGGAATGCTGTTGCTGCCTATGGCAGGAACAGCGCCATGTCAAATTAGTTTCAAAATATTCACCAGAATAGTTATTATATAGTAAAGCCATACAATTTGTGTAACAACACCTCCTAGTCCGTCATTGAGTAACAAAGCGATCATGAAGGACCTAGATAAGTCATTCATGGCGTATTTGATTATGACGGCAGTCAATCTATGACGTCACATGCTTGAAACAGCACTTGATCGATAGATTGGATTCATCAGTTACTTCCCATCACATTATGTCCCATCATGCCATCTCGCCCAATCAAGTCGCATTCCATTTAACTTAAATTAATTTCATTTCATTTCATTTTAGTCCTAATCTAGTCTAGTATTTTCATTTCTTCTCGATCTAATCTCATATATACTATTCTGATTTATGATGCCAATTTCCCTCGCCCCGTAAGGGGAAGAGGTTATTTTGATGGGGTCTGCTCGTCCGTGGGTCGGTGCGCCCGCCCGTCCATCTACCCGTCTATGAACGACTGATTTGGTTTAAATATTAACACAACGAAGGTAGTTGCGATGTAAGAGGAATTTCAAACCGGCTGTGATCTTCTTAATTAACAGAACCAGGATCCAGACCAGGTCAAATTTTGAATCCGTGTGTGTCCTGAAATCTACTAGCCCGACTTGGCTCAAATTTTAACACAGGAAAGGTTGTAACAATACATTAGGATTCCACATCGTTGGGCATAATCCGAAAAGATCTGGAAAATCCGGGAAAATCAGGAATATCCGAAAGATTTCCGGAAAATTCGAAAACCGTTTGCAAGTGTGACAAGATCAATTACGAGAGTCTGTAATCTCTGATTGCCCGTGTTTCTCTTTATTTTACGGTTACTATGGCAATGGTTGGTATATTTGTCGCATTGTTAATGGATATCCAACTTAAATTCATCTAAATTAAGGCGAAATAAAATTACGTACGTTCTTGGTTTCTTTCTTTCAGAGACCCAGAATGCATCTGGAAATTGAAGTTATTCGTGCACTGCTAGCTCCTTACCTGCCAGAGGTTCGGGAATATCGTAAGAGACGGAATGACGACCCACTCGAGGACATCATTACGTCAATGGTTCTCTTCAATGGTCACTGTCATGGCAACCGTGGTGCACCTGAAACTGTGGCATCACTATGCAATCAGTGTTTGGATGGCGTGCCTATGCCTAAAACACATAAGTTTATATTAATCTACACGATAAGATCAGTTACCTACCTTTGAAATGAAACCTCTGACATGGGTCTGTTCCTGTTAGCTTATGGTTTCATTTCATAAGGTGCGGCATGCATTATATTGGCTAATTATAGCATTTATAAATAAAATTTCATATAAAATAAGTAGACGAACATGTACAAATTAGATATAACTATGTCTCCCATATATTCCTAAGCATTTATCTGTGTACATGTGTTAAAATTGATGTGTTGCTAAATCTTGCAAGTGTGTGTATGCGCAGGACAAGGTCAACTAATGTGCAAAGAAACTGTGTGAATGCTGTGTTCCTAAAATCCAGATTAGCTTGTCATGACATGGACCTTTCCACTTTATCCATCCATCAGATGACGTCATAATCAACTACGTGACATGGAAAATGACATCATAAACAGCGATGCTATTATGACGTCACGAATAATGTAGACAAGTACGTCATGAACCCATAATTGAAGACGGACTATGCTTTGTTGTACGAATTGTATGTCTTTGCCATCTACTAAACATTCTGTCGAATATTTTGAAACTGATTTGTATTGACGTTGTTGCTATAGACAGCAACAGCGTCCAGCCAAATTAGTTCCAACATATTCAATAGCTTACCTGTATAGATTTTTCTGGTAATTGATAGTCAGGGAGGTCAAAGATCGATCGATCACAGCATAAGCAAAGTGGAGCTTGGCCAGAGATTGGCGGGACTTGGCTAAAGATTAAAAGCTCCATGCAAGATGAATGATTTGGGTGAATTAAAACGGGATAGAAAATCTTTCTAAAATCCTATATACGTCATACAGTACTCACAGATAGCCTCATACATACAATGCATATACGTCATACAGTACTCACAGATAGTCTCATACAGACAATGCATATACGTCATACAGTACTCACAGATAGCCTCATACATACAATGCATATACGCCATACAGTACTCACAGATAGCATCATACATACAATGCATATACGTCATACAGTACTCACAGATAATCTCATACATACAATGTATATACGTCATACAGTACTCACAGAGAGCATCATACATACAATGCATATACGTCATACAGTACTCACAGATAATCTCATACATACAATGCATATACGTCATACAGTACACACAGATAGCCTCATACATGCAATGCATATACGTCATACAGACTCACAGATAGCCTCATACCTACAATGCATATATACGTCATACAGTACTCACAGATAGCCTCATACATACAATGCATATGACCATCACAAAACTAGTGTTTCATTTTTCTTGCCGCGTCACACGTATTGACTGGTTCTGTAGGTCATTGGAACATTAGGACTCTTGAAGATGCCATGTGTTGCAACTTAGCTCAATACATGTGAAGTCCCTGCATTTTACATCAAACACCATATAACGATAAGTTTTAAATTTAGATGACTAGAAAATTTGAGCTAACACGACATCAGTACATCAATTCATTTGGTATCTTGAGCTGTGTACATGCATGCCCGTGAATTAACTCGAATTAAGTCGATGCTGATTTTCCTGCAAGCGTTTTCTATGTAATAGACCTGTTGTCAGTGCGTAATGTTATCAGGTTACGTAATCGAAATTTAGATCATCTCTTAAACAAAAGAATTAAGAAGACGGTGTAGAAAGGTTCGTATTCCTTCTTTAAATGTTACTAAAAGCTGTAGGCCTAATCTTCATAGAAACCAACACCATTATCAAAGTGAACATACAGCTTAATATAACACAAAGTGATACAGTATAATATTGTTTATGAATACAACAAAATGATATCAAACCATTAGCAAAGCAAATCTACCATATAATCTCCAGCCTGTCTTCTGTCTTAATCATAAATCTTCTTGCAAATCTTGACACAGATGATGATGACGAGGACACATGTTCAGTAAGATTTCAAAACCAGCTGTGCATTGAAGGATGGTCTCAGCATAGTGCTTCGCCAAGAAATAGTTTTGCTTCTTGCAGACAATATTTAAAAATGGGCCAGTTGAGATGCAGAACAAGATCTGTTGAGAGAGAAGGATCCACAAAGGCAAAGCACATCATGAAGCTCCCTTCTTTGTCCTGGTTTCTGTGCAAAGGTCATAAAGGTATATATTATGCAGATAACAATGTTCATTTATACTAAAGAAATGTAGCAATAATGTGTCTAGCTTAAAGTATATATAAGCATGTGCATGTAACGTTTCTAGCAACTCTGACAATATTTCAAGAATAGACAAATTGTAATTTCCACAACAATTAATTCAGACCGATTACCATCGGGAGACAATTGCATTTCTATTATATTTCTATTATATATGACTTTGCACACAGTGGCACCAATGAAAACAATCTCATCTATATAGAGACACATATGCCTGAAATTTGAAATATAAAAACTGCTACGGTATAAACAGAATTCAATATTAACATATGCATACGCTTAACTTACTTAATATACGTAGATACAAGCTAAGTGCTTAATATATCCAATTTCCCTACTGCCTCTACATAATTGTTAATTATTGTTAATTGTTGAGGACCAAGACATACTTACGCACGTTAATGCGGTTCTACTACAAAGGCGGTTGTGATATGTTACAAGTTACAAGTTACAAGGTGGTGATCATAAAGCAATGACGTCATAAATATAATTGCCAGACTTGTGTGTGTTTGTGTGGAATTAATTGTATTTTTGGTGTACGATGTTTGGACTACTATGTTTACGATCTCTGCTTTGAAACTGTGAATTAGTTTTTGTTTTAAATTATGCTTTTTCAAATTGTGTGTCTTAGTCTATGTCAGAAGAAGTTGTTTTGCCAGAACAATGCTGGTATTCTGAGCAGAGGTGCTGTTGCTATATATTAGACAGTGATGGCTTGTTTTAAATTGATTTTAAGATATCCAAATAGTGACTAAATATTGATATTTGGTATCAAATCCTTGCTTGTTGAACTGAAAATAGTTATCGTTGTGGTCGATTGTGGGCATGTGTATTTTACAAGAACATGTTTGAATTAATTCCAAGACGACTGATATTTGTTAACATGAATTCGTATTCATTTCGGAAACAAATTTGGATTAACATGTTCCTACTTAATCGGTTTCACTGTTCAACTTATTCACGATTGAATTATTCAACGTTTGCAAACTGTACACTCTGTGTTTATTATAACGGACCACGCCTGGTCACAAAGAAGCTGTGATCAAACCATGAGGTCAGTAAAGAAACTTTCTGGAACTGACTAAGCATCTATTTGTGAGCGATTAATCCATTAGCCTAATTGCATCCACTCGTTTATTTCCACAATTATGGAAACGTTACATGCGCAATTAAGCATGGCTTAATGAAATCTAATTCCGTGTTAGCCTAAGAATTCGAAAAAGTTATAATTTTAATTTTGGTAATCAATTGTTTGTGATTAGGGTTTTCTTTATTTTACACCATAAATCTTGCAATACAATATTGAGATACATTAGTACACCAGACAACTTTACAACTTACATTGCATCTTTTATCTATCTTATTGCTGAATGTAAGATACTGGCCATTAATTAATGAAAGCCAGTTATATATGTAAATGCATCCACAGGTCTTTTAATGGAGGCTAGTTGTCATATATGTAAATGCTTCTAGTGGTCTCTTAAAGGAAGTCAGTTGCCATACATTTAAATGCTTCTAGTGGTGTCTTAAAGGAAGTCAGTTGTCATACACAGAGGGCCTAACTGCTTCTTGTGGTCTCGTAAAGGATGTCCGTTGTCATATATACAAATGCTTCTAGTGGTCTCTTATGTCAGTTGCCATATCTGTAAATGGTCCTTAAAGCAAATCAGTTGTCATATATGTAAATGTGTCTAGTAGTGTCTGAAAGGAAGTCAGTTGTCATATATGCAAATAATGCTTCTAATGGTCACTTATGTCAGTTGCCATATATGTAAATTCATCTACTGGTCTCTTAAAGCATGTCAGTTGACATATATGTAAGTGCTTCTATGCAGACGAGCATGCTTTAATAAGACATATTGTAGATATCGGATTGTCTCGTGGGGAGTCATGACCCTGTCGACATCTTATATTTATGAGTAAGACCTTAATGAAATTCATCTTTGAAATTATCAGGTGAGCTAATGAATGGGATAGCACGATAGGCATCATCATAGTATATACGCAGTAGGACGCTGCACTGGGTGACATCGGCCAGTGCTGATGAATCGGTGTTTCTCAGAAATGGATGCAAAACTGCCTTGATACTGTAACTAGATGTAGTCAGAATTGAGTAGGAATTGAATAAGATGAGAAAGAACCACCGGTTGTGGGTTGATGATATCTGTCAATAGTTGAGGATGAAAGTTGGTGATGTGGGATCGGCACACACTTTCAGGATATTCAGCAACTGTTTCGGCCAGTGGTTTAGTAAATAATCAAGCAATGGGAATCGTAGGAATCGATAGGTTTGGACGTGACGGACTGAATGATGGTTAACATTTAGGGATGACAGTCAGCATGTCGACTCCCTATAGAAAGCACAACAACACCAGCTGGTGATGAGCTCATGTAGCTCACGTGCTATTAACCTTCCTATCCTACAGGCAGATGCCTAGTAGGCAAGGGACAGGACAGAGATATTGTAGCGTCCTGTAGGAATAAGTAAAACAATCTAAATTTATCTAAATTTGTATATCAACTATATGTCCCTCAAAAGGAGACATGCAACAACAACACATTCGGTGATGTTGTTGGTTAGCTGACAGAGCGCATCAAAGCAGAACCAGCCCAAACAGGTTGGACCATGTTCAGGGTTCACTTTTCGGAAGGAATAATCATAGTATGATTGGTCGGGATGACGTCACAATCAATGAGCATCCGGCCCGAATCTGGGAAAGAGAAGACAAACGAACATAGGGCGGGAAACTCAAAAGAGTATATATGGGGCACTTTGATAATCGTCGAGGTCCGTCGTTGGTATCGAAAACTATCTCTGAATATATTGGAGTAGGAGATAGCTAGTTAGGTTGATAGAGTATAGCAGACCCGTTGTGAAGGGGAGTAATACGAATCAGTAGCAAATAGGAAACAGCCAAGTTAAGTAAAGTAGTATAAAATAGTCAAACTCGTATAAGTACTTATCTTTTACTCGTGGCAGCAAAAGCCACCATTAGTTATAGTGTACAGTAGATTTAATAAAATTATCACCTTGATAACCTCAAGGCAAGAGTTTGAGTTGTGATATTAGTTCTGGAGACTACGGAAGATCACCGTAGCTTACCTGCAAGTTTTGGGAGTCAGTCAGATCAGGCCCGGATAACAAATACAAGTATCGTTAAGTTCAGCTATAAACGAGGCGAGCTGATATTTATTTCTTTCATTCTCGGTAAGGTGGGTTGTCGCAGCAACCTTACATACAAATCTTACCCAAAACGGAAGAGACTTCATAGTCAAGTATACTTCATAAGAACGTATACGTAGCATAGAAACAGGAGACACATCAAAAATCTTCAGTGGCTTCAACTGCCAGGATCCAGAATAAAAACTAACAGTGAGTACGTACAAGTATATGGCCCAAGAACACGTGGGACGACCCACGACCGTAGTGGTTAAAGACCTGGCTGACAGGGTAGCAGTACTCCTAGAAGTTGCACAGCGGTCAGAAGGCTGTCAGGTGACACAGCATCGAGAGTACGACCATAATTCTTTGTGCAAGATAACGACTGCTATCAGTTGCCCCGAGCATCCACGGATGGCGAGGGTGGTCATCAGTATACACTATAATTAGCGACGAGAATGGCAACGGGAAGAGGAACCAACGACCCGACGCTACCGCCGATCGATAGGCCCCCGGCGGTAGAGCTTAGGCCCGAGACCATAGCCACCATGCAGGCGATGGGGACAGCCATGGCGGGGGAATCGTTGAGAGCAGTGACCGACGGGAAACGGCCAGGGTATACCGCCGGGAAATAAGGGACATGGTATACCGGATACAGCCTTGTGACAGAGTCATGCCGGAGGAGGTACGTACTTTCTTAGATGAAACCAGAAGAGTATGCGTGGCTAATGAAGGGCGGTTAGAGGGAATCCCCGCCTATGTTGTAACCACGGCGGCTCGAGGGCAGTTGGCGAGAGCAATTGACGGTTTTATTGTCGGCAAGGTACGAGAGGAGGTGTCGTACGATGATTTCCGAGATTATATCACCATGAACTTTGTGTCCACAAATGTGGACGAGAGGATCAAGTATGATCTGGAAGGAGTGAGGCAGAGAAGAAACGAGACGGTGATTGCTTTCAACCAGCGCTATAAGGAAGCTAGCAGTCGGGCGTACCCTAACTAAAACAACGATAATCGCCGTACTGTTCTTGGCATTTACCTGCGGGCTTTGAGCAACAAAGGGTTGAGCAAGCGCATCATCCGTAAGAAAGCAACCACTCTGACCAGAGCCATAGAAATAGCCGAGGAGGAAGAGACATGCAATGATCAGTTTCGGGCTATGCAAATAGAGGATCGATGTGAAGAGAGGATGGAGGTGAGTGTGTTGGAAGCGGAAGAAGAAAGGGAGATATGGATGGCGGTAAAGCAGTTGAAAAGGCAGATTGTAGCACAGTCAAAAATGATAGAACAACTGAGCGGGCTGGTTAGGGATCTCCAGATGACCGAAGAAGCACCAAAGCCAGCACCTCGGAGAATGCAGGCTGTAAATAAGGGGGCAAAACCACCACCGAAAGGACATAGTCTGATCCCGAGAACAGCGTCTCCGCGGGATCTAAAGCACATCACGTGCTACACTTGTGGGAAGCCGGGGCATTACAAGAGCGAATGTCCACAGGCAATCCAACCATCACGTAACACACCCCGAAAACCCGCGGTGCGACCTCGACCACCGAGACTACCTATGACCTGTTTTAGTTGTGGGCGAGAAGGTCACATGGCCCAGGATTGCGGGAACAAGACCTACAACATGTTCTGCAATACCAAGGAGACGCCTACAGTCATAAGATGTTTTAGGTGTGGTCAAGATGACCATTTCGTGAGGGATTGTCCACACGGAATGGGAGACCAGCGTAGACACCAGCCATCAGTCAGAGCAACCAGACAGCCAGAGCGACAGATAGTTCGCAGAGTGCCAAAACGTGATGGTAACGACGATATGGATATCGACGAAGTAAACGATCATCGCCAGGTGGAACAACACATCACCCCTAGAGAGTGTTCTCGAAATATGCGCAAAGTATTAGGTAATAGGATGCGGGAAGATAATGAGTACGAGGATAGGGAGGGTTTTGTGTTGACCGGCGTGAGTACCGAAGCATATGGCCGTTATGGAGGAGGAGATGCATCGAACCATCGGGACAGTTACGCGGAAGCGGTTATCGGGCGAAGGAGTCCATTAAACTAAGACGGAGAAAACCGTGGGTGAAAGCACCGACCGAGCGGTTTTTAATCCGTCTATAAGTGGATTCCAATGGTCCAACGGATCAAGGTGAGTACCTGCATGCCTTAGTGGATACTGGTGCTAGCACATCCTTGATTCGTAAGGATATATGGCGTGGCATGTTAAATGCTAGGCCATTGAAAAGAGCAAAGACGCTCCTAGCTGTAAATGGTTCCCCAATAGAGCTTTTGGGGGCAACCCAGGTAAAATTCAAGAACGCCTGGCCTATTCCAAGTACGGTGGTAGCGAGAATGAGGCATGAATGTTTGCTTGGAGCAGATGCTTTGCACTTGGGAAATGCAAAGATTGACTATCGGGCCAAAGTTGTAGTATGGTTTGGCCAGATATATCCCTTTAGGTATCCCTATAGGGAACAAACGAGATATGTTTATGAGAGTTATAAAGAAACGACCGGATATAAAGATATCGACAAAGTCATGGTGGACTTTGCGGATATCTTTGATACGGCTCGTCCAGGCACTTTAGGATTAGTCCCCAAAGTTAGGTGTATGGTACCAACAGGAGATGCAAATCCTATAAGGCAGAACGCCTACCGTCTACCGCTGGCTAAGCAGTATGTGGTCAAGAATCAAGTGGCCGAGATGCTAGCAGCGGGCGTCATAAGACCATCGTCATCACCTTGGGCGTCACCCATTACTTTGGTCCCTAAGAAGGACGGGGACACTAGGTTTTGTGTAGACTACAGAAAATTGAATGCCGTATGTCGTAAGGATAGTTATCCTCTACCGAATATATCGGACATATTTGACTCCATGGGCGGCGCAACGATATTTTCTACTATGGACTTGAAGTCTGGCTATTGGCAGATACCAATGGACAGCCAAGACATAGAGAAAACAGCGTTCGTCTGCAGTGAAGATTTGTTCGAATGGATTCGGATGCCGTTCGGTTTTGCGAACTCAGGTGCCGTATTTCAGTGGGCAATGAATGATATTTTCCGGGAATTCGTGGGAAAATATTTGCATGTTTTCGTCGACGATATAGTCGTATATTCGAGAAATCCGACAGAACATGCACAGCATTTGCGTAAGGTCATGCGCAAGATTAGGGAATATAATTTACAAGTTAAGAAGAAGAAATGTGACTTCGCCAGTAAGTCAGTGGACTTGTTAGGATATCGCATTTCCGCACAAGGAGTAGCTCCTCAGGCCCAGAAGGTCAAGGTCATTAGGGAAATGTCACCACCACGCGATGTGGGCGAGGTGAGAAGTTTCCTGGGAGCTACAGGTTACTACCGATCCTGTGTGCAAGGCTATGCCGAAATTGCTAAGCCTTTAATAGAACTCACTAAGAAGTATAAACGTTTTGAATGTGGTGAGGATGAACAGCAAGCGTCCAAGAAATTACAGAACTTGCTGTGTAGTGAGACGGTTCTCACCTATCCGAATTTAAATGCCCCCTATAAATTATATACTGATGCTTCGAGCTATGCGATCGGTGCTATATTAGTACAAGTTGATGATAAGGGTATAGAGCGGGTGATCCAGTATGCGAGCTCTACTCTTAAAGACAGTCACCTGAATTGGCCTGTAATACAGAAGGAAGCGTACGCAGTGATATATGCGTTAAAGAAGCTTAGACCATATCTATTTGGCGCTCAGTTTACCGTGTATACTGACCACAAACCCCTAAAGAGTTTGTTTGTGGGAGAAGTTAAGAACACGAAAGTGCAGTGCTTGGCAGTACTGATTGCTGAGTACGGATGTAAGATAGAATACATCCAAGGCTCGAAGAATATTCGAGCGGACATGTTGTCCAGGTTACGTCGTCCAGTGGGAGGTTGCCACCCTAGACACAGGCGATTTTGTCATACCGGATGTGGATGAGGGGGTGCTACCGCACGTCCCTCTAGAGGTATTTGACGTTCCCTACGACGAGTTGTGTACCGAACAACCAAGGAATACCCGGAGTTGTTTAAGAACACCCCGGATGTGTACATGGTTAAGAACGGTATTCTGTATTCTTTAGTTACGCCCTCAGTGTTGGACGCTGAGTACCCCCGAATTGTCTTACCTACCCTGTTCCGTGAGAAAGTGCTCCGGAAGGCTCATAAAAGAGCTGGTCACCAAGGTCTGAAGAAGACCATCGGTATGGTAAGAGATTCGTTTGTATGGACGTCATTGAGAAAAGACGTGGTGAGTATGCTTGATGCGTGTACTACGTGCCAGGTCAACCGACCCGTCACTACATGCCCTAGGTACAGTGAGATGCCCATGGCCAATTATCCGAGTCAGATAATCGGTATGGATTTGATAGGTCCACTGTTGGAATCAAGCAAAGGTAATGTGTATATTATGACGGTAATAGATCACTGTTCTGCATGGGCAGAGGCATATCCGATTGCTGCCAGGACATCTCAGAATGTTGAAGACAAGTTTTTCAATGAGTATGTCGCGCGTCATGGTGTCCCTGAAATCGTAATAACGGATCAGGGTAGAGAGTTTTGTTCGAATTCTCTGGAAGAACGGTTTAAAGAACACGGTATCGATCATAGGCGATTGAGCCCATACCACCCCCAAACAAATGGACGTACCGAGAGGTTCAACCGGACTCTTAAGGAGTTAATCCAGAAAGGGGTGAACAACGAGTCTCGTGCATGGGAGGACGAACTGGACGCGGCGTTGACAGCATACCGCAGCACTCGTCACTCCACGACGGGGTATATGCCATTTTATTTGACGGATGGTCGTCGTGCAAGACTGCCGTTGACAATTCCACTAGATGCCACGCAGGATCTTGGTGAAAGACGTACCTGTCTTAATAACGCCTTGCTGCGTGCTCGTGGAGAAACGGCTAAGTCTCGAGAAGTTCACCGAGAACAAATTAATAAGCGTGCAAACGCTGGTGAGTACAAGGTTGGCGATTCGGTGGTCGTGAACGCTGAGGAGAGGATGAAGTTGACCTCTCGCAGTGACCCAGAATACGAGATTTTTAAGATCAATGGGCCCGTGGCTTATGTCCGCCATCAAAGGTCTGGGAAGGTACGCGTACCTAATATATCTAAGTTACGTGTAGTCAACTCAGAGATGTGTTGGGACAAGGTGCGGCCACGCCCTGTTCGTAACCCTGCTAAAGGTACGAAGGCCAGCCATCACCCAGGATAAGTGTACCCGAGTCTGAACCGTTGCCAGGGAAAGACTCCGCTGAGCCACCCATGAATAGGGCTCGTCGGAAGCGACCAGCTTCTGGTGAGAAGCCAAGGGTGAGCAAGGTGGGTAAGAGGGTTGACACCAACATCAGTCAGCCCGGTGCGAATGGGACTCGAAACCATGAGTCACGGAGTGAAACAATCGAAACTCCGCGTACCATTGTGATGGACACCTCGGAGGATGTACCCGAGTCTGCCCACGAGCCAATGGGCACGCTTCCATCGCAACCATACTTTCTGCGCAAGCGCAGTCACATGCCTGATGTCGACTCAGACAACAAGCGACCCAGGATTGGTGCATTTGGCCACGCCCTATACGAGGACTTCGTCAGCCGTATAGAGGCGGTTACAAGGCAATGCAGCCGGAGATAAGCTTGAATCTCTGACAACCACTGTCCTAGTAGTATCGCATTAGTCTAGCCATCATGTATATTTTACGTTTAGGTGTGG
The DNA here is from genome assembly GCA_034401795.1 of Chaetoderma sp. LZ-2023a. Taxonomy (NCBI): domain Eukaryota; kingdom Metazoa; phylum Mollusca; class Caudofoveata; order Chaetodermatida; family Chaetodermatidae; genus Chaetoderma; species Chaetoderma sp. LZ-2023a. The sequence goes on along the minus strand of CM067372.1, from coordinate 169,322,427 downwards.
TAGTAGCTCTAGTGAGTTTAGTAAATGGACTGTGTAAAAAGTCTAGTGTACATAGATTATCGAACGGGGTAATGATAACTAACCCCGAGGATATATCTGTTATCCGGGCTGAATGGACCGTAGTGGTGTCTATCGACCACCCTTATTTGCCTGCCAAATTTCTTGAACGGTTAGTGCGATTTCGTGTTCTTATTGCGGACATCAGTCAAAAGACTTCGTTGAGCAATCAAGACATTTTCGGTTTGCAACATCGTGTTAACAATATTAAGAAGATCGCTGTTAGGACACAACAAACTATGGTGAGTAGGGACAGTATAAGACGCAAACGTGGCTTATTTGACTTTGTCGGGGACATAGCCTCGTCTCTATTCGGTACCGCTACCTCTGGTGATATAGAGGCAATTAAAGAGGTAGTCAAAGTTGCTTTGAGGGACATGAATCGTTTGGTACATTTCTCCAACAAACTAGCATCCCACGTGAACCTGGCATTCGTAGGGATCAATACCAACGTTGACCATATCAACGAAGTTACCGATGGCCTAGTGGAATTGACTACAAATGTGAGTGATATGTTTAAGGTGCACGCCACCCGACAAGCCGACTTATAAGCATTAGTGCAACTTGGACACATTATTGACTCTGCCGAAAGTGTGGTGTATAGCTACCAGAAGGCAGCAGCACAGTTTCATAGACAAACTGCATCCCTAGAGTTAGGTAGACTAACGGAAGAATTATTCAGTCCTGCTGACCTTACTTCCGTGGCCAAACAAGTTAGTGTGTGAAATCGACTGATACGTCCATATCAGTGGTACTACCGCAACGTGGTCGTGTATCCATTGTGGAAAGACGACTCACGACTCCATTACGTAGCGACGTTACCGCTAATTGACGGGGGCAAATATATTGAATACGGGTTGCATTCGTGGCCGGAACCGCTAAATACGAGGGCATACTACATGCAGGTACTGATCGCGCGGACCAGCATCGGTCTCGACACCAAGACTGGATGGTACTTCACGCCATCCGAATGTCGCGGGGAGGAGCCCCGAGTGTGTCATGGTCCACTACAGGTCGACAAGACCCACGTTCCATGCATTGTAAGCCTGTTAACCAATACCACCGACAGTGCTTGTAATATTCAGCTCTCCGAATCAAATGAAACATCTAGCAAACTGTTTGCCAATAAGAAAATAGGCGTAGTGTTGCAAACGTTCGGTGAGACTATGGAAATTCACTGTGACGGGCGACTGACTGACCGATGCGAGGTGGAAAGTGGTGTGTATGCGTTGATGTCTGGAAAGTGTGTTTATAGTGGCAGGGGTTGGCAATTCGAGCCTGTGGCGTCTTACAGTCGGACGTACACTCGGATTAGCCTGGCCATTGAGATGCCCCACTTGGATGTGACCGGTGTCCTTAATCAGTCCATGATCGTTGATCATTTAAAAGTACAACCCTGGAACCATTTATAGAAGTCTAAGTACGTGCCGCTAGCACCATTGTCCGCAATCGACCCAGTGATGGTCGATGGCATCGGGGTACGCTCTTTTGTGTCTTATTCGACGGGCTCCTTCGTGATTGTGCTCGTTGTTGTGCTTATTCTATATAAATGTGGCGTACTATCGCGCATGTGGGACTGGCTAAAATGCAAGCCACGTGCGGCCCATAGTAGTGATACTTGTACCGGCATTCATATTGGTGCACCGACAATTCAGGCCCAGCAGCCCCGGAAAACTGCAGCACTACCGGAGCCGCTGAGGTTGGCAACCGTGTCGTCGCCTTATGCTAATGCGAGGACTGGGATCGACCCGACGGCTGCCGACTGGGTTGAGGCGTAACTCTATGACGACGTGGAGGATCCTAACGAGTGTGTGGCTCAATTGGGTATATCCATGTGACGTTTTGGTACTAACTTCATTTGCTGGGTATGGAACATTAATTAGGGATGAACTATTTGTTGTCGTAGGACCTGTTATATGACCTGTAATGAATTTGCTCTGTAGGATTAGGATTACTATTGTATGTTTGTATTGTTTTATACCCTGGTACAGTCTCGTTTAGTTTATTGCGGCTTGAGTGTCAAGGTTATTAATGATGCTATTAATGTGTTTCCGGGGACGGTCATTTGCGCATGATATTCCATTACCCGGACATGTATGTTTGTATTGGTTTATACCCTGGTACAGTCATTTGCGCATGATATTCTGTGCCAGGGCGTAGGTACATTTATCTGTGTTGTGAGGATTTTGCACTGTCGGGTTTAGGTTATAGGTATCGTTGATATGGCATTGCCCTAGAGTTGTGTATACCGTTACGATGATTTCCGTATTTATTTTGATTGTTTACTATTGTATGAGTTGTCTCGATTGTGGGTGTTTTCAGTTTAGAGAGCCGCTGGTATAGTGTGGTTTTGTTGTTGATGTTTCACAACGAGTTAATTAACACTCTCTTAAGGCCTTGAGAGACGGTTAATTAACTTTGGTTGAAGGGCGTGTGTAGATATCGGATTGTCTGGTGGGGAGTCATGACCCTGTCGACATCTTATATTTATGAGTAAGACCTTAATGAAATTCATCTTTGAAATTACCAGGTGAGCTAATGAACGGGGTGGCACGATAGGCATCATCATAGTATATACGCAGTAGGACGCTGCACTGGGTGACATCGGCCAGTGCTGATGAATCGGTGTTTCGCAGAAATGGATGAAAACTGGTTTGATACTGTAACTATATGTAGTCAGAATTGAGTAGGAATTGAATAAGATGAGAAAGGACCACCGGCTATGGGTTGATGATATCTGTCAATAGTTGAGGATGAAAGTTGGTGATGTGGGATCGGCACACACTTTCAGGATATTCAGCAGCTGTTTCGGCCAGTGGTTTAGTAAATAATCAAGCAATGGGAATCGTAGGAATCGATAGGTTTGGACGTGACGGACTGAATGATGGTTAACATTTAGGGATGACAGTCAGCATGTCGACTCCCTATAGAAAGCACAACAACACCAGCTGGTGATGAGCTCATGTAGCTCACGTGCTATTAACCTTCCTATCCTACAGGCAGATGCCTAGTAGGCAAGGGACAGGACAGAGATATTGTAGCGTCCTGTAGGAATAAGTAAAACAATCTAAATTTATCTAAATTTGTATATCAACTATATGTCCCTCAAAAGGAGACATGCAACAACAACACATTCGGTGATGTTGTTGGTTAGCTGACAGAGCGCATCAAAGCAGAACCAGCCCAAACAGGTTAGACAAACGAACATGGGCGGGAAACTCAAAGGAGTATATATGGGGCACTTTGATAATAGTCGAGGTCCGTCGTTGGTATCGAAAAGTTATCTCTGAATATATTGGAGTAGGAGATAGCTAGTTAGGTTGATAGAGTATAGCAGACCCGTTGTGAAGGGGAGTAATACGAATCAGTAGCAAATAGGAAACAGCCAAGTTAAGTAAAGTAGTATAACATAGTCAAACTCGTATAAGTACTTATCTTTTACTCGTGGCAGCAAAAGCCACCATTAGTTATAGCGTACAGTAGATTTAATAAAATTATCACCTTGATAACCTCAAGGCAAGAGTTTGAGTTGTGATATTAGTTCTGGAGACTACGGAAGATCACCGTAGCTTACCTGCAAGTTTTGGGAGTCAGTCAGATCAGGCCCGGATAACAAATACAAGTATCGTTAAGTTCAGCTATAAACGAGGCGAGCTGATATCTATTTCTTTCGTTCTCGGTAAGGTGGGTTGTCGCAGCAACCTTACATACAAATCTTACCCAAAACGGAAAACGATTTCATAGTCAAGTATACCTCATAAGAACGCATACGTAGCATAGAAACAGGAGACACATCAAAAATCTTCAATATGTTCTTCTTAAAGAAGCATACCCAGGTAATGCAAGCCCGGGAACCCTGTCGTTATCTAAAGAGAGTTTACTTTATCACATAGCAAGCTTATGTTTTATTGCATAACATCCATTAAACAATTACATATCATTTTATATCTCACTAGTGTAATAATGTCACGTGATCTAGCGATGTACGTCAGGGGCAATATATTACTTTGCCCATTGTCGCCTAGCAGCGATGACATAATAATAGCTCTTTTGCTAGTGCAGCATTAGCTTTCTACTGGTAAGATGCTGATGAATGCAACAGTTTGATAAATTTTAATAGAAAGCTCGGAGGATTTGAAGGAAAAATTTTAATAATTCAAGAACTATGATAATAGGATTTTGTGATTGTCATTATACTTTGCTCGCTTCTCTACGTTGACAAAATTTGTGGATAATCCCATTGTACATATATCTACATGTATGTTACAATAAAATATGTTTAAATACAATTTTGCTGCGCATTGGTCCAAACTTGCGGAAGTAAAGCTCTACAGCGGTATGGAAAACATAATGTACGATGACAGGAAACTGGTCAAAGTCATTATGAAAATGCGAAATAATAGCTTTTGCGTTAAATAGAATCTCACACTCGTTGCCATTTCGTATCAAATTTATCACACACGTTTAGTAAGATCTCATTTGGATATCATCAAATCTCGTTGCAAATGAGCTCTTACTATTTAAACTCGTGTGAGAAATTGTATACCAAATGTCAACTCGTGTGAGCGCCTCCATGTATATGTAGTATTACCTAATGAATCATTAATTGTCTGTTGTTTTGTTTTACAGAACGCTTCAGTCCTGAAACATTCTTCCAGACACCATATGAACTCCGACGCAGTATACTGATCAGGCTCCGTGCATTTAAGAAGCTGGATGAGCTAAGAAACGGGATCTTCCAGGAAGAAATGGATATCATAAACAACAACTACATAGAGGAACCAATTTGCAATAACAGCTTAGACAAAGACTCGGGTATTCGTGAGAGCAGCTTGAACAATGATGCACATCTTTCTGGCAACAGCTTGGACAAAGACACAAGTATTTGTGATTGCATCTTGGATGAAGACATAAGTATTTGTGGTGGCATCGAGGACGATATAAGTGTTAGCGATAGCATCTTGGAGGAAGACATAGATATTTGTGATATCATCTTAAACGATGAGATCAGTATTCGTGATAAAGGCTTGGATTGTATCAGGATCAAAGGCAATCATATTCCTTCTATGAACTCTGACAAAGACATGTGTATTCCTGACACCAGCTCAGTCAAAGACACACCGCTTCCCGATAGCAGCTCAGGCAGCGGAACACCACTTCCTCCTACCCGCTCAGTCAAAGACACACCTCTTTCTGATAGCAGCTCCGTCAAAGATAAACTTATTCACCATAGCAGCTCAGTGAACAACACACCTATTCCTAATAGCAGCTCAGGCAAAGACACAGCAATTCCTGATAGCAACTCAGTCAAAGACACAGCTCTTCCTGATAGCAGTTCAGGCAAAGACACAGCTCGTCCTGATAGCGGTTCAGGCAAAGGCACACCCTTTCCTGATAGCAATTCAGGCAAAGACCCACCTCTTCCTGATAGCAGCTCAGTCAAAGAGACATCTCTTCCTGATATCAGGCCAGTAAAAGACACACCTATTCCCGACAGCAGCTCACTCAAAGTCACAGCTCTTCCTGATAGCAGCTCAGTCAAACGCACGTATTTTCAGTATACTAGCGTGGTAAAAAACAGCGATGGCAGCTTTGAAACAGATTCACGTATATGTAATAGCGGGCTGGTAAAAAATAAACAAAGGCCAGTCTCTGCAGCAGTGGTATCAACGGGACAACTGAAGAAATTAGGCAATTCAATGTATAGACTTGCAAGATGGGCGGGTCGTAGCATCGTGGATAAAGGCAATCGTATTCCTGATAACAGCTGAGTCAAAGACCCACCTCATCCTCATAGCAGCTCAGTTAAAGACACACCTCTTCCTCATAACAGCTCACTCAAAGACACACATATTCCTCATAACATCTCAGCCAAAGACACACCTATTCTTCATAACAGCTCAGTCAAAGACACACATATTCCTCATAACAGCTCAGTCAAGGAAACACATATTCTTCATAACAGCTCAATCAAAGACACACATATGCCTCAGAACAGCTCAGTCAATGACACAACTCTTCCTCATAGCAGCTCAGTGGTCAAAATCAGTGATAACAGCTTTGACACACATTCAGGTATAAGTAATAGTAGCCTGAACAAGGATACAAATGTTTGTGGTATCCGCCTAGACAAAGATACACATAGCCCAGCCTCTGCAGCAGTGGTGCCAACTCGAGAACTGAAGAAAGCAGACCGTGCTAAATATAGACTGGCAAGGTGGGCACTTCGTTGCCCAAGGCAGAAATGTTGACGTGGACAACCGCACACGCACGTACGCATGCACGCACGCACGCACGCATCGCACACACGCATTTACACACTCAGGTATATTTAATTCTATTATATTTTGTAATTAGTGCTACTTGATAGATTGTTGTTCACACTCTCCTAGTCAATGTCATAATAGCAAGACTTTACAGTTTATTAACACTTTTACTGCTGATTTCTCATCTCAGATTCAAATCAGTATGTCTAGCAATCATTGTGATAATAGTATTATTTATGTTCTCGCTATGTAAGGTAGCATAAACTTTATGTTCCTTGTGAGACAATGTATCTTTAAAATCATGATTAAAAGTGACGATTTGTTAATTAACTGAGCAAATAATCTGATTTATAAATAGAATAATGTAACTAAATTGATTCCATTACAATATTAGAACAGATTTATAATCATTATGGAAATAGATTCTGATTTTATGTGTTTTAAAATTATAACTATCATCATGAAATAAAAAGATTCCTGTGAATTAAATTAATTTATCTGTTTTTGTAATTACTTACTTGATTTCAAACACATAAGCTATGTCGAGTAAATTTCGTGAAGGAAATTACATGATAGAGTTTCCTTCTCTCCCATACCATCAATTTATATTCCTATCTTTTTGTTCCTATCTTCATTCATCAATCTTTTCTAGTGTCCATTAATGTGTCCATGATCGATTCATGGATCCGAACTGTTACTCAAGTAACTGACGTCATAATCAATAAACGTCACTTGTTCACTGATATCACAATCAAATGATGTAGTTCCGACACCAAACAGCCAAAGGTGGGACCATAAACACATGAATTCTATATTCTATACTATACGTTAACAATAAATGTAATTTTAACATGTACAAGTGAAACATGAATCTCTAAGATACATGTAATTGTTAAGATTAATTTATTGCTGAAAGGATACTGGAGGGATTCATTTCTAGCTATGACACGCCTATTTCTAGCTATGACACACCCATATCTGGCTATGGCATGCAATTTCTAGATATGCCACACCCATAACTAGCTATGCCACACCCATATCTAGCTATGGCATGCCAATTTCTAGCTATGTCACACCCATTCTAGCTATACTACGCCCATGTCTACCTATGCCACGCCCATTTCTAGCTATGCCACGCCCATTTCTAGCTATGTCACGCCCATTTCTAAATATTCCACGCCCATGTCCACCTATGCCACGCCCATTTCTAGATATGACTCGCCCATTTCTAGCTATGGCATGCCCATTTCTAGCTATGACACGCCCATTTCTAGCTATTCCACGGCCATTTATCGCTATGCCACGCCAGTTTCTAGCTATTCAACGCTCATTTCTAGCTATACAGGCCCATTTCTATCTATGCCACGCCGATTTCTAGCTATTCCACGCCCATGTCCACCTATGCCACGTCCATTTCTAGCTATGACACAGCCATTTCTAGCTATGGCATTCCATTCGTATTTCTAGCCATACCAGGCCCATTTCTAGCTATGTCACGCCCAATTCTAGCAATGCCACACGTATTTCTAGCTATGCCACGCCCATTTCTAGCTATTCCACGCCCATATCCACCTATGCCACGCCCATTTCCAGCTATGACCCGCCCATTTCTAGCTTTGGCATGCCCATTTCTCGCTATTCCACGCTCAATTCTAGCTATACAGGCCCGTTTCTAGCTATGCCACGCCCATTTCTAGCTATTCCACGCCCATGTCCACCTATGCTACGTCCATTTCTAGCTATGACACGCCCATTTCTAGCTATAGCATGCCCATTTCTAGCCTTACCAGGCCCATTTCTAGCTATGTCACGCTCAATTGGGGGGGGGGGGAGGATGGGCAACGTTGCACGTGGAGTCCCGAAAATAGGTGATAAACATCTGGACAAAAGTCCAAGGCCATGGCAACAAAAAATTACATCTGTCATGTAGAGCTGGGCGGTATTGTCATTGGGATGACGATAACGGTATCTGTGAAAAATACCGCAATAACTACTAATATCGCGGAATTTGAAATAATTTTGGATATGATAGGGTTAATATGGCCAATCTATGAATAGGCATCCTTTTTAGATGTATAAACAAACAAAGCCTACACTTTGTATTATATTTGTTTCAGCACCAAATAAATAAGGGGATGGGGGGTGGGGGGCGGTGGGGGGGGGGGGGTGGCAACGTTGCACGTGGAGTCCCGAGAATAGGTGATAAATATCTGGACAAAAGTCCAAGGCCATGGCAACAAAAAATTACATCTGTTATGCATTTTAGGCGTAATGTATGCAACATAACACATGTATGCCAGCGTAACTTCAGTTTGACATACTTTTCACGATTCAGGCAAGCTACCGATATTCTATCGCCCTTTTTATAGTAGATGCAATTTGACATATTCACAGATATTGCAGAATATAAAACGGGGACATCCGATCTGTCACTCAACTATATTACGTTATATGTAGGCTGACGTCACAATAATAAGGTCATGAACATTGAAAACTCCGTCGAGTTGTTAGGAGTTGTATTTCTTTAATGGATTTACTATCAAATACACATTCTGGTGAATATTTTGAAACTGATTTCACTAGGAGCTGTTGTTGCCATTGGTAGCAACAGCACACAGTCAAATTAGTCTCAGAATATTCAACAGATTACCTGTATAGTCAGCTTTAAAATGAGATTCTGGGAATTCATGGTTCAAAATATATAAATACATTCTAAGACGTAAAAAAGTGGGAGGAGCTTAGTTAGAAATGGGCGTGGCAATGTCTAGAAATTGGAGCCAACATTCACATTAGCAAAGACTATGGCAGCTATAGCATCAAGTCAAATTACTTTCAAAATATTCACCAGCATGTTTATTAAATAGTAGAGACATACAATTCGTACTACGTGTCGGACTATTAAGAGTTAAAGACAGGCCAAATATAATCATTTATGAGGTAATGATTATGATGTCAGCATACACTTCACTGAGTTGGGGTATACCGTCAGATGATAGATGGATACTCTGGAAAGATGAATTACGTCGCTATGTAGGTGACGTCACAGCCACAATGACGCATTATGACTCGGTCATCTGAAAAAGTCTAAGTGTACGAATAGATATTTCCACTGTATTCATCCATCCTATGACGTCATAATCAACTACGTGACGTGTAGAATGACATCATAATGAATGACGTCATGAATGACGTAGATAATGTATCTCACGAAATCATATTTGAACACGGACTATGCGTTGTTGCCATAGGCAGCAACAGCACCCAGTCAAATTAGGTACAAAATATTCATTGTTCAGCTTACCTGTATAGTTTTCAGGAAATGTGTAGCTAGGGCAATTGGGGATCGGTCAATCCCAACACGGCGAGGTATGGGCGGAGCTTAGCTAGTGATGGGCGGGACATTGCTAAAACTGGAAAGGTCCATTGTATGTCTTTGATGGATTTAGAATTTAATAAACATTCTATTGAATATTTTGAAATTAATTTGACTGGGAGCTGTTGCTGACATTTGAAGTTTGAAAATATTTAACAGCTTAACTGTATAATTACCTTAGAATTGGAAGTCTGAGAATTCAAGTTCCAAAGTATAATTATAAAAATCATTTTCAACCGTCCTAAAACGCCGTTGGAGCATAGCTAGAAATGGGCGGGGCATAATTAGAAATTGGCCCTCTTTTGTAAAGTGGTAAACACATGTAAAAGACCTGCACCGTGTACACCTTTGCACGATCGTTCTATCAACTCTCCAAATTCTCCAGATGACCGCGCAATTGAATAATTTTTCTCTTATCCACGCCCTGCCCATCTCTAAACTAATTTCCATTCACGCTTCGCCCGTGTTGGGATCAATTGGTTTCTGCACTCTCTGAATCCCAATTTCCAGAAAAAAAAAAAAATATATATATATATATATATATATATATAAGCATTTGACTATTTGGAGACTAATTTTAATTGGTGCTTAGGTGCTGTTGCTGCATATGGCAGCAACAGCGCCCAGTCAAACTGGTTTCAAAATACTCAACATAATTTTTATTAAATAGTAAACACATACAATTCGTACAACTGACGAACTATTAGCCGTTTATGACTGACTAAATCTCGTCATTCATGACGTAAATGATTATGACGCCAGCCTACATACGACGTAGTTGATTATGACATCATATGATTAACTAAGAAACTGGATTCATCAATTGTTATTCAAAGTACCAGCCATGAATCTGACATCCTAGGCCAGGAAGGATATTCTGAGGATTGAGACCCCTAATCTTCCCATGCGTAGGCATTCGTGTCCGTCGATACGAGATCAAGAAAAGAGTCTCGTGTGTATTGAGTAGCCATTGGCGTAGTGATTGCCACCAGAATATGGTGGTAGAGAGTATTGAAACTTAAGAGGATACGAGAGCTACTATCTTCATAACAGACAATATTATTTGACGTAAAGCGAGATGATATAGTAGTATGGATGGCCTGTAGTTAAAACAGAAAAATAGTCCCTCTTAATTCGTCGCAAAATTCAAATCGGTCGCGCACAAAATGAGGACGAGAATGTGCTGATGTTGCATAGATGCTGATATCATATGAACCACATGATGGATCGAGTCAATTTTAATGTCTGTATCAAGCTAGTAATGTACGGGTTACGATGGTACCAAAATCAATGCTATCCACAGCGTTGCTTTCACAGTTCACTACGGAGATAGACTGGGTCCCGATCTGTCTGGTTTCCGAAGTGGAGTGTGTGTAACGGTCTAGTCGTTGTGATGACGTAATAAGATGGCCGGTCATTACATTAAGGGTGTATTCTCGCACGAAACCAAGCCTCTATTTTTAGACTGCACGTGTTGGGTCTAACATACCAGCTTGATACATTGTCCATTGCATGAGCTGTGTTCCAGTATTTTGTTTTATTATGCTATCTATGGAGATATTCTTTTTTGAGAGAAATGTAGTCTCTTTGTCTCGCTAGCAGAGCTCTGATGACTGGTTTTCTTATAATGGGATATATCTCACTGGAGGAATCCGATCTGCCACTCAAGTATCAGATATGATATTTAAATACGCCAGTTGTTAGCTGACATCACAATCACAATGATGGCAGTAGTCCGCAACGAGCGTGTCTTTTATTAATTTCCATAATTAATTTTCCATAATTAAGTTTAATAAAAATGATGTTGAATATTTTAAAATTAATTTGGCTGGAAGCTGTATGCAGTAATAGCACCCACCCCCACAACACCCCCCACCCCGCTCCGTTGAAATTAGTTTTGAAACATTCAATAGCTTAATAGGAAGATAAAAAAGTGGGCGGAGCTTAGCTAGAAAAGGGCGTGTCGTAGGTATAGACCTGGGGCCCTATGTTCTCTGAAAATGCTCAGAATCTATATGTAGACCCTCAACAGCATGGCATGCCACATAATAACCACGGCCGGATTATCTACCAGGCTACTTAGGATCCCGCGCTTAAGGGTTTTGGAGTGGGAGCGGGGTTGTGGGGGGGGGGGGGGGTGGTGGGTGGTGCGCTCGCGCTTTAGGCCAAAAAATTATTTAAGTTTTTGTCTATATGTTACATAACGCAACGAAGAGACAAACTCGGTACCATCTAACTACGTAATACAGTCGTTTTGATTAGTGTCCATTTGCAGCACATGAGTATTTTTGAAAATTTACCACTGGAATGACTGGCGCTGTAACCGAGCCAGTCATTCTAATCGTAAATTTTCAAAAATATTCTTCTCTTGGTCAGCAAATGGGCATTGGCTATGCAAAGACATTCCTCAGCACCACTTTGAATTCTACAGTGGTGCTGAGGAATGTCCATTTGCGGGACGACAGAATGCTATTTTCGTAAATTTCGTAAATTCGTGATAGGCTTCAGGATTTCTCTTAAGGATTTTGATTCATCAAATTTACCAGAAATTATCAACACACATCTCCTTACCGATTGACGGATTACCATATTGATTTTTTTATGAAAATCTTAGATTTTATGAAAAATGTAAAGGAAATTGTCATTGTCATAACGCATCTCATTAACAAATTTATGGATTTTAACCGAATTTTATATGCTTCTAGCATGCTGGGCTCCAGGCCTTCTATTCAGAATTCTGCTTGCTAAATTGTTTGTGTTAAAATCCTAGACTTTATGAATAATTTACCGGAAATTGTCAAAATGCATCGCTTCCTTAACAGCTTGAAGGATTTTATACAAATTTGACTGGAAGGATCCTACTGTAGTAAAATTATCGACCATATGTCATGCAAATTGTTCAAATGCTAATGGCTCATGTGAGCATCGCATGCCCTTGGGCCTCTTGTTCACTCGGTCTTGCTGTCTCTGAGAGTTGGCTTTCTCTTGCGTATTAACAGTATGCAGTAGCGCAATTTCAATTAATTACACAAATTATCATTCAAACTGAAATTGAATGGTAAATTCTCTGATGTAATTGTTAAAAGCACTCTGTCTGCAAACTAATGGCTAGTTCATAATTGCCAGGGTGGCAGAATGTACTTGTTACTAGCCCTGCTGGCTAGGAGCTTGTGCAGCTTTATCACAGAACATGATTCCAGTTGACAATATAAACAAGTGCGTCGCACTATGGTTGCAACATAGGCAGCTTTGTCCGAAATGTCAAAAACCTGACAGACAGACTAACAAACTGACTTACGAGACACAACTAAAATGTCATTTAACTAAATTTCGTCCTCGTCCCCTAGAAAAGTTAAAACGTCTTGATCATACAGGTACACAATTCAGAGGCTGTTTGTTGAGTACCGTTCTCAGGTGAAAACTACATCTGAAAATGATTATAAAGATTGTGCTAACCATTTTGGTCCTGAATTTCCAATGTCTCAATTGCAAGACAACTGTTACAAGATCTAAGCTGTTGAATATTTTGAAAATAATTTGACTGGGAGCTGTTGTAACTCCCCACTCAAATTAGTTTCAATATATTCAACAAAATATTCCTTAAAGCAAAAATAATTTGTTGTGTAAGGATGGAAGGCTTAACCCAAATGCAGAATATGATTTTACTGAACTCTTTCAAAATGCAGATCAAATACTACAGTGTTTCGAAATGTTTTAATTTTGAAATGAATTTAATTGGCAGCTGTTGCAGCTTTACCATTCAACCAAAAGATTATGCAAAAAATGGAAATAATTATGTGGATTCCATGTGTGAATAGGGTTAAGTTGGACTCTTGCACTAATATTGTGGAATGTATAGATTATATGCATTGTATCAAACGTAATTAAATCATTTTGCTACATTTAAAAATCATTAAATATCAAGCATATTGATAAGAGGCATGTGCATTACTGCCACTGTGTAACACACACACACACACACACACACACACACACACACACACACACACACACACACACACACACACACACACACACACGCACACACACACACACACCTCACCCTTGCGTTCATTACAGCCACCGCCCTATGTGTGTATGAGAGGGTGGCGGTATGGTGGGTAGGGTCATAGATATTTTGAGAATATTTTCTGTTATCCAAGGTCGCTTAACATTGAAAATTAATACGTCACAGTTGCCATTTGATCCTAAGCATGCCGCTCAATGTAGCCCAGACACGTCGCCAAGATAGGCACGAAATAAGGAAGCAGCAGCAAAAGGGTTAGTTATTCTCAACACCAATCTACATGTAGACTGGCTGGCCTATTATGGGAGCTAATAAAAAAAATATACGGTTTAAGCTATATGGACCAAATTTTGTCAAAATAAAGTAACATGATGGTAGATTACGAATAATATTTGGAGGTGGTAGGGCGGGGGTTAGGGCGATGTGATCGGACGACCTTTAATACATGGATGATACAAGCTACATGGATGAAATTTGTCAAAACAAAGTAGACTGATAGCAGATTACGAAAAAATGTACCTGACCAAATTTCGGAGTGGGGACAATGCGGTCTTACCACCCTTAATGGGCCCTGTACACATATCCCCAAGCGGAGGGGTGGGTGGGTGAGTTGTCATTTACCCCGTAAGCTACAAGGACCCAATTTTGTTTAATCAAAGTAGTGCGATAGTAGATTATAAAAATGATAAAATTTACCAAATTTCTGAGTGGGAAGGTGTGGTCAGGTCACCACAAAGTGCCGAAACGGGATCATTGACCCATTAAAGCGGCACTAATTATACTTCTTAAGACAAGGAAGAAACGCACGTGATTGAGGGCATAATCCCCATTTATCCTTGGAAAACGTGACCGATAACGACGACCCATGACGACGACGACGACCCAGGACGATGACGACCCACAGTGACGACGACGATGACGACCCACGACAACGATGACGATGACGATGACGATGACGATGACCACCACGACGACGACGGCGGCGGAGGCGGTGACGGCGGCGGCGGCGACGGTGACGGCGGCGACGACAATAAGATAAGATAAGATAAGATTTATTGTAGGCTACAGTCAAACAGGTAATGTAACCGACAGTGTACATTAGCAATACATAGACAAGATTCATTACAGTAAATTGACAATAATGGACACTGGATACATATATGACTAGATGTATATTGCCTTTCATACACATACATTCATCTAAATGACTATGGCAGGTATTAGGGACAAAATTATGATTACCCCTCAAATTTCGCTTAGGCGCCTAAGCGTAATTCACCTTTCCAGAGTATGCACCCATCATTTGACGTCATAATGACCTGCGTGATGTGTAAAATGACATCATTTGAATGACGTCATGAATGACGTCGATAAGTACGTCACGAACCCATATTTGAAGACGGTCCATGCGTTGTTGTACACATTGTTTGCTTTCACTATTTAATGAATAGGCAGCAACAGCACCCAGTCAAATTAGTTACAAAATATTCAACAGCTTCCCTGTATAGTTTTTAGGAAATTGATAACTAGGGCATTCGGGGATCGATCAATCCCAACACGGCGAGGTGTGGGTGGAGCTTAGCTAGTGATGGGCGTGGCAGAGCTAAAAATGGAACGGTCCGTTATTAACGCCATAACGTACTTATACAACTAGTCTATGTTAACGCCTAAGCGAAATTATATTTATGCTTAAGCGTAATTATTATTGCTTAAGCGTAATTATTAACGCTTAAGCGTAACTATTTAACACTTACGAAAAATTGGAATTTCGCTTAAGCGTTAATCATAATGTTGGCCCTAATACCGCGCCATACATGACTGCATATTATAGTAGTAAGGATACAGTACACGTAAATAACCAAACCATGCTTCTAAAACAAAATGAAACGCACTGTTTAATGCTTTGGACCTAATCAGATAGGAAGTTTCTGGGTTTAAAAAAAAATAACATTCTATCTCATCTCTAAGTTGCACCGCACACATACGCGTGCGTGCATGCACATATTGTGCTATGCTGGGTGTGTACGTTTGACAAGAAACTCATATAGATGACGACATATTAGACTGAACATATTATGGCGACGACGACGACGACGACACTGCGGATGGTGAAGTACATCTAATTTTTTAAATCATCTGTTTTCCTTTGATGGTGAATAGGCCTACAAGATTAAATAACCACAGAGATAGCTTCTTGTCCTATTCTGCCCGGGTTTACACTAGAGATAGCGATATCAAAGGGCGCGCCTGTAGCAATGACCTCTTACAGCCGCCTCCAAGCACAAGAATAAGTGGATATATATCTCGGATAATTGTTATCCCGTATTTATGACGTCACCATTATCAGATGTAGCCATAGTGTTTGACGTCACTGTATATTATGACGTCACGAGCCTAACTGTTGTTAAGAGAAACCCATGCGCCGTGTCTTTATACGGTTATTCTTACAGATATAGCTCTCAAAATGATATCTTTCTCAGAAAAGAGGCTTGTTATTAAAGAGAATAAATAATCTGCACCTCAGTCACTGCCATGAGTAGCTATATGAGGTGGTTTCTAAGGAACTCAATATTGTCATGCGCATGTACCAACCTCGTCATTCGCCTGGTATATAAGGCATCTCGCCGCCATTTTGTTTTCAGTTGAAACTTTTCATTGTTATGAGAAGCATCAATGTTTTTCAAGATTTTACTGGATGATTCTTATTGCATCAATATAATCTACAAATAATACGCTGATTCGCCGTTGTTCCAGGTAAGATACTTTTGGATGGATTTGATGTAGATTTAGTTTAAGAATTATTATTTTGTGATGTCTCGTCCAGTAAGGTGTTTTCGAGGGTCATGTGATTTCGAGGCTATGTACTTTTGATGTTCTCACGCGCGCGTCGCTTAGGCGATGTCAACAAATCATGTGTCATTAAAACACATACAGTATTTTTACACCACAAGTGCAAATTTTAAAAAGATGCGCGTAGTACAAGTGATTATTTTATGCATTTTGATGTCAGTTTAGTGAAAAAAGATGTATTTTCACTAATACTTTTATGACCCATGATAAAAATACTGCTAACTCATAAGGAAATTATACAAATCAATCCAGTTTTTGCGCCCAACGACACCTGGCAGTTACTGTCCTGAGTAGTATAGCAGATCCGTTGCGATAGCAATAATTTATTTCTCCGGAAGCATGAAATTGGCATGGGGTGTAAATGTAGTTTTCAGATCTAGATAGATTTTTCTCTACCCGCAATGACAATTCAAACAGGCCCTAGTTAACACATACGATATAAATTTCAATAATTCTTTTCTATTTTCCGGTAGGCAAAACACGTATGTTCATTTTCAATACCACATTTACTAATTTTCAAACGAAAAACTGAGATTTTAACTTTTTTAATGATTTGCCTGAAATTTGCTGCTACCAGGTTATCATGAAAAGCGGAATATAACCTGATCTGGATGTACAACTATAAATTAAGTTCTGTGCTTGTATCAGACCCGTTTATAGCATTATTGTCGGTGACAGACTCCTTTGCTTAAATCTTAAAAAATGACATCAATTCACCAGTGAGGCACCAGAGTTGAAATTATGCGATTACATCATCCTCGAAAAAACACATGACTCAATACTGAGATTGCATCTGTAGACCAGGTTGTGGATATTTATAAGCAGTAAATTTATTTCAGGGTTTATTTTTATTTTTATGCATGTTTTATTTCAGTGAATGTTTTCTAGTTACGAAATTGACAAAATGTGTTGATAAAAGTCCTACTCTTATATATTTAAATCGGCGAAGCTGTGCTCACACCCTTGAAAACCCATTATCCGATGATAATGACCATTAATTCTGTAATTTGTTAGTGTAAAATGGAATATCAGAGCTGCTGTTTCGGTACCAACTCTTAAAACTTTTGAAAATGGCTTAAATTAAGCGTTGGTGTAGTCAAGAGGCAAATGATGACTACACGCAACCCATGGCCGGAAGTGACGGCACAATAACTGAGATAAACGAAGAAGAGCTGAGCATAGAGGCCTAATGGGGCATACACACACCTATCATAGGCACGTACACATGCATGCATGTACGAAGGCATACGCACGCATATACCCACGCACATGCACATTCGCGCGCGCACGTGCAGAACACACGCCTGGCGACACATGCACACGTATATACTCATATGCAGACACATGCATACCTAAGGCGTTGTCATATGCTGATACGCAGACACATACAGACGCATTCACGCTCACATGATACGCATACATACACACAAACCAAACACTCACGTACTCACTCACACATCCCTCTTCACAATGCACGATTGCTAGCTCAGATCAGAACCTTTCTATAAAATGACCCCACCCACCCCACTAAGCCTACACCCCAAATAGCGACGACACAGCATCTCCCCTCCCCCTTATTAGGTCTCTTAGTTTGTCTCCCACGACTCTCCTATCCATTGTAATGCACTACACTTCATTAAATTGATTTCAGTTTCTAAAAATATCATTCAAGTCAATGATATTCATTCGTATTTTATATACCTACTCTATTCAGTTCTATGATAAGGTAGATTAGGCCTACATTACCTTATTCAATTCTAGATTTCACTTTTCCTTTGGATAAATCCACTTTTAGCTATGCCCCGCCCATCTCTAGCTAAGCTCCACTCGCGCTTTGTCCGTGTTGGGATCAATCCATACACTCCTCGAATCTCAATTTCTAGAAAACTATACAGGTTAGCTGTTGAATATTTTGAAACGACGACTGGCAGCAACAGCGCCCAGTCCAATTAGTTTCAAAATACTCAACAGAATGTTTAGTAAATAGTAAAGACTAAAGACATACAATTCGTACAGCATAGCCTAGTCGGTCATTAACTAAGAGATCATGAGCCATTAATGACGTATTTGATTATGACGTCAGCCTACTTATGATGTAATTGATTATGATGTCATATGCTTGATCGATAGATCGGATTCATCAATGGACCGTTCCACTTTTAGCCTTGTCCCGCCCATCCATAGCTAAGCTCCGCCCAACTTTTGTCCATGTTAGAATTGATCGATTCCTATACTCCCCGAACCTAAATTTCCAGAAAACTATACATGTATGCTGTTCAAAATTTTGAAACTAATTTCACTGGGTGCTGTTGCTGCCTATGGCCGTCCATCTACCCGTCTAAACACGACTGATTTGGTTTAAATATTAACACAACGAAGTAGTTGCGATGTAAGAGGAATTTCAGACGGGCTGTGATCTTCTTAATTAACAGAACCAGGATCAAGATCGAGTCAAATTTTGAATCTGTGTATATCCCGAAATCTACTAGCCCGACTTGGCTCAAATATTAACACAGGAAAGGTTGTAACAATACATTAGGATTCCACATCGTTGGGCATAATCCGAAAAGATCTGGAAAATCCTGGAAAATCAGGAATATCCGAAAGATTTCCGGAAAATTCGAAAACCGTTTGCAAGTGTGACAAGAACAATTACGAGAGTCTGTAATCTCTGATTGCCCGTGTTTCTCTTTATTTTACGGTTGCTATGGCAATGGTTGGTATATTTGTCGCATTGTTAATGAATATCAAACTTAAATTCATCTAAATTAAGGCGAAATAAAATTACTTACATTTTTGGTTTCTTTCTTTCAGAGACCCAGAATGCATCTGGAAATTGAAGTTATTCGTGCACTGCTAGCTCCTTACCTGCCAGAGGTTCGGGAATATCGTAAAAGACGGAATGACGAACCACTCGAAGACATCATTAAGTCAATGGTTCTCTTCAATGGTCATTGTCATGGCAACCGTGGTGCACCTGAAGCTGTGGCATCACTATGCAATCAGTGTTTGGATGGCGTGCCTATGCCTAAAACACGTAAGTTTATTTTAATCTACAAGATAAGATCAGTTACCTACCTTTGAAATTAAACCTCTGACAAGGGTCTGTTCCTGTTAGCTTATGGTTTCATTTCATAAGGTGCTTCATGCATTATATTGGCTAATTATAGCATTTATAAATAAAATTGCCAATAAAATAAGCAGACGAAAATGTACAAATTAGATGTAAATATGTCTCCCATATATTCCTAAGCATTTATCTGTGTACATGAGTTAAAATTGATATGTTGCTAAATCTTGTAAGTGTGTGTATGCGCAGGACAAAGTTAACTAATGTGCAAAGAAACCGTGTGAATGCTGTGTTCCCAAAACCCAGGTTAGTCTGTTGTGAAATGGACCTTTTCACTTTACCCATCCATCATATGACGTCATAATCAACTACGTGACATGTAAATGACATCATAAACAACGATGCTATTATGACGTCACGAATGATGTAGATAGTTACGTCATGAACGCATAATTGAAGACGGACTATGCTTTGTTGTACGAATTGTATGTCTTTGGCATTTACTAAACATTCTGTCGAATATTTTGAAACTGATTTGACCGGACGTTGTTGCTATAGACAGCAACAGCGTCCAGTCAAATTAGTTCCAACATATTCAATAGCTTACCTGTATAATTTTTCTGGCAATTGATAGTCAGGGAGTTCAAAGATCGATCGATCACAGCATGAGCGAAGTGGAGCTTGGCCAGAGATGGGCGGGGCATGGCTAAAAATTAAAAGCTCCATACAAGAAGAATGATTTGGATGAATTAAAACGGGATAGAAAATCTTTCTAAAATCCTATATACGTCATACAGTACTTACAGATAGCCTCATACATACCATGCATATACGTCATAGAGTACCCACAGATAGCCTCATACATACAATGCATATACGTCATACAGTACTCACAGATAGCCTCATACATATAATGCATATAGGTCATACAGTACTCACAGATAGCCTCATGCATACAATGCATATACGTCATACAGTACTCACAGATAGCCTCATACATAAAATGCATATACGTCATACAGTACTCACAGATAGCTTCATACATACAATGCATATACGTCATACAGTACTCACATATAGCCTCATACATACAATGCATATACGTCATACAGTACTCACAGATAGCCTCATACATATAATGCATATACGTCATACAGTACTCACAGATAGCCTCATACATACAATGCATATGACCATCACAAAACTAGCGTTTCATTTTTCTTGCCGCGTCACACGTATTGACAGGTTCTGTAGGTCATTGGAACATTAGGACTCGTGAAGATGTCATGTGTTGCAACTTAGCTCAATACATGTGAAGTTCCTGCATTTTACATCAAACATCATATAACGATAAGTTTTAAATTTGGATGACTAGAACATTTGGGCTAACACGACATCAGTACATCAATTCATTTTGTATCTTGAGCTGTGTACATGCATGCCCGTGAATTAACTCGAATTAACTCGATGCTGATTCTCCTGCAATCGTTTTCTATGTGATAGATCTGTGGTCAGTGCGTAATGTTATCAGGTTATGTAATCGAAATTTAGATCATCTCTTAAACAAAAGAATTAAGAAGATGGTGTAGAAAGGTTCGTATTCCTTCTTTAAATGTTACTAAAAGCTGTAGGCCTAATCGTCATAGAAACCAACATCATTATCAAAGTGAACATACAGCTTAATATAGCACAAAGTGATACAGTATAATATTGTTTATGAATACAACAAAATGATATCGAACCATTAGCAAAGCAAATCTACTATATAGTCATCAGCCTGTCTTCTGCATTAATCATAAATCTTCTTACAAATCTTGACACAGATGATGATGACGAGGACACATGTTCAGTAAGATTTCAAAACCAGCTGTGCATTGAAGGATGGTCTCAGCATAGTGCTTCGCCAAGAAATAGTTTTGCTTCTTGCAGACAATATTTAAAAATGGGCCAGTTGAGATGCAGAACAAGATCTGTTGAGAGAGAAGGATCCACAAAGGCAAAGCACATCATGAAGCTCCCTTCTTTGTCCTGGTTTCTGTGCAAAGGTTATAAAGGTATATATTATGCAGATAACAATGTTCATTTATACTAAAGAAATGTAGCAATAATGTGTCTAGCTTAAAGTATACTATATATATATATATATATAAGCATGTGCCTGTAACGTTTCTAGCAACTCTGACAATATTTCAAGAATAGACAAATTGTAATTTCCACAACAATTAATTCAGACCGATTACCATCGGGAAACAATTTTATTTCTATTATATTTCTATTATATATGACTTTGCACACAGTGACACTAATGAAAACAATCTCATCTATATAGAGACACATATGCCTGAAATTTGAAATATAAAAACTGCTACGGTATAAACAGAATTCAATATTAACATATGCATACGCTTAACTTACTTAATATACGTAGATACAAGCTAAGTGCTTAGTATATCCAATTTCGCTACTGCCTCTACATAATTGTTAATTATTGTTAATTGTTGATGACCAAGACATACTTACGCACGTTAATGCGGTTCTCCTACAAAGGAGGTTGTGATATGTTACAAGTTACAAGTTATAAGGTGGTGATCATAAAGCAATGACGTCATAAATATACTTGCCAGACTTGTGTGTGATTGTGTGGAATTAATTTTATTTTTAGTGTACGATGTTTGGACTACTATGTTCATGATCTCTGCTTTGAAACTGTGAATGAGTTTTTGTTTTAAATCATGCTTTTTCAAAATTGTGTGTCTTAGTCTATGTCATAAGAAGTTGTTTTGCCAAAACAATGTTGGTATTCTGAGCAGAGGTGCTGTTGCTATATATTAGACAGTGATGGCTTGGTTTAAATTGATTTTAAGATAGCCAAATAGTGACTAAATATTGATATTTGGTGTCAAATCCTTGCTTGTTGAACTGAAAATAGTTATCGTTGTGGTCGATTGTGAGCATGTATATTTTACAAGAACATGTTTGAATTAATTCCAAGACGACTGATATTTGTTAACACGAATTCATATATGCAAATAATGCTTCTAGTGGTCACTTATGTCAGTTGCCATATATGTAAATACTTCTAGTGGTATCTTAAAGGAAGTCAGTTGTCATACACGGAGGGCTTCTTGTGGTCTCGTAAAGGATGTCCGTTGTCATATATTCAAATGCTTCTAGTGGTCTCTTATGTCAGTTGCCATATATGTAAATGGTCTCTTAAAGCAAATCAGTTGTTATGTATGTAAATGTTTCTAGTGGTGTCGTAAAGGAAGCCTGTTGTCATACATGCAAATAATGTGTTTAGTGGTCTCTTATGTCAGTTGCCATACATGTAAATTCATCTACTGGTCTCTTAAAACATGGCAGTGGACATATATGTACATGCTTCTATGCAGATGAGCATGGTTTAATAAGACATATGTTCTTCTTAAAGAAGCATACCCTGGCAAGGCAAGCCCGAGAACCCTGTTGTTATCTTAAGAGAGTTTACTTTATCACATAGCAAGCTTATGTTTTATTGCATAACATCCATTAAACAATTACATATCATTTTATATCCCATTAGTTTAATAAAGTCACGTGCTCTAGCGATGTACCTCAGGGGCAATATATTACTCGGCACATTGTCGCCTAGCAGCGATGACATAATAATAGCTCTTTTGCTAGTGTAGCATTAGTTTTCTACTGGTAAGATGTTGATGAATGAAACAGTTTGATACATTTTAATAGAAAGCTCGGAAGTTTTAAAAGAAAAAATGTAATAATTCAAGAACTAAGATAATAGTATTTTGTGATTGTCATTATACTTTGCTCGCGTCTCTACGTTGACAAAATTTGTAGATAATCCCATTGTACGTATATCTATGTTACAATAAAATATGTTTAAATACAATCTTGCTGCGCATTGGTCCAAACTTGCGGAAGTAACGCGCTACAGCGGTATGGAATACATAATGTACAATGGCAGGAACCTGGTCAAAGTCATCATGAAAATGCGAAATAATAGCTTTTGCGATAAATAGAATCTCACACTCGTTGCCATTTCGTATCAAATTTATCACACACGTTTAGTAAGATCTCATTTGGATCTCATCAAATCTCGTTGCAAATGAGATCTTACTATTTAAACTCGTATGAGAAATTGTATACCAAATGTCAACTCGTGTGAGCTCATCTATGTATATGTAGTATTACCTAATGAATCATTAATTGTCTGTTGTTTTGTTTTACAGAACGCTTCAGTCCTGAAACATTCTTCCAGACACCATATGAACTCCGACGAAGTATACTGATCAGGCTCCGTGCATTTAAGAAGCTGGATGAGCTAAGAAACGAGATCTTCCATGAAGAAATGGATATCATAAACAACAACCACATAGAGGAATCAATTTGCAATAACAGCTTAGACAAAGACTCGGATATTCGTGAGAGCAGCTTGAACAGTGATGCACGTCTTTCTGACAACAGCTTGGACAAAGACACAGGTATTTGTGATTTCATCTTGAATGAAGACATAAGTATTTGTGGCAGCATCGACGACGATATAAGTGTTAGCGATAGCATCTTAGATGAAGACATAGTTATTTATGATATCACCTTAAACGAAGAGATCAGTATTCGTGATAAAGGCTTGGATTGTATCAAGGTCAAAGGCAATCATATTCCTTCTATGAACTCTGACAAATACATGTGTATTCCTGACACCAGCTCAGTCAAAGACACACCGCTTCCCGATAGCAGCTCAGGCAAAGGAACACCGCTTCCTCCTACCAGCTCAGTCATAGTCACACCTGTTCCTGATAGCAGCTCAGTCAAAGACACACTTATTCACGATAGCAGCTCAGTCAAAAACACACCTCTTCTTGATAACAGCTCCGCCAAAGACACACCTGCTCCTCATAACAGCTCAGTGAACGACACACATATTCCTGATAACAGCTCAGGCAAGGACACAGCTCTTCCTGATAGCTACTCAGTCAAACACATAGCTATTCCTGATAGCAGTTCTGTCAAAGAAACAGCTCTTCTTGATAGCAACTCAGTCAAAGACACAGCTCTTCCTGATAGCGGTTCAGTCAAAGACACACCAATCCCTGATAGCAATTCAGGCAAAGACACACCTCTTCCTGATAGCAGCTCAGTCAAAGACATATCTCTTCCTGATATGCGTTCAGTAAAAGACACACCTATTCCTGATAGCAGCTCAGTCAAAGGCATTGCTCTTCCTGATAGCAGCTCAGTCAAACGCACATATTTTCTTTATAATAACTTGGTCAAAAACAGCGATGGCAGCTCTGAAACAGATTCACGTATATGTAATAGCGGCCTGGATAAAAATAAACAAAAGCCAGTCTCTGCTTCAGTGGTGACAACGCGACAACTGAAGAAAGCAGGCAATTCAAAGCATAGGCTTGAAAGGTGGGCGGGTCGTAGCATCTTGGATAAAGGCAATCGTATTCCTGATAACAGCTCAGTCAATGACACACCTCTTCCTCATAACAGCTCAGTCAAAGACACACCTCTTCCTCCTAACAGCTCAGTCAAAGACACACATATTCCTCATAACAGCTCAGTTAAAGAGATACCTCTTTCTCATAAGAGCTCAGTCAAAGACACACCTATGCCTCAGAACAGCTCAGTCAATGACACAAATATTCTTCATAACAGCTCAGTCAAAGACACACATATTCTTCATAACAGCTCAATCAAAGACACGCATATGCCTCAGAACAGCTCAGTCAAGGACACACTTATTCTTCATAACAGCTCAGTCACAGACACACATATGCCTCAGAACAGCCCAGTCAATGACACTCCTCTTCTTCATAGCAGCTCAGTCAATGACACACATATTCCTGATAACAGCTTGGTCAAAATCAGTGGTAGCAGGTTTGACACACATTCAAGTATAAGTAATAGTAGCCTGAACAAGGATACACATGTTTGTGGTATCCACCTAGACAAAGATACACATAGCCCAGCCTCTGCATCAGTGGTGCCAACTCCAGAACTGAAGAAAGCAGACCGTTCAAAATATAGACTGGCAAGGTGGGCAGGTCGTTGCCCAAGGCAGAAATGTTGACGTGGACAACCGCCCGTGCACGCATGCATGCACGCACGCACGTACGCATCGCACCCACGCATTTACACACTCAAGTATATTTAATTCTATTACATTTTGTAACTAGTGCTACTTGATAGATTGTGGTTCACACTCTGCTAGTCAATGTCATAATAGTAACGCTTTACAGTTTATTAACACTTTTACTGCTGAATTCTCATCTCAGATTCCAATCAGTATGTCCAGCAATCATTGTGATAATAGTATTGTTGTATATTCTCGCTATGTAAGGTAGCATAAACTTTATGTTCCTTGTGAGACAATGTATCTTTAAAATCATGATTAAAAGTGACGATTTGTTAATCAACTGAGCAAATAATCTGATTTATAAATAGAATAATATAACTAAATTGATTCCATTACAATATTAGAACAGATTTATAATCATTATGGAAATAGATTCTGATTTTATGTGTTTTAAAATTATAACTATCATCATGAAATAAAAAGATTCCTGTAAATTAAATTAATGTGTCTGTTTTTGTAATTACTTACTTGATTTCAAACACATAAGCTATGTCTAGTAAATTTCGTGAAGGAAATTACATGATAGAGTTTCTTTCTCTCCCATACCATCAATTTTTATTCCTATCTTTTTGTTCCTATCTTCATTCATCAATCTTCTCTAGTGTCCATTAATGTGTCCATGATCAATTCATGGATCTGAACTGTTACTCAAGTAACTGACGTCATAAAAAATATACGTCACTTGTTCACTGACATCACAATCAAATGATGTAGTTCCGACACCAAACAGCCAAAGGTGGGACCATAAACACATGAATTCTATATTCTATACTATAGGTTAACAATAAATGTAATTTTAACATGTACAAGCAAAGTGAAACATTAATCTCTAAGATACATGTAATTGTTATGAATAATTTAATGCTGAAAGGATACTGGAGGGATTCATTTCTAGCTATGACACGCCCATTTCTAGCTATGACACACCCATATCTGTCTCTGGCATGCAATTTCTAGATATGCCACACCCATAAGTAGCTATGCCACACCCATATCTAGCTATGGCATGCCAATTTCTAGCTATGTCACACCCATTCTAACTATACTACGCCCATGTCCACCTATGCCAGGCCCATTTCTAGCTATGCTAGGCCCATTTCTAGCTATGCCACGCCAATTTCTAGCCAGGCCACGCCCATTTCTAGCTATTCCACGCCCATGTCCACCTATGCCACGCCCATTTCCAGCTATGACACGCCCATTTCTAGCTATGGCATGCTCATTTCTCACTATTCCACGCTCATTTCTAGCTATACAGGCCCGTTTCTAGCTATGCCACGCCCATTTCTAGCTATTCCACGCCCATGTCCACCTATGCCACGTCCATTTCTAGCTATGACACGCCCATTTCTAGCTATGGCATTCCCATTTCTAGCTATAGCATGCCCATTTCTAGCCATAACAGGCCCATTTCTAGCTATGACACGCCCATTTCTAGCTATGCTAGGCCCATTTCTAGCTATGCCACGCCAATTTCTAGCCAGGCCACGCCCATTTCTAGCTATTCCACGCCCATGTCCACCTATGCCACGCCCATTTCCAGCTATGACACGCCCATTTCTAGCTATGGCATGCTCATTTCTCACTATTCCACGCTCATTTCTAGCTATACAGGCCCGTTTCTAGCTATGCCACGCCCATTTCTAGCTATTCCACCCCCATGTCCACCTATGCCACGTCCATTTCTAGCTATGACACGCCCATTTCTAGCTATGGCATTCCCATTTCTAGCTATAGCATGCCCATTTCTAGCCATAACAGGCCCATTTCTAGCTATGACACGCCCATTTCTAGCTATAGCATGCCCATTTCTAGCCATACCAGGCCCATTTCTAGCTATGTCACGCTCAATTGTAGCTATGCCACACACATTTCTAGCCAAGCTCTGTTCACTTTTACACTTGTTTGAGTCGATTTGAGACTTTGAAACCTGACTACCCAGAATCGAAATTTCATGGTGACTATACAGATTATCTGCTGAATATTTTGAGAATAATTTAACTTGGGTAATTGTTGTCTTTGGATGGTTATTAAATTGTAAATTCATGTATCTAAAGACATACAGTTCAGACATTAGTGACAGACTTTCTGATTTTTTTAAGAGTCTATATTATTGACGTCAGCTAACTAGTGACGTAATGGATAAATCCATTTCTTGCGATTCCCCCACCCATTCCTGGATAAGCACTGTCAATGCTTCGCGCGTGTTGAGATCGATTTATATATTTTTAAACCCGAGTTTCCAGAATCCCAAGTTCATGGTAATTTTCCAGCTAACCTGTTGAAAAATTTTGAAACTGAGTTAACTGGGTGCTGTTGCTGCCAGTCAAATTAGTTTCAAAATATTCAACAGCACGTTTATTAAACAGTAAAGACATAAAAACCGTACACTTGACAGACTTTGAAAAGTTAAAAACGAACTCAACAAACTGCCACGTCTCTTAATCGGTCAGGTGGGCGGCCGGCCAGTCACTCAAAAACTTATCCTGGCCTGTCGTTTCAAGAGTTTTCCCGTATGCAGTATTTAGACTTGGGGCAAATATTGCTCATGGAGTGCTGAAACTCTGTGACCAATTTGGGGTCAAAAGGTAAATAAATGCCAAGGCCATGGCAACCAGATTAAAATTATTATTTTCAAAACTATGTGCCTGAAAGACACATTTGTCGATAACTTTGGTTCAACCTGAGAGATCCTGACCTGACTAAGGGGGTGGGGTGGGAGCGGGGGTGGGGGGGGGGGGGGGCAACGTTGCACGTGGAGTCCCGGGAAAAGGTGATAAATATCTGGACAAAAGTCCAAGGCCATGGCAACAAAATATTACATCTGTCATGCATCGTAGGCGTAATGTATGCAACATAACACATGTATGCCAGCGTAACTTCAGTTTGACCTACTTTTCACGATTCATGCAAGCTACCGAGATTCTATCGACCTTTTTATAGTAGATGCAATTTGACATATTCACAGATATTGCAGAATATAAAACGGAGAAATCCGATCTGTCACTCAACTATATTACATTATATGTAGGCTGACGTCACAATCATAAGGTCATGAACATTGAAAACTCCGTCGCGTTGTTAGGAGTTGTATTTCTTTAATGGATTCATTATTTAATACACATTATGGGGAATATTTTGAAACTAATTTCACTGGGAACTGTTGTTGCCAATTCGTTTCAGACTATTCAACAGATTACCTGTATAGTTTCCTTGAAAATGAGATTCTGGGAATTTAGGGTTCAACCTATATAAATATATTCCAACACGCATACAAAGTGGGAGGAGCTTAGCTAGAAGTGGGCGGGGCATGGCTAGAAATTGGAGCCAACATTCACATTAGCAAAGACTTACATACACGTAAATTGTAATAGAGTTATCCAAAATTGACTAATACATTTGCAATTGAGGGATCTGATGTGTGGCTCAAGGAGCTGATAACATAATCAATGGACTATTCACTTTTAGCTATGCCCCGCCCATCTCAATCTAAGCTCCATCCACACCACATCCGTGTTGAGATCGATCGATCTCTGAACTCCTTGACTATTAATTCTAAGAAACTATACAGGTAAGCTTTTGAATATTCGGAAGTTATTTGCCTAATCGCTGTTGCTGCATATGGCAGCTATAGCAGCAAGTCAAATTACTTTCATAATATTCAACAGCATATTTATTAAATAGTAGAGACATACAATTCGTACTACGTGTTGGACTATTAAGAGTTAAAGACAGGCCAAATAGAATCATTTGTGAGATAATGATTATGACGTCAGCATACACTTCACTTAGTTGGGGTATAACGTCAGATGATAGATGGATACTCTGGAAAGATGAATTACGTCGCTAAGTAGGTGACGTCACAGCCACAATGACGCATTATTACTCGGCATCTGAAAAAGTCCAAGTGTACGAATAGACATTTCCACTGTATTCATCCATCCTATGACGTCATAATCAACTACGTGACGTGTAGAATGACATCATAACGAATGACGTCATGAATTACGTAGATAAGTATGTCACGAACGCATATTTGAAGACGGACTATGCGTTGTTGCCATAGGCAGCAACAGCACCCAGTCAAATTAGGTACAAAATATTCATTGTTCAGCTTACCTGTATAGTTTTCAGGAAATTTGTAGCTAGGGCAATTGGTGATCGATCAATCGCAACACGGCGAGGTATGGGCGGAACTTAGCTAGTGATGGGCGTGACATTGCTAAAACTGGAAAGGTCCATTGTATGTCTTTGATGGATTTAGAATTCAATAAACATTCTATTAAATATTTTGAAATTAATTTGACTGGGAGCTGTTGCTGACATTTGAAGTTTCAAACTGTATAATTACCTTGGAATTGGAAGTCTGAGCATTCAAGTTTCAAAGTATAATTATAAAAATCATTTTCAACCGTCCTAAAATTCCGTTGGAACATAGCTAGAAATGGGCGGCCATAATTAGAAATTGGCCCTCTTGTAAAGTGGTAAACACATGTAAAAGACCTGCACCATGTACACCTTTGCGCGATCGTTCTATCAACTCTCCGCATGCTTCAGATGACCGTAAAATTGGATAATTTTTCTCTTATTCACGCCCTGCCCATCTCTAAGCTAATTTCCATTCACGCTTCGCCCGTGTTGGGATCGATTGGTCGCTGCACTCTATGAATAACAATATATATATATATATATATATATATATATATATATATATATATATATATATATATATATATATATATATATATATATAAGCAGTTGAATATTTGGAGACTAATTTGAATGGGTGCCTGGGGGCTGTTGCTGCATATGGCAGCAACAGCGCCCTGTCAAACTGGTTCCAAAATATTCAACATAATTTTTATTAAATAGTAAAGACATACACTTCGTACAACTGACGGGTGACTGACTAAATCTCGTCATTCATGACGTGATTGATTATGATGGCAACCTACATACGACGTAGTTGATTATGACATCATATGATTAACTAAGAAACTGGATTCATCAATTGTTATTCAAAGTACCAGCCATGAAGCTGACATCCTAGGCCAGGAAAGATATTCTGAGGATTGAGACCCCTACTCTGCCCATGTGTAGGCATTCGTGTCCGTCGATACGAGATCAAGAAAAGAGTCTCGTGTGTATTGAGTAGCCATTGGCGTAGTGATTGCCACCAGAATATGGTGATAGAGCGTATTGAAACTTAGGATGATACGAGAGCTACTATCTTCATAACAGACAATGTTATTTGACGTAAAGCGAGATGATATATTAGTATGGATGCCAAGTAGATAAAACGGAAAAATAGTCCCTCTTAATTCGTCGTAAAATTCAAATCGGTCGCGCACAAAATGAGGACGAGAATGTGCTGACGTTGCATAGATGCTGATATCATACGAACCACATGATGGATTCAATCGATTCTAATGTCTGTATCAAGCTAGTAATGCACGGGTTAAGATGATACCAAAATCAACACGATTCATAGCGTTGCTTTCACAGTTCACTACGGAGATAGACTGGGTCCCGATCCGTCTGGTTTCCGAAGTGGAGTGTGTGTAACGGTCTAGTCGTTGTGATGACGTAATAAGATGGCCGGTCATTACATTAGGGGTGTATTCTATTTTTAGACTGCACGTGTTGGGTCTAACATACCAGCTTGATACATTGTCCATTGTATGTGCTGTGTTCCAGTATTTTGTTTTATTATGCTATCTATGGAGATATTCTTTTGAGAGAAATGTAGTCTCTTTGTCTCGCTAGCAGAGCTCTGATGACTGGTCTTCTTATATGGGATATATCTCGCCGGAGGAATCCGATCTGCCAGTCAAGTATCAGATATCATATTTAAATACGCCAGTTGTAGCTGACGTCACAATCACAATGATGGCAGTAGTCCGCAACGAACGTGTTTGTATTGTATGTCTTTTAATTAATTTCCAATTTAATAAAGATTATGTTGAATATTTTAAAATTAATTTGACTGGAAGCTGTATGCAGTAATAGCACCACAACCACCACAACACCCCCCCCCCCCCACCCCACCTCCACCCCTCCCGCCCCGTTGAAATTAGTTTTAAAACATTTAATAGCTTACCTTTATGGTTATCTTAAAATTTAGATTCTTGGAATTCCGGTTTTCATAAGTTTCAAATCGATTTTAATAGGAAGATAAAGTGGGCGGAGCTTAGCTAGAAAAGGGCGTGTCGTAGGTATAGAACTGGGTCCCTATGTTCTCTGAAAATGCTCAAAATCTATATGTGTACCCTCAACAACATGAGCATGCCAGATAATAAACTCTCTCTACCACGGCCGAATTACCCATCGAGCTACTTAGGAACTCGCGCTTAAGGCTGTTGGGGTGGGAGCGGTGTGGGTGGGGGGGGGGGGGGGGGGGGGGGGCGTGTGCGCTCGCGCTTTACACCAAAAAATATTTAAGCTTTTGTCTATATGTTACGTAACGTAACGAAGAGGCGAACTCGGTACCATTTAACAACGTAATACAGTCGTTTTGATTAGTGTCCATTTGCAGCCCAAGAGTACTTTTGAAAATGCATCACTGGAATGACTGACGCTGTAACCGAGCCAGTCATTCCAATTGTAAATTTTCAAAAATATTCTTCTCTTGGCCCGCAAATGGTCATTGGCTATACAAAGACGTGAATCTTTTTGTCTTTTTAATACCACTTTGAATTCTACAGTGGTGCTGAGGAATCTCAATTTGCGGGACGACAGAATGCTATATTCGTAAATTTCACTGGCAAATTTAGAAAATTGTCTTCTCTTGGCCTTCAGAAATTATAATTCTCTAGAAAAATCTTGACCAATTAATAATTAATACAATTATGTCAAATAGGCTTTAGATTGCATCGCAGAGCATCTAGATTTTAAAATCCAACCCTTAGGGTCTCCAGCGAGAGATGCCACAAAAATATACTTCCAATAATCATATATCACCTTCACCCCATTTGAAGTCGGGATCTCAATATTAAGTCGACGGTAGGCCTACAGATACTTCTTCAAACTATACAGGTAATATGTGGAATATTTTGAAAACAATTCGACTGGGAGGCGGGAGCTGTTGCCTCCGTGGCTGCAACGGTACCCCGTTAAATATGCTACACCGTATTACACTTTACGTTATTTGTATGGCTTTACTATTTAATAAACATTCTGTTGAATAGTTTGAAACTAATTTGGGGGTGGGGTGGGGGTGGGGCGCCGTTGCTGCAAATAGGCAGCAACAGCACCCAGTCAAATTAGTGTCAAATATTTTACAGCTCACCTGTATTGTTTTCTGGAAATTGATGGTCAGGGAGTTCAGGGATCAATCGATCCCAGCACGAACGAGGTGTGGGTCGAGCTTAACTAGAGATGGGCGGGGCATAGCTAAAACTGGAAATGCCCATTAGAAAGTAGTTAGCGTAGAAGGGAAAACTTTTCTTATAGAAAATCTGTTAACGCTACTGAATATGTCAATATGGCTTGCAGTATAATGCCTTAAATAAGAAACGCGCTCTATTCCTATTTCATGGCATGTTGAATTCTTATGAAACTAATTTGATTGGAAATCTGTTGCAGTCATATCACGTAAATGCTAACAATCAAGATAGTTTTATTCGGGCTACATCGTCTATAGGATTGATTAGGTCCGTTCAATATCTGTTTTGATGTAGCCTATGTCTATTTTAATATTCACGACACGACGATATAAATAATGAGACAAAATCTAACGGCTCGCGCGGGGAGATTTAAATTTCTTGACGCAGTTATAATGCTGAAGGTGAAGGAAGCATTTAAATCAATTCGAAAGTGATCGATACGTTAGGAAAGTAGCATTTATATATACATGCTACGTTCTTATAGTATCGATCACTTTCGACATATATATTTAATCCACCCATGACCAGTGGCGTCGTGCCCAATGTGCACGGGGGAGCCAGGGCTCCCCAACCCCACCCCCACCCCCAAATTAAAAAGGTGTTCTATTAAACAGCGACGGGTGTGAGCGTGAAACAGCTAAATATACAATAACAATTGGAGGGGTGTGAGGGGAGGGTGTGTGAGGTAACTTCGCATCATCAAATGTAATGTCACTTGTGTAAAGCGCAAACCCTGACATGGTCGGTTCATTAACGAATAATGATTTACTTAATGGATTAGTTCATGGTTCATTAACGAATAATGATTTACGTAATGGATTATTTATAACGTAGCTTCATCCAGGAAAATGAGCTCACCAGACAAGCACCAATAATTGTGCTAAGTCAGCTCATCCTGTTTGCATTAGGCAGGGCCTACGTAGATCTATGTAAGAGTTAGCCGTTAGGCTATAATTAAACCTCCGCAAAAGTAGACCTACATGAGAACATGGCATGCCTTCGCTGACCGCTGTGCGCGTAATGGCACGTGTGTTACGGGGTGCGTGGGAATATGGGATGGACGCACATGCTGTATTCTGACAGCTGACCCAGCCTGTTTCTCGTGCTATTCCATCATAACTAAGCATCTGTATTATGCTTTCAGATTATGACTTTTTAACTTTCACATTACCAATGGTAATATGAAAGTAAAAAAGTCATAATCTCAAAGCACAATACTGATGCTCAATTATCATTCAGAATGCAGTAAAACACTTCTCAGAACATCTAATTTCAAAATTTAAGACCCACGGATCCCCATGCTTCCATAGAGTGGTCACCAACTCCCTGACCCACCCCAATGGGCTCCCCCAACTTTTCGGCTTGCACGACCCCCCTGCCCATGACCAGATCTATAGCAATCAGTCGTCGCTTGTCATCGTCACTTAACAAGAACTGATGATCCACGTGTGTTTATGTGCAACTTATCTGCGTAATATAACCCGTTGTCTATGGAACCAGGCATCTGATCATTGAGATGTTTAGAAAATGTTCTCTCACCTCAAGATGCTTATTGAATGAGCGGATGAAATTCTGTCGATACTTTGCATCACCACGGGGAGATAGCTCGCATATACATATTTTGCATTCTGCTACTAGCGTTTGTAGATCCACAAGCTAATGATCCATCAGAATTATCTGTACCTGGCATAATAATTATGTCTTTGTACGTAGCCTATGCAAGTCGGAACTAAATAGTTTAGACTGAATACCCTCTACCTGAGACACATTATCTCGTCGACTAAATCTC
This sequence comes from Chaetoderma sp. LZ-2023a, assembly GCA_034401795.1. Classification (NCBI taxonomy): domain Eukaryota; kingdom Metazoa; phylum Mollusca; class Caudofoveata; order Chaetodermatida; family Chaetodermatidae; genus Chaetoderma; species Chaetoderma sp. LZ-2023a. The sequence continues at coordinate 169,287,465 of CM067372.1, read as the reverse complement.
GATTTAGTCCGTCTTAAACATTTAATAGTCCGAGACGTTGTACGAATTGTATGTCTTTGCTATTTAATAAACATGCTGTTGAATATTTAGAAAATAATTTGGCCTTTGTCAGCAACAGCACCCAGTCAAATTAGTTTCAACATATTCAACAACTTACTTGTATAGTGTTTCTGGAAATTGATAGTCAGGGAGTTCAGAGATCGATCAATCCCAACAGGAGCGATTTGTGAGTGGAGTTTAGCTAGAGATGTGTGAGTGGAGTTTAGCTAGAGATGTGTGAGTGGAGTTTAGCTATAGATGTGTCAGTGGAGTTTAGCTAGAGATGTGTGAGTGGAGTTTAGCTAGAGATGTGTGAGTGGAGTTTAGCTAGAGATGTGTGAGTGGAGTTTAGCTATAGATGTGTGAGTGGAGTTTAGCTAGAGATGTGTGAGGGGAGTTTAGCTAGAGATGGGCGAGGCATAGTTAAAACGGGATTCCTCCATTTTATTTAGTATTCAGTAGCGCGAGATTCTGCACGAATCTGTCTGTCACTCATCGTACATTTCACTCATGTCAGTATCTGCTTCTTTCCGAAATGCGCATGTTACCTGCCTATTCTCTATAGCTGGATAAAACCACGGTCTGTTTTGACGCACTCGCTGCTGAATTGTTTGATTCCTGTGGGCATCTTAATTACTGGTGGGCCTGCTGGCCTCGGTGTTTGGGCATGCGGGTGCTGTTTATGATGGCAACAGCTTGTTGCAACACCAAGGGTACGCTGACTGTTGAGCGTGGCTAAACTGTACGTTGTTCTTTTTTATTGGCTAGCGAGTGCGTCATCCGTCAATCATTCATGTCCATCGCTACAATTAGGCGTGGTGACGAAAATACTTTTACTATAATATTACTACAGCTTGGCAAATGTCCAGTTATGAATTTAATGAATGATTAGGACTATCTGGGTCAATTTCAGGAACACGTGCGAAATGGTGTCAGAGGTCTTTCCCAGCAAATATGTGTGTTTTGCTTACGAATTTGTTTGTTAAATTAAGCTTTGTTCAGCAGTGGCAAGTATAATTATGATTAGATACATAAAGCAGTGGGTACTTAATTATAATGTGGGAATCACTTGTGAATTCTGTTACAACCCCCTCCCCCCACCCCACACCCTAAAAAATGACATGACAGAAACTAAAACGTACAAATGTGTAGAGTATATATAACTTATATAATCAGCATTTCTAGTAAACAATAATGCCACAATAATCGGCGTTATGTATGTAGGAATGACCACACAGAGGCTGTAAGATTTCCTTCCATCGGAAAAACTTGCAGTAGACAGAAACATTTTCAAGAAACCCATGAAGGAAACTTTATGTCAAGACCATCGCAACTCATGAATATAGCCATTCTTTAACCCCCTCCTGTGCCAACAGCGCCTCAAAAGCACGTAAAATTATATTTATTTCAATTAAACATTTAACCCTTAACACTCTGATGTCAAAATGTTAAATTTTCAAATGAAATTAAAGACAGCAACATCGTCCACCAAAATTGTTGACAAATGTACACCAGTTTCTTTGCTATTGACAGGGTAAAAGATAGAACATTGACACCAGAGTGGAAATTTTTATTTTTGCAGCCCTAGAAGAGTATTTTTGTAAAAAAAAGATTCCTGTTTATCCTTCATTAAAAGTGTTCATCAAAAGTGTAATGGTCACGAAAATTCACATTTCTGCTTAGCCAGTGTCCAATTGCAGACCAAGAAGAGTATTTTTGAAAATGTATCTCTGGAATGACTGATGAAATTTGCTTAATTGTGACATTTGAGTGATGAAATTTTATTAATTGTGACTTGTGAATGATGAAATTTTATTAATTGTGACTTGTGAATGATGAAATTTGCTTAATTGTGACATATGAATGATGACATTTGATTAATTGTGACATGTGAATGATGAAATTTGATTAATTGTGACTTATGAATGATGAAATTTGCTTAATTGTTACTTATGAATGATGAAATTTGCTTAATTGTGACATATGAATGATGAAATTTGATTAATTGTGACTTATGAATGATGAAATTTGATTAATTGTGACTTATGAATGATGAAATTTGCTTAATTGTGACTTATGAATGATGAAATTTGATTAATTGTGACTTATGAATGATGAAATTTGCTTAATTGTGACATATGAATGATGAAATTTGCTTAATTGTGACTTATGAATGATGAAATTTGATTAATTGTGACTTATGAATGATGAAATTTGCTTAATTGTGACATATGAATGATGAAATTTGCTTAATTGTGACTTATGAATGATGAAATTTGATTAATTGTGACTTATGAATGATGAAATTTGATTAATTGTGACTTATGAATGATGAAATTTGCTTAATTGTGACATATGAATGATGAAATTTGATTAATTGTGACTTATGAATGATGAAATTTGATTAATTGTGACTTATGAATGATGAAATTTGATTAATTGTGACTTATGAATGATGAAATTTGCTTAATTGTGACATATGAATGATGAAATTTGCTTAATTGTGACATATGAATGATGAAATTTGCTTAATAGTGACTTATGAATGATGAAATTTGATTAATTGTGACTTATGAATGATGAAATTTGATTAATTGTGACTTATGAATGATGAAATTTGATTAATTGTGACTTGTGAATGATGAAATTTGCTTAATTGTGACATATGAATGATGAAATTTGCTTAATTGTGACTTATGAATGATGAAATTTGATTAATTGTGACTTATGAATGATGAAATTTGCTTAATTGTGACATATGAATGATGAAATTTGCTTAATTGTGACTTATGAATGATGAAATTTGATTAATTGTGACTTATGAATGATGAAATTTGCTTAATTGTGACTTATGAATGATGAAATTTGATTAATTGTGACTTATGAATGATGAAATTTGCTTAATTGTGACATATGAATGATGAAATTTGCTTAATTGTGACTTATGAATGATGAAATTTGATTAATTGTGACTTATGAATGATGAAATTTGCTTAATTGTGACATATGAATGATGAAATTTGCTTAATTGTGACTTATGAATGATGAAATTTGATTAATTGTGACTTATGAATGATGAAATTTGATTAATTGTGACTTATGAATGATGAAATTTGCTTAATTGTGACATATGAATGATGAAATTTGATTAATTGTGACTTATGAATGATGAAATTTGATTAATTGTGACTTATGAATGATGAAATTTGATTAATTGTGACTTATGAATGATGAAATTTGCTTAATTGTGACATATGAATGATGAAATTTGCTTAATTGTGACATATGAATGATGAAATTTGCTTAATAGTGACTTATGAATGATGAAATTTGATTAATTGTGACTTATGAATGATGAAATTTGATTAATTGTGACTTATGAATGATGAAATTTGATTAATTGTGACTTGTGAATGATGAAATTTGCTTAATTGTGACATATGAATGATGAAATTTGCTTAATTGTGACTTATGAATGATGAAATTTGATTAATTGTGACTTATGAATGATGAAATTTGCTTAATTGTGACATATGAATGATGAAATTTGCTTAATTGTGACTTATGAATGATGAAATTTGATTAATTGTGACTTATGAATGATGAAATTTGATTAATTGTGACTTATGAATGATGAAATTTGATTAATTGTGACTTATGAATGATGAAATTTGATTAATTGTGACTTATGAATGATGAAATTTGCTTAATTGTGACTTATGAATGATGAAATTTGATTAATTGTGACTTATGAATGATGAAATTTGATTAATTGTGACTTATGAATGATGAAATTTGATTAATTGTGACTTGTGAATGATGAAATTTGATTAATTGTGACATATGAATGATGAAATTTGCTTAATTGTGACTTATGAATGATGAAATTTGATTAATTGTGACTTATGAATGATGAAATTTGATTAATTGTGACTTATGAATGATGAAATTTGATTAATTGTGACTTGTGAATGATGAAATTTGATTAATTGTGACTTGTGAATGATGAAATTTGATTAATTGTGACTTATGAATAATGAAATTTGATTAATTGTGACTTGTGAATGATGAAATTTGCTTAATTATGACATGTGAATGATGAAATTTGCTTAATTGTGACATATGAATGATGATATTTGCTTAATTGTGACATATGAATGATGACATTTGATTAATTGTGACTTGTGAATGATGAAATTTGATTAATTGTGACATATGAATGATGATATTTGATTAATTGTGACATATGAATGATGACATTTGATTAATTGTGACATATGAATGATGACATTTGATTAATTGTGACATGTGAATGATGACATTTGATTAATTGTGACATGTGAATGATGACATTTGATTAATTATGACATATGAATGATGAAATTTGATTAATTATGACATATGAATGATGACATTTGATTAATTGTGACATGTGAATGATGACATTTGATTAATTGTGACATGTGAATGATGAAATTTGCTTAATTGTGACATATGAATGATGACATTTGATTAATTGTGACTTGTGAATGATGAAATTTGATTAATTGTGACATATGAATGATGAAATTTGATTAATTGTGACATGTGAATGATGACATTTGATTAATTATGACATATGAATGATGAAATTTGATTAATTGTGACATGTGAATGATGAAATTTGCTTAATTGTGACATATGAATGATGACATTTGATTAATTGTGACTTGTGAATGATGAAATTTGATTAATTGTGACATATGAATGGTGAAATTTGATTAATTATGACATATGAATGATGACATTTGATTAATTATGACATATGAATGATGACATTTGATTAATTGTGACATATGAATGGTGAAATTTGATTAATTGTGACATATGAATGATGACATTTGATTAATTATGACATATGAATGATGAAATTTGCTTAATTGTGACTTATGAATGATGACATTTGCTTAATTGTGACATGTGAATGATGACATTTGATTAATTGTGACATATGAATGATGAAATTTGATTAATTATGACATATGAATGATGAAATTTGATTAATTGTGACATATGAATGATGACATTTGATTAATTGTGACATGTGAATGATGACATTTGATTAATTGTGACATATGAATGATGAAATTTGATTAATTATGACATATGAATGGTGAAATTTGATTAATTGTGACATATGAATGATGACATTTGATTAATTGTGACATGTGAATGATGACATTTGATTAATTATGACATATGAATGAGGAAATTTGATTAATTATGACATATGAATGATGAAATTTGATTAATTGTGACTTATGAATGATGACATTTGCTTAATTGTGACATGTGAATGATGAAATTTGCTTAATTGTGACTTATGAATGATGAAATTTGATTAATTGTGACTTGTGAATGATGAAATTTGCTTAATTGTGACTTATGAATGATGAAATTTGATTAATTGTGACTTGTGAATGATGAAATTTGCTTAATTATGACATATGAATGAGGAAATTTGCTTAATTGTGACTTGTGAATGATGAAATTTGATTAATTGTGACTTATGAATGATGAAATTTGATTAATTATGACTTGTGAATGATGAAATTAGCTTAATTGTGACTTATGAATCATGACATTTGATTAATTGTGACTTATGAATGATGAAATTTGCTTAATTGTGACATATGAATGAGGAAATTTGCTTAATTGTGACTTGTGAATGATGAAATTTGCTTAATTGTGACATGTGAATGATGAAATTTGATTAATTATGACATATGAATGATGAAATTTGATTAATTATGACATATGAATGATGAAATTTGATTAATTGTGACTTATGAATGATGAAATTTGATTAATTATGACATATGAATGAGGAAATTTGCTTAATTGTGACTTATGAATGATGAAATTTGATTAATTGTGACTTATGAATGATGAAATTTGATTAATTGTGACTTGTGAATGATGAAATTTGCTTAATTGTGACTTATGAATGATGAAATTTGATTAATTGTGACTTATGAATGATGAAATTTGCTTAATTGTGACTTATGAATGATGAAATTTGATTAATTGTGACTTATGAATGATGAAATTTGCTTAATTGTGACATATGAATGAGGAAATTTGCTTAATTGTGACATATGAATGAGGAAATTTGCTTAATTGTGACTTATGAATGATGAAATTTGCTTAATTGTGACTTATGAATGATGAAATTTGATTAATTGTGACATATGAATGATGAAATTTGCTTAATTGTGACATATGAATGAGGAAATTTGATTAATTGTGACATATGAATGATGAAATTTGATTAATTGTGACATGTGAATGATGAAATTTGATTAATTGTGACATGTGAATGATGAAATTTGATTAATTGTGACATATGAATGAGGAAATTTGCTTAATTGTGACATATGAATGATGAAATTTGATTAATTGTGACATGTGAATGATGACATTTGATTAATTGTGACTTGTGAATGATGAAATTTGATTAATTGTGACTTGTGAATGATGAAATTTGCTTAATTGTGACATATGAATGATGAAATTTGCTTAATTGTGACATATGAATGATGACATTTGATTAATTGTGACATATGAATGATGAAATTTGATTAATTGTGACATATGAATGATGACATTTGATTAATTGTGACATGTGAATGATGACATTTGATTAATTATGACATATGAATGATGAAATTTGATTAATTGTGACTTGTGAATGATGAAATTGATTAATTGTGACATGTGAATGATGACATTTGATTAATTATGACATATGAATGATGACATTTGATTAATTGTGACATATGAATGGTGAAATTTGATTAATTGTGACATATGAATGGTGAAATTTGATTAATTGTGACATGTGAATGATGACATTTGATTAATTATGACATATGAATGATGACATTTGATTAATTGTGACATATGAATGATGACATTTGATTAATTATGACATATGAATGATGACATTTGATTAATTGTGACATGTGAATGATGAAATTTGCTTAATTGTGATATAGGAGTGATGAAATTTGCTTAATTATGACATGAGAATGATGAAATTTGAATAATTGTGAGTTGCGAATGATGAAATTTACTCAATTGTTACTTGTGAATGATTAAATTAATTTATTTATGACATATGAATGATGAAATTTGCTTAATTGTGACATGTGAATGATGACATTTGATTAATTGTGACATGTGAATGAAGAAATTTGCTTAATTGTGACATTTGAATAATGAAATTTGATTAATTGTGATATATGAATGACTAAATTTGATTAATTGTGACTTATGAATGATGAAATTTGCTTAATTGTGACTTGTGAGCGATGAAATTTGCTTAATTATGACTTGTGAATGATGAAATGTGCGTAATTATGACATGTGAATGATGAAATTTGCTTAATTGTGATATAGGAGTGATGAAATTTGCTTAATTATGACTTGTGAGCGATGAAATTTACTTAATTATGACTTGTGAATGATGAAATTTGCTTAATTATGACTTGTGAGCGATGAAATTAGCTTAATTGTGACTTATGAGTGATGAAATTTGCTTAATTATGACTTGTGAATGATGAAATTAGCTTAATTGTGACTTGTGAATGATGAAATTTGATTAATTGTGACTTATGAATGATGAAATTTGCTTAATTGTGACTTATGAATGATGAAATTTGATTAATTGTGACTTATGAATGATGAAATTTGATTAATTGTGACATGTGAATGATGAAATTTGCTTAATTGTGACTTATGAATGATGAAATTTGATTAATTGTGACATGTGAATGATGAAATTTGATTAATTGTGACTTATGAATGATGAAATTTGATTAATTGTGACTTATGAATGATGAAATTTGATTAATTGTGACATGTGAATGATGAAATTTGATTAATTGTGACTTGTGAATGATGAAATTTGATTAATTGTGACTTATGAATGATGACATTTGATTAATTGTGAAAGGTGAATGATGAAATTTGATTAATTGTGACTTGTGAATGATGAAATTTGATTAATTGTGACATATGAATGATGACATTTGATTAATTGTGACTTATGAATGATGAAATTTGATTAATTGTGACATGTGAATGATGAAATTTGATTAATTGTGACTTGTGAATGATGAAATTTGATTAATTGTGACATGTGAATGATGACATTTGATTAATTGTGACATGTGAATGATGACATTTGATTAATTATGACATATGAATGATGACATTTGATTAATTGTGACATGTGAATGAAGAAATTTGATTAATTGTGACATGTGAATGATGACATTTGATTAATTGTGACATGTGAATGATGACATTTGATTAATTGTGACATGTGAATGATGACATTTGATTAATTGTGACATATGAATGATGAAATTTGATTAATTGTGACTTATGAATGATGAAATTTGCTTAATTGTGACATGTGAATGATGAAATTTGATTAATTGTGACATGTGAATGAAGAAATTTGATTAATTGTGACATATGAATGATGAAATTTGATTAATTGTGACATGTGAATGAAGAAATTTGATTAATTGTGACATGTGAATGATGACATTTGATTAATTGTGACATGTGAATGATGAAATTTGATTAATTGTGACATGTGAATGAAGAAATTTGATTAATTGTGACATGTGAATGATGACATTTGATTAATTGTGACATGTGAATGATGAAATGTGCTTAATTATGACATGTGAATGATGAAATTTGCTTAATTGTGATATAGGAGTGATGAAATTTGCTTAATTATGACTTGTGAGCGATGAAATTTGCTTAATTATGACTTGTGAATGATGAAATTTGCTTAATTATGACTTGTGAGCGATGAAATTAGCTTAATTGTGACTTATGAGTGATGAAATTTGCTTAATTATGACTTGTGAATGATGAAATTAGCTTAATTGTGACTTATGAATCATGACATTTGATTAATTGTGACTTGTGAATGATGAAATTTGCTTAATTGTGACTTATGAATGATGAAATTAGCTTAATTGTGACTTATGAATGATGAAATTTGCTTAATTGTGACTTATGAATGATGAAATTAGCTTAATTGTGACTTATGAATGATGAAATTTGCTTAATTGTGACTTATGAATGATGAAATTTGCTTAATTGTGACTTATGAATGATGAAATTTGCTTAATTGTGACTTATGAATCATGACATTTGATTAATTGTGACTTGTGAATGATGAAATTTGCTTAATTATGACTTGTGAATGATGAAATTAGCTTAATTGTGACTTATGAATCATGACATTTGATTAATTGTGACATGTGAATGATGAAATTAGCTTAATTGTGACATATGAATGATGAAATTTGATTAATTGTGACTTATGAATGATGACATTTGATTAATTGTGACATATGAATGGTGAAATTTGATTAATTGTGACATATGAATGGTGAAATTTGATTAATTGTGACATGTGAATGATGACATTTGATTAATTATGACATATGAATGATGACATTTGATTAATTGTGACATATGAATGATGACATTTGATTAATTATGACATATGAATGATGACATTTGATTAATTGTGACATGTGAATGATGAAATTTGCTTAATTGTGATATAGGAGTGATGAAATTTGCTTAATTATTACATGAGAATGATGAAATTTGAATAATTGTGAGTTGCGAATGATGAAATTTACTCAATTGTTACTTGTGAATGATTAAATTTATTTATTTATGACATATGAATGATGAAATTTGCTTAATTGTGACATGTGAATGATGACATTTGATTAATTGTGACATGTGAATGAAGAAATTTGCTTAATTGTGACATTTGAATAATGAAATTTGATTAATTGTGATATATGAATGACTAAATTTGATTAATTGTGACATATGAATGATGAAATTTGCTTAATTGTGACTTGTGAGCGATGAAATTTGCTTAATTATGACTTGTGAATGATGAAATGTGCTTAATTATGACATGTGAATGATGAAATTTGCTTAATTGTGATATAGGAGTGATGAAATTTGCTTAATTATGACTTGTGAGCGATGAAATTTACTTAATTATGACTTGTGAATGATGAAATTTGCTTAATTATGACTTGTGAGCGATGAAATTAGCTTAATTGTGACTTATGAGTGATGAAATTTGCTTAATTATGACTTGTGAATGATGAAATTAGCTTAATTGTGACTTGTGAATGATGAAATTTGCTTAATTGTGACTTATGAATGATGAAATTTGCTTAATTGTGACTTATGAATGATGAAATTTGATTAATTGTGACTTATGAATGATGAAATTTGATTAATTGTGACATGTGAATGATGAAATTTGCTTAATTTTGACTTATGAATGATGAAATTTGCTTAATTGTGACATGTGAATGATGAAATTTGATTAATTGTGACTTATGAATGATGAAATTTGCTTAATTGTGACTTATGAATGATGAAATTTGATTAATTGTGACATGTGAATGATGAAATTTGATTAATTGTGACTTGTGAATGATGAAATTTGATTAATTGTGACTTATGAATGATGACATTTGATTAATTGTGACATGTGAATGATGAAATTTGATTAATTGTGACTTGTGAATGATGAAATTTGATTAATTGTGACATATGAATGATGACATTTGATTAATTGTGACTTATGAATGATGAAATTTGATTAATTGTGACATGTGAATGATGAAATTTGATTAATTGTGACTTGTGAATGATGAAATTTGATTAATTGTGACATGTGAATGATGACATTTGATTAATTGTGACATGTGAATGATGACATTTGATTAATTATGACATATGAATGATGACATTTGATTAATTGTGACATGTGAATGAAGAAATTTGATTAATTGTGACATGTGAATGATGACATTTGATTAATTGTGACATGTGAATGATGACATTTGATTAATTGTGACATGTGAATGACGACATTTGATTAATTGTGACATATGAATGATGAAATTTGATTAATTGTGACTTATGAATGATGAAATTTGCTTAATTGTGACATGTGAATGATGAAATTTGATTAATTGTGACATGTGAATGAAGAAATTTGATTAATTGTGACATATGAATGATGAAATTTGATTAATTGTGACATGTGAATGAAGAAATTTGATTAATTGTGACATGTGAATGATGACATTTGATTAATTGTGACATGTGAATGATGAAATTTGATTAATTGTGACATGTGAATGAAGAAATTTGATTAATTGTGACATGTGAATGATGACATTTGATTAATTGTGACATGTGAATGATGAAATGTGCTTAATTATGACATGTGAATGATGAAATTTGCTTAATTGTGATATAGGAGTGATGAAATTTGCTTAATTATGACTTGTGAGCGATGAAATTAGCTTAATTATGACTTGTGAATGATGAAATTTGCTTAATTATGACTTGTGAGCGATGAAATTAGCTTAATTGTGACTTATGAGTGATGAAATTTGCTTAATTATGACTTGTGAATGATGAAATTAGCTTAATTGTGACTTATGAATCATGACATTTGATTAATTGTGACTTGTGAATGATGAAATTTGCTTAATTGTGACTTATGAATGATGAAATTAGCTTAATTGTGACTTATGAATGATGAAATTTGCTTAATTGTGACTTATGAATCATGACATTTGATTAATTGTGACTTGTGAATGATGAAATTTGCTTAATTGTGACTTATGAATGATGAAATTAGCTTAATTGTGACTTATGAATGATGAAATTTGCTTAATTGTGACTTATGAATGATGAAATTTGCTTAATTGTGACTTATGAATGATGAAATTTGCTTAATTGTGACTTATGAATCATGACATTTGATTAATTGTGACTTGTGAATGATGAAATTTGCTTAATTATGACTTGTGAATGATGAAATGTGCTTAATTATGACATGTGAATGATGAAATTTGCTTAATTGTGATATAGGAGTGATGAAATTTGCTTAATTATGACTTGTGAGCGATGAAATTTACTTAATTATGACTTGTGAATGATGAAATTTGCTTAATTATGACTTGTGAGCGATGAAATTAGCTTAATTGTGACTTATGAGTGATGAAATTTGCTTAATTATGACTTGTGAATGATGAAATTAGCTTAATTGTGACTTGTGAATGATGAAATTTGCTTAATTGTGACTTATGAATGATGAAATTTGCTTAATTGTGACTTATGAATGATGAAATTTGATTAATTGTGACTTATGAATGATGAAATTTGATTAATTGTGACATGTGAATGATGAAATTTGCTTAATTTTGACTTATGAATGATGAAATTTGCTTAATTGTGACATGTGAATGATGAAATTTGATTAATTGTGACTTATGAATGATGAAATTTGCTTAATTGTGACTTATGAATGATGAAATTTGATTAATTGTGACATGTGAATGATGAAATTTGATTAATTGTGACTTGTGAATGATGAAATTTGATTAATTGTGACTTATGAATGATGACATTTGATTAATTGTGACATGTGAATGATGAAATTTGATTAATTGTGACTTGTGAATGATGAAATTTGATTAATTGTGACATATGAATGATGACATTTGATTAATTGTGACTTATGAATGATGAAATTTGATTAATTGTGACATGTGAATGATGAAATTTGATTAATTGTGACTTGTGAATGATGAAATTTGATTAATTGTGACATGTGAATGATGACATTTGATTAATTGTGACATGTGAATGATGACATTTGATTAATTATGACATATGAATGATGACATTTGATTAATTGTGACATGTGAATGAAGAAATTTGATTAATTGTGACATGTGAATGATGACATTTGATTAATTGTGACATGTGAATGATGACATTTGATTAATTGTGACATGTGAATGACGACATTTGATTAATTGTGACATATGAATGATGAAATTTGATTAATTGTGACTTATGAATGATGAAATTTGCTTAATTGTGACATGTGAATGATGAAATTTGATTAATTGTGACATGTGAATGAAGAAATTTGATTAATTGTGACATATGAATGATGAAATTTGATTAATTGTGACATGTGAATGAAGAAATTTGATTAATTGTGACATGTGAATGATGACATTTGATTAATTGTGACATGTGAATGATGAAATTTGATTAATTGTGACATGTGAATGAAGAAATTTGATTAATTGTGACATGTGAATGATGACATTTGATTAATTGTGACATGTGAATGATGAAATGTGCTTAATTATGACATGTGAATGATGAAATTTGCTTAATTGTGATATAGGAGTGATGAAATTTGCTTAATTATGACTTGTGAGCGATGAAATTAGCTTAATTATGACTTGTGAATGATGAAATTTGCTTAATTATGACTTGTGAGCGATGAAATTAGCTTAATTGTGACTTATGAGTGATGAAATTTGCTTAATTATGACTTGTGAATGATGAAATTAGCTTAATTGTGACTTATGAATCATGACATTTGATTAATTGTGACTTGTGAATGATGAAATTTGCTTAATTGTGACTTATGAATGATGAAATTAGCTTAATTGTGACTTATGAATGATGAAATTTGCTTAATTGTGACTTATGAATCATGACATTTGATTAATTGTGACTTGTGAATGATGAAATTTGCTTAATTGTGACTTATGAATGATGAAATTAGCTTAATTGTGACTTATGAATGATGAAATTTGCTTAATTGTGACTTATGAATGATGAAATTTGCTTAATTGTGACTTATGAATGATGAAATTTGCTTAATTGTGACTTATGAATCATGACATTTGATTAATTGTGACTTGTGAATGATGAAATTTGCTTAATTATGACTTGTGAATGATGAAATTAGCTTAATTGTGACTTATGAATCATGACATTTGATTAATTGTGACATGTGAATGATGAAATTAGCTTAATTGTGACATATGAATGATGAAATTTGATTAATTGTGACTTATGAATGATGAAATTTGATTAATTGTGACTTATGAATGATGAAATTTGATTAATTGTGACTTATGAATGATGAAATTTGCTTAATTATGACTTGTGAATGATGAAATTTGCTTAATTATGACTTGTGAGCGATGAAATTAGCTTAATTGTGACTTATGAGTGATGAAATTAGCTTAATTGTGACTTGTGAATGATGAAATTTGATTAATTGTGACTTATGAATGATGAAATTAGCTTAATTGTGACTTGTGAATGATGAAATTTGATTAATTGTGACTTATGAATGATGAAATTAGCTTAATTGTGACTTGTGAATGATGAAATTTGATTAATTGTGACTTATGAATGATGAAATTTGCTTAATTGTGACTTGTGAATGATGAAATTTGCTTAATTGTGACATGTGAATGATGAAATTTGATTAATTGTGACATGTGAATGATGAAATTTGCTTAATTGTGACATATGAATGATGAAATTTGATTAATTGTGACTTATGAATGATGAAATTTTCTTAATTGTGACATGTGAGTGATGAAATTTGATTAATTGTGACATGTGAATGATGAAATTTGATTAATTGTGACTTATGAATGATGAAATTTGATTAATTGTGACTTATGAATGATGAAATTTTCTTAATTGTGACATGTGAGTGATGAAATTTGCTTAATTATGACATGTGAATGATGAAATTAGCTTAATTGTGACATGTGAATGATGACATTTGATTAATTATGACATATGAATGATGACATTTGATTAATTGTGACATGTGAATGAAGAAATTTGATTAATTGTGACATGTGAATGATGACATTTGATTAATTGTGACATGTGAATGATGACATTTGATTAATTATGACATATGAATGATGACATTTGATTAATTGTGACATATGAATGATGAAATTTGCTTAATTGTGACATATGAATGATGAAATTTGATTAATTGTGACATGTGAGTGATGACATTTGATTAATTGTGACATATGAATGATGAAATTTGATTAATTGTGACATGTGAGTGATGACATTTGATTAATTGTGACACATGAATGATGAAATTTGATTAATTGTGACATGTGAATGAAGAAATTTGATTAATTGTGACATATGAATGATGAAATTTGATTAATTGTGACATGTGAATGAAGAAATTTGATTAATTGTGACATGTGAATGATGACATTTGATTAATTGTGACATGTGAATGATGAAATTTGATTAATTGTGACATGTGAATGAAGAAATTTGATTAATTGTGACATGTGAATGATGACATTTGATTAATTGTGACATGTGAATGATGAAATGTGCTTAATTATGACATGTGAATGATGAAATTTGCTTAATTGTGATATAGGAGTGATGAAATTTGCTTAATTATGACTTGTGAGCGATGAAATTTGCTTAATTATGACTTGTGAATGATGAAATTTGCTTAATTATGACTTGTGAGCGATGAAATTAGCTTAATTGTGACTTATGAGTGATGAAATTTGCTTAATTATGACTTGTGAATGATGAAATTAGCTTAATTGTGACTTATGAATCATGACATTTGATTAATTGTGACTTGTGAATGATGAAATTTGCTTAATTGTGACTTATGAATGATGAAATTAGCTTAATTGTGACTTATGAATGATGAAATTTGCTTAATTGTGACTTATGAATCATGACATTTGATTAATTGTGACTTGTGAATGATGAAATTTTCTTAATTGTGACATGTGAGTGATGAAATTTGCTTAATTATGACATGTGAATGATGAAATTAGCTTAATTGTGACTTGTGAATGATGAAATTTGCTTAATTGTGACTTGTGAATGATGAAATTTGATTAATTGTGACTTATGAATGATGAAATTTGATTAATTGTGACTTATGAATGATGAAATTTTCTTAATTGTGACATGTGAGTGATGAAATTACCTTAATTGTGACTTGTGAATGATGAAATTTGCTTAATTGTGACTTGTGAATGATGAAATTTGATTAATTGTGACTTATGAATGATGAAATTTGATTAATTGAGACATGTGAATGATGACATTTGATTAATTGTGACTTATGAAAGATGAAATTTGATTAATTGTGACTTATGAATGATGAAATTTGCTTAATTGTGACATGTGAATGATGACATTTGATTAATTGTGACATATGAAAGATGAAATTTGATTAATTGTGACTTATGAATGATGAAATTTGCTTAATTGTGACATGTGAATGATGACATTTGATTAATTGTGACTTATGAAAGATGAAATTTGATTAATTGTGACTTATGAATGATGAAATTAGCTTAATTGTGACTTGTGAATGATGAAATTTGCTTAATTGTGACATGTGAATGATGAAATTTGCTTAATTGTGACATGTGAATGATGACATTTGATTAATTGTGACTTATGAAAGATGAAATTTGATTAATTGTGACTTATGAATGATGAAATTTGCTTAATTGTGACTTGTGAATGATGAAATTTGCTTAATTGTGACTTGTGAATGATGAAAATTGCTTAATTTTGACATATGAATGATGAAATTTGCTTAATTTTGACATATGAATGATGAAATTTGCTTAATTATGACTTGTGAATGAGGAAAATTGCTTAATTTTGACATATGAATGATGAAATTTGCTTAATTTTGACATATGAATGATGAAATTTGCTTAATTATGACTTGTGAATGATGAAATTTGCTTAATTATGACATGTGAATGATGAAATTTGCTTAATTATGACTTGTGAATGATGAAATTTGCTTAATTGTGACATGTGAATGATGAAATTTGCTTAATTGTGACATGTGAATGATGAAATTTGCTTAATTGTGACATGTGAATGATGACATTTGATTAATTGTGACTTATGAAAGATGAAATTTGATTAATTGTGACTTATGAATGATGAAATTTGCTTAATTGTGACTTGTGAATGATGAAATTTGCTTAATTGTGACTTGTGAATGATGAAAATTGCTTAATTTTGACATATGAATGATGAAATTTGCTTAATTTTGACATATGAATGATGAAATTTGCTTAATTGTGACATATGAATGATGAAATTTGATTAATTGTGACTTATGAATGATGAAATTTGATTAATTGTGACTTATGAATGATGAAATTTGATTAATTGTGACTTATGAATGATGAAATTTGCTTAATTGTGACATGTGAATGATGACATTTGATTAATTGTGACTTATGAAAGATGAAATTTGATTAATTGTGACTTATGAATGATGAAATTAGCTTAATTGTGACTTGTGAATGATGAAATTTGCTTAATTGTGACATGTGAATGATGAAATTTGCTTAATTGTGACATGTGAATGATGACATTTGATTAATTGTGACTTATGAAAGATGAAATTTGATTAATTGTGACTTATGAATGATGAAATTTGCTTAATTGTGACTTGTGAATGATGAAATTTGCTTAATTGTGACTTGTGAATGATGAAAATTGCTTAATTTTGACATATGAATGATGAAATTTGCTTAATTTTGACATATGAATGATGAAATTTGCTTAATTATGACTTGTGAATGAGGAAAATTGCTTAATTTTGACATATGAATGATGAAATTTGCTTAATTTTGACATATGAATGATGAAATTTGCTTAATTATGACTTGTGAATGATGAAATTTGCTTAATTATGACATGTGAATGATGAAATTTGCTTAATTATGACTTGTGAATGATGAAATTTGCTTAATTGTGACATGTGAATGATGAAATTTGCTTAATTGTGACATGTGAATGATGAAATTTGCTTAATTGTGACATGTGAATGATGACATTTGATTAATTGTGACTTATGAAAGATGAAATTTGATTAATTGTGACTTATGAATGATGAAATTTGCTTAATTGTGACTTGTGAATGATGAAATTTGCTTAATTGTGACTTGTGAATGATGAAAATTGCTTAATTTTGACATATGAATGATGAAATTTGCTTAATTTTGACATATGAATGATGAAATTTGCTTAATTGTGACATATGAATGATGAAATTTGATTAATTGTGACTTATGAATGATGAAATTTGATTAATTGTGACTTATGAATGATGAAATTTGATTAATTGTGACTTATGAATGATGAAATTTGCTTAATTATGACTTGTGAATGATGAAATTTGCTTAATTATGACTTGTGAGCGATGAAATTAGCTTAATTGTGACTTATGAGTGATGAAATTAGCTTAATTGTGACTTGTGAATGATGAAATTTGATTAATTGTGACTTATGAATGATGAAATTAGCTTAATTGTGACTTGTGAATGATGAAATTTGATTAATTGTGACTTATGAATGATGAAATTAGCTTAATTGTGACTTGTGAATGATGAAATTTGATTAATTGTGACTTATGAATGATGAAATTTGCTTAATTGTGACTTGTGAATGATGAAATTTGCTTAATTGTGACATGTGAATGATGAAATTTGATTAATTGTGACATGTGAATGATGAAATTTGCTTAATTGTGACATATGAATGATGAAATTTGATTAATTGTGACTTATGAATGATGAAATTTTCTTAATTGTGACATGTGAGTGATGAAATTTGATTAATTGTGACATGTGAATGATGAAATTTGATTAATTGTGACTTATGAATGATGAAATTTGATTAATTGTGACTTATGAATGATGAAATTTTCTTAATTGTGACATGTGAGTGATGAAATTTGCTTAATTATGACATGTGAATGATGAAATTAGCTTAATTGTGACATGTGAATGATGACATTTGATTAATTATGACATATGAATGATGACATTTGATTAATTGTGACATGTGAATGAAGAAATTTGATTAATTGTGACATGTGAATGATGACATTTGATTAATTGTGACATGTGAATGATGACATTTGATTAATTATGACATATGAATGATGACATTTGATTAATTGTGACATATGAATGATGAAATTTGCTTAATTGTGACATATGAATGATGAAATTTGATTAATTGTGACATGTGAGTGATGACATTTGATTAATTGTGACATATGAATGATGAAATTTGATTAATTGTGACATGTGAGTGATGACATTTGATTAATTGTGACACATGAATGATGAAATTTGATTAATTGTGACATGTGAATGAAGAAATTTGATTAATTGTGACATATGAATGATGAAATTTGATTAATTGTGACATGTGAATGAAGAAATTTGATTAATTGTGACATGTGAATGATGACATTTGATTAATTGTGACATGTGAATGATGAAATTTGATTAATTGTGACATGTGAATGATGAAATGTGCTTAATTATGACATGTGAATGATGAAATTTGCTTAATTGTGATATAGGAGTGATGAAATTTGCTTAATTATGACTTGTGAGCGATGAAATTTGCTTAATTATGACTTGTGAATGATGAAATTTGCTTAATTATGACTTGTGAGCGATGAAATTAGCTTAATTGTGACTTATGAGTGATGAAATTTGCTTAATTATGACTTGTGAATGATGAAATTAGCTTAATTGTGACTTATGAATCATGACATTTGATTAATTGTGACTTGTGAATGATGAAATTTGATTAATTGTGTCTTATGAATGATGAAATTTGCTTAATTGTGACTTGTGAATGATGAAATTTGCTTAATTGTGACATGTGAATGATGAAATTTGATTAATTGTGACATGTGAATGATGAAATTTGATTAATTGTGACTTATGAATGATGAAATTAGCTTAATTGTGACTTGTGAATGATGAAATTTGATTAATTGTGACTTATGAATGATGAAATTAGCTTAATTGTGACTTGTGAATGATGAAATTTGATTAATTGTGACTTATGAATGATGAAATTTGCTTAATTGTGACTTGTGAATGATGAAATTTGCTTAATTGTGACATGTGAATGATGAAATTTGATTAATTGTGACATGTGAATGATGAAATTTGCTTAATTGTGACTTATGAATGATGAAATTTGATTAATTGTGACTTATGAATGATGAAATTTTCTTAATTGTGACATGTGAGTGATGAAATTTGATTAATTGTGACATGTGAATGATGAAATTTGATTAATTGTGACTTATGAATGATGAAATTTGATTAATTGTGACATATGAATGATGAAATTTGATTAATTGTGACATGTGAATGAAGAAATTTGATTAATTGTGACATGTGAATGATGACATTTGATTAATTGTGACATGTGAATGATGAAATTTGATTAATTGTGACATGTGAATGATGAAATGTGCTTAATTATGACATGTGAATGATGAAATTTGCTTAATTGTGATATAGGAGTGATGAAATTTGCTTAATTATGACTTGTGAGCGATGAAATTTGCTTAATTATGACTTGTGAATGATGAAATTTGCTTAATTATGACTTGTGAGCGATGAAATTAGCTTAATTGTGACTTATGAGTGATGAAATTTGCTTAATTATGACTTGTGAATGATGAAATTAGCTTAATTGTGACTTATGAATCATGACATTTGATTAATTGTGACTTGTGAATGATGAAATTTGATTAATTGTGACTTATGAATGATGAAATTTGCTTAATTGTGACTTGTGAATGATGAAATTTGCTTAATTGTGACATGTGAATGATGAAATTTGATTAATTGTGACATGTGAATGATGAAATTTGATTAATTGTGACTTATGAATGATGAAATTAGCTTAATTGTGACTTGTGAATGATGAAATTTGATTAATTGTGACTTATGAATGATGAAATTAGCTTAATTGTGACTTGTGAATGATGAAATTTGATTAATTGTGACTTATGAATGATGAAATTTGCTTAATTGTGACTTGTGAATGATGAAATTTGCTTAATTGTGACATGTGAATGATGAAATTTGATTAATTGTGACATGTGAATGATGAAATTTGCTTAATTGTGACTTATGAATGATGAAATTTGATTAATTGTGACTTATGAATGATGAAATTTTCTTAATTGTGACATGTGAGTGATGAAATTTGATTAATTGTGACATGTGAATGATGAAATTTGATTAATTGTGACTTATGAATGATGAAATTTGATTAATTGTGACTTATGAATGATGAAATTTTCTTAATTGTGACATGTGAGTGATGAAATTTGCTTAATTATGACATGTGAATGATGAAATTAGCTTAATTGTGACTTGTGAATGATGAAATTTGCTTAATTGTGACTTGTGAATGATGAAATTTGATTAATTGTGACTTATGAATGATGAAATTTGATTAATTGTAACTTATGAATGATGAAATTTTCTTAATTGTGACATGTGAGTGATGAAATTACCTTAATTGTGACTTGTGAATGATGAAATTTGCTTAATTGTGACTTGTGAATGATGAAATTTGATTAATTGTGACTTATGAATGATGAAATTTGATTAATTGAGACATGTGAATGATGACATTTGATTAATTGTGACTTATGAAAGATGAAATTTGATTAATTGTGACTTATGAATGATGAAATTTGCTTAATTGTGACATGTGAATGATGACATTTGATTAATTGTGACATATGAAAGATGAAATTTGATTAATTGTGACTTATGAATGATGAAATTTGCTTAATTGTGACATGTGAATGATGACATTTGATTAATTGTGACTTATGAAAGATGAAATTTGATTAATTGTGACTTATGAATGATGAAATTAGCTTAATTGTGACTTGTGAATGATGAAATTTGCTTAATTGTGACATGTGAATGATGAAATTTGCTTAATTGTGACATGTGAATGATGACATTTGATTAATTGTGACTTATGAAAGATGAAATTTGATTAATTGTGACTTATGAATGATGAAATTTGCTTAATTGTGACTTGTGAATGATGAAATTTGCTTAATTGTGACTTGTGAATGATGAAAATTGCTTAATTTTGACATATGAATGATGAAATTTGCTTAATTTTGACACATGAATGATGAAATTTGCTTAATTATGACTTGTGAATGAGGAAAATTGCTTAATTTTGACATATGAATGATGAAATTTGCTTAATTTTGACATATGAATGATGAAATTTGCTTAATTATGACTTGTGAATGATGAAATTTGCTTAATTATGACATGTGAATGATGAAATTTGCTTAATTATGACTTGTGAATGATGAAATTTGCTTAATTGTGACATGTGAATGATGAAATTTGCTTAATTGTGACATGTGAATGATGAAATTTGCTTAATTGTGACATGTGAATGATGACATTTGATTAATTGTGACTTATGAAAGATGAAATTTGATTAATTGTGACTTATGAATGATGAAATTTGCTTAATTGTGACTTGTGAATGATGAAATTTGCTTAATTGTGACTTGTGAATGATGAAAATTGCTTAATTTTGACATATGAATGATGAAATTTGCTTAATTTTGACATATGAATGATGAAATTTGCTTAATTATGACTTGTGAATGATGAAAATTGCTTAATTTTGACATATGAATGATGAAATTTGCTTAATTTTGACATATGAATGATGAAATTTGCTTAATTGTGACATGTGAATGATGAAATTTGCTTAATTGTGACATGTGAATGATGAAATTTGCTTAATTGTGACATGTGAATGATGAAATTTGAATAATTGTGAGTTGCGAATGATGAAATTTGCTTAATTATGACATGAGAATGATGAAATTTGAATAATTGTTACTTGTGAATGATTAAATTTATTTATTTATGACATATGAATGATGAAATTTGCTTAATTGTGACATGTGAATGATGACATTTGATTAATTGTGACATGTGAATGATGAAATTTGATTAATTGTGACATTTGAATAATGAAATTTGATTAATTGTGATATATGAATGATGACATTTGATTAATTGTGACATGTGAATGATAAAATTTGCTTAATTGTGACCTATGAATGATGAAATTTGCTTAATTGTGACATGTGAATGAAGAAATTTGCTTAATTGTGACATGTGAATGAAGAAATTTGCTTAATTGTGACCTATGAATGATGAAATTTGCTTAATTGTGACATGTGAATGATGAAATTTGCTTAATTGTGACATGTGAATGAAGAAATTTGCTTAATTGTGACATGTGAATGATGAAATTTGCTTAATTGTGATATAGGAGTGATGAAATTTGCTTAATTATGACTTGTGAGCGATGAAATTTGCTTAATTATGACATATGAATGATGACATTTGCTTAATTGTGACATATGAATGATGACATTTGATTAATTGTGACTTGTGAATGATGAAATTTGCTTAATTGTGACTTATGAATGATGAAATTTGCTTAATTGTGACATGTGAATGATGAAATTTGATTAATTGTGACTTATGAATGATGAAATTTGATTAATTGTGACTTATGAATGATGAAATTTGATTAATTGTGACTTATGAATGATGATATTTGATTAATTGTCACCTATGATTGATGAAATTTGATTAATTGTGACATGTGAATGATGAAATTTGATTAATTGTGACTTATGAATGATGAAATTTGATTAATTGTGACTTATGAATGATGAAATTTGATTAATTGTGACATGTGAATGATGACATTTGATTAATTGTGACTTATGAAAGATGAAATTTGATTAATTGTGACTTATGAATGATGAAATTAGCTTAATTGTGACTTGTGAATGATGAAATTTGCTTAATTGTGACATGTGAATGATGAAATTTGCTTAATTGTGACATGTGAATGATGACATTTGATTAATTGTGACTTATGAAAGATGAAATTTGATTAATTGTGACTTATGAATGATGAAATTTGCTTAATTGTGACTTGTGAATGATGAAATTTGCTTAATTGTGACTTGTGAATGATGAAAATTGCTTAATTTTGACATATGAATGATGAAATTTGCTTAATTTTGACACATGAATGATGAAATTTGCTTAATTATGACTTGTGAATGAGGAAAATTGCTTAATTTTGACATATGAATGATGAAATTTGCTTAATTTTGACATATGAATGATGAAATTTGCTTAATTATGACTTGTGAATGATGAAATTTGCTTAATTATGACATGTGAATGATGAAATTTGCTTAATTATGACATGTGAATGATGAAATTTGCTTAATTGTGACATGTGAATGATGAAATTTGCTTAATTGTGACATGTGAATGATGAAATTTGCTTAATTGTGACATGTGAATGATGACATTTGATTAATTGTGACTTATGAAAGATGAAATTTGATTAATTGTGACTTATGAATGATGAAATTTGCTTAATTGTGACTTGTGAATGATGAAATTTGCTTAATTGTGACTTGTGAATGATGAAAATTGCTTAATTTTGACATATGAATGATGAAATTTGCTTAATTTTGACATATGAATGATGAAATTTGCTTAATTATGACTTGTGAATGATGAAAATTGCTTAATTTTGACATATGAATGATGAAATTTGCTTAATTTTGACATATGAATGATGAAATTTGCTTAATTGTGACATGTGAATGATGAAATTTGCTTAATTGTGACATGTGAATGATGAAATTTGCTTAATTGTGACATGTGAATGATGAAATTTGAATAATTGTGAGTTGCGAATGATGAAATTTGCTTAATTATGACATGAGAATGATGAAATTTGAATAATTGTTACTTGTGAATGATTAAATTTATTTATTTATGACATATGAATGATGAAATTTGCTTAATTGTGACATGTGAATGATGACATTTGATTAATTGTGACATGTGAATGATGAAATTTGATTAATTGTGACATTTGAATAATGAAATTTGATTAATTGTGATATATGAATGATGACATTTGATTAATTGTGACATGTGAATGATAAAATTTGCTTAATTGTGACCTATGAATGATGAAATTTGCTTAATTGTGACATGTGAATGAAGAAATTTGCTTAATTGTGACATGTGAATGAAGAAATTTGCTTAATTGTGACCTATGAATGATGAAATTTGCTTAATTGTGACATGTGAATGATGAAATTTGCTTAATTGTGACATGTGAATGAAGAAATTTGCTTAATTGTGACATGTGAATGATGAAATTTGCTTAATTGTGATATAGGAGTGATGAAATTTGCTTAATTATGACTTGTGAGCGATGAAATTTGCTTAATTATGACATATGAATGATGACATTTGCTTAATTGTGACATATGAATGATGACATTTGATTAATTGTGACTTGTGAATGATGAAATTTGCTTAATTGTGACTTATGAATGATGAAATTTGCTTAATTGTGACATGTGAATGATGAAATTTGATTAATTGTGACTTATGAATGATGAAATTTGATTAATTGTGACTTATGAATGATGAAATTTGATTAATTGTGACTTATGAATGATGATATTTGATTAATTGTCACCTATGATTGATGAAATTTGATTAATTGTGACATGTGAATGATGAAATTTGATTAATTGTGACTTATGAATGATGAAATTTGATTAATTGTGACTTATGAATGATGAAATTTGATTAATTGTGACTTATGAATGATGATATTTGATTAATTGTCACCTATGATTGATGAAATTTGATTAATTGTGACATGTGAATGATGAAATTTGATTAATTGTGACATATGAATGATGACATTTGCATAATTGAGACTTGTGAGCGATGAAATTTGCTTAATTATGACTTGTGAATGATGAAATTTGCTTAATTGTGACATGTGAATGATGAAATTTGCTTAATTATGACATATGAATGATGAAATTTGCTTAATTATGACTTGTGAATGATGAAAATTGCTTAATTGTGACATGTGAATGATGACATTTGATTAATTGTGACTTATGAAAGATGAAATTTGATTAATTGTGACTTATGAATGATGAAATTAGCTTAATTGTGACTTGTGAATGATGAAATTTGCTTAATTGTGACATGTGAATGATGAAATTTGCTTAATTGTGACATGTGAATGATGACATTTGATTAATTGTGACTTATGAAAGATGAAATTTGATTAATTGTGACATATGAATGATGAAATTTGCTTAATTGTGACTTGTGAATGATGAAATTTGCTTAATTGTGACTTGTGAATGATGAAAATTGCTTAATTTTGACATATGAATGATGAAATTTGCTTAATTTTGACATATGAATGATGAAATTTGCTTAATTATGACTTGTGAATGATGAAAATTGCTTAATTTTGACATATGAATGATGAAATTTGCTTAATTTTGACATATGAATGATGAAATTTGCTTAATTATGACTTGTGAATGATGAAATTTGCTTAATTATGACATGTGAATGATGAAATTTGCTTAATTATGACTTGTGAATGATGAAATTTGCTTAATTGTGACATGTGAATGATGAAATTTGCTTAATTGTGACATGTGAATGATGAAATTTGCTTAATTGTGACATGTGAATGATGACATTTGATTAATTGTGACTTATGAAAGATGAAATTTGATTAATTGTGACTTATGAATGATGAAATTTGCTTAATTGTGACTTGTGAATGATGAAATTTGCTTAATTGTGACTTGTGAATGATGAAAATTGCTTAATTTTGACATATGAATGATGAAATTTGCTTAATTTTGACATATGAATGATGAAATTTGCTTAATTATGACTTGTGAATGATGAAAATTGCTTAATTTTGACATATGAATGATGAAATTTGCTTAATTTTGACATATGAATGATGAAATTTGCTTAATTGTGACATGTGAATGATGAAATTTGATTAATTGTGACATGTGAATGATGAAATTTGCTTAATTGTGACATGTGAATGATGAAATTTGAATAATTGTGAGTTGCGAATGATGAAATTTGCTTAATTATGACATGAGAATGATGAAATTTGAATAATTGTTACTTGTGAATGATTAAATTTATTTATTTATGACATATGAATGATGAAATTTGCTTAATTGTGACATGTGAATGATGACATTTGATTAATTGTGACATGTGAATGATGAAATTTGATTAATTGTGACATTTGAATAATGAAATTTGATTAATTGTGATATATGAATGATGACATTTGATTAATTGTGACATGTGAATGATAAAATTTGCTTAATTGTGACCTATGAATGATGAAATTTGCTTAATTGTGACATGTGAATGAAGAAATTTGCTTAATTGTGACATGTAAATGAAGAAATTTGCTTAATTGTGACCTATGAATGATGAAATTTGCTTAATTGTGACATGTGAATGATGAAATTTGCTTAATGGTGACATGTGAATGAAGAAATTTGCTTAATTGTGACATGTGAATGATGAAATTTGCTTAATTGTGATATAGGAGTGATGAAATTTGCTTAATTATGACTTGTGAGCGATGAAATTTGCTTAATTATGACATGAATGATGACATTTGCTTAATTGTGACATATGAATGATGACATTTGATTAATTGTGACTTGTGAATGATGAAATTTGCTTAATTGTGACGTATGAATGATGAAATTTGCTTAATTGTGACATGTGAATGATGAAATTTGATTAATTGTGACTTATGAATGATGAAATTTGATTAATTGTGACTTATGAATGATGAAATTTGATTAATTGTGACTTATGAATGATGATATTTGATTAATTGTCACCTATGATTGATGAAATTTGATTAATTGTGACATGTGAATGATGAAATTTGATTAATTGTGACTTATGAATGATGAAATTTGATTAATTGTGACTTATGAATGATGAAATTTGATTAATTGTGACTTATGAATGATGATATTTGATTAATTGTCACCTATGATTGATGAAATTTGATTAATTGTGACATGTGAATGATGAAATTTGATTAATTGTGACATATGAATGATGACATTTGCATAATTGAGACTTGTGAGCGATGAAATTTGCTTAATTATGACTTGTGAATGATGAAATTTGCTTAATTGTGACATGTGAATGATGAAATTTGCTTAATTATGACATGTGAATGATGAAATGTGCTTAATTGTGATATAGGAGTGCTGAAATTTGCTTAATTATGACTTGTGATTGATGAAATTTGCTTAATTGTGACATGTGAATGATGGAATTTGCATAATTGTGACTTGTGAATGATTAAATTTATTTATTTATGACATATGAATGACGAAATTTGCTTAATTGTGACATGTGAATGATGACATTTGATTAATTGTGACATGTGAATGATGAAATTTGATTAATTGTGACATTTGAATAATGAAATTTGATTAATTGTGACATATGAATGATGACATTTGATTAATTGTGACATGTGAATGAAGAAATTTGCTTAATTATGACATATGAATGATGACATTTGCTTAATTGTGACATATGAATGATGGCATTTGATTAATTGTGACTTGTGAATGATGAAATTTGCTTAATTGTGACTTATGAATGATGAAATTTGCTTAATTGTGACATGTGAATGATGAAATTTGATTAATTGTGACTTATGAATGATGAAATTTGATTAATTGTGACTTATGAATGATGAAATTTGATTAATTGTGACTTATGAATGATGATATTTGATTAATTGTCACCTATGATTGATGAAATTTGATTAATTGTGACATGTGAATGATGAAATTTGATTAATTGTGACTTATGAATGATGAAATTTGATTAATTGTGACTTATGAATGATGAAATTTGATTAATTGTGACTTATGAATGATGATATTTGATTAATTGTCACCTATGATTGATGAAATTTGATTAATTGTGACATGTGAATGATGAAATTTGATTTTTGTGACATATGAATGATGACATTTGCATAATTGAGACTTGTGAGCGATGAAATTTGCTTAATTATGACTTGTGAATGATGAAATTTGCTTAATTGTGACATGTGAATGATGAAATTTGCTTAATTATGACATGTGAATGATGAAATTTGCTTAATTGTGATATAGGAGTGCTGAAATTTGCTTAATTATGACTTGTGATTGATGAAATTTGCTTAATTGTGACATGTGAATGATGGAATTTGCATAATTGTGACTTGTGAATGATTAAATTTATTTATTTATGACATATGAATGACGAAATTTGCTTAATTGTGACATGTGAATGATGACATTTGATTAATTGTGACATGTGAATGATGAAATTTGATTAATTGTGACATTTGAATAATGAAATTTGATTAATTGTGACATATGAATGATGACATTTGATTAATTGTGACATGTGAATGAAGAAATTTGCTTAATTGTGACATTTGAATAATGAAATTTGATTAATTGTGATATATGAATGACTAAATTTGATTAATTGTGACATGTGAATGATAAAATTTGCTTAATTGTGACCTATGAATGATGAAATTTGCTTAATTGTGACATGTGAATGATGAAATTTGCTTAATTGTGAGAGGTGAATGATGGAATTTGCTTAATTGTGACGTGAATGATGAAATTTGCTTAATTGTGACTTGTGAGTGATGAAATGTGCTTAATTATGACTTGTGAATGATGACATTTGATTAATTGTGACTTATGAATGATGAAATTTGCTTAATTGTGACATATGAATGATGACATTTGCTTAATTGTGACATGTGAATGATGAAATTTGATTAATTGTGACTTATGAATGATGAAAATTTGCTTAATTGTGACATGTGAATGATGAAATTTGCTTAATTGTGACATGTGAATGATGAAATTTGATTAATTTGTGACATATGAATGATGACATTTGCTTAATTGTGACTTATGAATGATGAAATTTGCTTAATTGTGACATGTGAATGATGAAATTTGATTAATTGTGACATGTGAATGATGAAATTTGATTAATTGTGACATGTGAATGATGAAATTTGATTAATTGTGACTTATGAATGATGAAATTTGCTTAATTGTGACTTGTGAATGATGAAAATTGCTTAATTGTGACATGTGAATGATGAAATTTGCTTAATTGTGACTTGTGAATGATGACATTTGCTTAATTGTGACATATGAATGATGAAATTTGCTTAATTGTGACTTGTGAATGATGAAATTTGCTTAATTGTGACTTGTGAATGATGAAAATTGCTTAATTTTGACATATGAATGATGAAATTTGCTTAATTTTGACATATGAATGATGAAATTTGCTTAATTATGACTTGTGAATGATGAAAATTGCTTAATTTTGACATATGAATGATGAAATTTGCTTAATTTTGACATATGAATGATGAAATTTGCTTAATTATGACTTGTGAATGATGAAATTTGCTTAATTATGACATGTGAATGATGAAATTTGCTTAATTATGACTTGTGAATGATGAAATTTGCTTAATTGTGACATGTGAATGATGAAATTTGCTTAATTGTGAAATGTGAATGATGAAATTTGCTTAATTGTGACATGTGAATGATGACATTTGATTAATTGTGACTTATGAAAGATGAAATTTGATTAATTGTGACTTATGAATGATGAAATTTGCTTAATTGTGACTTGTGAATGATGAAATTTGCTTAATTGTGACTTGTGAATGATGAAAATTGCTTAATTTTGACATATGAATGATGAAATTTGCTTAATTTTGACATATGAATGATGAAATTTGCTTAATTATGACTTGTGAATGATGAAAATTGCTTAATTTTGACATATGAATGATGAAATTTGCTTAATTTTGACATATGAATGATGAAATTTGAATAATTGTTACTTGTGAATGATTAAATTTGCTTAATTATGACATGAGAATGATGAAATTTGAATAATTGTTACTTGTGAATGATTAAATTTATTTATTTATGACATATGAATGATGAAATTTGCTTAATTGTGACAAGTGAATGATGACATTTGATTAATTGTGACATGTGAATGATGAAATTTGATTAATTGTGACATTTGAATAATGAAATTTGATTAATTGTGATATATGAATGATGACATTTGATTAATTGTGACATGTGAATGAAAAAATTTGCTTAATTGTGACCTATGAATGATGAAATTTGCTTAATTGTGACATGTGAATGAAGAAATTTGCTTAATTGTGACCTATGAATGATGAAATTTGCTTAATTGTGACATGTGAATGATGAAATTTGCTTAATTGTGACATGTGAATGAAGAAATTTGCTTAATTGTGACATGTGAATGATGAAATTTGCTTAATTGTGATATAGGAGTGATGAAATTTGCTTAATTATGACTTGTGAGCGATGAAATTTGCTTAATTATGACATATGAATGATGACATTTGCTTAATTGTGACATATGAATGATGACATTTGATTAATTGTGACTTGTGAATGATGAAATTTGCTTAATTGTGACTTATGAATGATGAAATTTGCTTAATTGTGACATGTAAATGATGAAATTTGATTAATTGTGACTTATGAATGATGAAATTTGATTAATTGTGACTTATGAATGATGATATTTGATTAATTGTCACCTATGATTGATGAAATTTGATTAATTGTGACATGTGAATGATGAAATTTGATTAATTGTGACTTATGAATGATGAAATTTGATTAATTGTGACTTATGAATGATGAAATTTGATTAATTGTGACTTATGAATGATGAAATTTGCTTAATTGTGACATGTAAATGATGAAATTTGATTAATTGTGACTTATGAATGATGAAATTTGATTAATTGTGACTTATGAATGATGATATTTGATTAATTGTCACCTATGATTGATGAAATTTGATTAATTGTGACATGTGAATGATGAAATTTGATTAATTGTGACTTATGAATGATGAAATTTGATTAATTGTGACTTATGAATGATGAAATTTGATTAATTGTGACTTATGAATGATGATATTTGATTAATTGTCACCTATGATTGATGAAATTTGCTTAATTGTGACATGTGAATGATGAAATTTGATTAATTGTGACATATGAATGATGACATTTGCATAATTGATACTTGTGAGCGATGAAATTTGCTTAATTATGACTTGTGAATGATGAAATTTGCTTAATTGTGACATGTGAATGATGAAATCAGCTTAATTATGACATGTGAATGATGAAATTTGCTTAATTATGACTTGTGATTGATGAAATTTGCTTAATTGTGACATGTGAATGATGGAATTTGCATAATTGTGACTTGTGAATGATTAAATTTATTTATTTATGACATATGAATGACGAAATTTGCTTACTTGTGACATGTGAATGATGACATTTGATTAATTGTGACATGTGAATGATGAAATTTGATTAATTGTGACATTTGAATAATGAAATTTGATTAATTGTGACATATGAATGATGACATTTGATTAATTGTGACATGTGAATGAAGAAATTTGCTTAATTGTGACATTTGAATAATGAAATTTGATTAATTGTGATATATGAATGACTAAATTTGATTAATTGTGACATGTGAATGATAAAATTTGCGTAATTGTGACCTATGAATGATGAAATTTGCTTAATTGTGACATGTGAATGATGAAATTTGCTTAATTGTGAGAGGTGAATGATGAAATTTGCTTAATTGTGACATGTGAATGATGAAATTTGCTTAATTGTGACTTATGAATGATGAAATTTGATTAATTATGACATATGAATGATGAAATTTGCTTAATTGTGACATGTGAATGATGAAATTTGCTTAATTGTGAGAGGTGAATGATGAAATTTGCTTAATTGTGACATGTGATTGATGAAATTTGCTTAATTGTGACATGTGAATGATGAAATTTGCTTAATTGTGACATATGAATGATGAAATTTGCATAATTGTGACATGTGAGCGATGAAATTTGCTTAATTATGACTTGTGAATGATGAAATCTGCTTAATTATGACATGTGAATGATGAAATTTGCTTAATTGTGATATAGGAGTGATGAAATTTGCTTAATTATGACTTGTGAGCGATGAAATTTGCTTAATTATGACATATGAATGATGACATTTGCTTAATTGTGACATATGAATGATGGCATTTGATTAATTGTGACTTGTGAATGATGAAATTTGCTTAATTGTGACTTATGAATCATGAAATTTGCTTAATTGTGACATGTGAATGATGAAATTTGATTAATTGTGACTTATGAATGATGAAATTTGATTAATTGTGACTTATGAATGATGAAATTTGATTAATTGTGACTTATGAATGATGATATTTGATTAATTGTCACCTATGATTGATGAAATTTGATTAATTGTGACATGTGAATGATGAAATTTGATTAATTGTGACTTATGAATGATGAAATTTGATTAATTGTGACTTATGAATGATGAAATTTGATTAATTGTGACTTATGAATGATGATATTTGATTAATTGTCACCTATGATTGATGAAATTTGATTAATTGTGACATGTGAATGATGAAATTTGATTAATTGTGACATATGAATGATGACATTTGCATAATTGAGACTTGTGAGCGATGAAATTTGCTTAATAATGACTTGTGAATGATGAAATTTGCTTAATTGTGACATGTGAATGATGAAATTTGCTTAATTATGACATGTGAATGATGAAATTTGCTTAATTGTGATATAGGAGTGCTGAAATTTGCTTAATTATGACTTGTGATTGATGAAATTTGCTTAATTGTGACATGTGAATGATGGAATTTGCATAATTGTGACTTGTGAATGATTAAATTTATTTATTTATGACATATGAATGACGAAATTTGCTTAATTGTGACATGTGAATGATGACATTTGATTAATTGTGACATGTGAATGATGAAATTTGATTAATTGTGATATTTGAATAATGAAATTTGATTAATTGTGACATATGAATGATGACATTTGATTAATTGTGACATGTGAATGAAGAAATTTGCTTAATTGTGACATTTGAATAATGAAATTTGATTAATTGTGATATATGAATGACTAAATTTGATTAATTGTGACATGTGAATGATAAAATTTGCTTAATTGTGACCTATGAATGATGAAATTTGCTTAATTGTGACATGTGAATGATGAAATTTGCTTAATTGTGAGAGGTGAATGATGGAATTTGCTTAATTGTGACATGTGAATGATGAAATTTGCTTAATTGTGACTTGTGAGCGATGAAATTTGCTTAATTATGACTTGTGAATGATGACATTTGATTAATTGTGACTTATGAATGATGACATTTGCTTAATTGTGACATGTGAATGATGAAATTTGATTAATTGTGACTTATGAATGATGAAATTTGATTAATTGTGACATATGAATGATGACATTTGCTTAATTGTGACATGTGAATGATGAAATTTGATTAATTGTGACATGTGAATGATGAAATTTGATTAATTTGTGACATATGAATGATGACATTTGCTTAATTGTGACTTATGAATGATGAAATTTGATTAATTGTGACTTATGAATGATGACATTTGCTTAATTGTGACATGTGAATGATGAAATTTGCTTAATTGTGACTTGTGAATGATGAAATTTGCTTAATTGTGACTTATGAATGATGAAATTAGCTTAATTGTGACATATGAATGATGACATTTGCTTAATTGTGACTTATGAATGATGAAATTTGCTTAATTATGACATGTGAATGATGACATTTGATTAATTGTGACTTATGAATGATGAAATTTGATTAATTGTGACTTATGAATGATGAAATTTGATTAATTGTGACTTATGAATGATGAAATTTGATTAATTGTGACTTATGAATGATGAAATTTGATTAATTGTGACTTATGAATGATGAAATTTGATTAATTGTGACTTATGAATGATGACATTTGATTAATTGTGACATATGAATGATGAAATTTGATTAATTGTGACTTATGAATGATGAAATTTGATTAATTGTGACTTATGAATGATGAAATTTGATTAATTGTGACTTGTGAATGATGAAATTTGATTAATTGTGACATATGAATGATGACATTTGATTAATTGTGACATATGAATGATGACATTTGCTTAATTGTGACTTATGAATGATGAAATTTGATTAATTGTGACTTATGAATGATGAAATTTGATTAATTGTGACTTATGAATGATGAAATTTGATTAATTGTGACTTATGAATGATGAAATTTGATTAATTTGTGACATATGAATGAGGAAATTTGCTTAATTGTGACTTATGAATGATGACATTTGCTTAATTGTGACATGTGAATGATGAAATTTGCTTAATTGTGACTTGTGAATGATGAAATTTGCTTAATTGTGACTTATGAATGATGAAATTAGCTTAATTGTGACATATGAATGATGACATTTGCTTAATTGTGACATGTGAATGATGAAATTTGATTAATTGTGACTTATGAATGATGAAATTTGATTAATTGTGACATATGAATGATGACATTTGCTTAATTGTGACATGTGAATGATGAAATTTGATTAATTGTGACATGTGAATGATGAAATTTGATTAATTTGTGACATATGAATGATGACATTTGCTTAATTGTGACTTATGAATGATGAAATTTGATTAATTGTGACTTATGAATGATGACATTTGCTTAATTGTGACATGTGAATGATGAAATTTGCTTAATTGTGACTTGTGAATGATGAAATTAGCTTAATTGTGACTTATGAATGATGAAATTAGCTTAATTGTGACATATGAATGATGACATTTGCTTAATTGTGACTTATGAATGATGAAATTTGCTTAATTATGACATGTGAATGATGACATTTGATTAATTGTGACTTATGAATGATGAAATTTGATTAATTGTGACTTATGAATGATGAAATTTGATTAATTGTGACTTATGAATGATGAAATTTGATTAATTGTGACTTATGAATGATGAAATTTGATTAATTGTGACTTATGAATGATGAAATTTGATTAATTGTGACTTATGAATGATGACATTTGATTAATTGTGACTTATGAATGATGAAATTTGATTAATTGTGACTTATGAATGATGAAATTTGATTAATTGTGACTTATGAATGATGAAATTTGATTAATTGTGACTTGTGAATGATGAAATTTGATTAATTGTGACATATGAATGATGACATTTGATTAATTGTGACATATGAATGATGACATTTGCTTAATTGTGACATGTGAATGATGACATTTGATTAATTGTGACTTATGAATGATGAAATTTGATTAATTGTGACTTATGAATGATGAAATTTGATTAATTGTGACTTATGAATGATGAAATTTGATTAATTGTGACTTGTGAATGATGAAATTTGATTAATTGTGACATATGAATGATGACATTTGATTAATTGTGACATATGAATGATGACATTTGCTTAATTGTGACATGTGAATGATGACATTTGATTAATTGTGACTTATGAATGATGAAATTTGATTAATTGTGACTTATTAATGATGAAATTTGATTAATTGTGACATATGAATGATGAAATTTGATTAATTGTGACTTATGAATGATGAAATTTGATTAATTGTGACTTATGAATGATGAAATTTGATTAATTGTGACTTATGAATGATGAAATTTGATTAATTGTGACTTATGAATGATGAAATTTGATTAATTGTGACTTATGAATGATGAAATTTGATTAATTGTGACTTATGAATGATGAAATTTGATTAATTGTGACTTATGAATGATGAAATTTGATTAATTGTGACTTGTGAATGATGAAATTTGCTTAATTGTGACTTATGAATGATGAAATTTGATTAATTTGTGACATATGAATGAGGAAATTTGCTTAATTGTGACTTGTGAATGATGAAATTTGCTTAATTGTGACATGTGAATGATGACATTTGATTAATTGTGACATGTGAATGATGAAATTTGCATAATTGTGACATATGAATGATGAAATTTGCATAATTGTGACTTGTGAATGATGAAATTTGATTAATTGTGACTTATGAATGAGGAAATTAGCTTAATTGTGACTTGTGAATGATGAAATTTGCTTAATTGTGACATGTGAATGATGAAATTTGCTTAATTGTGACTTGTGAATGATGAAATTTGCTTAATTGTGACTTGTGAAAGATGAAATTTGCTTAATTGTGACTTGTGAAAGATGAAATTTGATTAATTGTGACATGTGAAAGATGAAATTTGATTAATTGTGACTTGTGAATGATGAAATTTGCTTAATTGTGACTTGTGAATGATGAAATTTGCATAATTGTGACTTGTGAATGATGAAATTTGATTAATTGTGACTTATGAATGATGAAATTTGATTAATTTGTGACATATGAATGAGGAAATTTGCTTAATTGTGACATATGAATGATGACATTTGATTAATTATGACATGTGAATGATGAAATTTGCTTAATTGTGACTTGTGAATGATGAAATTTGCTTAATTGTGACTTGTGAATGATGAAATTTGCTTAATTGTGACTTGTGAATGATGAAATTTGCTTAATTGTGACATATGAATGATGAAATTTGCATAATTGTGACTTGTGAATGATGACATTTGCTTAATTGTGACATGTGAATGATGAAATTTGATTAATTGTGACTTATGAATGATGAAATTTGCTTAATTGTGACTTGTGAATGATGAAATTTGCTTAATTGTGACATGTGAATGATGAAATTTGATTAATTGTGACTTGTGAATGATGAAATTTGCTTAATTGTGACTTGTGAATGATGAAATTGGCATAATTGTGACTTGTGAATGATGAAATTTGCTTAATTGTGACTTGTGAATGATGAAATTTGCTTAATTGTGACTTGTGAATGATGAAATTTGCTTAATTGTGACTTGTGAATGATGAAATTTGCTTAATTGTGACTTGTGAATGATGAAATTTGCATAATTGTGACTTGTGAATGATGAAATTTGCTTAATTGTGACTTGTGAATGATGAAATTTGCTTAATTGTGACTTGTGAATGATGAAATTTGCTTAATTGTGACTTGTGAATGATGAAATTTGCATAATTGTGACATATGAATGATGAAATTAGCTTAATTGTGACTTATGAATGATGACATTTGATTAATTGTGACTTGTGAATGATGAAATTTGAATAATTGATAATGTATACGTGTGTTCATTATTCCAGGCTATTTCAGTGCACAAGCCAACAAGCAGGTAGATACCATCTGGCGTGGTATGATTTCTTTGAATTATATTTGTATCAAGGTCCGTTTCCAGGCCCTCTACCATGTGGTAGTTGACACACTGACCAAAGCGATTGATTATTTCTACCACTTTCCTACTACCAGTTAAACACTTGAGAACAAATCACATGCACATCTATTTAGATGGCTTTGTTCACCATCTCGTTGTTACAACCACAATGCCATCTGATACAGATTTGACCACACTTTCAAACCTACCCGGTGTTGTGGATACACTGGATGCTGTATATAGTACTCTGAAGAAGTCTAAACGTAGGGAAGGAGATTCGTCCGGTTCTGAAGTTAGGGTTTCCGCTGTTATGTGTCTGGTGCACCTCCTCCTTATGCTGTATATTAAGAATAAGTGATCTGAGGTAGAAGGTTGTCTCGTTGACTGACATCTCGTCAAATCTTGCTCTGCGTATTGCTCAATCTTCGCGATATTCCTTGAGAATTCTCGCAGACAGATGACTGGCAGGATGCATGGATTCATTCATGCTTGCCATTTATCGCTTGTGAAGTGATGTTAGTAACTCAGTGCCTTGATTTTCTCTCAAGTTCATATTCATGTGTCCGTTCAGAGTATCAAATGCTGCTTTGTGAAATGTTATTTTGCCTGAGTGTTCATGTGATTTATGTCTGTTCTTTACTGCATTTGCTTTATTGAGATAATCCCTCCGACAAGAATATCTAACTTCCTTTGATATGAGGTTAATTCCAGATAGCCGTGAAAGCATACCATGATCGTCCGGTTTATTAGCGGCATCCTTGATGCTTTTTCAGATAGATCAATCTCAAGGTTCCCAATGGAGATATCTCCTTCTTTTCCCCACAAGACTTTGATACGGCCAGACAAAAGAGACAACTCTTTGCAAATATGCCCATAGAGCTGCTTTGGGGAACAATCTGCAAAACATGATCGTAAAACTGGTGTTTGACAGATGTGCTCGGAACATCTTCTGGCATTGGTTTGCGAACAGCTGTGAACTCTTTATAGCACTGTGTATGATAACTTATTGTCTCATCATAAATGGCAGGTAGTTTGATACTAAAATACTGAGAGCTGTTGTACGGTGCATGCCTTATGATGTCACATTGATTGATTATGTCCCATGATTCATTATCGAATGGCTTGATTTCTTCAGCAGATTTCCAACCAAGATGTAAAATGCAAGTCCACTTGGATGATGTCATAATCTATTCAACCGGAAAACGGACTTTTCACTAATCGGATAATCATCTAGTCTACACTATAATCCCTAAGCTACATAGTAGTACCTAGTCTACACGCTTATCCAATATACACGCTGATGCCTATGTTACACACCATTCGCTAATACACATACATGTACAGCGATTGCTCGCTGCAGACTACACTAATCTCGCCGGAATTACCATCTATAAATAGATATAAAACATGGTATTTTAATATAACCACAGAAAACTATCACTAACAATATCATTCTACCTTCTGACTAATAGTCCCGAGCATCAGACCGTTTAGTAAATAAAAGTCAAATAAAACCCTCTGAGCTCTGGGACTATAAGTTGTTTGGGGATAAATTCCGAAATCAGTATAAGGTATCGGTGTGTGAATGGCGTTTGTTGCTTGCCATGTAAGGGGGAAGTGGGTTACTGATTTATTTCCTACCTCGCAGGCACGACAGGTTACTGGGACTGTAAATTTGGCGAATCTTGCTTTCAGTGATTGTAGAATGTATGTATCTGTTAGCAGTCTGGCTTTCATGATTGCTCTTTTAGATCTCCTATTGTTGCCTGTACTGAGTCTCAAACTGGATGTGTAGCTCCAACTTGAGAGCATGCTGTGTTCAGGCAGAATAAAGTTAATCCCAAGTTCCAGGTTCGATCAATCCTGCAGGCTAGTGAATAGCTGTAGAAACATGCACAGTCTCGCAGTTTCTCGGTCAAGTCTCGCATAGTGTCTGTTCATCTTCTTACCAACGATTGTGCTCTGTATAAGTAAACTAATGTCCATGCATTTCAAATGGAATAATCGCAGTGTGACACCAAATTCGTAATATATGAAATTTCTGTAAACGGTTTAGGATAGAGAATCTTGCCCCAAATCAGATAAATCAAACGCCGAAGCTATCTGCACATCATGGAAATAGATGGCAGTATGCATGTTTGCAATAACAGCAGTGACGTTAATATGTGAGCTGACGATTTTATTTCATCACTTAGTAGGCGCATATGGTAGCTACGTATGCTCAAAATATCAAGCCTCTGCTAGCCCTAGAAATCTATGTTACTGCACTGTCGCCAAAAATTGCTTATTCAGTATTTTCGTGAACACTTGTTAATGGACCAAATGCATATTTGCAATATCAGACACGTTAATATGTTCATTAACGATTTTAGTTGATCACTCAATGAGCGCATATGCTATCTACATATGTGCCAAATTTCAACCGGCTGCCTGCCCTAGAAATATAAGTTACAACAATGTCCCTAACAATTGCCTATTTAGCATTTTCGAGGAACCTCTGAATGAACCTAAACTATTTTGGCGGTCCTGGTGTAAGCTATAGAATGATAGCACCCTGCCAAGTTTCAAGTAAGTCGGCGCAAAATCCTCGGAGAAAACGTGATTCAAATATCATAAATGTGCCCATACATTCCCTCCGGGACTAATTTCCAATGCATGTCCATTTACATAATTGAATTGCGATACGAAGATAGTAATATCTCGCTTGTGATATTCGAGTTCTGTAATTTGGTAAATCAAACAGCGAAACAATCGGCCTAGAATTGCGTCATTTATCAAGACAGTGCGCATATTTGGAATATTAGACACGTTAATATGTTCGCTAACGATTTAATTTGACCACTCACTGCGCGCATATGGTATCTACCTATGTGCAAAATTCTCACTGACTCCCCGGGAAGTATAAGTTACATCAATGTCTCTAACAATTACTTATTCAGCATTTTCGAGAAACAACTCAATATTTTGGAGGTCATGATGTGGGCTACATAATGCTAGATGCATCCCAAGTTTCAAGTTGGATGACCGAAAACCCTAGGAGAAAATGTGATTTAAACTTCAAAAATGTCCCCATACAACACCACCACCACCTATAGTTGACGCCGATCGCTTAATCTCACATGCTCAAAACTAACAAATTTTATATTAGAAACCTATTTTATGTCGGCCTGCCAATGTTCATTGTCAAATTCCATCAAGTAAAATAATTTAGTATGGCCGCCGAAATACTCATATTTCATTGGCCGACTGTGGCCATATTTTACAGATATCGATTTCCCTTTGGAACATTTCACTTGGTCCTATTGTCTTATGATATTGCCCAAATTTAATATAAATCGATCTAGTAGTCTCAGAGAAAAAGACCATTCACCATTCCGCATGTTATGAAGTCTTCAAAATGGCCGCTGGAGCCAAGGGTCAATCCAGTTCTCTTGCACGATTCTGATTCTGGTCCTAACCGAGATACTATATACCTACGCTCGCATCAATCGGCCTGGTAGTTTCGGAGATTTTTAATATCTGCAGACATAAATAACAGATTTATACGTCATCAATATGGCCGCCGAACAGCTAAGCCAATCAACGTCTCTTGAACAATGGACATTATATTATTAGTTTCAGATCTATTGACCTAGTGGTTTCTGAGGAAAACAATTTTGAAAATTTGAATTTTTTAAAGAAATCCAAGATGGCGCCGATACAATTAGCCAATCAGATTCATTCACGTTTAAGCACTAGTCTAGGTTAGTCCCTAGCATCATGTCGTGGTTCGTATTGTCAGGCATGCTCGTTTTAATGTTATTAAAAAATCTGTAGTGTACTCGCATTGTTACTCACATCACTGGAAGCTCCAAGTTAACAATAATCATCAATATGGTTTGAATATACAAAATTATTTGAATATACAAATTATACCCTAAATATATATCATTGACGGTACACTCCATCACCGCCGCCGCCGCATGCCCTCCACCGCCACCGCTGCCAACGTCACGACCAACACCACATCCGCCGACACCGCCTCCACCACCAACAACAACATCCCACCCACCACCACCACAACCACCACCTCCACCTCCAACAACAACAACAACAACAACAGCAACAACAACAACAACAGCAACAACAACAGCATCATCACCATCATCACCATCATCAACAACAACAACAACAACAACAACAACAACAACAACAACAACAACAACAACAACAACAACAACACCATCACCACCACCTCTACTATAGCCACCACCACCACCACCACCACCACCACCACCACCACCACCACCACCACCTCAATCCACCCACCACCGCCACCACTACCACGACCACCACTCCCACAACCACCACCACCTCTGCCGCAACCACCACCACCACTACCACCACAACCATTACAGCACAACCACGACCACCACCACACCACCACCACCATCACCACCACCACCACCACTATTACACCACCACCACCTCCCCTAACAACAACGCCGCCGCCAGCGCCACTGCCGCCGCAGTCATATTTATAGACACCTACCAATTTGACAGTATGGGGGAATGACAAGCGTACTGCGAAAGACATCTAAATAAGCGCTACCTCTGAGCAAAGGGTACAAACAGTTCCACATTTGTTGAGCATATCTGAAGAAAATTAGTGAAAGTATAAAATGAATGAAAATTTGCCACCTAAGCGCCATCCACTTAGGTACCGTTGATGCCATTTATCTAATCTCTCGATCGATCCCTGAACTCGCTGTCTATTAATTTCCAGAAAACTATACAGCTAAGCTGCGGAATATTTTATAACGAATATGACTGGGCGGTCATGTTAGTTTAAAAATAATCAACATCATGTTTATTAAATAGTAAAGACATACCATTCGTACAAAAAATACGCTTAGTCCGTCATCAATTATGCGTTCGTACTACGTCACTCATGACGTAATTTATTATGACCTCATCCTACAGGTCAAAAAGTTGATTATGCCATCATGTGATGGATGGATAATCTGGAAAGGTCCATCGGATCCCCCTATTGACAATAAGTTTGAGATCACGTGTGTTGTACTAACCTGCACTGACTTTCTGCGCGGCCAGGTATAATTCTGATAGAAGACGCACGTGTTCTGAGGATTAATCCGAAATCACCAACCGCCACAGTCATCGACAGCCCTGTTAGAACGTAAGATTAACACAAGTTATGATAGCTGATCTAACCATTTTATAAACCCAAGCCGTTCGAAAAAACCTTCTGTTTTGGTCTTGAGAAATGTCCATTTGCAGACAAAGAGAAGAGTACTTTTGAAAATCTAGAACTGGAATGGCTGGCCTGATTTTCGAGCAATTCAGTCGAGTGGCAAGCTTCCTGAAATAGTCTTCTTTTGGTCTAACAATTGATATTTTCTATGGTACAGTTGGTATTTTGAATGGATTTGTTGATTAACCCTTTCACGACGAAGTCAGCCAAAACCGGCCTCTATAGCGGTCTTGAGGAATGTCCATTTGAAGGCCAAGATAATACTATTTTTGAAAATCTACCACTGGAATGACTGGATCGATAACCGAGCCAGTCATTCCAGTAGTAAATTTTCAAAAATAGTATTCGCTTGGCCTGCAAATGGACATTCAATGAGTAAAAATTTTAATTTTTGGAACAAATTTAGTCATTTAAAAAAAATATTTTTATTGTTCTAAGAGACAATTGGGATTGAGTCACAAGATGTTCACAACTTAGTTACGATTCGCTCCCTACATAGATAGTATACAGTAATAATGGTGGCAGTGTAGTGTAGGTTCAGAAATATAAGTACATGTATTCAACTGGAAATG
Organism: Chaetoderma sp. LZ-2023a; assembly: GCA_034401795.1. Classification (NCBI taxonomy): domain Eukaryota; kingdom Metazoa; phylum Mollusca; class Caudofoveata; order Chaetodermatida; family Chaetodermatidae; genus Chaetoderma; species Chaetoderma sp. LZ-2023a. Next base: position 169,243,444 of record CM067372.1, on the reverse strand, counting down.
CACGAGAGAGATCCACTGCCAGTAGAGGGCAATGCCCGGGCTCCGACGTAAAATTCCCTAAAGGGTATCCCATACTGGCTCAGCGCTGCAGTCGCGTAGAAACTCACTCCAGCGCACCCCCAACCGCGCACACGCCAGCAGTGCTGCGCTAATGCTTTCAACTGTGGGATACGATGCGCCGGAGCGGTCCTCGATGCCGAAGAACCGCGTTAGGTCGGGACACCGCCCCGTTCACCTCCCCCCCCCTCCCCCCTAGTTCCGAGATCCACCAGGTGCGGTGCGGCGTTTAGTCATTAACGGGTTAAAGGGTTACAAATTGCATTTTGATCTTCCATAGGTAACAATTAAAATCCTAGAGAAATACAATTATTTGGTAAGCATTTTAAACATATATTACAGTATTGAACCACATTGAAGAACAAACCCACAAGGCATTATACTCACTACACAGGTGTAATGAAAATATAGACCTACTCATAGCCTGCCAGATAAAGCATTTTGAAACTGTTACCAGTCCTCACTTCTGGGTGTGAAGTCGTTCGACTAGCAAACATACCACAAATAGAAAGGTTCAGCGAGAATTTTTATGAACAACTACTCCAAGCCAATAGAAGCACTCCAAAATATATATGTTATATGGCGAATTGAGGCATCCAGGTTCTCAGTCATATGGCAGCATATGACAGTGATGAACTGGAAATGTCCATAATTATTCTTATATGAAAGGAAATCATTAGTTAAGATATTACCCCTATCGATCAAACTACCCAATATTCAACGAGTTATTGCCGCATAGAAACGTTTTATTGAAAACATGTTCATGTATTGGAAAGGCCCGTACTCAGTTTAGGCAGAGTACGTGAGATGTAAACAATCATAGTACTCAGTTTAGGCAGAGTACGTGAGATGTAAACAATCATAGTACTCAGTTTAGGTAAAGTACGTGAGATGTAAACAATCATAGTACTCAGTTTAGGCAGGGTATGTGAGATGTAAACAATCATAGTACTCAGTTTAGGTAGAGTAAGTAAGATGTAAACAATCATAGTACTGAACTAACCAATTGTTTATCATAATTAATATCCTATTTGATGCATGTTGAGCTAATACACAGGCTATTGATGAAGCAGTCACCATCATCAACAACAACAACAACAACATCAACATCAACATCAACAACAACATCAACATCAACATCAACATCAACAACAACATCAACAATATCAGCAGCCACTAGTACTCATACTCCTACTACTACTACTACTACTACTACTACTACTACTACTACTACTACTACTACTACTACGACTGCTGCTGCTGCTGCTGCTACTACTACTACTTTTTTTTTTAATCCGACGCTGATGCAGTCGGACAAAATTAACGGAGGAACTCCTTTAAAAAGGCTTGCAAACCCCCAGAAAAAAACCTAGTGAACTAGTAAGCTTGATTAATATTACACCAAAACAAAAGATAATGAGCATTAATACAATCTATAAATACATATGGCTTACATAGTATAGATACAAAGCAATAGGCTGATAAAGATCCGAAAGCAAAACAAAACTTAACAAAGGCATTACTATTCAACGCAGGTGTAGTAGTAGACCCCTGTGGCGAGTGCAACTATCCAACAAATGAAAAGTGCCTCGTCAATCAATGCCAAATAAGTCAATCATTGACGCCAGTGGGCTGATTCTTTAAAGATCAGCGGGCATAGTAGCATTTGGGTAGTATAACATATATAGTCAGCAGGAAAATTACAGAAAAATAGATGTTGTAAGGTTTTGTAAATTACCCGGGAACAAATAACCCTATAAAACCCTGTGCAAGTTTCTAAAATTACCCGGGACGATTTTATAATTCAATGGCACTTACTTTATCGATTGATTATTAAATTACCCCAGTCTGTTTATTTGTTAACATGAATTATTAAACATAACAATATCAAAGTGCAGACTAAAATGAATTACAGGACACAGATTAATTAAAAGACTCAGATAAATCAGCTGTAGTAATTAAATGATTTTAGCTAGTGCAGGCTCATTTATTTTTACAGTTCCCAACTCTTTTGAAACTATGTTTGTTTTGCACCATATGTCCTTGAATACTTTTTCTTTACCATGCTGCTTTAATCTAAAATATTCGCAAGGAATATGATTCAGCAACAATGAACGAAATATTGCCTTTATTGCTCTATTGTATTTGCCCATAGATGGATTTTTCGTCTGTGCACACCGATGTTTCCAAATGGCCCAAACACCTATGGTCAGCATTGTTATTAAAATTTATGATGTTTACACCGCTTGATCCAAATTCTCTAAATAAGACTACATGCGTTTCTAGGACAATGGGCTTTTGCTCCAAATTGTGCCAAGATTTGGCTAATATAGTCCCACAATTGTGACGATATTGGACATTCCGCAAATAAATTTCCTCGTCTGTTTGACATAAGTAACACCTATCAGAAGTCGTAATATTGCACTTGTATGTCAAGTGTCCCACCCATAGCCGTCGATGTAGTAATCGCCACCATATTTGGTATGTATGGAGAATGTAAGATGTTCCATACATTTTTCCAACTGGATGGTTTATAGCTTGAGTCATCCCATCTCCTAATTGCTATGGGAGGTGTTACTTGTTTTCGTCTCATAATGTGGTACCATTCCTTGGATCTCATCTTGTATTTTAACATCTCATCATCAAGAACTAATGCAGGTTGTGGAGTCAAACTATTATTATTTACATTTGGCAGACGAAACCATTCAATTGGTACAGCATGTTTTATTTTATTTAGCAACCACTAGACATCTATATGCCTCATATGTATTTTTCTAGCTACTTCTTGCATTGGAATCCATCTACGGGTTTAAGGGTGTATCATATCAGATAAATGTTGAATGCCATATTTTGCAAAGGCCGGTAGATAAAGTACTGCATTGGTATAACATATATTACTATTGCCCCACAATTGCTGTTCTAGTACTTCCTTCCAGCACGTAGGTGGAGGCATGCATCTGTCAAATATTTCTAACTCCTTAACTTGATCTTTAAACACATCTGGTATCAGTTGGCTATTCGGAGGTGGCTTCTTTGAGGTAAAAACATGCTCCGCCAGAAATGGTTCTACAATTCTCTCCATGAGAGCTCGTGAAACACATGCCCACGTCTCATCTGATGTAATAAGATCATTCAAAAATTTTAACCTTAAAGAAACACATTCACTTTAATATCAATTAAATCAAGTCCTCCTTCTAACTTAGCATTATTGAGAACACGATGGGAAACTAAATGATTCTTTTCTTCCCATATGAATGACAATATCAACGCATTAAGCTCCTTTCTACATGTTTTGGCATGTGTACAACAGATGCTGTATACCATAGCCCAGATAATACCAAGTAGTTGACAACAAACACTGTACCAAAAATTGAAAGACTACGACGCTTCCAATTTGCTAATATTCTCTTAAGCTTAGATACTCGGTCATTACAATTTTGTGTTGTATTCGGTTTCTTGCTAAAAAATAGATGCCTAAAATCTTAATGGTATCATTAGACCAATTGATTTCAAGTGGCTGGTCATTCCGCTCTTTCCATGGCCCCAGAAATAATCCTTTGGATTTTCCTCTATTGATTTTCAAACCAGATGCATTTTGGAACTTTTCTAGTACGTGGTTTAAAATTGCAAAATCATTGTTTGAACTAGCAAACACAGTTGTGTCATCAGCGTATTGTGACAGCTTAAGTGATTTTTCTATGCCACGAATACATATGCCTTGAAAGTTATTATTTTGCCTTAATGCTATGCCAAGGGATTCTATCACAATAGCAAATAATAATGGCGATAGGGAACACCCCTGTCTAACACCACGTTCTAAGACAATTTCTCTGGATAATTGATTGTTCACTAAATAGCTACTCTTGATATCCGTATATAAAATCTTAACCCATTTGATAAAGTTTGAGCCTAACCCAAACGATTGCAAAGAATTAAAAAGAAAATCCCATTCCACACAGTCAAATGCCTTTTCGTTGTCCAAGGCAATCACAGCTGAAGGGATGCTATCCTTCTCAACCAATTGTATAAAGTCTCTTATTAACATGGTATTGGTTAAAATCTGCTCTGTTCCAATGATTTCTCCTAAAACACTACCTAGTTTCAATGTTAGTGCTCTGGATATTATTTTGTAGTCTACACATTGTACAGAAATTGGTCTGTAATTCTGAATTATACGTCTGTCATTTCGTTTATATGTTAGCCTTACGTATGCCCTAGCCGTAGTTGGTGGTAAATGGCCATTCTAAAAAATTTCAGTGGCTAATTCTTCCATTATTGGACCTACAAGGTGCCAAAACGTTTGGTAAAATTCAACTGGAAGGCCATCACACCCCGGTGATTTTTCTAGTTTCATACCTTTAAGGGATTTAGTTAAATCTTCTAGTGTTAAGGGTTGATCACAAAATTCACTGCCTGTGTCTGACACCTTTTTGTCTATATTTGCTAACAAATCCAATTTTGCATCTTCATCAATTCCCTCTGACTTGTACAATGACTCATAGTAATTGCATACAATAGTACTCATTTCGTTGTTGGTAAAGACGGTTGAACCATCCGGCATGTTTAATGAGCACATCTTCTTATCTATTGCCCATGTTTTTTCTGTGCAAAGATATCGGTTTGGCTTTTCCCCTTCTGCGTGCGTCTGGGCTCTTGCTCTAATCTTTGCACCGTCAAACTCATATTGTTCTATATCTCTTATTTTACTTTTAATTTTAACCAGTAATTCATAATAATTATCTTCACCATTATTTACTTTAGCATTAATTTTCATCAGTGATCGATGAAGTGTTTTCTTGCGTTTGCGTGTTTCCCGTGCTTTTCTAATAGCATACTTTCGGGAAACAAACTTTAAATCCAGTTTTGCATCCTCCCACCATTGCAATGTGCTCTTATATGATGCTTTCCTATTAATCCAATGTTGCCAACAACTCTCTATATTATTCTTATAAAATTCTTCTCCCATCAGTGTTGTGTTTAATTTCCAAAACCCGACCCCTTTTGTTACCCAGTCAGCATTGGCAAAGGTTACACAAACCATGTTATGATCTGAGAATGCGACTGGCTTAATATTAACATCTCTCCAGTACCCTGTCAACAAACTATTCACATACATTCTGTCGATCCTTGAACCAACTTTACCATCTGCCGAAAAACATGTAAGATCTTTACCATGAGGTTTTGATATTCTATAGGTGTCAACTAAATTTTCATTATCACAAATTTCTTTTAGAGTTTATGTGATGTATCAGTATAAGTTGAAGTTGCATTCCTGTTATTTTCTTTGTCTACGACACAATTAAAGTCACCACCCATTACTAAGTTTTCAGTGATGTCATCTAGTGCTGTTGTAGATATCTCATTACAAAAATTAAGACGTGGTTGATGAGATGCAGGTGCATATATACACAGCAACGTGAAACGTGTTTGTTGTATATCTAGCGTGACTCTCACCCAGCGACCATTTGTACCTGATACTGAAGAGATTATATTTACATAGGCTGAACAACGACGGAGTATAACAATTGCTACGCCTGCACTATTATCTTGAGATAACGAATAGAATATTCTGGATCCAGAAATCTTTTCTAAATTATCGTATGATTCTGACTTCTGAATTTTTGTTTCCTGTATCAAAGCAATGTCAATCTGCTCATTTTTCAGAGTCTCTAGTAAGTGACGTTGCTTTATGTCACTATTTAAGCCTCTACAATTGAGTGTGCAAATCAACATAAAAAGTAATACAATGATGTGTATAACCGCCATTATTAAGCTAACTAGATTTTGGTTTTTTCGACCCTCTCTTAGACCATTTACCTATTTTACTCGCAAACGCTGCACTACTTAGCTCAACTTTTTCCAAATGCTTATGTTTTAATATATCTGAATCATGACACAGATGCCTATATTTAACCCCTTTTGCCGTCACATATGGAACTAACACATCTCCTGCCTCTGACCTGTACATGACCATTTCATCGGGTGATTTAGAACTCTGTGTTTGAATGTATATATCGGATTCAGCGACTGACATATTATCGTCTTCTATATCACTTTCCTCTATTTCTGATTCAGAACTCTCTCCGTCTTTCTGTCACTTTGTTCCACTCAGTCGATCCAAGACACCAATTACTTTCTCTATATTATTTAAATCGTCTAGATTGAGTGTACTCAGTGGAAAATCAAAGTTAGTTTCAGCATCTTGCGACCTGAATTTTACTTGTCCTAAATTAAAACTCTCTTCCAGAGGGTATTGATCATCATCTTCAACTTGTGTGGAATTAGCCTCTGTGACATCAGACTTGGGTTGACTTCTTACTGGAGTAAGACTTAGCCCCTAATCTAGAACCTCCATTTCATCGCCTGCAACTACAGCGATTGGATTCTTAGTTTTTTCACCATGCTTCTCATTGACATTGACTTCAGCTACAATCTCAGCACCTACTACTATTTGTTCTGCGGGCATCGCCACTTAAAATGATCAGATGATCCACAAACTAGACATTTGTTTTTGTTAGGACAATCTGTTGCAAGATGTTCTGTGCTTAAGCAGATTCTACACTCTTTGATTTGCCCCATGTACCATAATGGCAAGATAAATCGACCATCTATCGTGACCTTACTTGGGAGAGGTTGTTCTACCTTTTCGAACCAAATTCTTCTGATTCCATTTTCTAAGGTTCGATCAAATGGATAGGTCTCGTGTTCTACTTTGTACACTTTGCCATACTTGAGCAATTCATTGATAACCTGTTCATCTGGGATCTCTAATGGAACCCTCATCTTGACTAATAGACGATCAGAATCTATTTCCTCCACATTACACACCTCACCCTTCACGACAAGGACCTCGTCGAGCAACTTCTCCTTCACACTTTCATTAACTACGGTGATATTCCATACAGATTTGGAAACGTTAATGAGACCTTGAAGGACCCGTGTCCCTGCCCCAACTACATCCTTCAACCCATGATACACCTCAATTGCCGAAACACCCCAAGCCTTTGTCGTGATTTTAAGACTCAGGGTACGCTTATAGGAGGTTGCCATGGAGTTTTAATAAAAGAGGAAACCTATACTACTACAATATATAAGGGGTAATACAAAAATATAATACCAAGACGTCAGGGAAAGAGCTAAGCACTAAATAAATAGTGTCCCCTTTTGAAACCCTGACACCTACCATCAAATAGACGAATAGATAGTACAGTCGTATATTTGTTAGTTTGAACCACTTTCTAAGTGGTTCACTAACACCTAACCGATTAAAGTGGTTTCCTAATGCATACTAACATATTACAGTCATATATTTGTTAGTCTGTTCGAGTTGACCGGGGACAGCCAACTGACTATAAAGATTCATATAATCAAAGTACTAGGCTTGCACTTACAAATGACAAAGGAATAAAATCAACTCACTCAAGCGATCTTGCCAAAATATAATGCGCTAGCCACCGAACTATAGAAAAAGCATAATGGCGCGGTAAGAAATGTATTGCATTGACCACAGTAAGAGGCGTCCTATTAAATGGCGGAATCCGCCAGCTAAGAGGCGTGCCTTTAGCAAATGGAGACACAAAATCCGCTCCAACCAAAACAAGAATTTACAAATTAAACATAAAGTTTGAAAGGAAATACTAATACGAAATATATGTATAAAATGTATCTACAAAATCGCGCTAGAAACTAGCAAATTCGGGCAGCAATTGCAGAGCTAAATAAACGTGTGCGTTCACTTCGACTACTACTACTACTACTACTACTACTGCTGCTGCTGCTGCTGCTGCTGCTGCTGCTGCTACTACTTCTGCTGCTGCTGCCGCTTCTGCTGCTGCTGCTGCTACTACTACTATTACTACTACTACTACTCCTACTACTACTACTACTACTGCTGCTGCTGCTGCTGCTTCTGCTGCTTCTGCTGCTGCTGCTACTACTACTACTACTACTACTACTACTACTACTACTACTACTACTACTACTACTACTACTACTACTACTACTACTACTACGACCACCACCACCACTACTACTACTACTACTACTACTACTACTACTACTACTACTACTACTACTACTACTACTACAATAATAATAATAATAATAATAATAATAATAATAATAATAATAATAATAATAATAACTAGAACACATTTACTGAAGTAACTGTAAATCTGCGATGACTGGGCATTAATGAGTATTATAAGCCCTTTTCCCTTCTCATGTGATCATTGAACATGTCTGATGCTGATCTGATAAAAAGTCTAAGTCTTGTCGCAGTTCAAATATCCATAGTTGAAATTAACATAGTTTTACATATGGAAAAGTTGATTTCTTGAGAACCGATAGCCTAAAGTATAAAATAATGTGTCCTGAGTTGTTGTAGTGCAATTTTTACCAAAACCGAGGAAAATGCCATTAAATGTCAAATAAAGGAGACATTAATGAATTAAAGGTAAAGGGGGGCAATTCAGGAAAAAAACTGACCAATTTTTGTTTTTGGCATGAATTACCTCCTTTTACCTGTTGAAGTTGATTGTGTCAGTTAAATATGCTGAATTTCGATTCTCATGATTGTTTGAAAGTGACCCATCCAAGGTGAAGGTCAATCAGTGGTCAAAGTGACCAATTTTAGGCTTTGGCATGAATTACCTCCCTTTACAAGTTGGAGTTGATTGAGGCAATTAATTCTGGTGAATTTCGATTGTTTCTGACTACCTGGGCCAAACAAAATTTATTAATTTCTCCTTTATTTGACATTTGATGGCCTTTTCCTTGATTTTGGGTCGGATGCGTGACTACGGATTCTGGAAGGATGTTAAGTTTCAACATGATATACAGAAACCTTAAGGGGAATCGCTATCAGAATATCACTCTCATACCTTTTCCTGGGGCCATTTTGGGCACGGATAAGCGTATTTCTCGGAAATTATTCACAGGATCCAAAAGAAAAATAAAAACATCCCAGGCCCAAAGTGTGCTGAAAGTGTCTCAAGTTTGGAGGCTAGAAATCGCAAATAGTACTCACTGGACCAGGAAAATATGTGGGTGTCAGCTGCGAGTTAAAGGATGTTAGAGGTCTGTTAAGTTTCTCCAATTTCCAATTTGACCTTTTGGACAAGTAAACGTGGAATTCTCGGGAACCATACAACAGATCCAATTTCTGTAGATGATCTATACATGCCTGGTGCGTACTAAAAATACACCAAGTTTAGATATGATATTTCCAAAACTGGGTCATTTATCATCAAATCAATTTCCAATACATTCCCCATTGACATATTTGTCTACGATATAAAAATCTCAATACCTCATGAACAGTTTGGGATGTCAGAGTTCTGTAAATGGTGTCTGAGAGGCAATTCCGCCGCAGATCAGGCGATCTAAATGCTGAAACAACTCGACCATAATTCCATCATCAATCAGCATGTCAAGGAAATATTGTTTAGTGTGCAGATTTGCAATAATAGAAATGTTAATATGTTCACTAACGATTTTATTTTCGTGAGCAATAGTAGCCTCTGGTATCTAGGGATGTCTAAAACGTCAACCCGCTGACAGGAACAGAAGTAAGAATTCTTATGATGTCAAATAATTGTTTTTATGCAGCATTTTCTTAAAAAACTGGTCACGGAACTGAACAGATTTTTTGGGCCATCTAGCGGGTTATCAGATCCTAGAAGTATGTTAGGTTTCAAGATGATCTGGAAAAAATCCTATGAGCAGTCGCTGACCGAATATTGCTCCCTTACATTCCCTATGGGACATATTGGGAATGGAAATGCAGCTTTCTGAAAGGTTAACATGGTCGCCAATGATTTTATTTTATTAATCAATAGTAGTATAATGTATTACGTATATGCCAAATATCAAGCATCTGACCAACCTAGAAATATGAATTATCTTGATTCCAAAAAATTGGGCATATGCCAAATTGTCTAAAAAACGGGTCATCGGGCCCAAAAATTATTTTGGGTGGTGATGCGGATCAACACATACTAGAAGTCTGTGAAGTTTGAAGATGATTGAGGAAGAACTCTAGGAGCAGTCAGTATCCGAATATTGCTCTCATACATTTCCTATGTGGACATGGTGGGCACGGAAATGCAGAGTTCTGAATGGTTAACATGTTCGCTAACGATTTTATTTTATTAATCAATTGTAGTATAATACATTTACGTATATGCCAAATTTCAAACATCTGACCGGCCTAGAAATATGGAGTATCTTGGTTCCAAAAAATGTGTCTTATATCGGGTTTCTTTCCAAATTTGGTAACCATATCAAAAAAATAATTTGGGTGGAGATGCGGATCAACAGATGCTAGAAGTATGTAAAGTTTCAAGATAATTGATGAAAAACTCTAGGAGTAGTCGCTGTCCGAATATTGCTCCCATACATTTCCTATGAGACTTTTTGCCCGCGGAAATGCGGAATATCTCGGAAATCATACACCAGATCGAGAAGAAAAGTAACAGCAAACTAGATCCCAAAGGGTAGTATAAGTTGACCAAGGTTGAAGGTGATCAGATCAAAACTCTAGGAGGAAATAGGTTGCGAAATTCCTTGAGAATAATAGTAATAAGAAGAATAAAGTTCCTGAGAAAAAACAATAATCTGCAATAGATCGCAGATTAACAATAATAATAATAATAATAATAATAATAATGATAATAATAGTATAATTTATGCTCTTAATCACGCCACCTATACGTAGTAAGCATTGTCTCCCAGTGTGTCATAATGTGGTCTGGGAGTAATAACGAATTTTGAAACTGGAGGCAAACAGCGGTTCTAGAAGATCACCAAGATCGCCAAGTCTCTGAGAGTGACTATTTTGCCATTTGTCTTGTTACTAATTGATAGTGGCCCCGGTGTGCTGGTCGCAAAGTAAACTTTATGACGTACTGATGCAGTCCTACATTATTGTAGCAACTTCTGGTGTAAGTATTCAGTATGGTAAGTTCCCATTAGTCACTCAAGTTTTTGACGTCATAATGAGTTACGTCACTAGTTAGCTGGAATCACAATCATAATGAAAATCGACAAGGCCCGTCACTAGTGTGCCAATTGTATGTCTTTAAAACAATTATAATTTAGTAAACATGCTGTTGATTATTTTGAAACTAGTTTGACTGGATGTTGTTGCTGGCATAGGCAGCAGAAGCCAGGGTCAATGTAGTGTTAAAATATTCAGAAGGTTACCTATGCAATTAGTTAGAAAGTTTAGACTCTGGGATTCAGGTTTCAAAGACTGAAATTGATTCCAACACGCGTAGGTAAGTCGATGGAGGGAGGTTAGCTAGAAATGGAGAATGCGTTAATATTCCTCCGGATTCAAATTGGATCGGTCGATATACGGTTTGGTACCAAAATCATTCCAAGAAAATGTGCATTGTGGACTTTGTCATGAAGTCTATGAGAGTCATGGCGCGCGAGCAATTTATTGAACTGTACAGAATGCCATTCAAATTATTTATCAAACTCGACAAATGGTACAATGGCCAAATTGGGTCAAATATAATATGGCATATATTTCAAACAGTTCAGTCGAATATCTTAGAAATGATCCGCGTATTATTTCAGCAACGGGTTTTTTTTCTTCAAAATACTCATTTTATCACCTTTTCAATATCTCTTATTCTATGTGATCGGTGCTCTCCACAGGATGTTTGCCTGGCGGGTCTCGCAGGCGTATGCCAATTCTGGGGTCAAAATCTAAACGACAACAGCTTCTAGTAACAGTATTTCTAAAATATACACATTTGACCTTCCAGAGAGACATGAACGCAATACCATATTCCATTTATGTGGCAAGGGTCATGGATGACTATATTTCCAGTTTGGCCCCGCCCCTTTATAGATAGGACCCGCCCACATTTAACCTTTTGGACATGAAGGGCCAAAACACCAAACTCCTTGAGGGTTTTATAAATATTGTGTTGAGTATTTTGAAACTAATTTGACCGGCAGCTGACAAGTTCCTGCCAAATTAGTTTTAAAAAACTCAACAGGTTACCAGTATAATTCTTTTAAAATTGAGATTCTGGGAAATCAGTGTTCAAAGGGTTAAACGTGTTCGATTTGATTTTAAATCATAAAAACTGAATCCCGGAAATATAAATTTTAAGGTAAACATGTAAGTACATTGTTGAATATTTTGAAACAAATTCCAGCGCCCAGACAGATTAGATTCAAAATATTTGCAACAGTGTTTATTAAATCGTAAATTCATCAGTCATATAATTCGTAGCTATACTTCGTGACGAACTTGTGTTGTTGTCTGAGTCACCGCCATTATGATTATGACATCAGTTAACTAAGGGCGTGATTGACCTTTCCATTTTCGGCTATGCCCCGCCCATCTCTTGCTAAGCTCCATCCACACCTCACTCGTGTTGGGATCGATCGATCGCTGAACTCCCTGACTATCAATTTCAAGAAAACTATGCAGGTAAGCTGTTGAATATTTTGAAACTAATTTGACAGGTTGATGATGTTGCTGCCTATGGCAGCAACAACGCCCAGTCAAATTAGTTTCAAAATATTCAACAGCATGTTTATTAAATAGTAGAGACATAATTCGTACAGCGTGTCGGACTAATAAGTGGTAACGACGGGCCTAATATAATCATTTATGACGTCATCCTACACACCGCTTAGCTGAGTATGACGTCATGTGACGTCAACTCATCGATGGATACTCCGGAAAGATGAATTGATTATGACGTTAAATGCTTATGTGACAGATCGGAACTCTCCGTTATTTAATTACATCTTAACTAGGTTGTTGTATCCGGTATGTGGCTCCGAGAGGGTTAAAGTACTCACCACAGATCAGAGCGATAAATAATAAAATAAACTTCAACTTAGTTTTGGTGTTTTCGCATCCAGAAAGAAATTGAGAACAATGTTTACCTTACTGTTTATTTAATATGCTAGTCTTCTAAGGAGCGTATTCATCCTTTCTCTCGCTGTTTCTTCCAAGAGCAACCAATATTCATTGGTTAAATCGCCTCAATTAATATGATTTGTCATTGATTTCACAGTAAGCATGTTCGTCATATTGTAGATATGGGATTGTCTTGTGGGAAGTCATGACCCCGCTGGACATCTTGTATGTACGAGTAAATCCCGAGTGAAATTCATATGTGAATACCAGGTGAGCTAATAGACTATGACACCATGTATAGTAAGATGCACCGATCAGCGGCTATGTTTAGATACGTTACTAGCACTGATCATCATCAATATATCTTCCCTTCTCCTGATTGGATGCTATTACCATTCACAGCGGTAAAAGCAATGCGCAACAAGTTACGCCATCGAGGGTTAACGTAGGGTTAGCATTCTCTTCCCGTCTACAACGATTCAATATTCGTACAACTTGCATACTGCCATGATCAAACTCATTGATGTTTGTTGCTGCAGTCATTTATGTCACTGCAAAGAGATTATTGCTCATAAACGACTTAGCACCAAGACAGCAACAACTTTCACTCAGGTCATTATCAAGTTTTACTACCACAACTAATTATTTAGGGTTAATCGATTCACTGGTTTCGTCCTTCAATTTGAATGGGTTAATCTCGCTAAGTGCATTCCATCCGGCTGTTTAAGTATTGAGATAAACGTTGCTGTGTACGATTATTATCGATCCACACACAAACATCAGTTCTCTTTAATAAATAGGGTCTATGTAATGTTAGGAAATTATATATTATCAGCACTGCGCGGTACAGCTTTGAAACTGAATCGAGTATGAATCATGATGGTTAGCACCAGGTTGGAATCGACCAAGGGATTAAATATGACAAACGGACTTAGTTAGTTACATAGCGGTCTGTGTTCTCACAGAAGCATGGGAACTCGTGTGCCAATTAACTCTAGCATTCCACAGGTTGTCGGCCAATAGGTAATGCACATGACATGGACATTGTAGCGTCCTGTAGGCGGTAGGTACGCCATCGAAAGTTACGATCATGAACGTATTAATTGTAGAGGCGTAAGATACACAAATCGGAACTTGCTGCCAAACAAGCATCCGTCATTCTGACATGGGAGATACACAAATCGAAACTTGCTATCAAACAAGCATCCGTCATTCTAGCGTAAGGTACACAAATCGGAACTTGCTATCAAACAAGCATCCGTCATTCTGTCATGGGAAGCAGATGGAATTCTAAAATAAAGTTATGGGAACGACAGATCCCATTACTCAAGAACCAGCCAAACCGCAAGTGCTAGGAAGAAAGCACCCGCCCGGGGAGGGAGGGTCAGGGTTTTGAATGATCAAAATGATGTCATAATCCAATCAGAATCAGAGCAGCCTCCGGCGGTGCGAAACCAAGATGGAGGGGGTATAGGAACTGAAGTAGTATAAAAGGGGGACTTTAACTTTTAATCGAGAGTCCGGTCCGCCTCGCACCTCGTACAAAATTCTTGCTGAATGTATTTTCAGTAGGCAAGAGTTAATTGAATAGCATAGCAGATCAGAGCGACTGAGAGTAATGCTAGTCAGTTAGGAAAACGTTGAAGTGAATTCTTAAATCGTTGTAAGTAGGAAAACTGAATCAAATAAATAAGTTTATTGTAGCTTCTGTTGAGACAGTATAAGTCACTTTAGCTCAAAGTATATTATTGTATAGTTAGAATTAAGAGAATAAAGCCATCACCTTGATACTTTACCTCAAGGCACGAGTTCGTGTTTTCTATAGCGGTTACTCTGGCATCTACGGAAGACCACCGTAGCTTACCATTATCTTCGATTAAAATAGTCAGATCAGGCCCGGATACAGACAGAAATATCGTTACCTTCATCTACAAACGAGGCGAGCTTGTATCCATCACTTTCGTCGTCGGTAAGACCGGTTGTCGCAGCAACCACGCATACAGGCATTACCGAAGTCGAGGTGATCACAATTAAATAGAATCAGAAGACATCAGAAATCTTCAATATGAAATGAGAATGTTACGGGATATCGTTCTCGTTCATGACAGACGTGACTATGACGGTGTTATGTTCATGACAAAAAAGTAAAAAGACGTCGGCAATGTTACATATTCTGTCACGCATTTTTCACACTTAAAGACCGAAAACGGAAAATGCTTTATGATGTAAAGAATATTCTGTTGAATAATTTGAAACTAATTTGACTGGGAAATGTTGCTGTACGCGGTAGGACAAAGGATACCTATGCAAGAAAAGATGTCACTGTCTATGGTAGCAACAGATTCTAGTCGAATTAGATTGGAAATACTCAACAACTTTCCTGAATCGTTATCTTGAAATTGAGATGCTGGGATTGCGAGGGTTAAACCGCTAAGCGACCCCCATGTATGTATGATTACTGTATTCTGCGGCTGTAGTAGTAGAAACATCATACAGCTGCAATCAGTCCTTCTTCGCTTTTTCCCACCGTGTCTTGTCCTCAGCCAAAATCCTTAGCTTCCTCAGGTCCATTCTTGACTTGAGTTTACCTAATCCTGCTTTCTTGAAGTCACCTCGCAGCACGCTTAGCATATTTATGCAATGACTTCCTCTCCTGGCTCTGTATTTGCTGGCTCCGAGTAGGGCGAATTCCAAGGCTCTCTGTGCTGGCGTCTCTTCTGGCATCCTTAGCACATGGCCAAACAAGGACCATTTTTGCTGGGCGACTTTTACAGACAGCGGCGGCGTATTACACATCTTATATCGTGCATCGTTGGAAATGATGCTCTCTGGCCATCGGTGTCCAGTGATGGTGCAAAGATGTTTGCGGTGGCAGGCATCACGTTTGTCTAGAGCTGCCTTTGGAGCTGCAAAGCTGTTACAGTTATACATCATTAAGGATACGCAGGTTGCATTTTATAAACGTAGTCTTTTTACCAATGGTATCTTTGATCTACGAATCCATAGCTTCCAGAAGGACTGGAAAGCTATGTTCCCCATGATGCAGCGTGAGGCAATGCCAGCAGTACTGCAAAGCAGTGAGCCCAGGATTTTACTTTTCGTCCATGGTTCGCCGCCACGGAGTCGATCGTCATTTTCTTTAGTTTCATGCTTTGTAGATAGGCATATGTGGGTGAACTCTGTTTTTGATTCATTCATAAAGAGATTCTCAAGTTTTAGTTTGCTTGCAGCTATTGGGAGAAGTTCGTCAAGGGGTTTCTTTTCCTCATCTATAAAGTCCACATCGTCGGCGTAACAGGTGAAGAGCACAGGGGATAGACCATCTCCCTGTAGGGAGCCGATTGATGTCTCAAACGCTACAGACTTCACTGACTTGACTGGTGCTCTCAGCTTGGTGTCTGCATGCAGTAGTCTCACTAGTCGTAGCTCATCTTCATTGCAACTGGCCTGGCGCAGTACATTTAGGATCTTTGAGCGTGTAATTGTGTTGAAGGCTCGTGACATGTCAATGTCCATTTTGTGGAAATCCCAGTGTTTGGACATGACTACCGACACAAGCATGCGTTGAGCCCATACAATGTCTGCGCAGCTGCGTCCACGTTTGAAGCCACTTTGACATGATCCGGTGAAATCGTCGATCTTGTCTCGGATGCGGCATAGAGTAACATTGGATAGGATTTTCCGTATGCTGTTAAGGAGCACAATGGGCCACAGATTAGCTAGGAAGGGGCGGGGGGAGGGGCGACAGGTGGTTTCTTGGGCTTGGGTGGCGCGATAAGGATGCCTTGGCTTACAGCGTCGATGGGAAGGTGGTGCATAAAAGCTGAATTGATTATGTGCGTGATCGGTTTTGAGATGTCACTTGCATATTTGAAAAGTTCATTGCTCATGCCGTCACGTCCAGATGCGCGTCCATTTTTCAGGGATTTAGGTGCCTTCTCAACCTCTACTGTATTAATTTGTGTTAGTAATGGCCTGGGGTGTCCTGAGAATGGGCGCAAGGGCTCATCACCGTGGTCAGTGAACTGGTCCTTGAACCATTCTTGAATTGCCTCGGCTTTGCCCTGGTCAGTCCCGATAAAGTGTCCTTCAGAGTTGTCTACAGTTGGTGGTGGTGTGTAGTCAGCAACTCTCTGGGCTCGGGCTGCCCGAAACATTTTGTGGCAGTCATCCGTGGCAGTGATTTCATCTGCTAGGGCGTCTGCTTGTTGGATCGCAAGACCTTTTAAGCGTTCGCTAATGTGGCGCAGACGTAACGCTTTCTGTTCTGCTGACAGTTTTACTTCGAGTATACCTAGTTCTGTTGTTTTGTAGAACCCATAGCGACCCCATATTTATCGCCAATATGTGGTCCTCAGTAACATACGTGTTTAAAAAAGGAAAACTGCCTTATCATAGAATATGGCCACAATATGATAGGTCTCTTTTTGTGTCAACTGCGCGTCAAAGCGCTCATAAATCAATCAGTCCTCTATACCCTCTTGTGTCAACATCGCGTTAAAGCGCTCACAATTCTACTTATAGCAATTAAACCTCTGGTCAAGATTTTTCAAGAAAATAATAATTTTTACAATAAAATTTACAAAAATAACTCTGTTGTCGTGAAAATAGACATTGCTCATGACGACTACAGGTGCTGTTTTGTGGCCGGCTTGACCATGAAAATGGTCAAGAAAATCCAGTTTCTTTCTCAGCTAATGTCTACTTGTTGGCTGAAAGAAGACTATTTTTGAAAATTTACCACTAGAGTGACTGAGCCAGTCATTCTAGTGGTAAATCTTCAAAAATCATATTCTCTTTTGGGTCAATAAGATGTCGGTTCCCTATGACCTGTGCTTTTAGAAATACCCATCTTAAAGAACCATACTTAGATGGTCCTCAAATGCAGGTTATTCTATGGATCGGTCTACGTGTATTATTGCGCGGAATAAACTCAATGCTTTATGTTAAATTCTCGTGATCTACCTAAGTAACACGTGTTTCAACGGCATGCTTTTCGTGATGGAACTAGTACCGGTACGGTTGCACCGGCGACACTCTTCAGTCGTGTTGAGGCATGTCTATTTTCAGGCCAAGAGAAGAATAGTTTTTAAGGTTTACCACGGGAGTGACTGGCTCGGTAACCGAGCCAGTCCTTCCAGTGGTCAATTTAAAAATAACAATCTCTTGGCCTGCAAATGGACACTGATAAAGCACCAATTTGAATTTCATAGACCTTTTAATGTTCTGGCTGTCCAAAACAGCGTCCATTTTCAGGAGAACAGAATACTTTTTGTAAATTCCATAGATAAAATTAAAAACAATTTCTTCTCTTGGCCTCCAAATGGATTGCTTTCATTAAGGAAAAGTCTAATATGTTTACATATTCAACGGCGCATTTGCATAGTCAAGCTGAACGTGAGCCTCTTGTAAATCTCAGTAGGAAGTACACTATTACCATGTGAAGAACTGTGCAAGTCCACGTTTGACTCACGAGAAATGGATCCCTCTATTCAAGATGATGGGATAAATTTCCTCTACGGAACACGATCCAAGTTGGGTAAACCTAATGCACGTTCATAACCGTTCTTGTGTTATAATTTGACCCAAATCAGACCGGAAGTTTCCAAGCTTCAAGAGGTCCAGAATTGGATCAAATCTGGATCAGGGATTTTTTTAATGCGGCCTGTGAATAAAGCCTGGGAATTGCCGTTTTTGTGCCAGAATTTGAGCCAAATCTAATCAGCACTTCGAGAAATATAGATCCGAACGTGCAGAGAAACAGCACGACAGAGAGGCAGACAGAAAGGCAAGCAGGCAGGCGGGCATGCACGCATGCAGGCAGGCAGGCAGGCAGGCAGGCAGGCAGGCAGGCAGGCAGGCAGGCAGGCAGGCAGGCAGGCAGGCAGGCAGGCAGGCAGACAGGCATGCAGACAGACAGACAGACAGACAGACAGACAGTCGGACGGACGGACGGACGGACGGACGGACGGACGGACAGATAGACGGCACAAACCGCAATACTCACACTGGCCTTCGGCGGTGTGGGTAATTACTCTCCTGCGGAAATATCCGTTTTTCTATTACTGGTAACATTGACGACGATGAACAGTTTAAGTATTTTACCGTACTTACGCGGCCCAAAAACATGTTTTCTAAGCAAACTACATGCGTAGGAACGTTTCTAGGTCTCGTGGCCAGTTATGTTGTATCGTATGTGACACCAAAATCCACAGAGTAATTTATTCTGAAGATGATGCATCCGGTCTTCAGAATTGTCTTGGTAAAATCGAAGATTGGCGCATCACATGATACATTCAGTTAAACTGAGATAAGTGCTGTGTGATGCACTTAGGGAAAAACAATGCAAAATACCCCTATTATGCAAATAAATCTGGCAGATGTGTAAAACTAAACCAAACCAACACTGAAGAAGATTTAGGTATAAACATAGATTGTCAGCTCAAATTTAGTCAACATTGCGCAATCCAAGCTAAGAGAGCAAATAGAATTTTAGGGCTAATACGAAGATCGACCAACATAGATGGACCAACTTTTGTTAAACTGTATACATCACTTATTAGCCCCATCCTGGAATACGGCAATGGTGCCGGTCACATTTACTCAATAAGGACTGTGTCATGCTAGAAGCTGTACAGTTTAGAGCCACGAGAATGGTACCTGCAATAAAAGACCGTAACTATTTACACAGACTTCAACTCTCATCTCTATATTACCACCGTTCGAGAGGGGATATGATAGAAACTTATAAGCATCTTTACAGGTCTTACAATATCCAATGTCAATCTCTAGAATTAGATCGAAATTCCAATCCTCGAGGACACAATCTAAACTTGAAAAAGAAACAATCAAATAAATTAAAAACAGACTAAACTAATTCTGGAGTAATTTCAAGAGCCTCTGCATAACAAATATTCTGCTTTAAACATTGCCTACTTACAAAACCTAAATAAGTCCTATTTAGGGTCGTAAAGCCTATTAAAGGTAGTATGAGATAAGTATAAATATAAGTATGCACAGGGCCGAACTTAGGCCTCATGGGTCCTGTGCAAAGCTTATTAAATTCTTATCCGGGTTGGAGGGGGTGGGGTGGGGTGGGGTGGGGGAGGGGTGGGGGCGCTCGGAACAGTCGCTAGGATCAGAAGAATGCTAGGCTCCAGTTTCAAAAGTAATGCCGCTGGGGTGGGGTGGTGAGCTCATAGAGCAGTGGGAGTTGGCTATATTAGTCTTATACTGTACATTTCGGAAATAACTTAGCATGTTTCAAACAAAATAAAAAGATAGTGGCCTACTGTTGAACATAATTGGATTGGAAGACTGCTGGCGAAGGGAGCAATGTCTTCTAATCCAGTTGTGTTCAAAATATTCAACGGAAATGTTTTTAAATCGTCTTTAAAATGGGTTTTTTGGAAACTTGTGGCCCCTGTGCAAATGCACTTGTTGCACTGCCTTCAGTTCGGCCCTGTGTATGCATCAAAACAAAAGTTTTTGGATGGTTAAAACATGTTATATTGAACTACTGGGCGCAGCCATTACAAGTCCCCGGCTACATATGAAACTGCGATTGGCTACCAGAAAACGAACGAGCATTACAATATATATGAACGTTAATATGACAACACAACATTTGTTGTTGTTATTGTTGTTGTTTTTATTATTATTATTGTTGTTGTTGTTATTGTTATTATTATTATTATTGTTGTTGTTGTTGTTGTTGTTGTTATTGTTGTTGTTGTTTCTGCTCTTATTGTTGTATGGTGTTGTTGTTGTTGTTGTTGCTGTTTGTTGCTGTTGTTGTTGTTGTTATTATTGTTGTTGTTATTATTGTTGTTATGATTATTGTTTTTATTATTGTTATTGTTATTATTGTTATTGTTATTATTATTATTGTTGTTGTTGTTGTTGTTTCTGCACTTATTGTTGTATGTTGTTGTTGTTGTTGTTGTTGTTGTTGTTGTTGTTGTTGTTTTCACATATAAAAGCGAAAGCAATACTGCATACATAAAACGAACGTCATTGAACGCATATCAGAGCAGGAACCGGAAATGTGGAGCCGACAATGACTTATGCGCGAGATTATTTGCCTTTGGCTGCCGCTTAGGAGTTCAAGAATTACGCTAATACAGATTCAGATGCAGATTATTTATTGGCACAAAATCTTTTACATGAAGATTTATAGCCAAACATGAAGCTTACACAGACATAATATAAATTACAAGACACACAGTACGAATAGTGAACAATTAAGATATAAAAATGCTAATGTATTAATATTAATAATGTGTGCTGGCTATATACATATATCTAAACAAACATCATGTTGCAGGAGTATCATTGGTAGACATATTATAGTATGTGATTTAACAGCTAAGTAGACATTAGATTAACACAGAGTATACACAAAATATTACAGGCCTAATTAATGAAAATTGTTCAGCATTTATGACGTCATCGTTATGCGTTGTATCCCTTAGACACGTTTGTGGATATAAAGTTTGACGTCACTGTATATTATGACGTCACGAGCCTAACCGTTGTTAAGAGAAACCAATACGCCGTGTCTTTATACGCCTTTTCTTACAGATATAGCGCTCAAAATCGCATCTTTCTCAGATAAACGGTTAGTTTTTATGGAAGTTATAAAATGGCCACCTGAGTTCAGCGCACATGAGTAACTAGGAGGTGGTTTCTAAGGAACTCAATAATGTCACGCGCATGTACAAACTTCGTCATTCGGCTAGTATATAAAGCATTTCGCCGCCATCTTGTTTTCAGTTGAAGCTTTTCATTGCTATCACGATTTTTTCACAAAATTTTACTCGAAGGATTTATTGTTATTGCATCGGTATAATAATCTACACCTGATTCGCAGATTCGTCGCTGTTCCAGGTAAGATATTAGAGTTTGATGTAGATTTAGCTTAGGAATAATTATTTGCTACTAGAAACAATAGCGATCAGAGACTGAGAGTGAGAGTGCTGAAACAATAACGATCAGGGACTGAGAGTGAGCGAGTGCTGTAACAATAGCGATCAGAGACTGAGAGTGAGAGAGTGCTGAAACAATAGCGATCAGAGACTGAGAGTGAGAGAGTGCTGAAACTCGCCGTCCCCTTTTTGTCAGACTAACAAAACTTCAATAAGAGAGCATTCTCCAAACTCAGGGTCAATCACAGGTGCGTCGCGAGCGGTATGGCAGTTAAGGCACATACTTATGCCTATAATTTGCCCAAAGATATTTCGCCAAATATAATACCTGGACGCATGCGCTTGTGTTCCTCCCGATATTCAGTTTTCATATGGGCTCTGGGGTCCGCACTCGGGCAAAGATTGGATCTGATATGGAGTGCCGGATGAAGTGCTTGTGCGAATATGTGACTAGGCATGCAATAACATCTATTGGCTATTATCCATATCAATAATAAATGACCAGTGATGTGTTTTACTGGGTATCTACCCTAAACAATTATTATCATATATTACTTGTTTAATCAATTTCCCATACATATAGTGATAGAAATCAATTTATATATATATATATATATATATATATATATATATATATATATATATATATATATATATATATATATATATATATATATATATATATATATATATATATATATATATATATATAGTTTAACTTTTTAAGCGTTAATTCATTTGTATATAGTTTTAATATTCGTCATGTAAATAATGTCTATTGTGATTTCTGTGTTCGACTATATCTTTATGTATGTAGATCTTACGTCAATAAAACCATTCTGATTCTGATTATGTCAGAAACTTTAACTATAGTTTTTCTATGGAATCCTATTTATTAATCGAACCCAACTTCAATAAGAGACGAGAATTCTCCAAACTCAGGGTCAGTCACAGGAGCGCCACGAGCGGTATGGCAGATAGCCCACACCTTATATACTTATAATTTGCCCAAAGATAATTCTTCAAATCATGAAAATATAACTGGTTTTTTTACTGGTTAGCTATTTAACATTTCAGACCAAATACGGCAAGTAATTCTGTACGATATAAAATTAATCTTAATCTCTTGAATATTTTGGAAGCCGTTGCTGCCCGAGCTTCGAGTCAAATCTCTTACAAAATATTCAACAAATTATTTTATGTCGCACAACAGATGTCAGGTACGACTGCGTTGAAATTTAGAAACCCGGTTTGAAGAGTTAAATTGTTAAACGAGTCCGTTGTTGATGTGAATTGAGAGTGGGGGTGGGGAGGGGGCAAGGGGGGGGGGGGCAAGGAGGTCTAAATCTTATGGTATAAGAAATATTCTGTTGAATAGCTTAACAGAAACCTGACTGGAAATTTAGTCAGCATAGGCTTCCAATTGGCGTTTGTTCAATAAACTGATGGGTAAATTCTAATACAATTTTGAATACAGCATAATGATGCAGTTGATCAGCGCGAATGTATGAAATGGCTTCTCGAAGGGTCTAAGTTACACAATTTTTCAATGAGAAAACGCCGAAATCCCTTTCTTTGGAGGAGGGGATGCCCATACATTGCTCTACCCATCACGAGTAGCTGGCGACGCGCCTACAGTGCACATGTTCTACAAATTGAGCTGGGTAGATATAATATCCCAAAATACCCAGTAGATAAAAGACTTTTTACACATTGCAGTGCTGGAACAGTGGAGGAAGAAAAACATATCATCCTCCACTGCAGTCTCTTTAACATTGAAAAGAGACCTAGTAAGCTCATGGAATTTGATACGGAAAAATAAAAATCCTTAATAGCTTAGAACAGTGGAGATGTGGAGAAAAGTAACCCGTTTTATAAATTATGTACATAACTGTCTTGCCAAACAACAACTGGCTTGTACAAATTCTTAACATGGTTTATCAAAAAAACCTTCCGCTACTTGTACCCAGTGCTCTCGAACTCATACACTTCGATGGTCGGTGCAACGTCTTACGCAGCTCGAACAAGACGGGCTGTAGCAGCTTCCATCGTTGCCGCCCCCCCCCCTCGACCCGCACGCGCGCCCGAACGCACGCACGGATTACCTTGGCCGTATACAGGTAGGTTGGGGTGTTCGTGTTGTCTATATACCCCCATATTTTGGGAATTCATTATTTTTAATAGAAAATAATTTGTAAAAATTTATAAAAGTGAAAAGTTCAAAATTTAACAGGCAACTCTGATGCTTCATATATTTATCTCCGAAAAAGCCCAAGACGTCTCTAGGCTCTAAGAGAGAATTTAGATCTCAAATACACGCACGCACGCACGCAGGCAGCCACACATACCCACCCACCCACCGTTCACCCACGCACGCACACACGCACACACGCACGCAGGCACGTATGTACGTATGTGCACGCACGCCACAATTACTCGTCTTGTTCCTTGTTTTCATTCTGCCTCAACCAGAGCAACCCTTATTTCTTAACAGCCTTTCAGAACGACAAAATAATACCATAAAATTGTCTTATATGATGATGATGATGATGATGATGCTGATGGTGGTTGTGAAGATGTTACGCAGCAGCTGCTGCTGCTGCTGCTGATGATGATAATAATAATAATAATAATAATAATAATAATAATAATAATAAGTGCAGTAGACATCGCACGCACGCACGCACGCACGCACGCACGCACGCACGCACGCACGCACGCACGCACGCACGCACGCACGCACGCACGCACGCACGCACGCACGCACGCACGCACTCACGCACGCACGCACGCACGCACGCACGCACGCACGCTTATATACACGTACTCGGACCAGCACGTACGCATTCAGGTTAGTACGCACGCACGCACACCACGAGCGCAAACATCAGCCAGCCAACCACACCATCCAACAATTACACCCGCATACACACACCAGCCCTCACGCACGCGCACACTCACGCACGCGTGCACTCACCCGCGCACACACGCGCGCGCACATGCACATGCAGACGTATGAAACATCTAGACGCAATCAGGTACGTGTACCCATGCATTTATATATATATCGGGTGCGAATCACTCTGATCTACCGCAGATCAGAATCATTCTATCATTTCTCCCATCCCATTACATCGCATCACGCATCTCCCCGCGCAATAAGATCCCATCATGCACCTCACACACAATAACATCCCATCATGCACCGCACACACAATAACATCCCATCATACATCTCACACACAATAACATCCCATCATGCACCTCACACACAATAACATCCCATCATGCACCTCACCCAATAACATCCCATCATGCACCTAACAAAATAACATCCCATCATGCACCTCACACACAGTAACATTCCATCATGCACCTAACACACAATAACATCCCATCATACATCTCTCCGCGCAATAAGATCCCATCATGCACCTAACACACAATACAATCCCATCATGCACCTCATACAGAATAACATTCCGGCAAGCACCTTGCACACAATAACGTCTCATCATGCACCTAACACACAACAACATCCCATCATGCATCTCACGCACAATAACATCCCATCATACCCCTCACACACTCACACAGTAACGTCCTATCATGCACCTCACAGACAATACCATCGTAGCATGCACTTCACACACATGACAATAACATCCCATCATGCCCCTCGCACACAATAATCTCCCATCATGCACCTAACACACACCAACGTCCCATCATGCCACACACACAATAACATCCCATTATGCCCCTCACACACAAAGTGACACAACATCCCATCATGCATCTCACACACAATAACATCCCATCATGCACCTCACACACAATAACGTCCCATCATGCACCTCACGCACAATAACGTCCCATCATGCTCCTCACACACACTAACGTCCGATCATGCACCTCACACACATTAACATCCCGTCATGCCCCCCATACACAATAACATCCCAACATGCACCTCCCACAATAACGTCCTATTATGGCCTCCCACCATTTTCAATTCCCATTCCATTAAACTTTATTAATCAATTTCTTTTCATTATATTCTAATCTAGTGTTTTCCTTTATATACGATCTAACGTAATATAGACTATTCTGATCTTCAGGTTATTTTCTAAATTAAGAAAATATAATTATGTATATTTTGTGTTTCTTTCAGATACCCAGAATGCATATGGAAGTTGAATATATTCGTGCTCTGCTGGCTCCTTATCTGCCAGAAGCGCGGACATTTCGTAAGAGACGGAAAGACGAACCACTAGATGACATCATCAAGTCAATGGTCCTCTTCAAAGGTCGTTGCCATGGCAACCGCGAGGCACTTGAACCAATGACGTCACTATGCAATCAGTGTTTGGGTGGCGTGTCTACGCCGAAAAAACGTAAGTTATGTTAATCTACAGTTTAAGTTTAATTGCGTAATTTGTAATGAAAGCTTTGGCAATGCGTTCCCTTGAGTATATTTCTCATTCTGACAACGTGTGTCACGCAATGTTATTGGGCAATAACAGGAACCTTGTTTATCTTTGAAATACCCAGCAATACTTTCTAGGAACAAAGTGTAAGAAGCAACCGGCTTTTCCAGTCTATCCATCCATGATATGACGTCATAATCAACTGCGTGACGTGTAGGATGATGTCATAATCAATTACAGCATGAACAACTCGATTTAGTCCGTTTAAATGCTTACTAGTCCGACAAGGTTGTACGAATTGTATGTCTTTACTATTTAATAAACATGCTGTTGAATATTTTGAAACTAAATTGACTGGGCGCTGTTGCTGCCATTGCAACAGCACCCAGTAAAAATAGTTTCAAAACATTGAATGTTCAGCGATCGATCGATCCAAACACGAGCGAGGTATGGGTGGAGCTTAGCTAGAGATGGGCGGGGCATAGCTAAAACTGGAAAGGTCCATTATGTCTACCCTATTTAGCTCCTTATTTATCTCTGTACATGTGTTAGAAAAATGATATGTTCAATGTTATAGGATATGCGTCCAGCTTGTCAGGTGCCAGGATAAAGCAAGATAATTTAGAAAGCTATTTCAGTTACACGCCGTGTCCGGAAAATCCAGCTTAACGCAATGTAGTGTCACATACAAGAGTTTATGAACACATAACTAGTGGCTCATCATTCTATAGGCTTGATTTTACCGCCAGCCACACGTATTGGCAGAAGCTTGACCTTTGGTTGGTCAAGACCAATGATCGCATATGTCCAGATGTAATTCAATGATATTGATATTAAATAATGCTTAACATTGGACGGCAGAGGGTAGTTGACTTACAGCAATATCATTATGACAATTCATTTTGAATGTAACCTTTCCTTAATATGATATAATCTTAGATCAGTGAATGATTTAATATAAGGATATTCTGTGTAATTAGACGTGCCCAGTAGGTAGTGGTTGGGGGAACCATGAGGTCATTTTCCGTGGGGGTGGGGGTGAGGTGGGTGGGGAGGGGTGGGGGGGGTGGTGTTGGCTGGTATCAGTATTGTGATATAGACAATTAGATCATCTCTTATATCAGCGACGAATGGACTCACTAACTAACCATTTCCAGAAAACTATACATGTAAGCTGTTGAATAGTTTGGAACTAATTTGACTGGATGATGTTGCTGCCTATGGCATCAACAGCGCCCAGTCAGATTAGTTTTAAAATATTCACCTTAATATTTGTTAAACAGTATACATACAATTCAATTAACCTGCCAGACTATTGTAAGCGTTTAAGACGGACCAAATCTTGCCATGCATGACGTAATGATTATGACGTCATCCTACACATCACTTAGATGTTTGTGACATCACGTGGCTGGCTGAAAAAATGGATTCACGAATTACAGCCTCATGTTCCTTTTGAAAATGCTGTTGCTAAAAACTGTAACATTTATATAAAGCAATACCGTTATCACAGTGAGCAAACAATAAGAAGTCAAAATGAAACAGAATAACATTGGTTATGAATACACCAAGTCAATGATTAGCAAAAATATATCAAACCATTAACAAATCACATCCACGATAAAGTCATCAGCCTGTATTTTGTCTCAATCACATATCTTTATTATTACAAATCTTAATACAGATGATGGTGATGATGACATGTGGTCAGTTACATTGAAAAACTCGCTGTGCATTGAAGGATGATTACAACATTGGGGCTCAACAAGACATTCGTCTGTCCATCGCGGACAATGTTTGAACTTGTGTCACGTCGGATGCGGAAAAACATCTGGTGAAGGACAAGGATACACAAGGCACTGGTTATACCTGCGATCTTTGTGCTGGTCTTTGTGTAAAAGATGAGACGGTACACGATATGCATGTAACATTTAGTAATTGGTTGCAATAAAGCATCATTCAGTTATATTTAAGAGATATATCTAGATACCATAGTAAGAAGCTCAATCTAATAGGAGCATGTGCCGGGGAATATAGGAATATGTCAAGAATACACAGATTGTCACTTCCGCAGAAAGTTGATCCAGAGTTGCTGTCAATTTGGGGACAATTTCTCTTTAATTATTGGCGTGTTTGCAAACGGGTTGAGCAGTGTTATTTAGATCGCATCCTTGATTCTCGTTAATTGTTATTATGTCTGAATGAATTCTATTTCGGCGTTAGACTAAAGCATATTAAATACTCTATAGTGCCAATTGAATTTTCTTCCATCTTTCGATTAAAGCTTTATTTACATTGTAAAGATTCTGAATAAAACTTAAGATTCGCGATTAAATAGGAAAATCACCCTAGCCTAAGCTATAGCTGTACATTTGTGTGCATATGTGTAGACATGCGCGTTTGCGTGTGCCACATTATCTCACACTTTTAATGGATAAGAGCCAGATGTAGCCCCGCTTTTTGTTTTTCCAGTTGGAATTTTGGCCACATTCAGTTAGTACATATTTGGAGATGCCTCTATGCTCTAAAACTAAATTGGCCATTTAACCAAACTAAGTGTCCAAGCAAGTATTTATATGGTCAGAGAATCAGATGTCACATAGTGAGTTTGATATTTCCACTATGTTGGATTTCAAAATAACCTCAATTTATAAGCTATTTTCGTATGAGGTAAGAACCGTACTGTAGTAAGTCAATCAAGTCCTTTTAATTTAGACAAGTTAATTGAAATTCAAATTTTCATTGAAAATATTTACACAATATATAAGTTCATGCTGAACAGTGCTGGAGTACATATTTAAATGTCTACTGTGCGATCTTCCATTAATTTCCTTACTGTGAGCGTTGCAGCAATTATCATCTTCCCCAGATTTGCAGAGTTTTATTCTTGGCTATTTGTATCTGCCTGCGGGCGGGTCCATCTTCTTAAGCTATAGCTTACACCACCTCCGTATGTGAAGAGCTCTGCACCTGTCTCTGGTGGTGCCCGCACTGCCGATAGAACATTGTGTAGTTTGTCATGCTCTTTGGTCAGGCTTAGCTTACAGGGATCCGGTATTTTTGGTTCAAACACCCTGTCTTGAGACCACAGATCGGTCAGACAGACTTGTTGAAGTAAGGCTGTAGGAGGCAACATGTTGACACTTTGACTAGGAAAAAGCTTCTAGTATTTCTTTCAGATGTAGTTAGCAGAATTCTGAACAGTGAGGTTGATGCATCACAAGAGTATCTGTTGACGCATCACAATAGTATCTCTACAATTCTACGTGCTCTGGCGGGTAACTACCTGTGGTAGGTTTATAATCAAGAGTGTCACTGCGTACTTGATGGTAATGGTCAGAACTGACTTCTTACATAACTTGATCTCTTTGTCAGCTGTTAAGAATTGTGTGAGCCCATCCTTTGTTTTTTGCTGTCCACGAAGTTATTTCATTCCTATCCCTGATTGGTGTCGATCCTCGACAGCTGCCTGGTCAGATTAAGAATATGTATATCTTATGTCATTCACGATCGACATTTGCTTGTGGTAGTTGTCAAAGTTTACTGTGTCACCAATGGACTTCTCAAACTCAGATTAAATGTATGAATGTCTTTGTACGTCCTGCTGACTACAGCGTGGATTAGTGCATGATAGCACACACATATCTTCACGTACAGACACCTCACAGCCTCTGAGACTGTGATACATTCGGCTAGATTCTCAGCACACAGCGGAATAAGTAATATTACTCTTGTTCGTACAAGGAAGTCTGGTACTATCAGCTTCATGAGTATACTAACTTTTATACAGAAATTCCCCGGATCTATAGCAGTTATTTGTTTTTATTTGTTATTTTATTGTAACTAGAGGACACCCCTATTATACAGATGAAACATTCCTATTTAAGAGAACATAAAAATATGTCTAGATAATTTGACTATTTCAAACAAAATATTGGCGCCACCAGATGTACAACTCGCGTCGTGAAAATGGCAAAGCTTGTCAGCGCTGAGAATGCAAAATACAAAAAGCTATAAGAATTACATTAAGGAAATCTGTTGCCAACATAATTTGTAAGATAATTCTAATGTTATCTGTGAATCGATTGTGAATTCTGCCATCAAATTTGTTTTTTACATTTTTAATAATTGTGGAATTTCGAAGTTGAATCTTCTTGATCAGTGAGTACCCCCACATACGAATTGAAGAAGCAGTTTTGTGGTCACCTCTGTGCATAATATTCATAGATCTTTCAGCTTTTGCATATTTAATGGTACACGGTCTCTTAAAGTAAATCAGTTGTCATATATGTAAATGAGTCTAGTGTAAATGATTCGATCGAGGTGTGGGTGCATCTTAACTAGTGATGGGCGGGGCCTAGCTAAAACTGGAGAGGTCCATTGTGTATACGCTTAGGAATGTACACAATGGAATTGAGGTGACAATGTCCATGGTCAAGTTCACTACAACCTTTGTACAACACTCCTTAGCAAAACATCTCACCTTATTAGCTCGCCTGGACAGAATTCCCAAGTAAGCTTATGCTGTGGCGACCGCCCATCAACTGTGTGTCCATCCCCCCACCCACACCCCACCCCCCTGTGAGCAGTTAAAACATTACACTTGACACAGAAATCCAGAAGCAGACAGAACACACTTGCCCGCAAGGCTGTATACGTCAATTCATCATTGCACGAACATCACACATACCTGGTTATATAATAGGTAACTCGGACATTCAACATCAGCAACAACAAGTATAGCAGGCATTTAGCATTTTTAATTGAAACAGTTAGAGACATCATTTGCGCAACAATCACTCCTACATAAATACGGAAAACTCATCACTTTCCGTAGACCTGACTTTCCCGCAACCACAATAGACTCAGCATTCATCAGCCTGGAAACCTGGATATGCCCAACCCTCATTACGCCAGCGTCACACAGAGGCCCCGACTTCCCTACAACAGATCACTACCATCATCAACACGAGTCAACATTTTCCACAACCACCTTCTTATCCAGTTTACTGAAAACTGATCATACGGAAAGGAGGAACAACACTGCAGCCATCTACAGTACACGCTATGGGGGATTCCCAAGCCCCCCCCCCCCCCCACCCACCCCGGAATCGTCGTACGGAAACAGCAAAAATCTTACACGTCATTCGCACGTAATAACAGTCAATATTATTAAGAGAGCAAGATGCCCGCAGTCTGTCGTCCATCTGAGTAGGATTTTGCTACCGAAAAGAAGTTCGATAATGGATTGATTCAAGTTACGACAGCATCCTTCTTGGACTTCCGTGCTCACGTAACTCTGTCCCACCCCCGGGCTCGGCCATTACAGAGTGAAATACTTCAAGTCCGATAAGGTTGACACCACACTTCAACCACCGCTCCCACCCATGCTGGTAATAAAAACGTCACACGACACGACAGCGCAAGAGTCATCTGCAGATAAACAGCCATGCATATCAATCAAAATCATCAACATGACAGAAACACAGACAATCAGGTTGACTGTATTCACAATCTCCATACGACGGAATTGTAATTGTAAAACTGAGGCACGCATTTTCCGAGCTGTATTGTAATACATTAAGTTTGGTCTAGGTAGGGATGGGACTAGTCCTACCCACAGAGGAGGATGCTTGGCAGTCCACCCACCTGGAAAACACAGTCCAGCTTGGCGAAATTAGTACACTTAATTTCCACAAGACATGGAGCTGTTTAATCCAAACAAGCATTACAGACAGCTATATTGTCCTAATTTTGATTAAGAACATCATCGTTCTACCGTGTATACACATCATTAACACACAGGCTGGTAAAGCGGGATTAAAACTTCGACAGTATAATCTCATGGAGAATTTCAAATATTCTCTTACCTACATATTCCACTCCCCAGATCAACATAGGCTGGGATACACTTATTACAGACGACAAGCAAAAGATCACGCGCATAGAGGGACGCTGTTCTGATGAACAGAATTGAAAACATATATATCCGTTTTTACAAATAATCAGCAGCATCAATACTCCGCCATTACATAAATGTTGCCTAAGTTTCCGATCAACCACGTGCTTTCACAACTAGAAACCATGTGATCTTCACTTCTATTTCCAGTAAATTGGATCAAAATGATATAGACAAAAGAACCGCCCAAACGCACATCTACCACAGCGTGATAGAGGAGGTGAGAGGGTGGGGGGGGGGGGTGTGTGAGTCGGAGCAGTTGCCACGCGCTCCCACACCCCATCGGGCGCTCCTGTCTGAAATTTAAACAGGTGAGTTTATAAGCATCCGATCTGAAAAACCGCTTCACGCTAATTAAAACGTGAGCTTCCATGGGAATAAGTAGTTCCGGAATTTCACGTTGATCGGAGACTTGTTATTCCTTTGAGTGGAGACGAAAACGGCAATCCTTTCTTGGTATATTTATATTTGCTTCCTCTACACGGGAGGAATATTTCATCGGACTCCAGGAACATTAAAATTAAAACTTTCCATATTGGGCGTGACCGACTCACCCTAAAACTTTCGAGTATGGCCATCCGCCCCCCCTCCCCCCCCCCCCCCCCCCCCCTGTGACATCGCCAAAAAGTATAAAAGGAGGCGATCGCGCACTGAAACTCCATCTTCCTGTCAAACTCGACACAAGGGAAGAAGAACACGCATTAGGCTACTTTCATATCGCAAACCAAATTCTGCTGTTTTAATTATTGTTTTCATTACTATTATATTTGGCCAGGAAAGTTATGAAGAGGTAGGACAATTAGAGTAGGCTAAGCGGTTCCATGCAATCAACATCATGCGGAAATAGGATATCACTTGCGGAAGACCTCACCTTGTCCGACAGCTCGGAGGATTCAGCACCAGCTCATTCCGGGAAGAAGTATCCGTGTACAGCTTTACAGTGACCGTATCCAAACAAGGGTTACAGGACATTTCATATAGATCCATATCTCCTTGCAGTTTAATAATAGATGAGGAGATCCACCTTACAGAAGCAGTCGCCAGCATCACCGCACACCAGACCAGCACATCCATACATCCACGTAGCAGTACTCCCACAGATCCTGCAGTTCACAAGGTTACTACGCCAGATCGTCCCTATGCCGGAAAGAAGAGGATTGCCCATCCTGATATCCATGCAGTTCCGAGGACCACCGCCAGCAAGTTACTGAAAGCAACTAAGATCCGCAAGTTATCTACCAGCACTGCATCATCATTTGCCGCCACGCATCGACCACTCATCACCTTCACTGCACTCATCCAACTGGCATCCCGCATGACAACTACCACCTCCATGACAACCGTGATGTCAGCAGTTTCCACGCCACCGCTGGTCCGCACTTCACCCGTCATCATCTCCGCCACCACCAGTGCTTCGATGGACGTTTCCATACCTTCCTCCAGCATCTGTATACCCGACCTGAGCATAATTGGGAGTGCATCCATCCCGTACGAGTCAGCATGCCCAGACTTGCTGGAGAAACTTTACTGCGGATGTGTGTGGACACTATTGCCGAGGTTGCAGCAGGATTTATAAATAGGTGTGCGGAAAGCGGAATGTTTTATTATATTTTTTTTGAAACACTTTTCTTCTTATTATATATGTTTCTAAAATTGAAACCCTCGTCCCTAGGCTGACTATGGTCATCCTACACAGCTGCGCAACATTTTTGCGTGGCTGTGTCTCACATAAATAATCGCTGTGGATCCCTGCATTGTATGCCTCCCTCCCAAACTCTTTCGTACCCTATGTGCTCTTTCTTATGAACACGCATCCCTCACGTCACTCTCCTCTCGGCTATGCATCTACTCGGGAAGTCTATAATTCCTGCCCAGTGTGCTCTGGTGCGTTCGATCCGCGATGCATTGATCGTTTGTCATGGGTGTCAAACTAGGAGAGGGTGGGTACCCGCTGTCCCAGCTAAGCTGGGTATGGAACGGCCATTTCGGATTCACTCCAAATACGCCCCCTGGATAGGATGGTATGCGTATATAAGCCCTATGAGAGAGGTGTTCATTAAAAATGGCTAGTTCCATTAGACCGCATGGTGCACATGCATGCACGTCAGAGCTTCCCTGACAACACGTCTCGGAATTGGAAGCAAGTGCATGCTTATAGTGTACGGAGTAGGTACCCGTAAATAACTTTAATTGTCTCATCCTCGTTGGCCTTGGTACTAAGCAAGACCAAAATAAAACGAGGATTTCAGAACCATTTAAATTATTGAAATCGGCCCAGAAACGGCTGAGTTATCATCAGAAAGCCCCCTTAAATTGTCTTCAACATATTTCTCTTTACGTCTTAATCGCGTGCATGTATAAATAAATAAGGAATGTGCTGTGTATATAATAGCCATGTCAACACTTCTGTCTGCAAGCTGATTGGCTGCTGCTCGGCCGCTGATTGGCTGAGGCCCCTAGCTCTGACGTCACTAGTAGTATGAAAGGGGTGAAAAATCGAGAACCAGGCGCATCACCGGTGTGCAGGCTGGCCCATGCAGGATGACTGGACCATCGGGATAGACGTGTGCAACTGCTTACCTATGATGATACCTACATCATCCGGGGCCAATCGGATTTCAGCTCATCCGCGGTGGTAAGGAGTCCTCTGCTTCCACAGTTTTTATACACCACCGGACGGCCATCAGGGGGTAATAAACTAACTTAAAGTAATAACTCCCACATCCAGACCTTTATAAGGGAGTCAGAGGGATGTGCGGGCCCAGATGTAATTCTACGGAATGTAGAGCTGATGGTGATTCTTGGTGGATGACTCACCACATCTGCCAACCACGCTGAAAAGTGGACTTCAACTCGCACTGCATGTCGTGTGTGTAATAATTAACTTTTCGACCAGTCTGGGTGAACTTTTCCAGGTGCGCCGCAAGAGCTATGCGATGTACCCCGCACCGTGTGCCCATTATTGTACATGCTTAATTTATATAAGCAGCCCTTCCTGTTAATGGGTTGCTCCCAACTTTCATATTACTGTCCCCGGACGGAAACTTTGCAACATACCATTTCTATCCTGTATGGGTGAAATGACTATATAATGGACATCTCTTGAACGGTTCCGTTATCTGTCCATAGAATGTGCCGCATCCATCCTCCCTGTAGAAGTCAGCTTCCAGAGACCTGCCTGCAGATACCTGCCTGTGGATACCTGCCTGCGAATATCTGCCTGCGGATGGCTTCCTGCAGAAATCTTTCCAGCTTCAGAGATCGTGCCATCTTGCGCTACTCATAGGTTAGCGCCTCAATTTCAGTAACTTGTGAACTTGTTCCATGCCAATGACTATTAGGTACTCAAGTAGCTATACCCTTGAAACTTTAATTATTATTTCTGGATAATGGTTACCTATAGGGCCTCGTATATTTAGTGAGTGATTGTCTCTTTCCACGATCTGCCAGCCATATGGCTTATTAATTGTCTGGATTCCCAATCAACACGTTGACTGGATCCGACCCTGGGAAACTATCGGAGGTTTCCTAGCGGTGATAGTTAAAGTGCCAATTTACATACATGCCCCATCGTGTCTTCAGATACTTATTAGGTAGATTCCCCTGCCAAAGTAGGAAGCACTGCGAAATGATAATAATATTAATTTGTATGTTGTGATACCGGCCTGCAGTGCATCTCTTGGCATCATGGAAAATAACCCTAATGACAGGTCAAATGTTAGCCCCATAGCACTCGGTGACGGACGAGATGCGGATCTCCATCCAACTCGTTGTAGTGTATGTGTGAGGCCTTAGAGCCCACCACACCCTCACGGGAAGGACGCTTGCAATGGATACCCGTCTCTCCATCCCAACCATAATGACAAGCTGGACATCTGCACCCAATGGATAAACGTATCTAAATGTAAGGTAGTAAACTATGCCACTTGCAGCCAAAGCTTGTTTTCGTTACTAACAACCAATTGGTAGGTTACGATATAGCAGAAGGCCCGCATAAATAAAGTGGCAACTACTAATGCAGTCATTTTGGAACTACATAAGACAAAGACCTGGGAATTCTTCGGAAATCGTTCGTCCCGTCTTCACATAAACCAGCGTGCAACACCTTAACAGTAGCTTCACTAGGATTTTCAGCACTTAGCATTTTCTGTTGAACAAAAGAGTGACCCTTTTTGCCAACTCTTTTCCTCCACTTCGGCATTGAAGGTATTTCCCTGTGATGGAAGCCCACGCCAGGAACTTTCCTCTCACAGCAACAACATTTTCTTTGTGTGTGTGTTAGGGGTATACTAGTTTATATTAAACTATCTAGTGACTTCATTGCAGAGACTCTCACCTCTGCGGATTCAAGGATCTGTGTGATACCTCTGGTGACGCCACGTCGGAAGAAAACTGGACGGCTCTATGTTGTGTATTACTGTGCTCACTTACTGTCAAATGCATACACCTTTTTGTATAGCATATTAAATTCCTCATTGTTTAATTATACTTTATTCCATATCTCTAAATTAGTATGGATAGGCATACCAGTGACACGAATAGTTGGGACGACATGTGTGATTCAATCTTGGCAGCAATGGTCGCACGGCCCAACTAGAACATAGTGCTCCACCGGCTCTAGAGGCCGGTTTTTGTACCATCCGGAGAGATGTGATACGGGATCAACAACCCCGAGATCTGCAGCTAACCAGCCCTCCCATACGTCGTGCATTTGCGGCGCAATGGATAGGAACGTCATGGCGGACTAGCGCACAACCCCCCCCCCCCTGAGCTACATGACTTCCCATGCATGACTATATTGTGAGAGCTAGACTGACAAGAGAAATCTGAGAATGCAGACACGTGACCTCCCGTGCATGGCTATATTGTGAGAGCTAGACTGAGAAGAGAAATCAGAGAATACAAGCACATGACTTCCCGTGCATGGCTATATTGTGAGAGCTAGACTGAGAAGAGAAATCAGAGAATACAAACACGTGACTTCCCGTGCATGGCTATATTGTGAGAGCTAGACTGAGAAGAGAAATCAAAGAATACAGACACGCGACTTACCGTGCATGGCCATATTGTGAGAGCTAGACTGACAAGAGAAATCAGAGAATGCAGACACGTGACTTCCCGTGCATGGCTATATTGTGAGAGCTAGACTGACAAGAGAAATCTGAGAATGCAGACACGTGACCTCCCGTGCATGGCTATATTGTGAGAGCTAGACTGAGAAGAGAAATCAGAGAATACAAGCACATGACTTCCCGTGCATGGCTATATTGTGAGAGCTAGACTGAGAAGAGAAATCAGAGAATACAAACACGTGACTTACCGTGCATGGCCATATTGTGAGAGCTAGACTGACAAGAGAAATCAGAGAATGCAGACACGTGACATCCCGTGCATGGCTATATTGTGAGAGCTCGACTGATAGGAGAAATCAGAGAATGCAGACACGTGACTTCCCGTGCATGGCTATATTGTGAGAGCTAGACTGAGAAGAGAAATCAGAGAATACAAACACGTGACTTACCGTGCATGGCCATATTGTGAGAGCTAGACTGACAAGAGAAATCAGAGAATGCAGACACGTGACATCCCGTGCATGGCTATATTGTGAGAGCTCGACTGATAGGAGAAATCAGAGAATGCAGACACGTGACTTCCCGTGCATGGCTATATTGTGAGAGCTAGACTGAGAAGAGAAATCAGAGAATACAGACACGTGACTTACCGTGCATGGCCATATTGTGAGAGCTAGACTGACAAGAGAAATCAGAGAATGCAGACACGTGACATCCCGTGCATGGCTATATTGTGAGAGCTCGACTGATAGGAGAAATCAGAGAATGCAGACACGTGACTTCCCGTGCATGGCTATATTGTGAGAGCTAGACTAACAAGAGAAATCAGAGAATGCAGACACGTGACTTCCCGTGCATGGCTATATTGTGAGAGCTAGGCTGAGAAGAGAAATCAGAGAATACAGACACGTGACATCCCGTGCATGGCTATATTGCGAGAGCTCGACTGATAGGAGAAATCAGAGAATGCAGACACGTGACTTCCCGTGCATGGTCATATTATGAGAGCTAGACTGACAAGAGAAATCAACGAATACAGACACGTGACTTCCCGTGCATGACTATATTGTGAGCGCTAGACTGAGAAGAAAAATAACAGAGAATGAAGACACGTGACTTCCCGTGCATGACTATATTGTGAGAGCTAGACTGAGAAGAGAAATCAGAGAATGCAGACACTCACCTCCCGTTATTTTCACATTGGATAAATCCTTCAGATTGCGACAAACATTGTGGAATCCTGTCCATACTATTTCTGTTGGTAAATTCTGAACCAAATTGGACCAGTTTTCCAAAGATATCCACAGATCCAGGGCTTGAAACTGAATTACCAGTTTTTATCCGGTTTACGGCCAAATCCGGAAATATTATTTCACTGAAAGATCCTGTGCTGTGTTAACATTTGAGCCTAAATCGTATCAATAGTTTTTTAATAGAGCTCTGAACGCACGCACGCACTCAGTCACGCAGGCATGTACTACGTACGCATGCACGCACGCAAGGGGCGCCGGAAGCAAATTTGAGTGGCAGGCATGCTGGATGGCATTGTCTGGAGGAAGATATGAATTGGGTGCCCCCTCCCACACACACCCACCCCAACGCCCCCCCCCCCCTCCACCCCCACTCCACGCCACCCTCTCCTAGAAGGGTGTTCGGGAATACGCACCTCCCTAAACACCATGAGAAAAAACAGTGACAATTGTACGCTCATGACTCGATTTCCTGCATTCTGAGTTTCTTATGAGTACGTATAACTATTAGAGCAATGTTAATTGAAGAGCGCATGTTGTGTATGTATGTTGTGTATGTATGTTGTGTATGCATGTTGTGTATGCATGTTGTGTATGCATGTTGTGTATGCATGTTGTGTATGCATGTTGTGTATGCATGTTGTGTATGTATGTTGTGTATGCATGTTGTGTATGCATGTTGTGTATGCATGTTGTGTATGCATGTTGTGTATGCATGTTGTGTATGCATGTTGTGTATGCATGTTGTGTATGCATGTTGTGTATGCATGTTGTGTATGCATGTTGTGTATGCATATTGTGTATGCATGTTGTGTATGCATGTTGTGTATGCATGTTGTGTATGCATGTTGTGTATGCATGTTGTGTATGCATGTTGTGTATGCATGTTGTGTATGCATGTTGTGTATGTATTCTTTGTCCAATTGAACCTATTCACAATTCACAATGAAAGCGGGCGGATTGTTGTGTCAGATGCACACGAAGTTCATTTTCGCTTTATTCACTCAGGCCTTACAAAGGCATATGAGGTGTTGAGTGTGCGTGAATTCGTGCATGTGTCTGCACAGTGGACCTGCACAGGTTGCCTTGAAAATATAATTATATTTGCAATCATCGGGATTCAGAGTGAAGATTTTCGATCTTCGGGTCTAATCTAGAAATATATCTACTACACTTCTGATAAGAATATGATGTACCGGTTGCTGCGACAACCTCTTATCAAAGATGCAGTAGTACGATTATCTGCTCGCCTCGTCTAAGGTAATGGTGACGATATTTATACTCGATAATCTGGGCCTGATCTGACTCGGGTAAAAGATGGTGGCTCGGGACGGTGGTCTTCCGTCGCTTCCAGACTGGACAATACACAACCCAAACTCTTGCTTCGAGAATATCGAAGTGATAATTTATTCTCTTAAGTTTGACTGTCTAATATGGCTACGGATATGTGTGACTTATGCTGTCACGATAGAAAACAAACTGTTAAATAAAACTCTAAGTAAATATGAGTGGCTTATACTACCACCAATCTCTATCAATCATGGGTGGCTTATACTACCACCAGATACTTTGAGTAACTTTTACTGTCACTCGCGTCTATAGAAATAACTGATTTTCATACAATACGAATACTGGTCATTCTATCATTACAAAGTTGCGTTTCACGATTCTCTAAATCATTTTCGTCAAAAACCGTTCTTGGCTACTTAAAACCATTCACCAAAAACTTATTTGAATTTCGACAAATTCAGTTCCACAGAACTATACGGACTCGAGGCTAGGTTTACCTAAGCGCAATAATTTTCGGAACCAAGATTTTTCTAAAAAGTTAAAGTCCACTTTTTATACTTCTCTGGAGCCCTCTACCATGTTCGTTTTGGTTCCTCTTTCCAGAGTTTGATTCGATGCTCATTGATTGTGACGTCATCCTGACTAATCAAACTCCGATTTTCTCTCTTAGGAAAAGAACACCGAACAAGTTAAAGCGGCCTAATTGACTCATGAGTGTGGAATTCTATCCGATAACCTCCCACAAACTTGACAGTGATGGACATTGCTTCGACAATCATTGCTAATCGTTTCTTAATATCTTATTCTGACTAACTTCTTCTGTCAACTTTTCGTCTGGTTTTCTAATCTACTTGGCGCCAGACGCTATCATGCCCACGTCCAGCCCTTTGTTTATTAGGCCTACGCCTGCATTTCAGAAGGGTGCCATGACGTAGTGACCATGTGGTACATCTGATTCACCAACATCTGGTGTCGTATCTGGTGTCGTGGGTCGCCTCTATAGAAATATAGAAACCCGGTCACCTTATTACGGTCCTTATGGTAAGTCGGTCGTCGCCACGTTTACTACGTCATTCTATGAGTCATTCAGTCTGTGCTACGTACACTCTGTGCGTAGCATTACCGACGCTCTTGCTTGAATATTTAGAAAACTATTGGTCATAACTTCTGCTGAATACTATAAAAGGTTATGCCGCGCCTGCAGCAACAGCTTTCATCTTTCAACCACCGATAGATTCCATCAGCTCACTGCCCTAAGTCTTAGTCTATTCTATTCCAATTTCATATTCCCATTTCACTTATTGTATCAGCTATATTTTCGTGTCAGTTTTGCATCGACTTGATGCACACACTAGATCGCGCTAATACATTTGCGCTCATTGTGTTATCCGTTCCCTAGCTCGTCTGGTATTCAAAAATATAGTCATATTCTTTGCTGGGGGGTCTTGGACTGCAAATATAAGATGTCCCCGGGGTCATGACCCCCCAGAAGACAATCCCATATCTACAAGAGGAAAAGTGGGTTTTTTTGGGTAAAAACTAGGTTATCCATGACAAATATATCAATCATGTTGAACATGTGAGAAAGGTTTGTTCAGCTCTTGCCTTAGATGAAGATCATGACGTTTCTTGAGTTTCAAGTCAAGCAATTTCACCGGTCTTTTAAATGTAATTTTTTTAAAAGTGCAAAATCCAAGATGACCACCAACAAAATCGGCCAAGCAGGTTTCCAGGACCAACCACGGATCTGACCCTATGGATCCTTCCTGACCCGCTTAAGGACTCGCTTAACGAATACGATGGACATATGCTGGATGAATAGACAGATGCTGTAGCAACACAATTAGGTCAAATTAGTAACCAACTATTCAACAGCTAATGTTTATGGAATGAGTAATTTAAATTACGATTCCGCAGCCTCTTACTTAGCCATAATGGCGTGTGGGTGTCAGAGGTATATTTGGCCACGGCTACGAGTTGGTAGGTTGGTTGGAGAGGTGGTGCTCATACTCATATAAATAGCACAGCATTAAAAAATCCAAGAGGATGATATTTATTACATAGATATGTAGGACATATAGGAGATGGCTTCTAAGCGCATTCAATTTTTATATATATACACACCCACACAAGTCATAGGGTATGCGGGACCTTTTATTTAAACCTGTATACGAGGCGAGGTTTTCATATCTGTATACACACACACACACACACACACACGCACGCGCACGCGCACGCACACGCACACGCACACGCACACATCTTCATTGGCATATATAGCCATGATCTCAACTGTTCTTAGACCTTTGGAGTCTGCTTTTAGTCACCGCGGCAATTGGGGGAGACTAATTATGTCATCTGTAGCAATGCAAATGATCAAACACCATCCTCTAATCTATATTGAGTGGATGTATCATGAGAACTTTGCAAACAGAGAATACACCACCAGATACTGAATGTAAGATGAACATACTATGATACGTTTGGCTATTTATGGAAATCTTCAAATTGTGTGCGTGCATTCGTGTGTGTGAATATTGGACTATCATTGATAACCTAGTCCAATAACTTTGTGCAATATTGAAAATGAACCAACATATGTACCTTTAACAAACGTGTGCTGTTGACCTAAAGGTATATACATACATATGCATCTATATTCTACGAGGTCCCATTTATAGCTAACACTGTTATCAACCGAGTTTGAGATTCTATTTATAATACATACTGAAATTTTTGGACTTACTGACAATGCCTATCACTGAAACCATGTTTAGATCTTCCATGACTGTACGGTCATCAAGGGTGACATAATTAGTCTCTCACCCCCACCCCCCCCCCCCACCCCCCACCCCCCAATGCCGCGGTAACTAAAAGCACAGTTGAGATCATTGCTATATATACCAATGAAGATGTGTTATTGTGACTTTACACATTTACGGGTTATATGAAATAAAGCCGCAATTTCAATATGCAGAGTTCGATTTATGAGGCATATAAAATAACCCAGCAATTGTGATATAAACCTCATAAACCGATATATGGATATATACTATATATGCCTCGTACACTGGTATGAAAACCTCGCCTCGTATACCGGTTTAAACAAAATGTTCCGTATACCCTATGAAGTGTGTGTGTGTGTGTATATATATATATATATATATATATATATATATATATATATATATATATATATATATATATATATATATATATATATATATATATATATATATATATATATATATATATATATATATATATATATATATATATATATATATATATATATATATATATATATATATATATATATATATATATATATATATATATATATATTCGGATCGGTATGCTGATCATCAGGTCTGGCGGTGAGGCTAAACTTTCTGATAATGAAATTTTCCTTAATGGTATTGTTAATAACGGAAATGTCACTATTGGTGCTGATACTGCTGATACAGAAATT
Organism: Chaetoderma sp. LZ-2023a; assembly: GCA_034401795.1. NCBI lineage: Eukaryota > Metazoa > Mollusca > Caudofoveata > Chaetodermatida > Chaetodermatidae > Chaetoderma > Chaetoderma sp. LZ-2023a. The sequence continues at coordinate 169,200,095 of CM067372.1, read as the reverse complement.
GCTGCTCCGGATGGTGCTGGTGTGGATTCTGTGGGTGCTGCCGGTGCGAATGTTGCTGTTGTTGTTGTCGTCGTGACGGCTTGCACGGAGGCTGGTGCGGATACTGAAACCTGAAACTGATGCGGATGGAGGTGATGGCGGTTGTGGTCTCCTAGTGTGTTTGACGCGGGACATTCTGCCGGTAGTTGGAACAACTGGTATTGGCGGATGAACCGCTAATAGCGGACCCATAATGTCAATGTTCTCGTCTTGCTCCCCATGGTTTAGGGTAACTATTAAAACATGGTGCTTTGACGCGGTCGCGTGTGTTATGCCATAACTGGATGCGGAATATAAGAAGTTGCAATCTACACAGTAAGCTCGTTGAAGAAGGTGATCTCTATTGATATGTAACTTCAAGTCTGATTTACGTGAAAATTCATGTTCACAGGTTTTTCCGCTGGCTGTAAATCTTCGTGCAGTACTCTTCTGAGTTTCTTCTACCGAAGCATCTGATAACGCAAAATCGTGTTCGAGCGACAAATTAATTTCCGCATACTGATTTGCGGATCCGCAAAAACTCCTACCTCTAACTTCTCATAACTTTCAAAACACTTTAATAATTTTATATTTGATAGCCAATACATGAAATAATAATAATAAAAGCAGTCTGATCTCCCCCTTGTGTCAGTTTGATGGGAAGATGAAGTTTCTGGGTGCGATTCCTTCCTTTTATAGATTTTGGTGACGTCAGAGGAGGGCGGTTGACCACACCCGTAAACATTATGGTGAGGCGGTCATCACTATATATGGATTTTACGTGTTTTACTCTCCTCCAGGGCCGTAATTTAGATATGTGGGGGCCCTGGGGAAAAGAATGAGCTGGGGTGGGGGTGTGTGTGTCTGGGGGTCCTCTCCCAGAAATTGTTTTACATCTAGGTGCTCTGAGACGGCCAGAGAGTCTACTTTTATGGTGAATTATGGCGCTTTCTTTCGTTGTAAAATTATTTTATTTTACAAAATTTCGTAATTAACATTGTTGCCGAACACCAAACAAGAATTGGGGCCCCCACAAATTTTTAGAATACAATTATAATGCATGATTAAGAGTTCTAAACTAACTTCCAAAAAAGTGCATAATTTTTTTTTTCAGTTTTAAAATGTGGGGCCCCTTGCTTGTGGGGACCCCTGGGCTTTTGACCCCCCCCCCTCCCTTAAATACGGCACTGCTCTCCTCGCGTCCAATTAAATATTCCCCATCGGGAAAAGAAGGTAAATATGATTATAAGAAGGAAGAGCACCATTTTTATCGCATCTTCGCGGGAAATCAGGTCTCCAATCAACATTAAAATCAAGAACTACTTATTCTGGCGGCTCGCCTATTAATTAGAGTGATGAAGTTTTCAAGTTAGATACTTATAAACCTGCCTGTTAGAATTTCAGGCTGGAACGCCCGAGGGGTTGTGGGAGAGCGTGATTACGTCAGCAGTCTATGACCCCGACTCATCTCCTCTCGCCTCCTCGATCACGTGTGTACGAAAGCCGTGAGGGGACTTCCCACTTCTGACTTCCGGCTTCCCACTTCTGACTTCCGACTTCCCACTTCTGACTTCCGACTTCTGACTTCCGACTTCTTTATCGTTTGATATTGACAGATTTATAAAATGACCGACAATGAAGACGGTGGAGAGGTAATGTCTTAGTTTAACTGTCAATAATAATAATAATAATAATAATAATAATTATCACACACTAACCCTCACCCTAACCCATAACCTCAGGGGCGTAGCTAAGGGGGTGTTTTGGGTGTTAGAACACCCCCCATGGGCCTGGCAAAAATTTTTAAAATCTAAGTCTAAGTCACAATAAAATCAGCCTATGTGCGCAAGTAAGATAACTGCATATAGAAACAGTGAGAAACACGGCCAGTCAGGCTAGACAATTGACCTCATTGTCTACCAGCGGCCACGCTCATATCGCCGTAGTCACGTGCCTTGTAGCATTGATGCTGTCTCCGCATTGGCTGACCTACAAGCGCTGTCAGAAAGCAATGCATGTTTCGTATTATCGTATGTATCAGTGTAACTGTTTAAAATGGGTGATAAAAACGGCAGAAGACAACAATTTATTCGTTTTTTAAACCTTCTCGTGACGCTGGCTGTACCTCCGTAATAAACAATGATATCAGAGCCAGTACGCCTAACAATTTACTGCCACAGCATATGAATACGGAAACTGTATTGGAGACTCCAGTCCCTGTACAATGTGCTGCTGAAGTGCCAACGGAACAACCTGCTAACGACATTGGCCTCTTCTGTGGAGATGACTCAGATGACTCTAGGAAAGTGAGTTTCTAAGAGTATTTGTACAATAATGACAGTGACGTAAATGCATGAATTTTAATTAGCCGCGATCGTCGAGCGGCTCCATAGGGCCTACGACTATAGGAGCCTTTAATTGTTAGTCCGTTACCTAATTCCACCCTCAAAATGTATTGTTTTTTAAATTGAAATATGAAGGATCAATGAGTTATCCGATCACAATGAAACAGGATGCTTCTATGCCATCATTGCATCCATCCTACACCATGCGAACCTTTGTTAGCCCGTCTGTCTGTCCCTCATTGTATTACTCCATGAGGCTCACACATTCAACGTTAAGGTTTTCGTTCAAAATGTGTTTTTTCAAACGATACAGTATTTAATTCATCAATGGGTTATCCGATCACAATGAGACTTAACAGGATGCTTCTCTACCATCATTACATCCATCCTACAGCAAAGGACCCTTTGTTCGTCCGTCCGTCCACCCGTCTGTCTGTCCATTACGCTAACTCCTCTCCAACTGTTTAGTGGAATTGAACCAACTTTGGTATGTGGGATACCCAGAGGATGCACTTTGCAAGGCGACATTTTGATTAGGCTCCGCCCTCAAGGCAACGTGACAGGAGTCAAAAGGTCAAATTAATTGTCTAACTGTCCGTCACGCTAACTCCTCCCAAACTGATGGGTGAAATTCAACCAAATTAGCTATGTGGCTAACAGTGGGTTACCCCTAAGAATGTGCTTTGCAAGACGAGATTTAGTTTAGACCCCTTCCCCAATTTTCAATTGGTATTTAATTCATCAATCCTAAAAGGTCGCTGCTTCAACGGCATATGCCGCCTAGTTTTGGTTTTACGTTCGCAATACCCCCAACAACCCCGACAGACAAGATTAACCAATAATACGAGAGATCCGCTATAATTAAGCAAGCAACTATGGCTACTAGCACTAGTAGAGTCTTACAGTTACCACATTAAAAATTAAATAACGCAATTTCGAAATATATTTGTATTGCACCTCAATGAGTCTTGAATAGGCCTATAACGAGTTGTGGGAGTTTCCAGTTAAATTAATTTCAAATTAATATAGCTCGTCTAATTGTATATAACGATTTTAAAATTGAGATTCTGTGACGTAATGGATTAAACAGTTTAACCCTTTAGTGACAAAATTTGTTCCTGAAAATCAAAATATTTGCTTTTTGAATGTCTATTTGCAGGCCAAGAGAAGACTATCTTTTTAAGATTTACCACTGGAATGACTGGCGTGGATATCGGACCAGCTATGACTGACGTGGATATCGGAGCAGTTATTCCAATTGTAAATCTTCAAAATGAGTCTTTTCTCTGTCTGCGAACGGACATTCCTCTAGACCACTAAGGAGGCCGGTTTTATTATTAAACGCTTAATAAAATATGCTGGAAATTGGTTCAGGTCGCTGGGCTGATGACCTTTATACAGATCAATTATTAGGAGGTAATCGTGTGTGGCGGATGTACGCAATCTCTGAATGCCTTCAAATGTTAGAATATCTTGCTAATCTGGTCATTCATCTGATTCTGGCCCCAGCTTTGAGTGAGAGGTTCTAATTTATTACTGTATTCCATATTGTTTGCTCATCTGGCCAGAATGTCCAATGAAGCGTATGGCATGGCGACTGGCGGGTGTCCGTCCATCCTCCGGCGTCTGTACAGCTAGTCACAGTGTCCCTTTAAAATGCTACTCATTAATTTAATGTAAATGATAATGATCCAGGTGAGCATCACATGCCATTGTGCTTTCCAAAAACCCACACATCCAGTATTCGATCCTAATCTTAATGATACATTTTATTCAGAATTCAGATGTATAGTAACAATTTAAAATCCTTGATTTGAATGACAGCCTCGTCATTATAGAACAAGAGGCAGCTCACCTAATACATTTATCTCGTACAGTTCAAGACCAACCCACCAACCAACCAACCAACCAACAAACAAACAAACAGACGTATCGGTTATATACGCCCTTTACTTTGGTCTATAAATGATAATAATGCACATGTAATGGTTATTGACTAGTCGGAAGTAAATAGAATAGATTTTTATTTTCTTAACAGTTAACCATGGAGAAGCGCTTGGACCTCCTTTGTAATCGGTGGGTTCCTGACGCAGACTATATATTTTCTTCCCGAGGCAAGCGTAATCTACGATTCCAGCACCAGTGGCTGCATCGGTGGAAGTGGCTCTTATACAGTCAGGTTCGGAGTGGTGCATTTTGTAAGTACTGTGCACTATTCGTGCCAGAAGGAGCGGGTATTGGAAGTCAGTCTCTGGGAAAGCTTGTGAGGATATCTTTTTCTAACTGGACAAAGGCTGTTGAGGTGCTTAACGATCACGAGAAGACCACTTATCAAAAGGAGTGCATTGCGAGTGCTGGAAACCTTCAGTCTGTTGCTGGTCGTAAAGTTGATTCAATTGACATCCAAATAGATAGTGCGTCCAAAACCATAATTCATGAAAATCGTCTCAAAGTTATACCAGTTATTGATACTATTATTCTTTCTGGCCGGCAGGGATTGTCACTTCGTTGCCACAGGGATTCCGGACCTCTGAGACTGAATTGTGCAGAAACATCCGCTAATGAGGGAAACTTTAGAGCTCTGCTATGGTATCGTGCAAACGGCGGTGATCAGGTCCTTAGCAAACACCTACAATCATGCTCATCATTTTCAGCATATGCCTCCTACATTAGTCCTCAAATTCAAAATGAAATAGTAGATTGTTGCAATCTCTTGATCCGTGATAAGCTAGTAAATAACATCAATGCTGCAAAATGCTTTTCAATACTCGCTGATGAAACAGCTGACATTTCGGGAATTGAGCAGTTTTCACTATGCGCACGCTACATAGATGAATCGGGACATCAGATTCGAGAAGACTTCATTCAGTTTGTACCTGTTTATGATGTCACTGGCCAGAACCTCGCTCAAGTGATCATAGATAGTCTGCGAAACTTCGGTGTAAATTTAGATTTTATGCGTGGACAAGGTTATGATGGCGCAGCTTCCATGAGTGGACGATTCAACGGTGTACAAGCACACATTGTGAGACAGTTTCCACTTGCCCCGTATGTTCATTGCGGAGCACATAGTTTAAACCGTGCTATGTCAGATGCGTGTACTGAGGTATCAGTACGGAACAGTATGGGCACTATCAGTAGTATATATAACTTTCTCAACACACCAAAACGACAAGCTGTCCTTGCTAACGCTGTTGGGGACAATTTACCAGATGCCAGGCGAAACCACCTAAAGCAAATGTGTCCAACGCGATGGATTGAGAGGTACGATGCTGTCATAGTTTTTTTGGAGTTGTTTCCCGCTGTAATTGAGTCGCTAAATACTATTAGTGAATGGCAAGACAGAGACTCTGCCACAAATGCTAATCAACTATTGTGTGCCATTAAACAGCCTGAATTCATTATCACTACGAATGTTGTTGCAAAGGTGTTCTCTATTAGCCTTCCGCTTTGCAGATGCATGCAGAGGGAGAACTCGGACTTGGCTGCCGCAGTTAACTTTGCAACAGATGTTGAGGACTCCATCAAGGCTATGAGAGCCGACTCAACACAAGTGTTTAATGATCTTTATGTTAAAGCTGAGAAGACATGTGAAGAGCTTGGCATTACTATACTTGTCCCACGTACTGCTAAAAGACAAACTAAGCGATGTAATGTTCAAACAGCGGATCATGAAGAATACTTCCGCATCGCTGTATTTGTGCCATTCCTAGATCATTTTCTAAGCCAACTTCAGGACAGACTACTAGCTCACAAACAGCTTCTCAGCGGGTTTATGTGTCTTATCCCAGATGCAGGCGCGTCGAAACCTTCGATGGCTCAGCAAGCACAGATTAAGGAACTCCTTGAGAAATATGCCTTCGACTTGAATTGTAATGACCTAACACTGCTGGGCGAAATGGATCTATGGTATCGATGTGTAGCTACAATGGACAATCCTCCAGCGAACTCTCTAGATGCTCTAGCTAAGTGTAACGTTGACATGTTCCCAGCTGTACGGAAACTAATTAAGATCATGGCAACATTGCCTGTGTCAACCAGTTCAATTGAAAGGTATGAATTGTGTTGCACTGTACGAATGGATATTATAACAGTAGTAGTAGTTGTAGTAGTAGTAGTCGTAGTAGTAGTAGTAGTAGTAGTAGTAGTAGTAGTAGTAGTAGTAGTAGTAGTAGTAGCAGCAGTAGCAGTAGCAGTAAGAGCAGCAGCAGTAGTAGTAGTAGTAGTAGTAGCAGTAGTAGCAGCAGTAGTAGTAGTAGTAGTAGTAGTAGTAGCAGTAGCAGTAGTAGTTATACCAGCAGCATAAGCAGCAGCAGCAGCTATTTTGGTGAATGTAACTATCACGTTGAGTTATATTAATGGTATATAGCACTAAATCCATCTCTCAAGCAGCAGCAAAAAGGAACGTTGTCAGCGAGTTCGGGGCAGTAGCAGCAGCAGCGGTGGTGGTTGTGGTGGTGGCCATGCTGCTGTGCTGCTGGTGGGGCTCGTGGAGGTGTTGTTGTTGTTGTTGGTGGTGGTGGTAGATTGTGGGTGGTGATGGTGGGTGGTCGTAGCTGTTGTTTGAACTAATTAAATATCTTGCTGTTTGCAGGTCTTTCTCTACACTTCGCCGACTTAAAACCTATCTTCGGAATACCATTGGTCAAGATCGCGTGGGTAATGCGCCCATTATTAAACTGTATAAGGTTTTGCTTGAATAAATGACTTTTCGCTCGAGTCAGGTGGATTAACGTTCAACTTTGCTTTATGTGTTATATTTATGCCGAAGTTTTGAAACCTTTAAGCATTTGACTTTTGAATTGCATACCAGTATTGCAGTTTAGCTAGGCCTTAGATACACACGTTACAAATTATCAAATACAAACTGAAACGTTTAACGTGTTGAGCGAACGGAATTAGTAGATCTTTTCAGGGTATGATGCATCGCAATGGTGCAGTGTATTTTGGTGCCATTGTCGGTGTCTATGTATATTCAAGGAGCTTAAGACGCATACTGCTGCAAACGTTCTGCAATTATTATATAAGTGATGTAGCTGTTAGGTTTAGTGGGGGTGTGATGGCAACGGGCAAGACTTTCAAACCAGGGAATGTTTTGTAGAAAGATATATTTGACCAGATTGATAGTCCAAGATTCTATCAACCTGAATGCAAGAAATTACTCCCAATACATCAAATTTATGAAAAGAATTCTGGAAATACTCATTTCAATACACTTGTATAGCAAATTACCAAAACTGGGGTACATTTTCTCCAAAAAGTATGTAATATCTCGGTAGAATCCAAGTTTGTTTTATCATTAAAATTGCTGGAAATGACGTCTCAGAGCATCTACTTTTCATAATTTTCGGGGGGAGGACCCCCAGACCCCCCCGCTTTAGGGTCGTAACACCCCCATGAATGGCCTGTAGCTACGCGCATGCATAACCCTATGTCTGATTATTCACTTTGGCTTCATGCCTATCTTAGTACCGAACTGAATTCGCCAGCTTGCTCACCAGTCGTCGACCTCAAACGACCACGTGGCGTGCCATCTGAGCCAGCTCATATTCAGGCGGCCCAATATAATTATAACGGCTGCACGGCGCCGTACACTACCAGGTTGGCTGAGATGCGATCTATTCCTCAACGCTATGTACATAACCTATATAGCGCTATCGCTCTGTCCAGCATTTAGCCAGATGTATATATATATATATATATATATATATATATATATATATATATATATATATATATATATATATATATAAACTGTATAATTTGTTACTCCATTCACATACTATAGTTGCATTTTTACGATAGTTTGCATTTATTAATTGTCTTGTAGGCCTATTGTCCTTATGTTTAGATTATTGCAATAAAAAATCTCGTCCCCACGACCCTCGACTTTTATTAGGCTAGGACGATGAACCAGCCTTGTGATAGATGTTTTGCATCCGTCCCCACGACCCTCGACTTTTATTAGGCTAGGACGATGAACCAGCCTTGTGATAGATGTTTTGCATCATTGTCGGTAATTCATTCAGTATCTAGAGTGACGGCATTTGCGCCTTGTACGTCTATATTTATGACGTAATCCGACTCTGTAGGCGAGTGTGCCGAAACAATATCAGCGCTACGAGCTTGTGTACAAAAATGTAATCCAGTATTGACGGAACATCTTTTCCAGGTGGACGATAGCAAGGATATTATATCCGCGTCGTTCATATATTTTTCAATCGGACGACTGTGGTGTCAAACACGCATATTTTGAAATTAATTTTGCTGAAGAGTGAACACCCCAGCATAAGCCAGTGGCATACGTCTTCGTCTCCATCAACCCCCCCCCCCCCACCCTCCACCCCACCCCACCCCCACACACCCCACCCTCTGTGCAAGATTCCATCAAAGTTTGGCGAATGTCCTTCTCGTAAAACCAGTGTTATTGAAAAGAAATATATATATATATATATATATATATATATATATATATATATATATATATATATATATATATATATATATATATATATATATATATATATATATTGTTCAGCTGTTGACATTTACCGGGAAATTACATGTACCAACTATTTACAAATTCGATTCTAGTTTAAAGACACAATACCTGGTAAATCTCAAATTTTAATGTACATAAGTATGTGGCTATACGGTTCTAGTCTGACAATACTTGCACTTGAACAGCGTTGCTTATAAATACGATTACTTAATAGTAACAGATGCGAATTATGAATTTCACAATCTTTAAAATTGCACACGTAAACGGAACTAACATTTTCACAGCGCGACAGAGTATTTAGTAACCCGGGAGCGGTTACGTTGAGGCCTAATCTTTGTAATAACGGCAACCGATTAATTCGTTTTATATCAACTCTATAAATGGTTGTTATTCAGCGTTCGGCGCTGCTAGACTCTGATCTCTGATCTCAATTTCAGATTGTCGAAGCCCCCCCCCCACCCCCATCCCACCCCTAATCTGAATTATCCGTAAACAAATGTAAGAAACTCTATTAATTTGGAGCAACAATAACATACAAACATGAGTGACATAGTCGGAATCCGTGTATACAACTCAGTACGCAGTAATAGTATGCTAAGATCGTTGCATTGCTACGTATAAAAATACGCGACAAAATTAAATAATCAAAGCATTCAAACACATAATACATCATTAGGATGACATTAAATTAACCTACGGTAGTGAATAGACAGCGATATTTTATTCCCAGTATTGAGAGAAATGTCATCTTTAATTCGATGTGGGTAGCCTCTAATGGCAGTGCTACATCATGTTGATTGACTAAATCTTTCGAGACTTCATTTCTACAATGAGTCCACCTAGTCCGCATCATAATAAAAATCTGTATGTTGAGTTTCCATATCTGAAACCAGCACATGCGTTTTCTTGCTTGTTTTCTACTACTTTTATCTCAGCACTGCTCTAAACTATTTTGCCAATTAAGAGCATATCGGTTAACATAGAGCTCCATAATTTGCGAAATAAGTACATGCATTATAGTCACCCCATTGGATTATATTGCATTCATCTATTTAAATACAGTTTACAATCGTTTCTCATACCACGATTTAAAATGTATATATATTTTACATAATATATTTGATTTTTCTTTATATAGTTGCTTACCGTTGTGAAAAATCTCGTGGAGGATAGAACTGAAGATATTATTCAAAGATGTCAACAGGAAAATGTAAGTCTTGAGTTTGCTATATCAAATAGACTAAATCTCATGTAAGATTCGCCCGCGCAGGTAGAGCTATGGGAAGCGTATTACATTTCCAATATGACGAGACATTAGTTTAACTTTGAGAATATGATTAATATTTGGGTGACCTCATAATTCATCATAATTTTAGGCCATAACGTTGTGCTGTATGCTCACTAAAAGAAACAAGCGGCCCTAGGGCCTTGACGTTCAGCTGCCTAACAATGTGATTGTATACATGCTCTATCTATAGCCGAGTTAAAAGCTATCTTTTCTTTAAATGGATAATAGTAATTACAAAATGTGCCTGCTGAATATTTTATTAATTGGTCTAATAAAATCTTTTGCACACTCAAGATAGCTAAAAAAGAACTAAACCATAATTACCATTTTTCAATGGGGCAAGTGTAGTTGTCAGCATTGGCCAATGATACAAGAGTAATCAGTGTAATTGACCGAGGTGATCAAGACACTTGGTATTTGATGCCTGTAGGACGACTTTGGACCACATTTGATATAACCAACTCAAAAGCTAGCTGAAAGAGCTGAAAATGTTACTATTGATTCCAAAATTGGTCTTTGACCAATGTTATCCGTAATTTAGGTCAAATTGACCTTGTTGTTATGTGTGTGGTAGTTTATGCCAATGGGTACCGACCATCCAAGTTAGAAATTATTAGACCTATGCATGACGAAATGTAATATCTTTCCCCATAGGGTCGCGTACTGAAGAAAATTTACAAGGGAGATAACTCTGCTGTTTGTCATTGAATCAGCGCTATTTTCTTAATGCAGATATTAGATGCATATATGACAATTTGCGCGAGATTTGATATAAGTCGTTGAAAAGATAGCTGAATGTGCTGACTGAATTTGTTATTATTGATTCAAATAGCAAAATTTAACTTTTAAGAAATGTATTTCACCACAGGGCCACATACTAAAGAAAATTTGCAAGGGCGATAACTCTGTTGTTTGTCATTGAATCAGTGAAACCGGAGGGGACTATAGGTTTGCGCTCCGTCTGTCCGTCTGTCCCATCCCGGTTTTCCGGACTTTTTTTCGAGATGCTTTGACATATTGAAATGAAACTTGGTACATGGCTTTAATATGAATAGTTACAGATCATGTTCGCGTTTCACAGGTTTTCGTCATAATTTGACAGATGTATCTCCCTTTTTGACTTATGAAATACGAAAAATATCAGTTTTCCGGACTTCTTTCGAGATTCTTCAACATATTCAACTGAAACTTGTTAATGGAGCTTTAGACTGGCGATCCTTGAAGATTTATATCACCAGGTAGGGGGACATGTACTGCAAAGCAATACTTACAGAATGCTTGTTTTCTTAATGCATTCACCGACAAATCCCTGAAAAAGTATTTTCTATGCCATATAAATCTTGTCCTGATAAATATTTTAAAATTAATTTGACCAGAATATTCAAAAGATTTCCTGTATGATTATCTTGAAAATGAGATATGGGAAAATCATCGATGAACGGGTTAATGTAGATATTAGATGCCTATATGACAATTTAGGACCAACTTTGACGTAAGGCATCCATAAGATGGCCGAATGTGCTGACAGAATATGTTATTATTAATCCGAATGGCAAAATTGACCTTTGAGAATATAATTTACTCGTCGACTTTTACACCTGAGCCAGAATGACGACTTGGATAGTGTGTGAAATGCTATGCAATGGCGGCCTCGGTAAACTTATGGAGTACATTGAAATTTCACATTCAAACATCAAACATCTTTCTTAGGTGACTAAGTAAAGATATGAAAATTGTGTCTCATGCTTACATACGTCACATTGTGTCTCTTGCTTACATACGTCACATTGTGTCTCTTGCTTACATACGTCACATTGTGTCTCTTGCTTACATACGTCACATTGTGTCCCTTGCTTACATACGTCACATTGTGTCTCTTGCTTACATACGTCACATTGTGTCTCTTGCTTACATACGTCACATTGTGTCTCTTGCTTACATACGTCACATTGTGTCCCTTGCTTACATACGTCACATTGTGTCTCTTGCTTACATACGTCACATTGTGTCTCTTGCTTACATACGTCACATTGTGTCTCATGCTTACATACGTCACATTGTGTCTCTTGCTTACATACGTCACATAGTGTCTCATGCTTACATACGTCACATTGTGTCTCTTGCTTACATACGTCACATTGTGTCTCTTGCTTACATACGTCACATTGTGTCTCATGCTTACATACGTCACATTGTGTCTCTTGCTTACATACGTCACATTGTGTCTCATGCTTACATACGTCACATTGTGTCTCTTGCTTACATACGTCACATTGTGTCTCATGCTTACATACGTCACATTGTGTCTCTTGCTTACATACGTCACATTGTGTCTCATGCTTACATACGTCACATTGTGTCTCTTGCTTACATACGTCACATTGTGTCTCTTGCTTACATACTGAAGATTTCGGTTTTCTTCTTCTTTACTGACGGGTCGATGGTCCCGCTTCGCTACCGGTATGTTTATGATGTAAGGTTGCTGCGACAACCACTTGCTGGTGGCGGAGAAGGAACGTGGCAGTCTGGCTCGCCTCGTCGAGAAGATGGTGAGTGACGATATTTGTAAAGACTGCTGGGCCTAATCTGACGTCGTGGTGTACCAGGTAAGGACTGAAGGTTGCCTTCAGCTCAGGCTAGATTCCTATGCTATCTTGCTAAACTAATCAACCGACAAACGACTGACTTACATAAACGTAAGTTAAATAGATTTATTGAAACTTTATATACGAATTCTAATCAAGAGCAATATCAACAATCAAACTTAGTACAATTACATGTACGAACGAATAGATTCTGCTAACAAGAAGTTTGACTAAATCTTCCTTCTGACACAATAACTGAACGTCAGCGAGATATTCAGTGATTCGGAGTGGTGAGTTTGAATAACTTTCTCTACCTGAAAGTTCAGCTTTTATAGTACTCAGAATCTCTAATTCTGAGGTTCTATACATATCGTAATAATAAGATTCCGCCTGAATCTGTTTCAATGATTCTTTTAGGCACGTCATAAGCACACCTTGATTGGCCCGGACAATCAGTCCACCAATCAACTTCTGCTTATTCCTTCCTAGAAGTTCCTACATAATAAATATTAGTCCTCCTGCCCAATCAACGATCCTTTCATTTGTTGTTGGATGTAAAACCTATTCTACTTAATTCTTTGCTACAGAGTTTGATCGACGCTCATTGATTATGACGTCATCCTGACTAACCAAACTCTGTGCTATTCTTCTATGGAGATGCTGCCTCACATAGACAAAGCGGTTGTAACTGGTTCTGATTTGATGCGATCTGTCAGCTAACTAACAACATTACGGAATGTGTTGTTGTTGCATGCCATTGTATGAGTGACATATAGTTGATATACAAATTTCGATTACGTTATTAATTCCTACAGGACGCTACAATGTCCATGTCCTGTCCATTGCCTATTGATGGATAAGCCTGTAGGATGCTAGAGTTAATAGGCACCTGAGCTGTATGATCTCACTGCCAGCTGGTGTTGTTCTATTCTCACGTGAGAATCTAGAATGCCTACGTCATCAACTAAGTCCGTTTGTCACGTTCGATTCCACTGATTCTTATACATCGATTATTTTCTAAACTATCGATTCAAACAACTGCTGAATATTATAAACATGTGTGCCGACTGAACAGCAACAACTTTCATCCAAACTATTTTCAAATACACATCAACTCAGAACCGTGGGATCTATTCTAATCAATTCGCCTATTTCAAATATTATTCTATAACTACATCCATTTAGTTTCAGTGTGCTATATTAGCACTCCATCTATTTATCGGAAATATAGATGGCCAATATGTATCAACAATATCAGCAGCACTGGCTGATGTAATCTATCACGTTAAATATTATAGTATAGATGTCAACCGGTCCATTAGCTCACCTGGTATTTTCAAATCATAACTTTCTCTTGGGACTTACTCGAAAACATAAGACATCCGGCGGGTCATGACTCCCACAAGACAATCCCATATTTACAATACGTCACATTGTGTCTCTTGCTTACATACGTCACATTGTGTCTCTTGCTTACATACGTCACATTGTGTCTCTTGCTTACATACGTCACATTGTGTCTCTTGCTTACATACATCAGTTTGCGTCTCTTTTTTACATACGTCACATTGTGTCGCTTGCTTACATACGTCACATTGTGTCTCTTGCTTACATACGTCACATTGTGTCTCTTGCTTACATACGTCACATTGTGTCTCATGCTTACATACGTCACATTGTGTCTCTTGCTTACATACGTCACATTGTGTCTCTTGCTTACATACGTCACATTGTGTCTCTTGCTTACATACGTCAGATTGTGTCTCTTGCTTACATACTGAAGATTTCGGTTTTCTTCTTCTTTACTGACGGGTCGATGGTCCCGCTTCGCTACCGGTATGTTTATGATGTAAGGTTGCTGCGACAACCACTTGCTGGTGGCGGAGAAGGAACGTGGCAGTCTGGCTCGCCTCGTCGAGATGGTGAGTGACGATATTTGTAAAGACTGCTGGGCCTAATCTGACGTCGTGGTGTACCAGGTAAGGACTGCAGGTTGCCTTCAGCTCAGGCTAGATTCCTATGCTATCTTGCTAAACTAATCAACCGACAAACGACTGACTTACATAAACGTAAGTTAAATAGATTTATTGAAACTTTATATACGAATTCTAATCAAGAGCAATATCAACAATCAAACTTAGTACAATTACATGTACGAACGAATAGATTCTGCTAACAAGAAGTTTGACTAAATCTTCCTTCTGACACAATAACTGAACGTCAGCGAGATATTCAGTGATTCGGAGTGGTGAGTTTGAGATTAACGGCGAAGCCTAATGCTATGCTGATGACAGCAGAATGTCAACATTATCATTACTCAAATACTATTGAAAGATATACGTTTTCCTTGCCTTGATCACATTCTAGAATCGAATTAAGATTTTATAAGCATTATTGATAGTCAGTTTTGATATAAATAAAAGGTAATTTAATCTGTGTAATTAGTAGTCTATTACCGCCGATTATAACTGACTACTCGCACAATTAATTGCGGGAGGAATTTCTTTTTTACCTACATGATTATTAAATTATACTTAGTGTACACAAATAAATGACAACTTGATATAAAAGTAAAGACAATCAGAATTCATAGAGCTATCATATATGCTCGATTTTCAAATTCTTTATTAACTCGAATATTGGTTGTCAGGTTTTGCATGCACTGTAGTTGAGCTTTAATTTTTTCACAAGATCTTTCGAAAAACATTAATCTTCAAACAATAATTAAATGTTTGCTGCATAGAATATGCAGAAACATTAACAACGTTAAGCCTCAGAAGTAATATTTTTAATTTTGAGCTACACACAGTGGGTGTGCTCAAACAAATAGATAATGATGGGCTGAAATTTCTTGGTTTCAAACTCGGCGACGTGGCCAAGATAAGATCATCTCTGATTAAGCCAGGTGAGAAATTAAACATACCATCTATTCACTGCTAGAGAGCCACGTGTAGTAACTGGTAGGTGTTGTACACTTAGACATACATCATCCCAGCGGTAGGTACCTCAAACGATGCAGATCTAAGCATAAAGCACATATCGGCCTAATGTACTGGAGATAGATTAATCAATCAACAAATGGAGCAATGAGTAGGGTACTTAGATGGCCAATGGGATGATGTAGTCTAGCCATATATCACCCCAAGGATCTGGACAATGGACTCATGGTTAAAATATCGGAGTGCATCTAACTATATAACAGCTCTAAAAATGGACAATCGACCCTGTGTAGACCAATTGATTGAACAGTTGTTGCCTGGAACAATGGGTCATCTAGGTAGTTGATCATTGTATGGCCAATGACTATCCTTGGTTTAAGACTCTGGCTAGGGATTCCGCTGACGAAATCAATAGATCTCCTAATCATAGGGTGCTAGGCATTTAGACACACATTATTCCCAGAATAAGGACATTTAATAGGAAATGGGTCCCGGTGTGTGTGTGTGGGGGGGGGGGGGGGGGTATGCGCGCGCCGCAGGCGTAGTACTGTCACACTCATTTCAAGACCATATAAAGGGAATGCGAATGTTCACACGTGTACATACTGGATTAAACTGCTGAAAAATTATAATAAACATATGCATGTTACTGTTGCAATTTGGGAAATGCAGTAACTGCATATGATACCAAAGTATGTTTCTTTAGTGCCTCCAATGACGAGACTGAATAATATGCTTTCCTGTTGGAATTAATCAGCTACAAATTTCTTTGAGTGAATTTTCAACGATTTCAGGAAACAACACGGATCTATGTAGTGCACCGTATGGCTGATGCTTGTCAGATCGGCAGAGGTTATCATTAAAGAAGAATCATGTGTGTCTACACTTGAGGAAGAAGCAAACGTAATTGTTTCTCTAATAATGATTGAACATGTAGTATGTGTATGCGTGAAGAATACTCAAGCAAAACTGGAGCGACAATGCTGTGTTGGTCATGGTTATTACTGAAGAATTTACACATTCTGGGTCTTGGGTTGTCGATCTTGGTCAAATGGGTACCAGTCTAAAGGAAACTGTGAAATTTACCAATAATGACTGAAATAAAGAAACCTAGAATTGCTTGAATGGGACCTGTAAACAGGGACACGATAGACGTCAATCAACCCAATAGCTTCTTAATTCCTAATGGTTTTACTAAAGTCCGTGCACAGTCTGCTAAGCCGAAAAGAAGAAAAGAAGTTATTTTAAGAAAATGTTTTCTTACAACACTAAGCAAATTTAGATAACGTCAAGAAGATTGTAAAAACTTCGTGGCATGCACAGGGTATCCTCAATTATCAAACAACGTGTTGTGATCTAAGATGTTATTGGGTAAATAACTAGATAACTAGATTAATAATTCTAAATTCCAATGCATAGCCATGGATAAATTGTATCTGGCTAACATGTTGTGAAAGGTACGACGTTGCAGCAAAAACAACTTTAATATCGACTGGATGATTTACATCAAACTTGGTATAAGTTGTAAATAAGGTGTCGACTATGGAGCTCTATACGTTATCTAGCTCAGAGATTAAGTTTGAATAATTATAAACTGGCAACAGTTAAAGGTGCATATTCACAGTAAAATGACTGAAAATAAAATTGTTTAAATTATATACTTTTAGAGGCTTAAATTATGTGGCTATGTGTATTGAAACGAAATAAATCTTAACATATGATGATTTCATTCGTATAAATTAATATAATTCTTTTTAGAATGAAATCATCATATGCTAAGATTTATTTCGTATATCGTTACCTATATGCCCACATGGTGTGAATATGCACCTTTTAGCAATACTCACATCCTGTACCTTAGAAATATAGTGATAGAGCGTATTATCGGGCAGCAACGTTTTGCAGGTAACAATCGGGCAAGAACTCTTCAAATTAAAGTCGATTTGCCTTAGATATTTCGGGGTTTGCGACGATGTACCTTGGACATGTTCTTGGGGCTCCGCCACACACATTTGATGGCAGGAGTGACCGGCCATCTCCTTGTCCGATCTGGCATTGCCACCAAGGATGTGTGCCTGAGTTTGACGAAGCCGGGAACCTAGCCCTCCCTAGAGAGTGGCGTGTCATTTCCCTCCCTGGTGTTGCTGTCTACACGCTGTGTTCAGTGGTATATGCGGTCATCTCAATAGGAGAGGTAGTCTTCTTTCTCTTTCCATAGTAGGCGGGTTCGTCGCTCGGAAGGCGGGATGGCCTGTTAGGTGGCGAGGAGTTGTCCATCGGGAATTCATAGCAAGGATGTGTGCCAGTTCTTGAGGAGAGGGAGGGAGAGACAACACTATTTCCCATGCAGTCGTTACATCATTAACAGTCACTATTCGTCCCGTGAGTTTATACATGGTTATTTGGTCTCAAAAGTCGCTGGTGTTAAAGCTAGCTTCTAAACGTCATCTGAAGGCAGTGGAACGGTGCATTTCTAATTTGCTGTCCTCGGTGGGACGAATCTACGCCGGTGTAACGCGGAGTGTCTGCGCTGACCACTGCCAATGGCCAAGCAAGTGTTAACGCTCTACCCCCGCTCTATGTATGACTGGCTAACTGCCTAGCACATTATTAAGCCGATACAGTCTAACACGCGTCTCCAAAAGACGAGTGAAGCACCTGGCGCGCATGTTTGCAGCCGCCTCAGGCTACTGTACCAAGCCCCCTCCCCCTCGGACAGCGACCACTACGAGGTCAGAGCACATACTAATTAGAGACAGGCAGGTATTAGTGATAGTGGCATCTCAGTCTTCTCGGAAGGGACTTTAAATTGAGGTCCCGTCATACAGTGCCCATCACTGTGTGAACGTGAGATAGGGTTAGGTAGGCAAGAAATCTCGGCATAATCAAAGTAAACCGGATGCTGAATGGATTCGTCCTCGGATGGAACCACGCAACATACGGATTACAAAATCAAAACATAATTGCTAGAATTAGAATCTTTCGGACTTTTCGATGGGACTATGGAGGGATGCAACCCGGATGACTGATCGAGTTCGTCCTCGGACGGACGCAGTCACCATACAGGCTGCCTAATCAATCAAAATCGAACAAGTGCGCGCTGGTGCCTGCTCGGATGATGGCCAGAAGAGCAAATGGGTCCCAGGACCCGAAAGACCCCACACCGCAGCCTCCCCACTCCCCCAAAGGGGCCGGGAGGTCTCTGACCTAAAGCCCCCCCCCCCCTTGGGTACAGTAGGTCATAAGACCGCACGCACCTATTCCCCCCCCCCCCCCGACCCAGCACCTACCCCATCCCTTCCCCACCCCCGTTAGGTCCAGGTAAGGCCCTCCCCATCCCCCCATCCCCCCATCCCCCACGCCCAAGCATGAGGAGCAACAGAAAAGCCATGGACAAGAACAGCAACATGAGACAAAATCGAGAGACAACGAGCAATACACACACAGAGAGACACAAGCTAATGCACAAACCGACGTCACAAGAATTCACAAGAATTCAACAGAAACCATAAAGGCCAGGCGTGAGTCTAGACCCTAGCATTGGGAACTAGCATATGAACGCCTTAAATATTACAACACACACACGCACGCACGCACGCACGCACGCACGCACGCACGCACGCACGCACGCACGCACGCACGCACGCACGCACGCACGCACGCACACACACACACTATTAGTGATATTTCTTAAATCACTAATCCTGGGCCGATTCCGACAATGTTTGGCTGCATTATTAACAGAACTTGCGATGATTCCAAATCTGTTTTCAGAATTGTAATCGGACTAGTATTGACGAAGATATCACCAGGCAACGAAATTCCTTATAATTTTGGCCACAAGGGTAATTAAAGTCAGAGATCATAACACCAACTGTAGTTATTACCGATAACGCAGCTGGACTTATGGACACGTGCCATAGCACATGGTCATTTTGAAAGATAAAAGCTGCTGACGTCATCAGCCCTGAATAGTATAAATAGCGGTCCGAAATGATGAGAAATCAGTTGGGCCGAGGCTAGTGCTTCGATACAGATCACAGTCCATAAGAACGCTGCGTCATATAAACGGCAAAAATTTCTAAATTCCGTCGCGGAACACTCACGCCAAAAATTAGACCAAATAGTGCAGATCTGTCTCTCTTACAACAGGGGCAGATCAGTGGCAGATCTGCCAAAAGTGTTTCCTGTCCAGCCTCGCCCAACTAAGACCTAGTGGCATGTTCTGATAACACAGCTAGAGATATATCCATATACCTACGAACATTCACTTGCTTGGGAATGCATCTACCAAGCTACATCACTGGACCATTGCTTTCGGCGTCGTAACATTGAGCTAACGGCGCCAATCGTCTTGTGCCACCTAACAAGCAAGAAGAACCAAGAATTCTAAACTGTTGCTAACTTATATCGTGTGCTGGAATTGGAATACAGCATCTTTCACGAGGACATTTTTGCCAAAACGTGTTTACATCTCGTGGACATCTTGATCACCTTGTCCACATACTGTATAGATTGTAACGTCGAGTGCCGTCCGTTTTGCCACTATTAGACAACCCGAGCGCTATAAGATATATATATCATATGCTGTATAGATTGTGCCGTTCTTGGATGCAGTTAAACATGCCACTTCCTATATCCTTACCTAAATAGTGGCGGCTTCGCCGTTGATATACTAAGTTTGAATATACACATCTCACTAGTATTCGTTAGGAATAAGAATCTTGCCACATGCACGTGATATACACTACAGACACACTCTAGCACACACGCACGCACGCACGCACGCACGCACGCACGCACGCACGCGCACACACACACTTGGCACCACTCTTACGGTAACAATCTTTCAGTAGGACCATGTTATGTGTCTCTCTGTGACACTTGTAACGGTGACAACCTAAACGTAATATTCTAGCTCAGATATTCGTATAGGATAAGTAAACGTAGTTAGGGACAACTGGTCGAATACTATACAGCATCTCCTTGGCATGGCAAACACGCCACTCGTTCGCCACGCCATGCTTTCATATAGCTGGCCTAATATACTTTAGTACACGCCTACTCAATTTAAGCGAGCAGCTGTCTCTCTTTGCGCTACTCCGACCACACTGGTCAGTAGCAATTGTCAGATATGCCCCTGCCACTGGTTGAATCGAAAACTGACCCCAGAGATCGCAAGATCTTCGGAGTGTTTAGGTTTAAACGGTGACGTTCCACATACACGTCCCACAGTACATTCACTGGTACCTATAGGAAAATTAGCATTTACGCCAAAGAAGACATTCACTACGAAATCGATACAAATTGTATACACATAGCTTGGATCCAGTCACAGTAGTAAATTCTAGGGAAATTGAATATAAACTTAATCGTTAGTATAACAGTTAGAATCCTAGGGATCGAGCCTATATGGTTCGCTCCAGCCAATGGTAACGGATCGTGAAGTAGTGGTGTAGTTGTTTAATAAGAGTGTCAGGGGAGCTTGATATCCTGGCCTTCAGGAGTAGCACTTCTGCTATGCCTTTTTAGATCTCGGGTCCCACCATAACTAGTGTTATTCCTTCTATTAAAAACCTCTCTTTTCTATCTGTGAGTTCTATCTCTTTATCTCTATTTCTTGATTCCATATGACATCGGTACACGGTTGCTCATCGGGTGTCGTCGAGGTCGCCCTGGGAATCTTTGTCTCTTGGTTGGCATCTAAACACATGTTCAACATGCACCCGCTCATGGAACGTTTGTGTTGAAGTTGACCAAACTGTCTATCACTCTAAATTAATACTCCCCTTGGCTAAAAGACTAACTGTAGGCTAACTCCCTGAAGAAGAACCGCCAAAATAAAGTGGCAACTACTAAACGAGCATATATCTTGATCTGGCTTGACGAATTCTGTCAAAATCGGCGCACCCATTTCTATTTATGCGTCAAATCTTTGCACGCACTCTTATAGGGCTCTTATATTCTATGTATTAGTTTATATTTTCATATTTGGGCGGGTATGGCTTTTGGACCATCCCCCTCAGCCCTAAGCCTTGAGGTTGAAACAGGTTGGCGGCCCAAATGAGGCGCCTTCCCTGCTGTGGTGGCAAACACCATTTAAACATGGTGTATAAGGTATCTCTCGTGAGAGCTGATAGAAATAGCTTGCGTACTGAGCACAAAATTTGTCAATTCTGACAAATTATTCACAGACACAACTACAAGAAGAGAGCTGCCATTCACAGATATCGTGTATGCTAGAGAATCTATGAACTTTGTGACACATCTGACGTCTATCTACACATTTTGCCAGGAAAGCCCGTCACTTAACTCAATGCACATTCAAACTAAAAGATCTGCAAGAATGTCAAGACACACCGGCTTGACTAACAGCTGGGATGACACGGTCATCTTCAATTTCGGTGTGGGACAAACTGTTGGCAAGAATGCTCGCCCGGCCTCACTGGGAAGGGAACTTCCCACCAGCCCTAGAGGTAAGTTACTGTACCACCATTCGACAACTCTAGACTCCAGATGCAGCAATGAGATGGCGGAAGCGCCGTAAACGTGGGACGAGGAGACGACGGGGGTGCCACTACAACTGGAAACCATGGTAGTTGTCATCGCCTGGTTGACCTAATGTTTTCAGGCAATGTCCAGAGGCTGGCATTCCAAGTGTGCCTCTTGCTAGCATTTGAAGGATCCTGTGCAAGGCAGTAGTTTATCTAGCTTATGTGGTTTTGCTTGCTAAGGCCTCATGCGGCTGCATCAGGATGTGATTGGTTAAGTTAAGCAAGAACCTCTCCGTTCTCAAAGTCGGGTGAATCATTCGGTCGGAGCCTAGACCGTCATGAGCGACGTAAAAAAAACTTGTTGATGCTGTTCAAGGGTGATCGTTCCGGGTTACAAAAGAGAGGTCGTGCAGTGGCAGCTTTGTAGATGTCTCATACTGAGCAGTCAAAATGCATAATGTTCTGCAGTGAAATCCACAAGTGAAGTTAGTGAAGAGGTAACAAAGGACTGTCGCCCATAGCCATTGTCGAACCTCCAGCGTATGACTGGCGGCTTTTATGCTAGTTAGCAATGCATCTCATCATCTTCTTGTGAATGGCATGTTAGGAATGCCGTGAGGCCTGGACCAATCATGTGTCATTAACGTAACCATATTGGCTACATCAGCATCCAAGCAGGAGTCAGCCAATCAATGTGACTAGCTCATCGGCTTTCTTACTCATGTGGGTTCAATGTCAGTTCTATGATCGCTACGTTTTTTAATGTACTCACGTTTGTCGTCTTGACAAAGCGGGATCGGCGGGCTTTCTAATTGTACTGAACACTCACTGTGACATTGCGATCATTGTCATTATTGCGAGAAAGAAGATAAGATAATATGTAAAACATAAAGGTGTTCACCCCCCCCCCCCCCTTTCAGCTGCACCATACGTACGTGAGCATGTCCCTATTAGAAAACGTATCTTATGTGGCTACTCCTAGTGACCCAGTGCATACACAGATGAGGTAAATTGTATCTTTCTTGCCTGTGTCTATGCATTGCAATCTTATCATCCATAAAAATAGTCTCAGCACAGGTAAGGGCGGAAATCATTGGTTCTGGTTCGGCCTGTTACCAGGTCACTTTGTATAACTGGTCGACCTGGAACCAGTGAATACCACCCCTGCCGCGCTGCATCTATTCTGATGGATGACAATACTCCAATGCACAGACTCAGGCAAGAGTGTATAACGACTGATTTACCTCATTTGCGCATTCACTGGCCCACTGGGAGTAGCGACCGGGAGTTGTGACATCATCAACATTTGAATTAGCCTTTGCCCCTAGCACTCTCACATCTCATTTCCTGTGGCAACAGCGCTACTGATTGGTTGAAAGTTATGCTGCCATCAATATTTTAATTAGCGCCCAAACGTCCTAACAGTTTCATGGCCCATTATACATGTCAACTGCTTCATAGTGCAAACATTGACAACCATATATGTGGCTGCCCCGATTGGCTAAAAGTTATCAATATTTGAATTAGTCCTACGACATCCATCATACCTGTGTCAATAGCAGTAGTTACTGGGCTCCGATAAATGGGAGCTTTTGATTGGCTAATACACATGACCTCTGACATCATCATTACGTAAATATGCTACTTTCCATAAGATAATAGACTTTATCTGGACATACAGGAAGGTATTAGTCATCCTTCCTGAGGATGTTATGTATCCCCATCCATTTCCAGTCTGATAAGATCACATCGAGACCGGAAACTCAACTTCAGGACCGGAAACTGTTTGAACTTACCTGGATAGGAATGGATTTGTTCAGGCGAGAATTTCTCACATTCACTTTGAGGAAGTTATGTAGCCCCACCCATTTCCGGCATGATAAGTAAAAGAGACGAACGTGGCTATAGGACACACATGTCTAGTCTCCCAAGAGAACGTCCTAGCTAGTCTTTTATAAACATAACCCCCAAGGATACGATTATGGGTTGTGTCTAGAGACGACTTGTAATGTCACTCACTACACCCACTCGGACATATTCTTTCGGACAGGAATGTTTTTCTCAGAAAAAGTTGAGTAACCATGTTCCATTCATCCAAACAACTTCCATAGCAATGGTACTACACTCCTGAGAATGGCTGGTAATGATTCACCAAGAAAACTCCCAATCTGCAGCACTTTTCGCTTTCGAGAATCGGATAAAATTGTTTTCTTGGAAAGTTGACGTAGATGTTTCTTATATTTCTCGAGTTTCCTATAAGATGGGTCTGACAGATTTACATTATCATGTACAACATTCCGAGAGGCTTCACATAAGCAGTTAATAAGATCTTTCGAGCATCTACCAGTTACATCGTCTTAGATAAGTGTTTTATGATCGATAAATGTTTTGATATTATGTGAGGACCAATCCTACTATAAGGGCTATGTCTTCTTAGGAATATAAACGTGACAAATTTAAGTCGGATGAATTCTTGTTCATAGGTGAGGAAATTTTGAGCTGTTTGTTTAAGATCTAGTAACAGATATGGGTAATGTGTCTGCGTAGCATTCTTATAGGGTTCAATCAAATATTTACTGTTTCCAGGATACATCTGTAGAGATAACGTTTTATAAGTTTAGTCTTTCCACTATGAGTAGGACTTGCAAGCAGCATAGTGAACGATGCTTCAGTAAAGTAGATGTAGTTGAGATAACATCGTTGTTGTTGTTCTTTTTTTTTCTTGTTCCCCTGAATATCAATTAATGCATTAAAACGCTTTTGTTTTACTAAAATGTTGAACAATTTCCTTCCCTTTTTAACTGACAATCGAAAACTGTTCCTCTCCCGGGTGTAGTAATTCCAATAGACAATAACTATGAATTTGTTAAATACTTTGAAAAACATTTTTACTAAAAGTCGGTTTTTAAAATAACAACCACATTCAAATAGTTTTAGAAAAATGTTAGACAGATTCAAAGTTATTGATTAAAATTATTAGGACTAGCTTTCAGCAGTCAGGCAGTTAAAAGTGATCAACATTACATACCACATAAGAATAGTCTTGAACATATTTCTGGTTTATGAGCAGTTATCTCATTGTGTAAGCCAGACTAGATCTATCAACGTGAATATAACTTCCCCGTAGTATAATGTAATCGTGTTTCCTGCAGTGTGGGTGGCTGGTAATAGGGGTTGACTACATCCGCATTAAGCTGGAGTCCTAGTGTATGTATGCATGTGTGAGCGACAATGGACATATCTATACTAGAGTAATAAATAGAAAAAGTCAATACAGAGATTCATTTTCTAGCTATACCGGTCTTAAATGCATTTCTAGCTAAGACATGATCACTTATATAAACATGTTTGAATTCGAATTAAAAACTTGAAACCTGAATGTCCAGATTATAGATTTTAAAACTATAGTAGCTAAAGTTCTAGACACCATGTTAAATATTTTGATACTAATTGGACTGGGAGTTATTTATGGATATATTTATGAAACAGTCACTCTCTAGTGATAAACTCAGAGTTGCAGTGATGAACCTGCACAACTGGGATTGTGACGTCAGACAGTACACGACATAATTCATTATGACATCGAATACTTGAATGACGAATCAAATCTCTTCAATTTTCCATAGAGGTATTTAATCATATGAGGAAGTTCTAAAATATTTCATAATGACAGAGAATATTGAATGACAGATCAAATATCTCCAGTGCTATATAGACAGCTCATCATATGAGGGAGTTCTAATAAGGGGAAGAGTAATTATGGAAAAATGACAACACAAATGGGCAGTTATTATTTAAGATTTTACTGAATATAGACCACAGATATAATATTCGTAGAGTTCTTATACAGTAGAATATATGTGATATGATAAATGATATTTTTTAATTCAATCAAATATATCATGATAATACTGATGTTAAATATTCAATATTACTTTCCCCGAAACTGCTAGAAAAGACATATAACTTCATCCCACCAACACGTTCTACACATCTACAGAATCTGTGATCCTTTCAGAGATTGTAAAAATTCAAAAACACTGATTCTCTGAGAAGCGACCTCGATGTAAAGTGAAATGTTATCAACACCAACACGGTTAAGATAATAGTCAACACCGAGACAAGAATGTCCACGTTGACTCCCGTGGCCAATCTGACAGCCATTACATTCCTCCATTGCTATCCTATCTATTAGACTGGATAACATTTCAGTATAGATAATTTTTATCTTCTGTACATTCAAACTTGGACAATAGTGATGATTTAGTCCATAGCGATACTCTAGAAATGTCATCGGATGATTACATAAGTCACAGTTTTTTAAGTTTTCACCATTCTTAGATCCATGTCTCTCATCTACATCTTCTTTAGCAACATTAGCAGGTAGACCACTACATTCAGTCAGAATTACGTCATTATAATCACATTCAGTGTCACTAGAATTAGGTTTGAGATGATCAATTCATTTACGTTTCATTTCATGATGTGGTGGTATGAACGGCCCTGGCTGTTTATAATCCATTTCTCTAGTCAACGGTGGATCAAATGTTCCAGTACCTCTCTAGGAAATCAGTACTTAAATCCAAGATCTTGTAATCCAATACGTCTTATAATCATGATGTCATCATTTTCTATACTCAGAAAGTCATCAACCATTCAAAAATATGATTGCACTTCACTGATATCTCTCATGTATTATCCATGTATTATCCAGACAGTAGCAGACCGTCACTCATGTTTAAATAGACAACATAAATACATACGACGGCCTGATCTTGGAGAGCTTTACCACATTTTAGGTCAATTCCATTTTCACCAATATCAATTGTCTTGTAAACATTGTGTATGCTTAAAAGATCATCAGATCTTTCCAGTTGAGCTTGAACCATCTCGCTTCATTTTCTTCTTGTCCTTCTTAGGAGGAAGAGGAAGGTAAACTCGATGTTATCAGCTTCTTCTTCAGGAGTCTTCCAAGTTTCCAAGTCAGATGATGAAGCATCTAATCCCAAGGCAACTTTAATATCATTTACATTACTCTTAATGCTTCTCAGGTCTGGAATTCTCAAATGAATACCGTTATGTGTAGGATGGTACAATTACAATTACAATCTCCAATATCTTCGAATGTCAGCACCTGGAAACTAATCACTTACACATATCCGGGTTCCATCAATTAATACACGATTGTAGTCTCCAATTAAACCATTACAACGTTCCTCTAATTCAAGTATCAGTTCACTAAAGTCATAGAAGGCGCTTCCACTAATATAAATGCCATGTTTCCTAGGATAACCTTCAGGATGAAATTCTCTGAAGTCAGCACATTTCTCAGCATTTATTACCAATACTCTAAGATAGCGATTATTAGATAGTACCGAATTGCATAAAGCGGTTTGCAAGTATCTATCAACTTTTCCACCAATGATGAGTTTGTTTTTCCAGAAAAAATTGCCGATGTAGAGTTTCCCGTCTGGATGTGGAGTTTCACATCGGAAATGGGTATGGGTACATAACGTCCTCAGCAATCATGAGTGAAACCTTACTGTATGCCCATATAAGGTCTGTTATCTTATGGTAAAGTGACATAATTGCATCGTGATGACGTCAGAGGTCGCATGCCTGTATGAGCCAATCAAAAGCTCCCGTTTATCGAAGCCCAATAACTACTAATAATAGCCATACATGCGAAACATTGGCGGCTGTATAAGCAGCTATGCTGGTAGAAGCAAGGAACCGCATAACCTAATGACACCTCAACCTCGGACAATGGTGACCGTATAAGCAGCTGCTATGATTGGCCTCTAGGGCTCACATTACCGTGTATTGAGCCACCCATCATAGACATTTCCCACCTCGTTACATCTGCCTATAGATCTAACTTTAAAGTAGTGGCCACTGTATAAGCGGTTGGCCTGGTTGAAAGTTATGACGTCATCATCAATATTTTGAATTAGACGACGCCACTAATACTTTGAGGACTCATTAAGGTCATAACTCAGCACTAGCAAGGGCAATATATCCAAAACACTGAACAATGGCGACCGTATAAGTGACTGCTTTGATTGGCCTCGTTGTATCTGATACGAAGCCATGTCTGAGTAGAGAGGCTGTTGGATGGGCTTCTCTTCTGATTGCATATGATGTCATCAATGACGCAATCAATGTTTGAATAAAGCTGCATCCACATTTATTCCACCGAAAATACTGGAATCTGATTGTTCGAGAGTAAATCAATAGAAAATGCTCTCGACCAATCAGACTCGAGTATTTTTGGCAGGTAAAAAGTGGACGTGACCATATTCAAATATTCGCTGACAAATCTAATCGGTTTATGTCAGGTGGTTAAGGGATCCTATTCTAATGACTTATGATTATATGTTTTATGTTTGCAGATTTACCCATATCAAGGAATGACAAGATAAAGGAGCTTATCGAAAATATATCAAACAAAAGGAAGGCTGTTAATACACATGGCGCTAAACAGAAGCTATCGCATGGCAGACACAAGGTCCATACATTATTTATTGGATGGAGACATTGTGAGTCCTATGAATATGCCACCTTTAAGATGCGCTGGTTAAATCAAGGTGGTGGAATCCGTGCAGTAGAGTACGATATAAATGAGCCACAAACAGTCAATACCTTCATTGATATTGGCAAAAAACTTTTTTTCCCAAATGGCGAGAGCTCAGTTGGACCGGTGGAAGGAATGGATGTATCTTTAGGCAATTATGCTGGGAAAGTTATTCATGAGTTCTGTGATTTATATGGCAGACAATGTACATTTCAGGAGTATTTTTACTTTGTCATGGGTGTTATACATCAAAACACAACGTCTATCTCTTGACACGTGCAGAAAAGATAGCTATTGTAGAATGTGTCGAGCATGTAATTGCATGTATTCACGAATCGGCAGATGAGCAACAATTGATTCCAGAAACTGATACCACAGCAGTGGGATTAACAACACCAACAACTAGTTTATTGCAAACACCACATACAGACAAGACTACAACTAACCATACCGATAACAGACTCAATATTAAGTATTTACAAGAAACAGACAGTTCATATTCAGAGGTAATGGCAAGGTTGCTTTGTTATAGTCTACAGATTTGCAAGGAAAACGACTTTTCAATAGAAGCACATGAGGAACACTACACTCCACTAAGTAATGGATATACATGTACAGTAATGGCCATCGAAAAGGATGATCGCTTATATTTGGATGGAAGATTTCATGATGATGGCAGCACACCTTATAAATTTCCACAATCAACGAGATCGGAGAAAGATATTATAATCCATTGCTTGGATGAAATATATGGATATGAATCGGACAGTGATGTTCTACTACTTGGCATTGTAGTGTCTTGCCATGACAGATGTTTTGATTACGTATGGTATAGGAATGGGATTGAATATCTAAAGGGACCCAACCTGTGCTTAGTCGAAGCAAATACTGCAGGAACATACACAGCCGGGATATTATTTGGTGATGTGCTGTATATTCACGACACAAGCATCACAGTGGCAGCCTCTGATTGTGGCAGTTATTGCGTAACAGGTGTTGACCCTACTTCTCGCGGCGTAGTTTCAACTGACGCATCTCGGCCTGCAATAACAAAAGGTGATGAACACGAAAGTGTAGTACAGCCAGACTGCTCATCAACAAAAATTGAGTCATTGATACCTGACATTTCCGTTTCTTCCAGTGATAATCAGGAGGAAAAAACAATCAAAGTGACTATACCACTGATCGAGAAATATGAAATCGTATTTGATAACCGACATGTAATCGGACAAGGTGCCTTTGGACAAGTGTACTGAGGAGAATGGATTGGGACACCAGTAGCAATTAAAGAAGCAAAAGTTAAACGAATCAAGTTACTTCAAAACATATTGCATGGTGAAATTCAGTTACATGGACGAATACGTCATCCAAACA
The DNA here is from genome assembly GCA_034401795.1 of Chaetoderma sp. LZ-2023a. Lineage (NCBI taxonomy): Eukaryota > Metazoa > Mollusca > Caudofoveata > Chaetodermatida > Chaetodermatidae > Chaetoderma > Chaetoderma sp. LZ-2023a. Next base: position 169,169,976 of record CM067372.1, on the reverse strand, counting down.
TTGTGCAATTAATGGCATATGCCATAGAAAGATCAACGATTTACATTTTATCAGAATTTATTGATGGGCCAAATTTGGATAAGCTATTATTTGGATGCTGTGAAGACCAAAATACTGAAAATATAAATTTAACATTTTCACAAAAGATTAGTATTAGCATCGACATTTTGCAAGCACTTACATATTTACACAATGTTGAGCCTTCGGTAATACATCAAGATATTAAGCCGGAAAACATAATAATACATCGGCATACCTTTACAGCAAAACTATGTGACTTTGGTGTGAGTAGGTTGAAAGCCATAGAAACAATGTAATCCACACTTTCTCATAGCATAGCACAGCCCGGAACGCCATTGTATCAGGCCCCAGAAGTGCTACTTAACACACGAAAATCATCAAAAGAATCAGATGTCTGGAGCTTGTGCTGTACCTTAATAGAGCTGTTTATCGGAAATTCGGTTTGGTCTCTAGAAATGTCTAGTGAAATGACACAAGTTATTGAACATATGAATAGGCAGAAAAACCCCAAAAACATATGACGACTTATGCAAGAGTGGATTGCCACTGACATTGTGCCAATCTATAGACACTGGCCTTGATTATAATGCTGAAATGCGGCCCTGCATTATGAGTATGCTTAAGGTCAATAAAGCTTTACAGCTTTAAACTCATTTTAATGTTAGTAGGCAAGTGGAAAGTGAGATAGATATCCTCTTTCCATTAACGATGTAGTTTTAGCTTTCAACTATGGGCATAATTAATGCCACTATTACAACGGGCGATGTCACTAAGGCAGCAACAACTTTCAGTCAAATTATTTTAAAATAACCAACAGCTTACCTCTGTGGTTGCGTGTATACCACGTTGTCAACATATATATTGAACCTATATGATCGAGCGCATATACCGTGGCGGACACGCTATGTGTTTTCTGATTGGTTTAAAAGCAAATCACGGCAGCCATCATAAGTTGCAGTAATGTACTAACATTTAACTACTAAAGCCTGAATATCTTTCTCTAATGGGATAATAAAAGCGTTAGAATTACCTGCATAGTTTAAGAGTGTCATGTTGGATCACCTGTATAGATATCTGAGATGAGGTTAATTATCCTTTAAGGCTTGGGTATCCTATGTGATGTTCTATATCCCTAAGTTTGTAATACTACGAACGTTTAATATTCAGTTACCGAACTTAGCATTCTGATACTAAGATCAATGTGTGTGAATGTTAATAGGTATCATTGCCAGTGAATGACGAGTTGCGTATGTGTGCACATCTGTGCGTGTGTACATGCGTGCGTGCGCGTGTGTGTATGTGTGTGTGTGTGCGTGCGTGCGTGCGTGCGTGCGTGCGTGCGTGCGTGCGTGCGTGCATGCGTGGGTACGTGCGTGTGTTCTTACTATGCGAAGACACTGATTTGGTAGGGTATCATGCATCATACCCTACCAAATCAGCGCACGGACTCACGCATGTACGCACGCGCGCACATATGATAAATATATGGTGGTTGAAAGCTAGTCCGGTGAAAGAGGATTTTGTCCTCTGGATGGTGGTCTGGTGATAAGTCACTCGCTTCCCAAACGTTAGGCAAAAGGTGTTGTATAATTGCGTGTTCGAACCCCACTCGAGTCGGACAAAAATTTGAATTCTAGATGATGGATAACCTGATCCTAGTGCCAGTGCATCGTCAAAGACGGTGTTCATAGTACTAATGTTTGACAATAATGAAAACTACATGCATACATTGTTTTGATTGCTAGATTCTTCTGGCGGCCATCCTGAGTTTTCCGAAATTTTCTAGAAATCAATAATAATGCTACTCATCCATAACAAATGAGCTCAACCTGAATATATGGATCCTCTCCTGGTAGGATTCAAGAGTTAAAATGAGAAATTAGAGTGATCAAATTTCCAGCAGCCATCTTATCTTGGACTCAGTAAAATGTGTGGAAATCAGTAAAATGACTACTCCTCATTAACTTGTTGGTCGATTTGAAACTTGGCTCGAATAAGCCTACTTAGAACCTCCTCCAACTATTATACAAACATTTGTTTAGTCAATCCTTCCAGTGACCATCTAGAATTGTCTCTATATCGTTGGGTAATCACGTTAATGACCACTTCTTGTTAACCCTTTTATCGATTTCATCAAAACATAGCGGGACTGACTATTATGGAAACTTGTTTCCAAAGATGTTTGTTTTTGATTTTTTCTGCAACCATTTATTTACATGATATTATAATTACTGTCACTCTCATAAGTCACTGTCCACCACATTTGGTCATGCATGCTTCTCCTGAAATTATGCACCATCACAGACAAGACACTCTTTATTATGTATAAGAAGGTGGATACATTAATAATTAAAGTTAAGCTTGAACATCATTTTGATATATTGCCTTTTGTTTGGTATACTATGATTTGATCGCCTCTCCAAGATGAGCCAAGTCGCCTCGCTTTTCGGATCTTAGAATGGGTGATATTGCAATATGCTATGATGTATTGAAACTACCTAGCGCTGTTAGTAGCACACTCGTAGGTTGTTGGCCAGCATATATTAAATTTGGTAATTTGATAGTATTGGAACTACCCTCGTCTCTGTGTTAAAGTAACTCAATCAGATAATTCGTTAAATAGTGGAATTACAAAATATAATGAACATGGGCTTAAATTAGTATGTGTGTATTTTAGGCGTAATCTCTGTGAAACTGAAATGGCGAGACCTTTTACAGAGTTAATAAATCCTGTGTAAGTTAATATTGTTGAAAATAACTGTTCACACTTTTATATATGTCTTCTTATTTTCTAAAAGCAAAGAAACGCTATATGCCCATTCTGTATTCTCATATATATTAGAATTATTAAAACTTTACTGTTTAAAAAGCATGACTATTGAATGCTGAAAATACACAAAACAATGTTTTTAACGCAACAAAGCACAAAGTGACAGTAAATAAAGCTGGGCTAGCAGAATTGTTCCATAAAATAATTCAGTGTATATTTGTGTAATCATCATTTGAGTTTTGGTTTTTCATATAATAACAGTGAATGACTAGTGAGACATACAATTCCAGCACTTACTCATGTGCATGCTTTCGGTCACATATGCATGCACCCATGTCAACCTTCGCTCAGTTATGACCACACAATCATATGCACGCTTGCACTCACATACTCAAATATACACGCCTGTATGCATACGCGCACGCGCGCACGCACGCACGCACGCACGCACGCACGCACGCACGCACGCACGCACACAGATACATGCACTCACATGCACGTATGGGCACATATTGCGCACTTACATGCACATTCACTTGGGTGTAGGAATCACCAGAATCGACAGAGTGAACAAAGACAAACTGTGCAACCACAATTTGACAATAATTATAAGCTCAGCTGGCCAGAATGGCCATGTGAGCATTTGGCATGGTGACCGCCCGTATGTCTGTCTGGGGTCAGCTTTTTCTGTTAAAGATCTTCTTCTTATACTTGGCAGGATGTATCCATAAGGCATAGGAATTCAAGTTGGTTTAAATAATAGCCGATCGGACAATTGCCTCATTGAATTTTGGCTGATTTTTAGAAAGGTCTTTAAAAATCTCCGAAATCAATTGGGGATTGATTCAAACCTTATGCCATTTCATCTAGGGCAAGGGCTAGAATTAGGAGCTAATGACAAATAAAATTGTTCAAGAGAAGTTGACAACTAAATAACATGGCCGCTGTGTATTAAACAAAAGGTAGCGTGTTTGGTGGCCATATTGGATGTTTTAGTTGATGAATTTTGAGCCAGAAATTATTTTTTATAGGTGTTCGAGTATGCCGATTTAAAATGTGCAACTTTTAAATATCTCAGATACATGCCATCTTAGATCGTTTTCACCAAAGCGATGATAAATTAAGTGTCTTCGCAAGAACCACGGAGCCAATTGCAAGTATATTTAGCAGGAATCATGCATAGGGCAGCGGGTTTGTTCAAATGAAGCTGATCGGCCAATCTGGGCTGTGTCCATTTTGGATTCTGGCGGCTTTATAAAAACGGATTTAAAATCTCTAAAACCATATAACGAATCGAAATAAAAACTTATGAAACTTGATCAGTGTAAAAAACTTAGCCAAGTTTGCTTAAGGGAACTTGATTGCCCAAATGAATGAGCGACCATTTTGGATGGCATAGCTGTCGTGAAAGCGACCTAGTCTTCAGTTTCACTAAACAGATCAGGCTGAATTTTGAGAAATTTGCTTGGAGCCTAAGGCTCATTAAATTCGATCCAAAGAATGTTGATAAGTAAAAATACCATAGCCTCCGATGACCAATCACAATCCTGTGTGTTTGGCGGCCTTCTTGGATTTTCTGAAAAAGTCATATAAAGTATCACTTATTAACCATTGAGTTAAAGGTGCATATTACAGCAAAATGTCTGAAATTAAATTGTTTAAATTGTATAGTTTTAGAGGCTTAAATTGTGTATCTCAAAATAATGAAACGTAATAGATATTAACATATGAAGATTTCCTTGCGCATTAATTAATATAATTTCTTTAAGTTGTCAAATTGAATTAGAGGCCCGCGCCGGGCATCTAATTCAATTTGACAACTTAATAAATTATAGTAATTAATAATTAATGCAATCATCACATGTTAATATTTATTTCATTTCATTACAACTAGTCCTGAAATTTAAGCCTCTAAAACTATACAATTTAAACAATTTTATTTTCAGTAATTTTGCTGTGAATATGCACGTTTAAATTACATAAAACTTGATTAAGCCTCCACAGAAATTAGATTACTAAAATCTGTCAGTGGTCTTCTCATTTCTTTTGTTCGTGCCAGTGATGACTAATTACAGGTGCAGATACAGGCCATATGGGGCCCTTCTACAATATAACTACGCTACTCCGCGTCGTGTGATTCACTGATCCACTGATCTATTAATCAATGTTAATAGAATCAGCATCATAACCAGATTCTTTGACATATATTGCATTTGTGATAGATATTTACGTGGTATTTACAACAATCATTTACTGATTACTGCATAATAATAGCTTACTAGTGGTGTGTTCATACCGTGAATTATGTAATACAGAACAATTACATTTCTACTGATGTTTCCTAAATTGCTATAATTGCAGATACGTTAATGAGGAAGTAATTATCTGATAGGATAGTGGTTCTAGTCACTGGGATATATTTTGTTTTCATAAGACATCTCAGCTTTTTGAGAAAATCTTGTAATATTAATAATAATAATAATAATAATAATACATTTTTTACAAAATGATTTCAAGATGACCTATTTACATTGTGATAGAAGTATTATATTTTAGTTATTGTAATCTCTGTAAAAGATCTCAATAATTGGGATACTAATTATTGAATAATAAATAATGTGTTATTTGAAGACATGTGTAAAACTTCACAGTCATTTGTATTTCTGTATAATTTGTGTTTTAGTCAATATGAAAATCCTCCTCCTCCTTCTCCTCCCACCCTCCGCACCTCTCCCAATCAAGAGCGCTACAACCACCACCTGCACCGGCACCATCGAGACCACCACGGCCAGTACCACCAGAACCAGCCCAGCATCAGCAGCACCACCGCCACCATTGCCGCCACCACCACCACCACCGCTGCCACCACAACCGCCATAAAAGAGACGTGTATGATCTGCCCCGTCTGTCTGCGCGTAAGTCTAGTGGCATGCCTGACTGTCTACATGACAGAACAAGAGACTCAAGGATCTGTGACGCTCATTTCGACCATTAGCATTTGAACTATTTGCATTTCAATAGAAATGATAGATAATTGCAGATAAAATGCAAGATGCCATAAAAAACATGGCCAATCAAAATTCTCGTTTGATATTTTGAAGCCTACCGCCATATGATCATTAAATCATTGTTGAAATTGGACGGTTGATTAATAGTGAGCACGTTTTTTAAATGGTGACACAATTTCTTCAGAAAATCAAAAATGGCTTCCAAAACATTGACTAATGAAAATTACCGAAGAGGTTAAACTGGAAAATTCGAGAGTTTTACAATGTGACAAAGACGGGATGGCGGGTATCTACGGTCTCTGATTGTTCATCATGATCATGTAAACAAAACATGAATCATAAAACAGACTGTTGTCTTAAATTTAAAAACCTGAAAGAACGAGCTGAATAGTCCTACAACATGCCGAGTTAGTAGGGCTCATTAATTAATTCGTAAAAGAAATTGTTTATATTAATTCTTCTGATATTTTAAGATGTAGGCATACATAGCAGGAATTTGGCTATTCGTCGACAGAAATATGAAGTTAACAAATGTTTTACTAATGATCTCAAATTTTCCGACTTTCTGTCAGGTGGGGCGATCGTCCCTTTTGCTACACCTACGCTACGCCACTGCTTATTAAAAGCTATGAAACAAAGTGTTGAAAGTCACATTCCTATTTCACATTCTGACATCAATATCCATGATCTATGCAATTTTACCATTATTCCATGTGGCTCAAGATATCTAACAGATATAGAATATACTGTAACACATATTTGTTGTAAATCCTTTAGCTTAATATAGCTATACTGCTATATCCCTTTATATTACACTACGCTTTGTTGTAATATTGTTAAACAGATAATCACACAATGCACTGAATAATATAGATATTCAACAATTTATGCAAAATGGTGTACGTCATTGTGTATAATCAACGAAGCTGTCAGTAATTTCAATTCAAGAGCTTCGGCAGCAGTCTTTAGCATTACAAGGTTTGATTTGATCAGGTTCGCAAGCTGTACAAATTCACGAGAACATACTTGTTGATTCCCATCTGTTCCATATAACTCCGCACACAATTCCACGTCCGTTTGATCAATAGTATTCCCATAATCTCCAGTATTATACATCTCGGGGCGAAGTACAATATATCAGGCTTTCCGCGGGGCAACTCCTCATTTCGGCTTTTACTAATGGGGTGTACATTCCAGTGCTTTGAAATTCTGTCTAATTCAGTTTGAAGAAGTTCCATAAAGCAAAACCTCAAACATTCAATATGCAGAGGGTTCGCATCATGAAAAAAAGTTTGAATCTCTCAAATCTTTGAACAAGTGTATCCACCAGTTCCACCAAGCCTTCGTAGCATCGCCCACCATGCTTCAATTCTTTGGTTAGGCGTACTTTTCCCATATAGAAAGATTTGCAACCAAGCATCTGGATCGGTTGCTATATAATTAAAAAAAGGTTGGAGTTTGCAACTTTGCACAATGTTATATTCTTTGTACCAAAATCACATCACAGTAGCTTAGGGACAACGCCAAGTTGTTGCATAGTGTTAAAATAATAAGTTGTAATAATCGCTGGATCATTATTACTTATTGAAACTTGTAGCCCCAGAATGCGTCTGCTGAATCAATCGATACAGCCATGTATCGCAAACCCAAATGGTTTTAACTTATCATATCCGTCAACGTGCCACACATAGTTAGGCCCTGGGCATATATATTGTCTTCTTCTGAGTCGTCTCACTTTGCGACTAGCACCTCCTTCTGGATCAATGATGCTCATGATTTGCAAAACTAAATCTCGATTAATCCGTAAACCATGGTCAATAACGAGACGTCGCCAAATAGCACGATAACCATGACAACATCCACTATTTTGCATTTCAGAGAAAGTGATCGGAATGACGTTTTCTAATCTAGAGAGATGTGTCCCTATTGGTCGTCTCTTGAGCCCTAGTCGGTGAAGATGTCGCTTCAATTGTCTTAGCTAATGTTTAGGTTATCTTTTGACGTAAGAACGACACGAATTTCTGCACAAGAAAATCCATGTTTGAAGTATCGTTCAATAAGTACATCACGAGTTGTTTCATGGACAGTAGGTCTATCTAAGCACGGAAGATATGCACGCTGAACTGTGCCGTTGTTATCCATGCTGTTATGGCGCGGTAACGGCGACTAATCTGAGCATCTACAGTGCCTGTAAGATAAATAGAAAAAACATTAAATGCTTTCTCGCGTCACAATACTTTCTCCCAATGATATTCGCTTGTTTGAACCAGAAATAAATTAAGAAAGCACAACTGCATCACTGTGTTTATCTGAAAATAGCTTATATGCTATGCTACGGTTTGGGTTGGTTTGGTATGGCAGGGATCAGGTGGGTTTTGGATCTTTGGAAATAGCATGGTATGGTAACGTACTCTATAGTATGGTATAATACGGTATTCGGGGTCTATGTATATTAGCATCGAGCATGTTAGAGTACAACGTGTTACTAAGGGCAGTGTAGGGTAGGTCAAAGAGGGTAGTGGCAGCATCGAAGTTAGAAATGACAGGATAGTCTAAGGTATTTCAGGGTTAGTCAGGGCATGGCATGAATGTAGAACTCTGAAACTAGTCTATGTCATGATAGGGCAGGACAGGAAGTGGATTGTACTGTACGAATGGGTACAGTTGAAGAAAATAGCATAGGGCGGGAAGTGTAGATGCTATGCATTGAAGCAACACGGACTGGTATACGGTGGTATATCTGGTATAGGATGTCATGTTTGGGCTGAAAAGCTATAGTAAGGTGGGGTTGACATCATACGGTTACAATTGTATGATAGTTATGGCATAGTAAGGTAAGGTTTTAAGACGTAAAATAGTTGGGGTATGCTAGAGTATGTGAAAGCGAAATCTAAGGCACAGTAAGCAGGATATGCTATGCCAGTACACGGTAGGGCAGAAAATAGCAGGACAGTCATTCGACGACATGTGGAGGTAGTATATGGATTATGTTATGGTATTGTATTGTTGAGTGCACGAGTGCACTGCATGATTTGGTGCCAGGCGATCACCACCACCATCACCGCCGCCGCCGCAGCCGCTGCCGCAGCTACTACTACTGCTGCTGCTGCTGCTGCTGCTGCTGCTACTGCTGATGCTGCTGCTGCTGCTGCTGCTACTACTACTACTACTACTAGTACTGGTACTTTCATGAGATGAGAATTGGCATGCCTTTCGCACGATCTAACTGGCCAAAGATCTCAGATTACTACTATTATATCCAGTTGGCTGCAGTGACAAGTAGTAGTGTAGTAGTAGTAGTAGTAGTAGTAGTAGTAGTAGTAGTAGTAGTAGTAGTAGTAGTAGTAGTAGTAGTAGCAGCAACAACAAGAGCAGCAGCAGCAGCAGCAGCAGCAGCAGCAGCAGCAGCAGCAGCAGCAGCAGAAGCAGCAGCAGCAATAGTAGTAGTGGTAGTAGTAGTAGTAGTAGTAGTAGTAGTAGTAGTAGTAGTAGTTGTTGTTGTAGTAGTAGCAGTAGCAGTAGCAGCAGCAGTAGCAGTAGTCGTCAGTCGGTAGAATACGGGACACATATGGGAATGATACTGACAATATCATGCCCAGAAGAACCCCATATTTGGTTAAGATTTATCCGGATTTTAATTGTTTATTTTGCCCACATATACACCATATATACTATATAGTCTGGCATTCTAAAACCTTACATATGTGGGATATATGGGTCAAATATTGGATCGACCAATTTGCGTGCAAATGTGCAGTACACCATAAGGTAGAGGAATAGATCGCAGCTCAGCCTAGCTGCGTACGGTGCCACGCAGCCGTTACTGGAATATTGGGCTGCCCTCATTGTTTGTCGTGGTATCTAAATTACTTATCTCCCGTGGGCCTCACACTTTGAACAGGGGTGTTCCCAGGTGAAATTCAGGGGTTCTAATGCAGATTTTACCGTCCATGCTAAATGATTGAACGTAGCGTGGACTTCTTACAAAGCTCATGAATTAGGACCCACTGCTGTTACATTTGAGATGTATATACCCTCAACTGGAAGCTTATGAGAATCCCTCGCTGTTGCCGTTACCTGAAAATGAGCTGGCACACCACGTGGTCATTTGAGGTCGAAGATTGGTGAGCGAGCTGGCGAATTCAGTTTGTTAATAAGATAAGACAAGCTAAGGTGCATAACCAGACAAACGGTTATGGCACCTGTGTGTTAATTAAGATCAATATGGACAGTTAAACCAGGACATTACCTCTCCAGCGTCTTCATTGTCGGCCATTTTAGAAATTTGTCAATATCAAACAATAAAGAAGTCGGAAATCAGAAGTGGGAAGTCAGAAGTGGGAAGTCGGAAGTCAGAAGTCGGACGTCCCCTCACGGCTTTCGTACGTGTGCGGTAGCTACGCGGAAGGGCGATTCATTTGTTTATCGTCTTTGATCTAATTTACCAGAAAACGCTAGGTGTTGATCACGTGATACCTATTTTGGAAAACACGTTGTTGATCGGAAACGTAGCATTATTTAATGTTGTTTACTATCATATAATATACGCAGGAAGGCGAACATTGATTCTTATAACAGTTCCTTAGAACAGCGTCCCTAACATGCGCGTGATTTCTAAAATGCGCTATCTCTCTATGTCTTGTATAATTATTCCTGCTCCTGTTGATTGGTCGAATTGTATACAGTAAGAAAATTTTTGAAATTCTCTGTGTAGTTTTAAGTGTCTGAGTGTTGATGTTGCCTCGCCAGCCCGCTCTAATGATTTGTAAGCGCAGTAGAACAGGTTAGTTCTTAATCAAAATTATGACAGTTTAGCTGAATTCAACTTATTGTTTGGTTTAAACATATCCGTTTCTTGCGGGCGACAAGTTAACTGAGCCCGCCAAGAAGGTATTTCTCGGGTGGCCAGACTGCCAAGCATCCTCCTCTATGGGTAGGACTAGTCTCGCCGCACATAGACGCAAACTTTAATTGTTACGATACAGCTCGGAAAATGCCTGTCGCAGTTTTACAATATACAATACCGTCGTATGGAGATTTGTGTAGCGGTCATCCTGAGTGCCCGTGTCTCTGTTGCGTTGGTAATGGTGATTGATACGCATGGCTGGTTCTTTGCGGATGATACTCGCGCTGTAATGCGGTGTCAAAGTTTTATTGCAGTTGGGGGAGGGGCACTGAGGCGTTAGCTGCGGTGACGATTTTATCGGACATAATGTATTTCACTCTGTAATGGCCGCGTCTTTTTAAAGGATAACTAATCCCATCTCGTGATAGCTATTCAGGTGATCAGGTCATAAACTATCCAGGTAATTTAAAGCTTTTTCTCACGCCGCTAAGGAAAGATATTCAGGATTTAGTAGTTAAATGTTGGTAGAGTTCTACACCCTATGCTGGCTGTCATGATTTACTTTTCAACCAATCAGAAAAATCCTAGTGTGTCTGCCTCGGTATATATGCTCAGTCATAGAGGCTCCAGCTATAGTTTGGCAATGTGGTATAAAAAGCAATTCTACAGGTAAGCTGTTGAATATTTTGAAACCAATTTGATTGGAACTTCCATTCAAATTAGTTTCAAAATATTCAATGGTATGAGCATTACATAATAAAGAATACGATGCTTTGGAGCTGACATGACATCAAATGGGTGCGCGAATGTGGAGAAAATGTTGTCCTGTCTTGTTGATGATGGTGACTTGATGTAGGGAAGTCAGGGTGATGGGTGATGCTGGTTATGCGGTGCGGTAGGACATATCCAGTTCTCCACGCGGGTGTATGCCGAATCTGATGCTTGCGGAAATGTGTGGTGCGGTGAGCGATGAGCTCACCGCATTCTTGCGGATGGGACTGATGCGGAAAATATGTCTCTATCCTTTTCTGTTGCAAAGGGTAGGTTCATGCTGGTTTATACTGTTGGTGACGTACATAGGGTGGTGATGCTGCAGATGCGGTGGGTGTAGAATGTCTCAGCTATGCCTCATATAACCGGATTTGTATGTTAAGTATTCGCGCAATTAATGATTGATGTATTCAGTCTCGTCAAATTAGTTTCAAAATAGTCAACACCGTGCTTATTAAATAGTAAAGACATACAATTCGTATAACCTGACGGGCCATTAAGTGTTAAGACTGACTAAATCGAGTCATTCATGACGTAATTGATTATGGCGTATTCCTGGACGTCACGTAGTTGATTCTGACGTCATGTGATTGGATAAGCTGGAATCCTCCATCGTCACATACTTGTTTGAGACAATCAAAGCACATAATATGGCTATTTTGAAACAAATATGACGTCTGAACATGGGATGCTGGGTAGATTGCACTATTGTGATCTGGATCCGAAAGCTTTAGGTAAGCTCTATGTACTCCTCTTAACACGGCAAGATTACATTACCACTTGCCTCTATTGCATCATCGATTTCCTCGCTATGATGACGACAAACTGGATATTGTTATCTTTTGATTTGACATTTTAAGCCTGTTGCTTAAAGTTCTCATATATTGATAAAAGATACATATCCTAGCTAAATATAGGACTATTTGTTGCTTTATGGACAATTTAACTAATTAGAGCTGAAGTCGCCATTTTAGATAGATATTTGCTGGTGCGATTATTTCAGAATCTATTACCTTCTCTGGTGCGCAGTTTAATTGTTGGTATAAGACCATTCTCGTAATGCTAACGCTCGTCATTCTTATGCTGGCTTCCAAGGTGAGCGCTTAGTAAGTGCCTAACATACTATATAAAAGTTGCTCGAAATATTGTCAACAAGTCTTGCAACATTGACTGCTGATTGTTTTGAAAGCAATTTGATTGAAAATTGTTGCATCAAGTGTTACGTAATTCACTTGTTTCATTTTCCGTACCGCCATGTGTATATATGTTATAGAATAGGTTGAATGCATGCGTGAGTGAACCTGGTGCCGATCTGTGCCCCAGTGCTTAACACCACCCAATAACGGCTAATAATAAGAAATGGTGGGAGTACTGTTCACTATCGTGTTTGCTATACGAATATCATATCACTGTGTTGAGCTGTATTAAATAATAAATGGTACTAATTTTCTACGCGGAAGAGAGTGAAGAAATAACAGTGAGGAGTCGCACGTCTTGATGAGAGAGAGGCAGTGCCTTGATGAACGCCTGACGAGCATGAACAAGGTAGAAGAGGTGGACAGACGTGTACGGCGGTGCAAGTACCATTGCAGTGTAGAGTTTCGTGGTATGTGGCTAATAGACTGTAAGCGGTGTATTAACCTGTTGATGTGTGCTACAGAGGTGACATTTGTTGTCGACGCGTCGTAGCCAGTTAATGTGAGAGACGGCCGACACAGAGGCTTAGGGTGGTTCCACTTGTCACTGCGAGGTGTTCGTCGTTGTTTGTTATATTATTGTAAAGACAGAACTGTATATGCTTAGCCGATACAAGAGAACATTTTGTAACATTTCGGGATTCGAATCACGCGGACTTCATATGGTAATCCAGTCAGGGCATTACCAAATACAAACGGACTAAATCATATCGTGGTGTGAGTATCGTCAATATTGCGCAATCCACAAACTATCAAGCAGATTCATGTCAAACTTATAACACATTTCTGGCTTGGGGTTAGGCACCAAACACCACCAGCAGCACGCACCATCACGTCTTGTTCTCTAAATGTTATTTTCTGTATTGATGTTTCAGTATGAATTTGTGAGTGAGTGTGAGCATGTGTGTGATGTATATACTGAACTGGTCCTAAGTTTTTCAATAAATTTCTAGTTATTCCATGCCTGTTTTTGTGAGTGCTCGATACCTGTCAGTTGACAGTAGAGCGTTATCTATCAATGTCATCAATTCAAATCTCTCACTTCAATCATCAACATCATGCCATATCATCCTCATATCATGAATCATACCCTAGACAATATCGTAACTCAAGGATTTTCAGCAAAATTGTTATCAAATCATTACGTAGTGTCAATTGCATTATCAACTGATTAATTTGACAACAATTTGTCGGAAAGCTGTTGCTTCTATGGACAACAACATTTTTCAATACGCTTGTTACATGTATAAATAAATGTGTTGTCACTTGCACCATAGCAAACATACAACTGGTATTGGACTATACTAGGCACTTATTATGCGCTCACTTTGGAAGCCAGCATTGGAATGGCGAGCGTTAGCATTACGAGAATGATCTTACACCAACAATTAAATTGCGCACCAGCGAAGACAATAGAGTCTGAAATAATGGCACCAGCAAATATCTATCTAAAATGGCGGCAACAACGCTAGTTAGTTAAAGTGTCCATAACGTAACAGATAGTCATGCATTTAGCTAGGATATGTATCTTTTATCAATAGATGAGTACTTTAAGCATATTTGACAGACTGGGCTATTGACAACGTATCAATGCGTGCAGCAATATATCAATCTATGCATATTTTAAGTTACTCATGCAATCAATCATTACACATGGGATTATGGGAAAGAAAATTGAACAAAGACCTGATTTTTTTAGCGGTGTATTACTTGTGCAGATCTCAGAGAGGTGCCTCAATAAGTTCATTCTGCAAAAGAAAAACATCTATTGATTACTGATATAAATACATCTATTGATGACTGATATAAATACGACAATGGGGTTCAGAAAGTGATACCTGTTAAGACAAACTTTATTATTTTTCAAAAGCTTTCGCGCATAATTGTGCTTCATCAGTTCCTGATGATCAGTTCCTGATGGCCAGTCTCTGATGGCCAGCTCCTGATGTGACGGTAAGTTCCTGATGGTCGGTTCCTGATGGTAAGTTCCTTATGGCCATTTCCTTATGGTCAGTTCCTGATGGCCAGTTTCTGATAGTCAGTTCCTGATGTGACGGTAAGTTACTGATGGTCAGTTCCTGATGGTCAGTTCCTGATGTGACAGTCAGTTCCTGATGGTAACTTCCTGATGGTCAGTTCCTTATGGTAAGTTCCTGACGGCCAGTCTCTGATAGTCAGTTCCTGATGTGACTGTAAGTTCCTGATGGCCAGTTCCCGATGGATTGGTCAGTTCCTGATGGCCAGTTCCTGATGGTCAGTTCCTAATGGTCAGTTAATGATGGTCAGTTCAGATGGTCAGTTCCTGATGTGACGGTAAGTTCCTGATGTCAGTTCCTGATGGTCAGTTCCTGATCTGGTGGTTAGTTCCTGATGGCCAGTTCCTGATGGTCAATTCTTGATGGTCAGTTCCTGATGGTCAGTTCCTAATCCGGCCATTTCTTGATGGTCAGTTCATGATGGTCAGTTTCTGATGGTCAGCTCCTGATGGTCAGTTCCTGATGGTAAGTTCCTGGTGATCAGTTCCTGATGGTCAGTTTCTGATGTGATGATAACTTCCTGATGGTCAGTTTCTGATGGGACGGTAAGATCCTGATGGTCAGTTCCTGATGGCCAGTTCCTGATGATCAGTTCATGATGGTCAGTTTCTGCTGGTCAGTTCCTGATGATCAGTTCCTGATGGTCAGTTTCTGATGGCCAGCTCCTGATGACCAGTTCCTGATGGCCAGTTCCTGGTTATCAGTTCCTGATGGTCAGTTTCTGATGTGGCGGTCAGTTCCTGATGGTCAGTTTTTTATGAAGCACATTTATGTGTGAATGTCTATGATATTGGAGGAATCCGGTTTATAGATCAATCATATGACGTCATAATCAGCAGCGTCACATTTTGGCTGACGTCATGAATGACTCGATTTAATCCCTCTTAAGCGCTTATTAGTCCGTCAGGTTGTACGAATTGTATGTCTTTACTATTTAATAAACATGCTGTTGAATATTTTGAAACTAATTTGATGGGCGCTGGTACTGGCATAGGTAGTAACAGCACCAAGTCAAATTAGTTTCAAATATACAGCAGCTTACCTGTATAATTTTCTGCTAATTGAGATTCAGGGAGCTTCGATCGATCGCAACACAGGCAAAGTGTGGGTGGAGCTTAGCTAGACATGGGTGGGACATAGTTAAAACTGGATCACTCCATTATTTGATGGTGTAGAAGAAACCTCGTGTTGTACTCACCACATCTGACACCGACGTCCTCACGACGCGAGCAGTTATGATCAGCAAACCGAGCATGCCTGCACTCATTAAGATCTGCATCATCCACGTCACATATGACGTCATCCAACCATATCATCACGCGTCTGTGTCCACGTCCAAATACAGAAGAGGCTACGAGAGCTGCATTTGGGAATCTATGTAATAATAACAATAATAATAATAATAATAATAATAATAATAATAATAATGATAATAATAATAATAATAATTCTCCATAACCAGCCTTCAAAACGGGAATCGTTATTAACAAATCTGCGGATACGGGATTTAGATGCAAACCATTAACTGGCATGACCCTGCCCACATTGGCATGTGATCTTGATGACATGATTGCAGGATGGATGACATCACCGTTCCCGATCAATCAAATTGTGAGCATGCCTGTACATTGTACTACTCAGGTTCACAGAAGACGATCAAAATTCTGGCAATGCCCACCCATTTGAAGCTAAGGTATGCCCACTTTGAACATGCATTAAAAAGATTTTACACTTAACCCTTAGTTTTCCCTAATCCCAATTTCAAGATAACTATACAGGTAAGCTGTCGAATATTTTGAAACTAATTTACTGCGAGTTGTTGTTACTCATGGCACTAACAGTTTCTATATCTTTATAGTTAAAATAGTTTCAAAACATTCAAAATATTCTTTATTGAATTATACATTCACCAAAATGCATACAATTCAAATACTTACATGACAGACCTTTTCCACTTTCATGACGGACCTACGCTATTGTGCTTGTGACGTCAGTTAACACGTGACGTAGTTGATTATGACATCAGTATCTGATGTCATAATCAATTACGTCGCGTGTTAGCTGTCAGTGAAAGATCGGATGCCAATATTGCGCTCATTACAGGCTATGATACTTTTTATGACATAATTATTAATGTGAATATGATTTGTATATGGAATGAAAAATTGACCACTCACGTCCGAGAAGGCTGACCAGTCACTTGTCTGCATACATCCTGCGCAGATTGCTGACCAAAGTGATCATCACACACCGTACCCCACACTCCAAGCACTCTGACCTCTAAACGAACCTCAAGGTCATTGTTACCTCCAACAAGTCTAACTTCATCCACTTGCACTTTGGGGTCTGTTAGAAAATACAATGTATCATGTTGGATTGCCAGAATAACAACAGCCAGTGAAAGTTGCCCTTTTTATCTTATATCAGTCTTTGTATCAATAGTGCAGTATATTTCTAATCTTCATATTCCACACCAGCGAAGCAAATGAGGATATGATCAATGGTATTTCAACCTCCTTATCAGTTTATTATGATAATCAGCGTCGTCGTATTGTAAGAAATAATATGTTGCATATGCGTTCTAGAACAGGTCATGATAAAAGATGCTGGCTCCATTAGACATGTGGTTCAGATACCATAGAGTTAAAGAACGACAAGGCACACATATGATGTCCTATGATAAACAGTATTTAGACACAACCTTTACTGAGCAGGTGTGATGTTCCCTAAGGTGACATTTTTAAATGGCCAAGGCTTTTCAGGAGCGGACACTTATACATGGACGACGACGACGACGACGACGACGACGACGACGACGACGAAAATGATAATTACAATTATGATGAAAATGGTGATGAAAATGATGATGACGAGTGCTTTTTTCATGTGGCTGGCTGCACGGGGTGAGAAAGGCTTCTGAGAACTTCTATATTTCATGAGCGGGCGAATTTTCTGGCATCCGAAGCACATATCCGGACATTGACCATAGCTCAAGATTGTGCATAGTGGAAGCGCGTTGTGCAGCTTCTAAACTACTGTGATTGAAATTAGTCTGTATGGTCAGGACTGATTTGTAATGGTTTGGTGCTTGCGATGAGCTTGTTACAGGTTCCTGTCAAATTAATTTCAAAACAGCTTACATGTATAGTTACATTGGAATGGAGGTTTTGGAAGGTCGGACTTGAATACGTTACGTATGAACGACATATTTTTCCAAATGTCAATAGATACCACTTGCATGCTTAATAACCACTGAATGTTGCACTGTTCGTCACGTAGATCGGATAGGGTTCATATAATAACCACAGAATGTTGCACTGTTTGTCACGTAGATCGTATAGGGTTCATGTAATAACCACTGAATGTTGCACTGTTCGTCACGTTGATCGTATAGGGTTCATGTGATAACCACTGAATGTTGCACTGTTCGTCACGTAGATCGTATAGGGTTCAAGTAATAACCACTGAATGTTGCACTGTTTGTCACGTTGATCGTATAGGGTTCATGTAATAACCACTGAATGTTGCAGTGTTTGTCACGTAGATCGTAAAGGGTTCATGTAATAACCACTGAATGTTGCACTGTTCGTCACGTAGATCGTATAGGGTTCATGCAATTCCAAGACAACCCCTATTTTCCTTTGCCTATGCGTCAGAATGTTAAACTGATTCATATTAGCATATACAATTGGCCTCTGCAGTAGTCTTAGGGAATTCCCGTTAGCAGGTCAAGACAAGACTTTTTAAAAATAAATTACCACTGGAATGACTGGCTCACCAGTGGTACACCTACAAAAGTAGTCCTCTCTTGGTCTGCAAATGAACATTCAATAAGGAGATATTTTCATATTCTTAACCACAATTTGACCATTAACGGGGTAACCTGTTCATGACGACGACGGCCAAAGCTGGCATCTGCAATGGTCTTGCGGAATGCCCATGTGGAGGCCATGAGAAGATTATTTTTGAAAATTTATCACCGGGATAACTGGCTCGATAACAGAGCTAGTCAATCCACTGGCAGATTTTCAAAAAAACAGTCTTCTATTGGCCTGCATAAATTCTGTGAATAAATTTAGTCAGTAAAGGGTTAAAAGTGAGGCAGAGATGACAATATATGGAAACATATGATTGTTACAGGAGGTGAGGGGTGTGGTGCGGCAGAGACATAACAAGGTTAATGACAATATATGCAAACATATGATTATTACAGGAGGTGACGGGTGGGGGGGGGCAGAGATATAACAAGGCTGATGACAATATATGGAAACGTATGATTATTAGAGGAAGTGAGGGGTGGGGTGGGGCAGATATATAACAAAGTTAATGACAATATATGGAAACATATGATTATTAGAGGAGGTGGGGTGGGGCAGAGATATAACAAGGTTGATGACAATATATGGAAACATATAATTATTACAGGAGGTGGTGTGGGGCAGAGATACAACAAGGTTGATGACAATATATGGAAACATATGATTATTACAGGAGGTGGGGGACAGAGATATAACAAGGTTGATGACAATATATGGACACGTATGATTATTACAGGAGGTGGGGGGCAGAGATATAACAAGTTTGATGACAATATATGAAAACATATGAGTATTACAGGAGGTGGGCTTGGGCAGAGATATAACAAGGATGATGACAATATATGGAAACATATGATTATTACAGGAGGTGGGGGGGCAGAGATATAACAAGGTTGATGACACTATATGGAAACATATTGTAGATATCGGATTGTCTTGTGGGAAGTCATGACCCCGCTAGATGTCTTATATTTACGAGTAAGACCTCAGTGAAATCAGCGAAATTTATATTTGAAAATACCAGGTGAGCTAATGAACTGAGTGAAAGTAGTAGCAAGTTAGATTAGTAGTAGGACGCTGCACTGGTTGACATCGGCCATTGCTGCTGATAAACAGTTAAACAGTTTCGTGGAAAACGATGCGAAACCCCATCGAAACTAGAGTTGAGTATTAGCTAGGAATGAAATAGGACCGACGGTTCTGAGTTGGTGGTATCTGTCAATAGTTGAAGAGGAAAAGTTGTTGCTGTGGGATCGGCACGCACTTTTATAATGTTCACCAGTCGTTTCGGCCAGTAGTTTAGTAAAGAATCGAGTGAAAAGAATCGATAGGAATCGATAGGAATATAGATGACAGAATGACATTAGTTGTTGACGGTCGGCATTCCGACTACCTTAAGCAAGTACAACAACACCAGCTGGCAATGAGATCATACAGCTCATGTGATTATTAACGTTCGCTTCCTACAGGCTTATCCAGGATAGGCAAGGGACAGGACAGAGGCATGGTAGCGTCCTGTAGGAATTCATAACACAATCGAAATTTGTATATCAACTATATGTCAATCAGAGAAAGGCATGCTACAACAACACATACCCTAGTGTTGTTAGTTAGCTGACAGATCGCATCAAAGCAGAACCAGCCAACACCGCTTAGAGTATGTTTTACAGTACCTCCTTCGAAGAGATGCCCAGAGTTTGATTAGTCAGGATGACGTCATAATCAATGGGCATCGAATCAAACTCTGTGGCAGAGAAACAAAAGGAATAGAGGTAGGAAACTGTGGATTGTATATATGAGGCACTTGTCTTTTAAATCTTTAATCTTTATCGTCCGTGGTTCCGGAGCAGTCGTCGCTTCGTTATCGAAATTTACAGTGAATATATTGGAGTAACTGTGAATTGTACTCTGATAGCATACCAGCAACCGTTGGGAGTAATCAGTCGAGTTAGTATTAGAGTAGGATAGATTTGTAGTAGCAGATAAGTTATTTGAATTGAATCGTATCATACTCACATTGCTTAAAAGTTATCATAATTCGTTACGACAGTAAAAGTCGTTACTTGTTATATCAGTGTTAGTATATCGAATAAATAATCCAATATTTATACAAGTAGATAGTTAAGTTGTGTTTGAAGAATACTCCAGAAGCACGGAGCAACACCGTGCCGTACCTGCGCATCTTTCTGATAAGTCAGATAGGCCCAGATTGCTATATAAATATCTTCACCAACATCAGAAGAGGCGACCTAGCAATCATCTTGATAGGACTTGGTGAAGATAGATTGGCGCAGCAATCTATTATCATAAATCTTCTCCGAGTATTAGTACGAATAAAGTAGTTAGAAATACAAAGATCCGAAAACTTCAATATGATTATTACAGGAGGTGGGGGGGGGGTGCAAGCATTAAGGGCGTGGTACTTACGACATACGACGCCTACGTCTTCTAAATGTGAGCAGAATGAATCATTTGTAGGTACGTGTTGGCATTCATCAATGCTGTTCTCATTGCCTGTGCAACGAACACTATTCACCCACACGGGCATGTCATCGGAACGACGACCAAATACACGTCGATGAATTGCATAAGCTGTGCTGGATCTGAATCACAAAGAGGATGGTCTTAAAGTCATCCTGAGGCAATAGATTAGGAAATATTTAGAAAATCAAGTATCCGATCGTTTATTTAGAAGCTGGCATTTTAGTTGGAAATTTGAAGGTGTAATTAATTGGGACACTATTGTTTCCGATGTATGCGAAATGCTGAGCATAACCCATTCCCATAACGCTACTCCTAGTCATTGTACTGTTTGTCTGACAGCCAATTGGGATTATAAACTGAACCTTGCATTTGAGGTCCCACACAGTTTCTTTCTTAATGTTTTTATATTCAGACAATAAAAATAAAGAAACTGACGGGTGCCAAACTGGCATCCTTGAGCATTTTAAGAAAATGAATTTTTATATTTTTTCCATGACACGCCCAACCTCCTAAAAGACATACGTTAAAGTTTTCTTTTTAACACAAACCCTACCAATATACATATCAAGTGGAAGCTTGTGATGTGTGGAAGGAAGCTACGCGGGATCGGTTGACTCATATATGAGGAAGACATTGCTTGTATTTACGCTTAGCACATGTGTGAGGTGATAACGCTATACATATAAATCATCATGGGTTTCCGTGGCTGTATATAGACATTGTACAGAAACAGCTGAATGGCTGGAGTATTACGAATGGTTATTGAGTAACCTCTTAGAAATGTAGTACAACAAGCAACTGATTCTGACGATGTCGTGATAATTTATCTGGTCAGAACAAGACAACGAGGCTTTGGGTTGATATGTTAATAATGCCTGTTCTATCAATGATGCTATTCTGTCGAGCTACGAAGGAAGGCAACTGAACACTCTATCTATAGTTACAGTGAAGTATATGTTACCATACTTCTTTACAGCTGACCATCATAGTTATGCTCCATGTGGCGGTCAGTTGAGAACATCACCTGGACTCCAAAAGTCCGACAATTGGGAGCATGTCACAACTCTTGTACGTGGAATGGCATATGGACAGATATGATGATAGAGAGCCACATTCATGCGGTATGCAAAGGAACGAAATGGTATAATTGACATCACATTGCAGCCGCACACTGGACGTGAACATTATGTTTTCATACCTGCAGTATTTGGACAACGGAGAGAGATTATATGGTCAGTGATGAGAAATCAACCATTAACCCCTTTTGTGTCAATGGCGCCTCAAAGTAACTCTTATCAATTAAGCCATTAATTTGTCAGGAGTTTTCAAGCAAATTAAAAATTTTCCCCAGTGAGTGACCATTTGTTGGCCAAGGGAAGACTGCCTTTTTGTAAGTTTGTAACTGGACTTTAGGAAAATGGTTTTTAAGAGGTGTTTTTTTACCGGTTTGACGGTTCAAGGGTTAATGGTGAGGAAAATCTAAATTTGTGTTTAGTCAGTGTCCATTTGCAGTATGACTGGCTCGTTAACGGAGCCAGTCATTCCGGTGGTAAATTTTCAAAAATATTCTTCTCTTAGCCTGCAAATAGAGAGTTCTCAAGAAAACTGCAGAGGAAGTACTAGGTCACACAATGATGTGTGGCTGTGAAAAAGCTTGCTCTCAAAGCTTCTATACTACAGTTTGAAAGCAAGTGTACACCACGGTATAGATGAAGAAGTACGAGTCGGCAACATGCAAGTCGGCTCGGCAAAGGTATATGAAACGAATCTGATCTATTCGCGGATCATTGGCTTTCAAGCTTCTGATAGAGACGCGAATCCCAATGATATTCTCAAGTATTAGTTGGTCCGCTTCTATGTTGACTTCAACTGGTGACATTAGATTAGAAAATGCCAAAATCGACTCTGAAATGACAGTTGTAAGTTGACGTCTCAGCAGGAATTCTACCCAAAACAGAAACAGTTATAATTGATGGATCGGCGATACTATGGGTAGTTCACTGGAGGACAAATGGCAGAGTGCAGGCTTTTGCTGAAAATATTTTTCATGTATGTTATAAATATCGTTACAAAAGACGCTGACGAGTATTTAATCTTTCCCAGATATGCAGATTACAACATCGAAGATTCCACACGGTCGTCAATGTATAAAAGGTCAAACGGGAAAAATGAGCTCTCTCGCGACGATGTCACTACTTAGCAGATTCACTCAGTTTTAAACAGGAGCAATAGGAAGTTCAAGCATAGCGGCTATTTGCGATGATATTGACTTTGAAACCAACAAATATCAAGCCAGGATAGGACATCATTGCATAGATATGTTAAACGTTCTGCGGGGTGACCTCAAGAAAACATGACTGTACCCTCTGATCAAGAATGGGCATGAGGAAGCTAGAGATTTGGGCTGATGACAAGACACAGCGGTAAAATGCTAAGAAGGACTGATGGCAGCAGTAGGGTATTTCTGCTACTACAGCCACAGAATATAGTAATCAAACAGTAATCATACTGACGCGCGCGCGCGCGCGTGTGTGTGTGTGTGTGTGTGTGTGTGTGTGTGTGTGTGTGTGTGTGTGTGTGTGTGTGTGTGTGTGTGTGTGTGTGTGTGTGTGTGTGTGTGTGTGTGTGTGTGTGTGTGTGTTACTACTTCATTGTTGTCACGATATGCAACTGGGACACCCATTTACGACGCCATAAACAAAAGTAGAATGTCAACATTTTCCCCACTGAGTCTAGATAACCTATACATGAAATATCCGTAACTAATTGAACATTCGTTTGTTAGCTAACAATGGATCCATCCTGTTTATCCAGCAATCATATGGCGTTATAGTCAACTACGCGACGTGTATGATGGCGTCGTAATCATTAACGTCATGAATTGCGTAGATAATTTCGTCACGAATCGTTAAATGATGACGGACTAAGCGGTTGTTGTACGAACTGTGTTTTCCTATTTAATAAACATGAAGTTGAATATTTTGAAATTAAATTTACCGGGCGCTGTTGCTGCCACATGACAGCTTATCTGTATAGTTTTCTGGAAATTGATTGAATTGGAGTTCAGAAATCGATCGATCCCAACATGGCGAAGTGTGGGTGGAGCTTAGCTAAAGATGAGCAGGACATAGCTAAAACTGGATTCATCCAATTTGAAAGCCTGACACTCATTATTTTGAGAAGTTGATAAATTTGTTGCTGCCTTATTACTATCGCAGTCGTGTTGCTCACCTCGAAGGCCAACTTCACTGGTACTATAGATAACATTAGTTTTAAGGGAGTGGTTTTATACTGAGCATTGTATAACAGCGCGAAGAATAGAATCTACAAATAATGGCGACTCCGAATTTAAAATTAATTTGACCAAGATTGCACCAGTATATCAATCGTGGGATAGCAGCTATCATCTCTCAGTAACACTGTTGTATGTTGTTTTTATTATGACACGCGCAAATGGACAAGCATTATCCGATTCGTAAATATACCATTGACAATAAACTATGTAATTTGCCATATGAACGATATTCTTTTAAGGATTAGACATGTTGAATGACAGAGGATTTAATTCAAGCAACACGATGAATGATAAACTAGAAAACCTGTGAAGCTTATTTATGAGACTTAATACACACGTTAAGCTTCTCGCGTTCCATTAAATAGAGAAACGATTGCACGAGATATGAAACACATGTTTATTTCTGCGCAGTGTATCAAGCATGCAATGACATGACTCCATATTCCTCGTAGCTATTTGGAGTCATAATAACCAGTCAATTGGTTGTAAGACCATGATTTTTCAAAGCAAACGTCCCCGTCTGCACGTACAACTGGCCATTCGCCAGATATCTTTTGAGATGTGAACACGTAGGTCGTATTCTTGGTGGTTTGCCGGGAAAGCGTATCTAGGACTCTCAAATAGGAAATCAACAGTGGTCTCATGTCCTGTGCAAATGTTTCTCTACTTAATGGGAGACGAGAACGCTAAGAACACATGTTCAACATTGGAGTGTTCTTATCTTTAGCTGAGATAGGAAAAACATCTCCGCTATCTGGCTCTAATTATAATAGACTACAAACTACGGAATTTCCTTCTGGAATTTGCTCGAGCCGTTGGGAGAAAAGTTAAGGCTAATTCTCAAACGAATCGGTGAACCGTGTATTTACTAATTATGGCGCATGGCTGCAATTACAGATTCTGTGAAAATGACATCCATACTTACTCCTGACCAATTGCTCGACAAACAACGGCAGCCACTCTATCATCGAAACCATCTGCACACACAGTTCCCCATCGTCCACCTGCTCGCACCTCCAGGATGCCCATGGAAGGGGAATTACCTTCTGCTAGCCGTATACCATCTATCAATTCTGACAGTAATATCTCAGCTGGCAGAATTGGTAAAACCATATAAAACAATAATATAGCCATTGTAAATTGACTAATTCTATTCTAGGACATTTTACGTATGACTTACAACGAGCATAAATATGTATGTCTGTCTGTCTATCTGTCGGTCGGTCAGTAGGTCAGTCAGTCAGTCGGTCAGTAGGTCAGTCAGTCAGTCAGTCAGTCAGTCAGTCAGTCGTTTATGAGATGTAAGATGTATCCCAGGCCCCCACGCACTCACCACGAACGCACCACTCATTCTCCCAAACTCACATACATAAGCGCCCACGCACGCACGCACGCACGCATGCGCGCGCACGCACGCGCGCGCACGCACGCACGTATGCACGCAAAAGCACACAGATACACACGCACACACACACGCACGCACGCACGGCACACACACACACACGCTCGCAGATACGCACGAACGCCGCGTGAGCACACACCACTCACACAAGTATAGGCGCGCACACAGAGCAAAAGATATACTCATGAGCTCAACATTTAACATATTAGGCGAGCGGCGAAACCACGTAAAGTGCTCTGTTTTCGAGTTTAAGTCCCCCACCGCACAGAAATCTACGACATGTCCTAAATTAATCTTTATTATCAGGAGATAATGTTTTGTCCTGTCGTGGACAATTCTCGGTGTGCTAAGATGGTGAAAATAATAAATATATACAAGCACCTATTTCCGTGATTATTCATGATTTTGACGATAGTCTCGCATAAACATGGACAATCATTAT
Source organism: Chaetoderma sp. LZ-2023a (assembly GCA_034401795.1). NCBI lineage: Eukaryota > Metazoa > Mollusca > Caudofoveata > Chaetodermatida > Chaetodermatidae > Chaetoderma > Chaetoderma sp. LZ-2023a. Next base: position 169,143,887 of record CM067372.1, on the reverse strand, counting down.
ACATACTTATACGCAGACTACTTTATAGGTCATATAGGTAACAGCCAGGTATTTTGCTCATACTAGAGCTTCCAACCCGAGAGAAAAGCACACATTCCCATTATAGATTTGCTATATATATACAAGATTACTATCGTATGCCAACTACCAGATCAAAATAAATTTGACAAAAACGTTAATATGATTTCTGATCTTTATGATTATTTTAGAGATATGTATGTATTTACATTCAAAAATTACACAGAACAGCTTTATAATAAGATTATTACTTAAATGATCAAAATCAAACATGCATCAGGGCTATAACAAGAGCATTCAGTCTATCTACTTAATACGTCAGTTACAAAACCAAACAACGCTTTAATGCACTGGTCGTGAGTATACTCATTTGCTCTCATCTAAATCACAGTTTGATTGATGAACATAGTGTTCATTCATGCAGTTCTCTTCAGTAGTTCAGAGACAATGCTCTGTGCATGCCATGCCATAATTTGACCAACTGCAACTGGTGTTGCATGAGTGACGACCACGACATGCACATAAAATCTCATCCAATATTTCACTAGCAGAAAGCCCATCGAATAGGTTCAATTTCAAGTCATCGCCGTCTCGATGCCATCCATTTCCTTCAGGGGAAGGAATATCTGTTTATTTAAATGGGATAGCATCCAAATGCGTGATTGAAATGATGCACGCTTAACATGTTGTAGAAAGCTTGGTTCTGAAGGTGGAAGTTTATGGAGTGGCATATCTCTATCAGCAAGCCTAAGTCGCAAGATATTCAAATCACCATCTGCCTCTTCATAAAGCTCTTTTGGGTCATAGAGAGACACAACGAATTCCCTGGCTTGATTTATCCCAGATCCAGCATCGCAACTTCCAAGAGCATCAAGTAATGGAAGAGATTCTTTCTTTTCTAACTTTTCCATTGCCATCCAAACTGTCTTCTTACCATAGCCAAAGAATGATGATACGGTATCACATCCAGCTAAAGCATGCATTCCAGGAAGAATGCGTGGTATGGCAGGGTTGAGAGATTCACATATTTGATGAACAGGAATAAAGTGATGGGGATCAACATTTGTTGATGCTCTTCCTTTTTCTATGTACAGTGTTTGTGAGTTCTGCAACTTAGGAAAGTAATGAACGGCCAGAACAAGGACATCAGTGTTCGGTGATTTGATTACTATGCTTCCCTGAACATTTTCAGCAGCAAAGCCGTCGTCTGATTTTACGGCATGAAAAATCATCCGTGTATCAGCCTCTTCGTGTGAACAAAAGAGAGCTGGCTCCAGTGACATTCCGCCAGCAGATAGGCAAACTGTTTTTTCTCCATCGCTATAGCCACCAGCCAGATATATTTTCCGCTGAGGTTGTGACATTATACCAGGCAGTCGTGGTACATTTTCCTCAAGGTAAGTGCAACGGAAGTTTGTTAAGGCTGCTTTATTGGATGAGAGAGCCACGAATTTTTGCCACAGTGGCACAGGGCGAGCAGCAATAACCTGATATGGTCCTGCAACTCCTGCTGCAACTAACCTTTGGTTACGTTCCTCCGTTTTAATGGAGTCTTTATAGTCATACTGATCGAAAACATCTATTACAATATTTGCGCGATGGCTACATGTTATAAGACGGGTCATATACGTATGTGCACGGTCGCCAAATGTTTTGCTATTGCCTGTCATCGATTGTAATTCGACCATAGGATCTCTGATATATACACAATTGTGATTACATGTAGTTTGGGCATGCTCTGCCACTTCTGAGTCTGGCATTATCTTACTTTCGAGTATGTTCGCGAGTTCTGCCTTGTTAGTCTTTCGCATACCTCCATCCTCGTAGAAAAGCGATGTGGGAATGGCTGTTACTGGGTGGCTCAATACACTTAACATTGTTATGTCAGATCGTGTTTGTGAGATTTTCAGTGATCTACGGAATACCAGTTCAGCGTTCACATTGAGTTGTTTTTTCATGCCTTTGATATGAACCTTTTTTTGCTTAGTCATTTCAGCAAAGGTCTTAGTATTAAAGCCGGTTATTTTGCTGTAAAATAAGCGATCACAAGCATTAGATAAACTATTGTCTTGAAATGCAGACATCTTCTTCTCACCTGATTCCACAATTGAGAGTAGACCTTTTTCAACCTCATTGTCAGCAATCAGTCCACTTGTTATATTTACTAGTTTCTCTGGATGTGAATTTGGCTGGAATGAGTGTGTCATATTATTTTCCATGTGAGCAACCATATCTTTTGCATGGTTGTCATCTCGCTTGAGAGCAGATGTTTTGCCTTGCTCATGCACTAGTATTTCCGAGCTGTGCCCATCGGTATGCTTTTTAATGCCTTGGATAAATTTTCCAAGTACAGTGCGAGTAAGCATCCATCGCAGCAACAAAGAGTCCTTCGGTATTAGACCAACCATGCCACCATCACTTTTGGAATCCCTGATAACAGTGGATTTCGTGGCCATATCACTACATATGCCATTGAAATCCGCAGAACTCAAAGGAACAGCAAACTGTCCATCCAGAAATGATCGGGTCACATCCTTTGGAAGATCAATCATATTCAAAAGATGAACTGGCCCATAACGTGAATAATTAGTTCGATCTGCCGAGAAGAAATATGGCAACATGGAAAGTTGGATGACAAATGTAGAGGCCAATTACCTTCACTTCTTATTAAGTTAAGCAGTATTTGAATTGCATCCAGGAAACATTGTCCAGTACTGAAAGGTTGGAGATGATCTGCAACCTTCCTCTTTGAACTGTTGGAGCAGTGGAAGTACATGTGAAGCCAGCATGCTATTTAACTGACCAGTTGCATTAATAGCCTGTTGTTCAGTGCCATTTAATCGTGCTACATAAGTGTCTTCAATTTGATAGAAAATATCATCAAGGTTATGCGATTGCTGATCTGCATTACACCATTTTACAAATTCTGTCAAAAACATTTGCATCATTGCCTCATAAGAAAGTGTCAAACCATGCACTGACCTGTGAAATTGTTTTTCAGCAAGGATGATATCAACAGAATTTGGAGCCAGCCCACAGTCTCCCCCAAATTTGCCAATTGTAGCTATAAAGCAAGACGCACTGTGCAATCCACCGAGACGAAGCATGTGATTGGGAAATGTATTAGATTTGCTCCATTTCACTTGTTGTGCAACTGCATATAGTTGCTGGTCCATAGTCTGGATCGTACTTTGCTGACCTAAACCTTGAGAGAGAGAGAGAGAGAGAGAGAGAGAGAGAGAGAGAGAGAGAGAGAGATAGAGAGAGAGGGAGAGAGAGAGAGACTTTTGAGAGAGAGAGAGAGAGAGAGAGAGAGAGAGAGAGAGAGAGGGGAGAGGAGAGAGAGAGAGAGAGAGAGAGACTTTTCTTTTCCGATCTTCACTCTTTCGATTACTGTATTATCAACATTATTGTCAACAGCTTGTTCCTGAAAGATAACACGGGCCGTCGAATGGAATATGTCATTTCCATCAAAAGTTGCACAGTTGATATCGATGTTGCCATCCCCCTCTTGAATTAAGTTTCCTCCATTATCTCCTGAAATTAAACCATGGGGGATGTACACGTGATCTTGCATCTTCTGCAGTTCCGCATTACCAAGGCCAGTTAGGAAACGCCTTAGATCATCATAGTTAATACAGAAGCCGTGTGCACGTAGTGTGTCAATGATTTTTCTTTTACCATGATCATGGTGAAGCTGTGCTGCAAGACCCAAGTGAAGAGGCGTCAAGATCTTGCGGTTGCTACAATGAATCACACATTCCGCTAACCTTACGAAGTATGTTTTTTGAAGGCTGATGGTTTGGATCAACTGAATCAAAAGCTTATGTACTCAAAAGCCAGAGCAACGCCTTGCGTAACAGATTGGGCACAAATCGTTCAGATGAGTTCAGCAGTTGTGTAGTAATCAGTCGGTGCTTCAATTTCTGTGAAGTAAGCTCTCTTGGTCTGAGTTAGTTGTTTCATCACACAAACCCAGTGCTATTTGGTTATAGTTAATTTTTTCCTTCAGTTCAGAAAAGGCTTTGACCGCATCTCCTAATGTTATACTGCTACTCATCACAATGCTTGCCTTTGACTGACCATGCTGGGTATGTATGCCGAATTTCTCACCATAATGCTTAACTAACCTTTGCTGTAGCTTTTCAGCTCGATAACCTTTTGCATCACTGTCGTGAGGCAAGGAGTTATGAAATTTGCTGAGAAGAGTTTTTAATTTATGGGCTTTTCCTTGCTTAGGTGGTTCATCAATCTCACCGACAAGGGCGATGAAAGCAGTTTGATAGTCTGTAAAAGACTGATGTTTCGCTTGATGGTATAACGTGACATACATGATTTGTGATAAACTGCATCTAAGGCAATTAAATCCTCCCCGATCTTGGCAAACAAAGAGAGATCTTTTCGAGCTTGTGCTGCTTCATACAAACGTTCTTGGCACGATACAATCTGTACTCTCTTTCTAGAATTGCAAAGAAGACACATCGTCCAGTTTGTCAGTGTGGGTGTTTGAGACCACGTGGTCGGGCGTTGTTCATCTGCCGAAGCAGCTTGGGATGTAAAACTCTGTGCTTTATCTTTAGAAGCAAAACAAGAAAAGTTACGTTTACTAGTGAACTTTTTATAACAGCTATGGTGATATATAACAGACATGGAATGAAGACTGTTTATATCCACAAGCTCGCCTTCAAGTCTCTGTAACACAGTAACAGTCGTCGGAAGTATTGATTCAATACCAGCAGATTTGGCCGTTACTAATTTTTCGGCTTTTATTTCATGGCATATGACGCATTTGGTCCAGTTTGTTGACACCCTAGACTTTTTAGGTTGATGACACTTTAATGGGCTTGAACCAAGCTCATCCGCCATGTTTGCTCACAATTGCCTGATATGCGCTTTACACTGAGTGGTTACTGCGCTTTTAAAGACTGCGGCTTCTTGGACTGGTCAATTGAGACAATTACAACAATTGTATTTATTGGCTGTTTAAAATTCAATAAACGGGATTCTAAAATTGTTAGCAGGGTAGGGGTGTGTGTGTGGTTTTCTCGTTGTTATCACATCAAAATCACATGCTTTTCGACGAGAAGTAAAAACAAGAACGAAATTAGATTTAGCGAAATAATTTTTACGCTGATTAACATTTTATAAAATTACCTCCCACCCCCCCCCCCCCCCCCACACACCCCCACACCCCACCCCCCGCACAAATATTACAGTTTTCCATATAACTAGATTTCATCTTTCTCATTGTCGCATTTAACTTGAATATTAAATAAGAATAATTGGCGAATTGCTAAAATCTTATTTAGCAATTTTTGTGTATATAACTATATTTGACGGAAAAATAGGTATATTCTATAGACCAATTTTGGACAATTTATGGATCTTTTAGACCCATTTTTGTCCTCAAATGTACTACTGACCTCAGAATGTCGAGGCTATGCTTTATTTAATATCTGCGCATGATTATTGCCTACACATATACTTAGATAATTACTCCATGCTTTGCCATTGCTGAGATAACGTTTTTTTCTACTGTATTTAAAAGTCATCTACCCGTTTGTTTACATTTCCGTCTCCATGGCAACCGCACATCGACAGATGTCTACGATAAGGTAAAATGTAATCGAGGGACCCTAATAATTATGAAAAACACGCTATAGCTTTCTGTATGGTGGGGGAATTAAATTGGTAAAAATTTGGGTTTGGCCGCTGACCTATATTGTTTAGTCAAAAACTATATGGCATTTAGAACATGGTCTTCCACCCGCATTCGCCAGCAGGTACCACACTCTACACGTATGCGCTAACAGACAACATACTCCCACGTGCGTAGTATTAGTAGATGGATGGAGGACATGAATACTTGGATGTACCGATCCACCTCCAGGTCAAGTATGTTTGCGTTCTTCAATCGAAGTAAAGGTGGCAAATAATGTTCTCAGTACGTGTGATTTTTACGTATGCGAGAAAAGTTATGTTGTACTTCCCTGACATCGACCATCGTCCACTGAGGATTTTCTTAAATGAGTATTGTGAAATTAATGAATCAGTTTCTGATTAATCTGATAATAAGACCATAGTACAACATAACACAAGGTGGATGACTCGTCTCAGTGAAAGAGAATGTGTAGCCTTAATGTAGATGGTTCCCTAAATCTAAGTTTATTTCTCAAAGGACCTTATTCATACATAGGAATTCGTAAACAGAATAATGCTAAAAGAGCCCATCATCGGTGATGTATTTAGTCCGGATAGAATAGGTTCTCCGTAGGGGGAATCTAGATTATTTCACTGTTATGGTCTGACCTCATAACGTGTGGGTTGTGCACCAACGATTTTCTGATCCGTTGATTAGCATTGCGTTGATTGGCTTGTGCAGTGTTGATTGGGTAGTTGGCTACGTGTCTTCTGTTGATTGGCTAGTTTGGCTATTTATCCTGTCAAGATTGACTAGTAGGCTATTTGTGCTGTGTTGATTGGCTAGTGGTCTATTGGTCTATTTGTGCTGTGGGCATTGACTAGTTTCTTGTTTGTGTTGTATTGATTGCCTAATGGTCTACTTGTGCTGTGGTGATTGGCTAGTGGTCTATGACAAATTTAACTGAAAGTAGTTATTTTCAGGCATCATTGACTTTCTGTCAATCTCTTTCAAAACTCTCAGCAAACGTTTACAAATGATCTATACAGTCACGCGCACATTTAGAATGACAGATTTGAGACACCGTAACGTCTTATACTATAGTCAAACCATTTATAACGGACACGTACACTTAGGGGCAGTTAATTGTGGTCAGACTCCACAAGACTCGTAAGACCATCCACCCGTCTTAAAGTACCGCCATTATATGGCCTCGAAATATATTTACCATAATTATATTGTTTTAATTTGTATTCTGTTCGTTCATTTCCCAACAAATTCATACGATAATATTTATGTTAAATAAATGCACATTAGAATGTCGTTTAACAGTTTGTTCCAAACAACTATTCAATTACGCACTTCAACGTGTCAAGATATTTTGCCTTTGCAATGTTCACTTGCAAAACACCATTTCAGCAATAATTGCCTATAGTTGTCTCTTACGTCATAAGTTATGTTAAGATCCTCGGCTACACCGTATTATCAAAGGACAACATAGTTTTTTGATGCAAATACCACACAATGCTTCTATTTACTAATGAAAATCCTAGACTCTAACTATTATATCTCATTTGATCTATTTACCAATCTACTGACGGACTAACTGACTGACGGACCGACCGACAGACCTACCGATCGACCAACTGCACCAGCATCATGCTCCCACCCACATCTCGTAAAGCCTGGTGTGGTAGGTGGTAGTAATTGATTGATTGATTGATTGATTGATTGATTGATTGATTGCCCGCCCTTCCTTCATCCGCCACTCCATCCATCCATCTACCCATCAATCAATCCAACAAGCGAATCAATCAATCAATCAATCAATCAATCAATCGATCGATCGATCGATCGATTGATTGTTTGATTGATTGATTGATTTGCCCGTTGGATGGATGGATGGATGGGTGGGTCTTTCTAGGGTGGGCGGGTGGCTGAGTGGGTGGGGGATGGATCGATGGATGGATGGATAGAGTGACGGACGGAGGAAGGGCGGGATACAGCTTACAACAACAGCGATCGGAAATTGCAGACCCTCGTCCCTCGCCCTCCCATTTTTTTAATTTATCAGATTTGTTTAGATTTCCCGGAATTCTTCAGATCACGCCAAACATTGTGGAATCCTAGTGTATGTTCTCACCCGTGTTAAAATTTGAGTAAATTCGGATCGATAGATATGCATATATCTAGAATTGTATTTGATGTGACTCCGGGTTCTTTCATCCGGATCACGGCCAGCGTCTGGGAATCCTCTTGTACGGCAAGTTCCTTCCTCGTGTTAAATTTTGAGCCAAATCGGATCATTCGTTTCTGAGATACCGATGCCGACGAACAAGCACGCACGCGCGCACGCACGCACGCGCGCTAGTACACAACCCCGATCGCAATACGCAATACTCTCTTCCCCTTACAGGGAGAAGGTAATAATAAGCGCCACAGATTGGTGCGGCTATCATGCTTGAGGAGAAATAGAGACATCTAATATTTTTACAATTAAAAATACAGGTGTCAAATGGTCGGTTATGGAGAAAGTTTATTTTTTAGATTATAGATTTCGAAAACTGGAAATAACATCCTAAGTGTTTAAGTTTCCATCAGCAGCGGCAATCCTTGTATCCTTCCATCCACAACATATAAAAGATCATCATCATCACCACCACCATCAGCACCACCACTACCCGCACCATCACCACCAACACGACCACCACCAGCACTACCACCGCCTGCACCACCACCAGCACCAATAGCAGCAGCAGCACCAGAAACACCAGCACCAGCACGACCACCATCACAACCACCACCACCACCACAACCACCACCACCACCACCACCACCACCACCACCACCAACACGACCACCACCACAAACACGACCACCACCAACAGCAGCAGTAGCAGCAGCAGCGGCGGCAGCAGCAGCAGCAGCAGCAGCAGCAGCAGCAGCAGTTATTGATATCGTGGTTGGACGCATGAATAAAGAATGTATGGACACAGCAATATATGTATATGTATGTAAAATATGTATTATCGATAATACATTACAATGTAATTATATTCTTTGCTCTGAAACACTCGTCCACCCGCCCACCCACCCACCCACCCACCCACCCACCCACCCACCTAGTATCCACTGATGTTGATGAATTTTCTCACAGATCTATCTCTCCGTATTTTCCTGCATCGTTCAATTTTTAATCGCGACTCCGCGACTAATACACATCTATCTGTCGGTCTATGCGTCTGTCAGTCGGTCGGTCTGCCAAATTTGTGACATTTTGGCATGCAAATACTGTCCATGTCGCAGTAATAGTGCTTTCGCATGTGAAGGTCGGTAACTTACTAGATATTGTATCGGTTTTGAACCAGCTTATGAGAGATGTCAGCATAACTTCATTTCTCAACGTGTTTGTTCTAAACTATTCTAGGAGCATATTATTAGCTCAACTGACCTGAAAGATTATGGCATGACGACCGTCCGTCATCCGTCCGTCCATCTTATATCCGTCGTCCATCCGTCGAGTCTTTAACATAGCAATCGGGAATTTTGTTTGGTCAGTTTTTTTGGTGGCCATCAGGATTTTTCGAAAATTTTCCACAAATCATTTAAAATGTATCTCCGCCTAAACCGCTACTTCGGCTCGAAAGATCATATTGTTGTAGGCTCTAGCACGGGTGGTAAGTAGCCAACTATAACCGTAGTAATTAACCAGTCATAGCTGTGGTAAATAGCCACCCATAGCGTTGATATTTAGACATCCATGGTTGTGTTACATAGTGAGCTATTGTTGTGGTAGTGAACCAGCCACAGGGGGGGGGGGGGGGGGGGTAAGTAGCCAGCCATAGCTGCGGAATGTAATCAACCACACTACTGTTAAGCAACCAGTCATAGCAGTGATAAGTAGCCAGTTATAGCTGTTGTAAGTAGTCAGCCATGGGTCTGATTAGTAGCCAGTCATAGCTGTGGTCACTAGCCAAGTATAGCTGTAGGATAGCTGGGGTATGTAGCTAACATCTTTTCAGCTGTACAAGGTAGACAGCTATAGCTGAGGTAATTAGCCAACCATAGCATTTTAAGGAGCCAGCCATATATGTGGTGATTAACCCGCCATAGCTTTGTAATTAGCCAGTCGTAGCAGTGATAAGTAGCCAGCTGTAGCCGTTGCAAGGCGCCACCACCGATAGCCGCTGTACACAGCCAGTATTAAAGAGGAAACCATTGATGTGGTAATTAACCAGCAATAGCTTTGCAAGTAGCCAGTCATAGCTGTGGCAAGTATCCATCTATACACCTAGTCAGTAGCCACCACCCTCCGTGGATGCAAACCAGAGATAGCACTGTTAAGTCGCCAGCCATAGCTATGTTAAGTAGCCAACATAGATGTGGCAAGTAGCTAACCATAGCCATGGCAAGACGCCATTGATAGCTCGAGTAAATAGCCAGTTATATCTGAGGTAATGTACCAGTTATAGTTATGGTAAGTAGTCAGCGATAGCTGCGGTAAGTAGGCATTTACATCATTGGTAAGTAATCAACTATAGCTGTGGTAAGCCACCAGGAATAGCATTGGTAATTAGCCAGTCGTAGCTTTGTAAATAGCCATCCATAGCCGTATCATGTAGTCAGCTATACACGTAGTCAGTAGCCACCACCCTCCGTGGAAGTTAATCAGAGATAGCACTGTTAAGAAGACAACGGTGGCTATGGTAAGTAGCCAAAATAGCTGTTGCAAGTAGCTAACTATTACCATCGCACGACGCCATTCATAGCTCCAGTACTTAGCCAGCTATAGCTGAGGTAATTTACCAATCATATCTATGGTAAGTAGTCAGCGATAGCTAACGTAAGTAGACATTTATGGCTGTGAAAATTAGGCAGCCATCGCTGATGTAATTAGCAGGCCATAGCAGCTGTAAAGAGCCAGGTGTATATGTGGTAATTATCCAGCTATATCTATGGCTGGTTAATTTCCACATATATGGCTGGCTAACTACTACATCTATAACCGGCTACTTACTACAGCTATAGCTGGATACTTAACCCGGCTATCTATGGATACTTATGGAAGTTACTTATGGAAGTTATGACTGACTAATTACCACAGCTATGGCTAGCCAATTATTGCATCCATGGCTAACTCCATGCCACAGTTCTATCTGACTATATACCCCTGCAATGGACGGCTAAATACCACAGCTATGACTGGCTAATTCCTACACATATGGCTGGTTAGTTACCATTGATATAGCTAGTTAATTATCACAGCTATAGCTGACTGCTATGGATGATTGCTTTCCTAAGTTATGGCTGGCTACTTACTACAGTTATGGCTATCTACTTACTAATTACCACAGCTATGACTGCCTACTATGGATGATTGCTTTCCTAAGCTATGGCTATCTACTTACCGCAGCTATGGTTGTCCCCCTACCACAGCTATATCTGACTACTTACCACAATCATGGCTGTCTAAATATCACTGCCATGGATGGAAAATTGCGACCGCTACTGCTGGCTACTTGCCACTGCTTTGCTGGCAATTTATCATTGATATTGCACATGTGCACAGACATAAGCGCACAGACACAATTAAAACATATATCAATATACCCAGGTATTTATGGCGACGTTTAACATGCAACGGTAATTAAAACGTTGCGCGTCGTCGGGGACACGTGCCATTACTCCTAGGCGACATCACCCACGACGGCTTGAATATGCCTTACCTAAGCCATAGCCAAGCTTGACTCGGCCTTATCTAGGCATGAGGCAAGATTTGCTAGGACATAGCGATGCCTTACATACGCCTTAGGGAGATTTGTCTCGTCCTTACCAAGGCCTTAGCCATCCTTTGCTAGGCCGTAGCTAGACCTTAGCTAGGCTTGGATATGCCTTACATGGGCCTTAATTAGACATTAATTGGCTGGGCCAGGCTTAGATAGGCATTAGCTAAGCATTATCTAGGCGTTACCGATGCCTTAGCCAGGCCTTGTCCAGGCTTTGCTTAGTCTTAGCTAGGTCATAGTCATGCTTGGCTGGGCTTTAGTTGTGCCATATATAAGCCATAGCGGAGCTTGGATAGGTCTAGTATAGGCCATGCTGAGGCCTTACACAGACTGTACCTAGGCCATAACCAGGCTTTGCTTGCCCTTAACTAGGCCTTAGCCAGGCTTGGCTATGCCTTCGTTCGGCATTATCCTGCGTTGCTAGGCCTAGGATAGACATACCTGGGCCTTACATGGGCCTTAGCTAGGATTAACTAGTCCTTAGCTAGATTTACCTAGGACTTGGTTAAACTTTACATAGGCTTGGGCCAGGCATGCCGAGACATTACCTAGGCATTATCCAGGCTTTGATAGGCATTAGCTAAGCATTACCTAGGCGTTACTTATGCCTTAGCCATGCCTTAGCCAGGATTTGCTTGGCCTTGGTTAGGCCGTAATCAGGCTTGGTTAGGCTTTACTTAGCCCATGACTATGCCATAGCTGAGCTTTGATAGACCTTAAATAGGCCTTAGATATCCCTTAGATAGGCGTTACCTAGGCCTTAACCAGGCTTTGCTTGTTCTTAGTTAGGACTTAATCAGGCTTGACTAGGCCTTACCTAGGTATTATCTAAGCCTTAGCTGAGCTTGGTCAGCCATTATATAATCCTTAGTTTTGTTTTCCTGGACCTTAGACATGATTGTATTGGCGTTATATAGCCCTTGTATAGACCCTAGGCATTGGCCAGACTTTGCTAGTCCGTAGCTACGTCTTAGCCATCCTTGAATATGCCTTACCTAGGCTTAATTAGTCCTTAGCCAGGATTTGCTAGGCCTTAGCGATGCCTTACCTGAGCCGGACTAGTCCTTACATAGACCTTAGTCAGGCTGGTCTAGTCCTTACATAGGCCTTAGCCAGGCTTGGCTAAGCCTTACATAGACCTTAGTTCGGGTTGAAAAGGCATTAGCGAGGCCTTAGCCAGACATGAGCAGGTCTTACCTAGACTTTAGTCAGGCTTTGCTAGGCCGTGGTCAGATCTTAGCCACCCTTGAATAGGTCTTACCTAGGCCTTACTTAGTCCTTAGAAAGAACTTGCTAGGCCTTATCGATGCCTTACATACGCCTTAGCCAGACTTGACTAGACCTTACTTAGGTCTTAACCTGACTTTGCTAGGCCGTAACTAGGCCTTAGTCAGGCTTGAATATGCCTTACCTAGGACCTACATACGCCTTAGCCAGGCTTGTCTAGGCGTTACATAGGCCTTAACCAGGCTTGACTAAGCGTTACATAGGCCTTAACCAGGCTTTGATAGGCATTAGCTAAGCATTACCTAGGCGTTAGCTATGCCTTAGATAGGCCTAAGTCAGGCTTGGATAGGCTTTACTTAGGCCGGAACTAAACCATAGCCGAGCTTGTTTAGGGATTGCATAGGCCTTGGATAGGCCTTACCTCGCCTTAACTAGGCTTTGCTTGCCCTTAACTAGGCCTTAGTCAGGCTTGTCTATGCATTAACTAGGTATTATCTAAGCCTTAGCTGAGCTTGACTAGGCCTTACATTGACCCTAGCTTAGATATAATTTGCTAGGCCTTATCCAGCCCTTGTATATGCCTTAACTAGGCCTTACTTACTCTTTAGCCAAGATTTACTAGGCCTTACCGATGCCTTACCTAAGCCTTAGCTAGGCGTGACTAAGCCTTACATAGTCCTTAGTCATGCTTGACTAGGCCGTAGCTAGGTCTTAGCCAACTTTGAATAGGCCTTGCCTATGGCTTACGTAGCCCTTAGCTTGGATTTGCTAGGCCTTACCCTGACCTTACCTACTCCTTAGCAAGGCATTTCTAGGCCGCCATGCTTGAATAGGCCTTTTCTAGGCCTTAAATACTCCGTAGCCAGGATTTCCTATACCATACCTAAGCCATAGCCTGGCATGACTAGGCGTTACATAGGCCTTATCCAAGCCTAACTAGGTCTTAGCAAGACTTGATTAGGCCTTATGCAGGATGTGTTATGCCTTACTTAGGCCTTGGCCATGCTTTTCCAGGCTTTAGCTATGCCTTAGTCAGGCTTAACCAGGCCTTACCTAGGCCTTAGTTAGCCCTTAATCAAGTTTTGCTTGGCGTTAGCTAGGCCTTGGTTAGGCTTGACTAGGTCTAGATAAGGCATCGGTAAGGTCCAGGAAAGCCTGGTTACGGACTATTCAAGGTCTATCTAAGGCCTAGATTCGGCCTAGCAAGGCATGGCTAAGGCCTAGATAATGCCTAGGTAAGGCCTAATCAAGTCAGGCGGATGCCTAGTCAAGCCTATGTCTGACTAAGGCTTAAGTAAGGCCTGGCAAATCGTGGCTAAGGACTAAGTGAGGCATAGGGAAGGCCTATTCAAAGCTGGCTAAAGCATAGTTAATGTATATGTAAGGCAGCGTTAAGGCATATCTAAGCCTTATGTAAGGCCTCTCGAAGCTCAGCTATGGATTAGTTATTGTCTAAGTAAAGCCTAGCCAAACCTGACCAAAGCTTATCTAAGGCAAAGCAAAACCCGGCTGAAGAATGGCTAAGACATAGGTAATGCCAAGGTAATGCTTATTTAATGCCTCGGCATGCCGGGACAAGGTCCAGGTTATGCCTTATCAAGACTGGCTAAGGCCTACATAAAGTCTAGCGATACCTGGCCACGGCCAACTAAAGGCCTAGTCAATTCATTCTTAGGTAAGGCATCGGTAACGCCTAGCATGTACTGGTTAAGGCCTATGTAAGGTCTCGTGAAGCCTGGCTCAAGCCTGGATAATAGTCAAGCTTGGCTACGGCTTAGGTAAGTCATATTCAAGCCTGGTTAAACCTAGATTAATTCTAGAGATACGACCTAGGTATGGCCTATAAAAGCACTAGCTATGGCCTATGTAAGCCTAGCTAATGCCTAGGTAAGACTAGCTAAGGCGTAGGTAAGGCCTCCACAAGTCTGACTAAGGGCTACATAAGGTCAAGTAAAGCTTGGCTAACGCCTAGTGAAGGCCTAGATAAGCCAGACTAAGGATTACTTAAGTCCTCACTAACTAGCGTATGCACATTTCTGACAGACTGAGAGAAAATACCACACATTCTCTAGACATAGACATGCACACAATGCTTTCAGACATCACGTGCCCAATATCATTTTAAAGGGCGACACCATGGGTGGCATCGCTTAGAATTAACGTCGTGTGTCGCCAACGATGTGCAACGTTTTATTTACCGTCACATGTTAAACATAATAAATGCCCGCATCATTGATGTATATTTTAATTGTGTCTGTGCGCTTGTATCTGTGCACTTGGGTCTATGCACATCTGATTGTCCGCTGGCGTCTGTCGGCTTGTTTCTGAGCAGGTGTGTCTGTGCACTTGAGTCTGTGCGATTGTGTCTCTGCGCTTGTCCCTGTGCACTTGTGTCTGGGTGCGTGCATCTTGGCGCTTGTGTCTGGGCACTTGTATCTGGGTGCTTGTGTCTGGCTGCTTGTGTCTGCGAGCTTGTGTCTGGTCACTTGTGTCGTTGAGCTTGTGTCTGTGAGCTTGTGTCTGTGGGCTTATGTCTGCAAGCTTATATCTGCATGCTTGTGTCTGTGCGCTTGTGTCTGCACACTTGTTTCTTGGTACGTGTGTCTGAGTACTTGTGTCTATGCAATTATGTATGTGCACTTATGTATATACGCTTGTGTCTGTGTGCTTGTGTCTGTGTACTTGTGTCTGTGTGCTTGTGTATGTGCACATGTGGCTGTGTGCTTGTGTCTGTGTGCTTGTGGTTGTGTACTTGTGTTTGCGCGCGTGTGCCTGTGTGTTTGTGTATGTGTGCTTGTGTCTTCAAGCTGTATCTGCACGCTTGTGTATGTGCGCTTGTGTCTGCACGCTTCTTTCTTGGCACGTGAGTCTGAGTACTTGTGTCTATGCAATTATGTCTGTGCACTTATGTATATGCGCTTGTGTCTGTGTGCTTGTGTATGTGTGCTTGTGTCTGTGTACCTGTGTCTGTGCACTTGTGTATGTGCACATGTGTCTGTGTGCTTGTGTCTGTGTAGTTGTGTCTATGTCCTTGTGCATGTGCACCTGTGGTCGCGTGCTTGTGTCTGTATGCTTTTGGTTGTGCACTTGTGTCTGTGTACTGTGCCTGTGCACTTGTGTATGTGCACTTGTGTCTGCGCGCTTTTGCCTATGTGCGTATGTCTCTGCGCTTGTCTGGTCACTTGTCTCTGGACGCTTAGGTCTGGGCACTATTGTTGTCTGTGCACTTGTGTCTGTTCACTTGTCTGGTCGCTTGTGTCTGGGTGCTAGTCTCTGTGTGCTTGGACATGTGCGCGTGGTCTGTGTGTTTGTGTCTGTGTACGTGTGGCTGTGCACTTGCGGTTGTGAGTTTGTATCTGCGGGCTTGTGTCTGGGCACTTGTGCCTGGCCGCACAGACATACGCTCACAGATGCAAGCTCACAGATGCAAGCTCACAGACACAAAAGTCTGTCAGGTGTCTATATTTACCTGTAGTAAGAAGTCATCCATAGCTGGAGAAGCTTAGCAGCAATAGCAGTGTTAATTAGCCAGGCATAGCTGTAGTAAGTGGCCTACATACCTGTCGCAAGGAGCCAGCTTTATATGTGGCAAGGTGGCATTCATAGATCTAGCAATTAACCAGTCATACCTGCAGTAATTCCCCAACAATAGCTCAGCTATGACTGAGGTAAGTAGCTATTTCCAGCTGTAAAAAGTAGGCAGTGATAGCTGAGACAATGAGCCAGCCATAGCAATTGTGAGGAGTCATCCGTATGTATGGTAATTAACCCACGATAACCTTTTAAGTCATATGGCTTAGCAGTGGTAAGTAGCCAGCTATAGTCGCCATAAGGAGGCAAACGCGATAGCTGTTGTATACAGCCAGTGTTAAAAAGACAACCATAGGTGTGGTTATTATCCAGCCATACCTTTGTGATAGCCAGTCATAGCAGTCGTAAGTAGCCAGCTATAGCCGTTGTAAGGAGCCAATAGCGATAGCTGTTGTGTACGGCCCAGTATTAAAGAGGCAGTCATAGATGTACCATATCTTTGTAAGTAGCCAGATATAGCAGTGGTAAGTAGTCAGCTATAGCTTTGGTACATACTGCCTCTAGCTGTTGCAAGTTTCCCGTTGTAGCAGTGGTAGCTATCCAGCAATAGCAGTGATAAGTAGTCAATATTAGCCAAGATAGCAGTTTTGTACAGCCGGCACTATCTGTGATAAATTGTCAGCATGTCAGTAGCAAGTAGTGGCAAATTTCCATCCATAGCAGTGATATTTAGACAGCTATGGTTGTGGTAGGTAGTCAGCTATAGCTATGGTAGCGAAACAGCCATAACTGCGGTATGTAGCTATCCATAGCTTTAGTAAGTAGCAAGCCATAGCCAAGGAAAGAAATCAGCCACAGTAGTTTTAAGATGCCAGCCATAGCTGTGGCAATATAGCTAGCCATATCAGTGGTAACTAACCAGCCATAGATGTAGTAATTAGCCAGTCATAGCTATCATATATAGCCATCCATTGGAGGCGTAGCTAGTCAAATAGACATGTGGCATGGATTTAGCCATGTGTGCAATAATTAGCTAGCCATAGATGTCGCAATTAGTTAGCCAGGGCTTTCGTAAATACCCATAGATAGTCGGCGTAAGTATCCAGCTATAGCTGTAGTAAGTAGCCTATAGCAGTTCGCCAGCAATATTTGTGGAAATTAACCAGCCATAGATATGGCTGGATAATTACCACACATATGTCTGACTCTTTACAACTGCCATGGCCTGATAACCTCAGCGATGGCTGCCTACATTTCACAGCCACAAATGTCTACTTACCTCAGCTATCGCTGACTACTTACCATAGCTATGATTTGTAAATTACCTCAGCTATAGCTGGCTAATCCCTAGAGCTATGAATGTCGTCTTGCCATGGCTATAGTTAGCTACTTGCCACAGCTATTTTGGCTAATTACCTGGCTAGAATGGGATACTTGCAACAGCTAGCGGTGGTTTGTACCACAACTATAGCTGGCTACTTACCATTGCTATGACTGGCTACTTACCAAGCAATGGCTGGTTAATTGCCACATTTATGGCAACCTCTTCAACGCTGGCTGTATACAACACATCTCTATGGCTGGCTAATCATTGCATCTATTGTCCACTCCATACCAAATCCATATGTGACTAGATACCCCTTCTTCTTCTTCTTTTCGTTCGCTGATCATACCGCCAGTCCTGTAAGTGACTATCGACATGATCATAAGCGATAAGTGCGTGGATCCATGGTTTATTAGAGTGCGCCGTGCGGCCTGGAACCTCCGTCTTCAGCACTCGAGGTTTCTGTCAGGGTTACCTCACCCTTACCACCTTTAGTCGCCTCTTACGACACGCAGAGGATACGGAAGGTGAATTCTAAGCCCCACCTACAGGGCAGACTAGATACCCCTGATATGGATGGATGCATTCCGCAGCTTTGACTGGCTAGTTACTACAATTATTGCTAGTTAGTTACCGGTGATACGGATGGCCAATTACCACAACCACAGCTGGCTTCTTATCCCCTACCATGGCTGATTATCTTCCTCAGCTATGGCTGGCTATTTACTACAATTTTAGCTAGCTAGTTACCACAACTATGGCTGACTCCCTACCACGGCTATAGCTGTCTACTTACTACAACCATGGCTTGCTAAATATATCTGCTATGGATGACTAATTACAGGAGCTACAGTTATGGCTGGATACTTACCACCGCCAATACTGGCTACTTGCCACTGCTATGTTGGCTATCTACCACTGATATGACTGGCTGTATTCAATAGCTATCGCTGGCTACTTATCACAGCGATAACGGCTACCTACCATTGCTAGAGTGTGATACTTGCAGCAGCTAGAGCTGGTGTGTACCACAACTACTAA
Organism: Chaetoderma sp. LZ-2023a; assembly: GCA_034401795.1. Taxonomy (NCBI): domain Eukaryota; kingdom Metazoa; phylum Mollusca; class Caudofoveata; order Chaetodermatida; family Chaetodermatidae; genus Chaetoderma; species Chaetoderma sp. LZ-2023a. The sequence continues at coordinate 169,125,319 of CM067372.1, read as the reverse complement.
ACACTACTTAACACTGATATAACTGGATACATACAACGATATAGCTGGTTAATTACCACATCAATGGTTGCCTCTTTAATAGTGGCTGTGTACAACTGCTATCGCTGCTGGCGCCTTGCAACAGCTACAGCTGGCTACTTATCACTGCAACAACTGGCTAATTACAAAGACATGGTGAGTTAATCACCACATGTATGGCTGACTCCTTAAAACTGCTATGGCTGGCTAAACACCTCAGCTATAGCCGCCTACCTTTCACAGATGAAAATATGTTAGCTACTTACCACAGTCATGCTACAGCACGGCTAATGACCAGAGCTATGACTGGCTACTGCTCAGAGCCATGGCTCACTACTTACCACAGCTATAACTGGCTACATATCACTGCTGTGACTGGTTGTTTAACAGTAGTGTGGTTGATTACCTTCCGCAGCTTTGGCTGGCTCCTTACCACAGCTATGGATGGCCCCTCCACATACTGGCTGGCTCACTACGCCAACAATAGCTCACTACTTAACACAACCGTGGACATCTAAGTATACACGTCATGGGTGGATATTTACCACAGCTATGACTGGTTAATTACTATAGATATAGCTGGCTATAAGAGCTGGTTATAGAGGGTTACTTACCACCGGTGGTCCTGCCTACTTGTCAATGATATGCTGCCTATTTACCATTGATATGGCTGGCTGCATACAGCATCTATAGTTGATACTTGCCGCAGCTATATCTGGACACTTACCAGTGTTATGACTGGCTACCTTCCAAAGCTATGCCTGGCTGATTAGCACAGCTATGGATGGCTGCTTAGCACTGCTATGACTGTTTACCTTCCACAGCGTGGACTCCCTACTTATTACAGGTATCCCTAGCTACTTACAACTGCTATGACACGCTATTGCTCACAACCATGGTTCAATACTAACAGTGGCAATAACTAGATACTTACAACAGCAATGGCTGGATGCTTAACACTGCTATTGTTGGCGACATATTAGAGCCATCGTTAGTTACTTAACACAGCTTTAGCTATCCACTTACCATTGCTATGGTCGGGCACTTAACACGCCTATGGCTGACTGACTACCACATCTATGGCTGGCAAATTACTGCATCTATGGCGACCTCCGTAAAGCAGCTTTATCTGGCTACATCCCCCTACGATAAATGGCTACCTATAACCGCTATGGTCGGCTGCTTACGACCTATACGGCTGTACATATACCGCATTACTTGTACATTTTTCTTGTCGGACTACTTACCATTGATATGGCTGACTAGTTACCCTAGATACCAGCCCCATCCGGCTGCTTAACACTACTATGTCTGACAACATATTGCCGCTATGGATTGCTACTTACCACACATATAACTGGCCTTTTACTACAGTTATGGCTGGCTACCTACCTCGCGAGTGCTGGCTACTTACCACTGCTCTCATGGCTATTTACCACTGATATCGCTGTATACACCGGTTATCGCTGGTTAATAATCACAGTTATGGCTGGCTCATTACCACAGCTATGTTTTAGACATTAATATAGCTGTGGCTGGCTTCTCACCACAGCTATAGCTAGCTATTTACCACGGCTATAGATATGACTGGCCCCCTCCCACAGCTATAGCTGACTACGTACTACAATCATGACTGTCTACGTACCACGGCTATGAATGGGTATTTACCACAACTATGGCTGGTTAATTACTATCGTTATGGCTGACTACTTACCACCGCTATAGACGACCAACTACCAGTGCTATTGCGGGATGCTTAGCACAGATATGGCTGGCTCAGTACTGCAGCTATAGCTCATTACTTACAGATAGCCATCGGATACACATCATTGATATGGAATTCGAGTTCTGGCTAGCGTGTTTGTACAAGGACGCCCACCAGAACCCGGCCTTTTTGTCACTCTATATATTGGCAATTAAGCCCCGCTTTTGCTAGCCAATCTAAACCACGTCTGTCAACGTCCATTACTTCTCCCTTGTATCATCATAATGGTCTCGTCTATCTGAGAGAATCGATTATTATTTCACCTGTCTTAAAATTAACCAAGCCATAACACAAATTAAATCATAGCATTGATTTAATATTAAGGAAGATGTAACTACGTCTACATACATACATCATGTAGGCTAAGTACGCATTCACAACAACAAACTCACTATAACTGGAACAATGCGCATGCGTAATCGCGATCCTTAGTAAATCATCTTGAAGGGCGTCGCCTTTTGATAAACCGTTGACATTTAAAAAATACAGATACACGACGCACGACGTTTGAATTAACGTCGCGTGTTACACATCGCCCACGACGCGCGACGCACGATGGCAGTTATGGAATTCCATTATTATGGGATTTGGAAGACACCTATTATTTCTTTAGTCAGTCCGTCCGCCCAACCTTTAATATAACATAACGTACGTGCTATACCATAGTCTACTATTACATAGCGTAGTATAACATCCATACATGTTTCGTGTGCGTGTGTGCGTGAGTGCGTGCGTGCGTGGGTATAACAGCAGCAGTAGTAGTGGCAGCAGCAGCAGCAGCAGTATTATTTCGTTTCATTTCGTTTCGTTTATTACCGTTTATTAGTTTGACAAGTAGTAGTAGTAGTAGTAGTAGTAGTAGTAGTAGTAGTAGTAGTAGTAGTAGTAGTAGTAGTAGTAGTAGTAGTGGTAGTAGTAGTAGTAGTAGTAGTAGTAGTAGTAGTAGTATTATTATTATTAGTAGTAGTAGTAGTAGTAGTAGTAGTAGTAGTAGTAGTAGTAGTAGTAGTAGTAGTAGTAGTAGTAGTAGTAGTAGTAGTAGTAGTAGTATTAGCAGCCGTAGCCGCAGCAGCAGCTACAGCAGCAGCAGTAGCAGCAGTTTTGTTTCGTTTCGTTTCGTTGATTACCATTTATTAGTTTGACAAGTAGGAGTAGTAGTAGTAGTAGTAGTAGTAGTAGTAGTAGTAGTAGTAGTAGTAGTAGTAGTAGTAGTAGTAGTAGTAGTAGTAGTAGTATTAGCAGCCGCAGCAGCAGCTACAGCAGCAGCAGTAGCAGCAGTTTTGTTTCGTTTCGTTTGGTTTCGTTTCGTTGATTACCATTTATTAGTTTGACAAGTAGGAGTAGTAGTAGTGGTAGTACTAGTTGTAGTAGTAGTAGTAGTAGTAATAGTAGTAGTTGTTGTAGCTGTAGCAGCAGCAGCAGCAGCAGCAGCAGCAGAAGCAGCAACAGCAGCAGCAGCAGTATTACTGTAAGACTGCAACATATTAAATCCTATCCAACTAATATCACATTGAGGGGAAGTTCTAGTGACATTTTCATCAAATCTAAGATGTTCAACACAAAAATTGACCAATCAAAATTATGAATAGAGGTTCTGGAGCCAACCGCCGTAGAATCCTTCCAACGGAATTTGGTTAAAATCCACAAAGCAGTTAAGCAGGAGATGCGGTTTGCCAATTTCTGGTAAATCTTTCATAAAATCTATGATTATTCGCCTACCATGATAAGGCCCCATAAGTCAAATTTGGATGAAATATGGCAAGCGGCTAAGGAGGGATAGCAGCATTGATCAATCAAAAATTGATCAATCAAAATTCTGAAAAAGTGCTTTACAGCATACCACCATAGAATCCATTTAGGCCTTAGCACCATGGACTGCGTCTGGAGGGTACCAGCATAGGTTCCTTCCAGCCAAATTTGGTTGTATTCCGTCAAGCCGTTAAGTGACAACGGACAGCCGGGGATATTTATGAAGCCTATAGTGTTCTGATCAACAAATGCCGTCATAATGACGCCTGTAGATAACATAAAAAACATATAATTCATATAATACTGGAGGAATCCAAATATAGCTATACCCCACCCATCTCTAGCTAAGTTCCACCCAGGCTTTGACGGTGTTGGGCTCAATCGATCCTCAAACTCTCTGAATTTCCAGAAAACAGGAGTTCAGTGATTGATCGATCCCAACACGTGCGAGGTGTGGGTTGAGCTTAGCTAGAGATGGGCGAGGCATAGCTAACACTGGAAAGGTGATTGGGCAAATCTACTGAAATCCTCCACAACTAGTTACATGTGTATGTGATTCTGCTGTCTTACTTCACGAGTATCTATGGCAATAGGGTAAATGTAAACGAAAATCATAGTTAACATGGTTAGATTATGGATAAAATTACATCAGGAATCAGACTCAGGGCTGGTAATGTAATGGAGGATTCGGTTTAGCTATGCCACGCTCATCTCTAGCTAAGCTCCATCCACGCTTTGCCCGTGATGGAATCGATCGATCCCCGCACTCTCTGACTATTAATTTCCAGAAAAATATACAGGTAAGCTGCTGAATATTTTGAGACCATTTTCACTAGGAGCTATTGCTGCCATAGCTTATTGCAGCTACAGCGCCCAGTCAAATGAATTTCAAACTATTCAACAGAATGTTTATTAAATAGTAAAGGCATGCGATTCGTACAACAATGCTTAGTCCGACATCAATTAATAGTCCGTTACAAACTTATCTAACCCTTTATGACGTAATTGATTATGGCATCATCCTACGCGTCACGTTGTTGATTATGGCATCATATGATTGACTGAGAAACTGGAATCCTCCATTATGTTTATAATATTGAGCAGAACATTTCTTACTAACTAACATGTTTCCGCCTTTGTTTTGGAATCATGTTAATCTATTTCTGAGCTTTGCTGTAACAACACATGAGAATCTGTATCAGTTATATAAAAAAGTCCTCTCGTGGCTAAACGTTGTATCATCTTAAAGGTAGGTAACTATGAACATACGACAGCAATCAATAGCGATTTCATTGACACGCGCGCAAATCCAGACTCCTTGCTGATAATTGCATTGTGACAAAACAGTCTCATCGCCTTGACAGTCCACCCTTGACATTAAGTATGGCAAATCAGGGGTTTCTCCAAAGAAACTGTGGTTCAGTGCGATTGGACTTATGTCTGACCCTCAGCGAGCAAACGAAAATTTGATAGTTGGGAAAATAAATAACAATAGCGTGTGACAGCAATAATAGGGATATTGATTAAAGGAGTGCTCTTCTCGTCTGAAATGTTGTATTGCACCGATTGATTATGGTTTATAGATTCTATATCGTTCATATCCTGTCACATTCCCTTATCTGTATCACAATTATTTGCATTGTAATACCGCATAAATGTTGAACAATGATCCCCACCATTGTGTCTCTTCAAGTGATAGTGCATGGTGTCATGTAAATGGCAATGCATTGCATTCTTTATTATGTAATAATCGATAGTTGAATATTTTGGAACCAATATAACTAGAAGTTGTTGCTAGGCAGCAACATCCTCTAGCCAGATTAGTTTCACCATATTTACAGCTTACCTGTATGATTGCTTGTATACATTGGCAAAGAAAAAATGGCAACTCTATGACTGAGCTCATAGATAGAAACCGACTGTATATGTTTTTACTGATTGGTAGAAAATTAAATCATGACAGCCATCATAGGCTGTAGAAATGTTTCAAGATTTAGCTACTATAGCTTGCATATCTTTCGTTGTTGGCACGATAAAAAGCTAAAATGTCATGGATGGATTATGGGTGGCAAACTCCAACTGACAAACTTTAACTCTCTCTCTCTCACACACACACGCACGCACGCACGCACGCACGCACGCACGCACGCACGCACGCACGCACGCACGCACGCACGCACGCACGCACGCACGCACGCACGCACGCACGCACGCACGCACGCACGCACGCACACACACACACACACACACACAGACACTCTCTCTCTCTCTCTCTCCATACTTTAAAACTAACATTCCACCTGTGTTTGTACCATTTTGAAGATCTGCAAATTCGCCCAAATCCTGCCCTAAGAATAAAATAAACTGCGAATTAGCGACATCATACAGCTTCATACAGCTTCATACAGCTAATATATCCCAACATGCTTAGGGCTACTAGACAATTCAAACTGGTATATTCTGTTCATTCTTGCCACTTAATATACCTTATTATAAGCCATTTTGTTATTCACGAGTAATAGAGGGCAACATTATAACATCACTTCTACTTGCGTTTATGAACATAAAATATCTTAAATAAATAATGAAATTCTGTATGTTATGAACATTCTGCTCATATCATGTTGGACAAACTGCCCATTTAATCAAAAAACAATGTATGGTAATTATTGTTAAAACTATCGTGCAGCAACACCAATGGAGGAATCTGATTTTAGCTATGCCAAGCCCATCTCTAGCTAAGCTCCACCCACGCTTCGCCCATGTTGGGATCGATCGATCCATGAATTCCTTGACTAGCGGTTTCCAGAAAACTATACAGCTAGGATGTTGAATATTTTGAAACTAATTTGACTGGGCGTTGTTGCTGCCTATATCAGCAACAGCGCCACAGTGCCCAATACATTTTGTTTCAAAATATTCAACAGCATGTTTATTAAATAGTACAGACATACAATCCGTACGGCAGTGCATAGTCCGTCATCCATTAAGTATTCGTGAAGAACCTATTTACGTCACTCATAACAGCATTGGTTATGACGTCAGCCTACTCATCACGTAGTTGATTATGACGTCATATGATTGATGGATGAACTGAAAAGTTACATTGGGGCATTGGCATCCATATGCTGTACATCTCAATACCATTGCTCATTACCATAGCAGGCAACTCCCACATCTTCTCTGTGATCACAGTCATTGGAACCAATGGCCTGATGTCTACATTGTACTGCTTTCATCGCTCGTGCACCGTACATCGTCCTGAAGTATCCTGCTAGTACTGGCAATACTGCTGTATTGAGGATTGAAAGTAGTGGGCCTCGCATTACTGTAAGAAAAACACAGCTATTTCACTATATATGGTCGATTCTCCAAAATGTAAACATTTAGGTTTTTGCTCTTCCATAAATACTTATTTCAAATGGATTTAATGACAACCGTCTCATGGAGCTCTCCGAGACCTTGCTTGGCCACTTTTATTTGCTATTATCTGATAAATATTAATCCTTTCTTTGGCTTCTAAATCTAATTTTTTTTCTTTTGATAATAAGCCATTTATTGAAAATTGTGCGATAAGCACATGCTTTTGGCTTATTTTATCAACTATATAAACAGGATTTTTAATTTGAATTTATTTTTATTTTTATCACAAGTCAAAGAAATTATAACAATTTCTTTTTTGACAAATTAATTGTGTTTCCTGCAAAAGCAGCTTTGAACTTTCAAAGACATTTTTCAAACCCACGTTAATATGCAAACATCGTTGTCATTTGGTACGCGGTCGCATAACCATAAATTTACTCAAAGTTCATGGAAATTAGTGATTAACCTAATCATGGACTAACATCGTCTTGGCGTAAATGTTGTTGCTTACATACTACTATTCCATATCTGTATTTGAGATCGTATGCAAAAGAATGAATCAGAAACTCTTACCATATATGCAGAGTACTGCTTTTCCAGCATTTCTGAAAATTCAGCTCAATCCAATAACCATTTACATTTAAAATCAAAATAAATTTGAATTAATAGCACTATTACGTTGCCTACATATGCATCAACCACACAAGACTATGTGTAGTAGGGAGTGTGCGCTAGACCCAATTGAATTAAACGTCAGCAGCATGCTTGTGAAAATACAGGTAAGTAACTTTCCATATTACTTACATGTAATTTAGCCACTAAACGCTGATAATAATCAATAACTAATTTGGTGATGTAAGCAAGATCCATTTGAGGTGAAATTAATCAATAAATAAGATTATGAAATCGCTATATAATGGAAACAGAATACTTCACCCTCTTGTGTCATGGTCGATAACTAGGATAAGTCACAACAGCTATGCTATAGTGTTCGCAACATGTGTGTATATTTCATAGCCAACGTGATCGGTAAGCAACATCACTTAATGAAAAGTTGGGCGAATATTTCCCCTAAAAGTGTATCATAACATAAATACAGTCGCAATATACGCTCCTATGATTGTGTGCATAAAAGTAAACCACGCGTTGTTCGTATTGTAATTGTATTCACGAATGTTCTTTGACGGCTATGATCCGATTTGAATAAGATACAAGTGGTATCAATGATTCTGTGAGATTTCATTCAATTATGTATTCTTAGTCTCAGTTCTACCGCCAATCCACAGATTTGTAAAGCTAATTCTGTAAAATCTGTGTTCAGAATATGATTCTGATTGAGGTAAACCATGACCACATGCAATTTGCAAGCCTCGCCTTAATTGTAGGCAACGCCATTATTTAGATCGTTTCTGAACGGAAATCTATCACATAGCTAAACTATTCATGATATTTAAACTAAATCAAGTTTTAAATACTATTTTACAAGACACAATGAGAGAGGGTGTGTGTACGTACAGTGCAAAGTGCAATGGAAGTACATCGAAGATGATAAAATATCTTAATCCTAGAGAGCAAAGGTAAAACGCAGTCATGAAGCAATCACACTGATATACAATCATCGTCATCAGAGAAGAACAGTTGGTTTGCCTTGCTAATGAATAAACTGAAAGAGCTGAAAGTGGCATTGAAGTTAAAGAGGATAACAGAGTGACCCTATTGAAATTCTGTCGAACTAGCAGTATAGTTATCAACCTATAAGACGCACATTCACAAGTATTCTCATGAAAATATGAAGGTTACGTCTACCTTATTGTACACCACTAATCCAAAGGAAGTCATCACATTTTGTGTATTTCCTGGACTAAATTTTAAAATTAAGTTCCTTGTGAAAAAGATAGGTTACTCACGAACGTATCCCACCACAAAATCAAGATGGCAATCTTCTCCAAGAACCCGACAATAATCTGATGCTGCTGTATAAGAAGAATACCTTGAAGGGTTGTCGAGTGAGCAGGTCAGACACATACAAGCATCTTGATGGGAAATTCTTTCTGGAAGCCCAAGGTAAGTCGTCCTTCGTTTCTTTGAAAACTTTGATCAAACAGGTGCAAGGTGTTGTATGGTGGGCCCATCATGGAGAAATATGTACATGCATCAGCAACATGTCTCACTCAAGCTAAAAAGCTGTTGGAGGATTTGGGACTTCACTGACCCAGCTCTGTCCTAATAACACAGCTGCAGGTATATTGACAAAATAGTCTGTCATTCTAGAAAAATCATTGGCATTTTGGAAATGGCAGAGAGTGAACAATAATTTCAATGATTCAGTTATCAGCAATGTAAAACCGAAAGCTGTTAGCTGTTGGAGGAGGAGCCTAATGGGACATATTTGGCGGAGATTCATGAATCCAGCCCAAATGCAATCTGTTTTAAAAGATGTGTCAGAATAGGACAAGTGCATACTGAAGATGCGTTAATATTATCTACACATGTTGAGGTTGAAACTGATCTCCATATTTCATTCATGGAGCATTCCCGAGGTAAAATTAAGTGGTGTCAAGGAGACCATTTGTCAGTTCTTCAGACCAATATTTGTAGAGTACCACTGGCAAGCAAAACTAGTTATATCAACAACCCTTATAGTACTACAAATATGACATGTTCTAAGAACCGTTGAATATTGAGGCAATGGCTCGATTTCATACGCAGTTACAATGTTGTCTACAAACCATCTGCTAAACCGGCAACGGCGCCCGACTGAAAAAATCTATCAATGACGTGGGTATTGGACAGATTTGTTCTTGTTGATGCTATGGTCTCCTTGGTCATGCTATGTGCCACTGAAATTGGGGGGGGGGATGTTTGAGGAAACGGATTTATTAGAAAGTTTTCAGATAAAATTATTTAAAATTATTTTACAACTGAAGAAAAGAACACCCAACGTAATGATTTACACAGAGTTAGCAAAATAGTCATTAGATATGGCGATGCAATATAATACGATTCGTTTCTAGGCGGACATTGTAAATGGAGGATATGGAAAGTTACCATCTATTCTTTATTATACTTGTTTATATTACAGCGAAGAGAAAAATATAACATTTAGATGGATGGAACAAAGGAAAGCGATACTTAGCTCAATAGATGCATTAATATATTTAGCAATGGAAACATAAACAAAATACGTATAACTCAGCATTATAAAACTGTTTACAAAACCAATTCAAAGAAAAATGTCTAGAAGAGATCAGCGAGTCAAGTCAACTGTCACTTTACAAGAAGATAAAGACTGATTTTCTATTCGAAAAGTATTTTACAATTTTGCCCTAGCGAGATGCTATCACCCTTTTTGTTTTCCGGACCCTGAATCACAAATTAACCATTGAAACTGGGAGGTGGTCGGGAATTGAAAGAAGTGAACGGCTATGTGAAATTGCAACTGCCTAGACGACAAACTGCAACTGTCTAGATGACGAACTGCAGCTGTCTAGACGACGAACTGCAACTGCATAGACGACGGACTGCAACTGCCTAAGCGACGAACTGCAACTGCCTAGACGACGAACTGCAACTCTCTAGACACGAACTGCAACCGCCTAGACGACGAACTGCATGGTCTCTTTAACTGTGTAAAATGCAATACTGAATGAAAACGGTATCCCTGAGTATTATGTTACAAATAATCTAATCAAAAAGGCAAAAGGACTCCTCTCGATATGTAACGAGCTTGCACTAACAAAACTCTGTATATATCTTTTAAACTCTAAGAAAACAAAATAACCATTTTTGATACATATTGTAGATATGGGATTGTTTTGTGGGAAGTCATGACCCCGCCAGATTCTTATATCTTCGAGTAAGTCCTAAGAGAAATTTATCATTTGAAAATACCAGGTGAGCTAATGGACCGGTTGACTTTATACTTTCAATATTTAGTTATTATTATTACATCAGCTAGTTGACATCAGCTAGTGCGGATGACATTCAGTTTCTAAATAGATGGTGTGTGAATGTAGCACACTCAGGATGGATGGATAAAGTTGTATCATCAGAATTGAAATAAGCGAATTGATTGGAATGAGTCCCACGGTTCTGAGTTGATGTGTATCTGGAAATAGTTTAGATGAAAGTTGTTGCTGTTCAGTCGGCATACACTTTTATGATATTCAGCAGTTGGTTGGATCGATAGTTTGGAAAATAATTGAGGTATAAGAATCACTGGAATCGGACGTGACAAACGGACTTAGTTGATGACGTAGGCATTCTAGATTCTCACATGAGAATGGAACAACATCAGCTGGCAATGAGATCATACAGCTCATGTGCCTATTAACTCTAGCATCATACCGGCTTATCCATCAATAGGCAATGGACAGGACATGGACATTGTAGCGTCCTGTAGGAATTAATAACATAATCGAAATTTGTATATCAACTATATGTCACTCATACAATGGCATGCAACAACAACACATTCTGTAATGTTGTTAGTTAGCTGACAGATCACATCAAATCATAGCCAGCTACCACCGCTTTGTCTATGTGAGGCATCATTTCCATAGAAGAGTAGCACAGAGTTTGATTGGTCAGAATGACATCACGATCAATGAGCGTCGATCAAACTCTGTAGCAGAGAATTAAACAGAATAAGTTTCGAAGTTGAAATCGAAATATAGTGATCGTTGATTGGTCAGAACGACCAACGTTTATTAGGTAGAAACTTCTAGGAAGAAATAAGCAGAAGTTTATTGGTGGACTGATGGTCCGGGCCAATCAAGCTGTGCTTATAGCATACCTAGAAGAGTCATTTAACGGATTCAGGAAGAATCTAATTATTATGATAGTTATAGAACTTGGCTAGGGTGCCAAGATAAATTGTATATAAGTCAGAATTTCAGACTTATAAATTATTCAATTCACCACCGTGAATCCTGAACATCACGCTGACGTTCAGCACTGGGAGCTATTGCTTAGCATAACGAAGCTCTGTCGTATTTAAATTAGAATAGATTGTTAGTTTAGTACATTGATTGTACCAAGTTTGATTTGTGAGCTACTTTACTCTTTACTTTGAAAACCTTGTATATTTGTAAAATAAAAAGTTTAACTTACGTATATGTATGTTTGGCGTTAAGTTAAGTTTGTTAGAATAGGAACCTAGTCTTGAGCTGGAGGAAACCTCCAGTCCTTACATGAGGAACATCACGTCAGATAGGCCCAGCAGTCAACATTAAATATCGTCACCTACCATCTGTCAGACGAGGCAAGCCAGACTGCCTTCATCCTTCTCCGTTACCGATAGCTGTTGTCGCAGCAACATTATCTGGTTATCGATAACGAGGTGGGATTCACTACCGAAGAAGAAGACGTCATCATCGAACCCCGAAGATCACAAAATCTTCAATATGTACAAACTGTCTCTCTATTCGTCATATTAACATGCTGTATATCCTCATATGCCATGTGTATGGCCTGAGTGCAATAAAGTGAAAACGCAAAAAAGGTCGAATCAACCATAACCATCTCTGTAATGGTATTAACGACCAACACAGAAGCTGTATTTTGGTCGGTATGGCCATTAAACAGCTAATGGCAAAGAACACTTAAGTTTGAGCTTAAGCAATGTTAATTTACATGCCAAGAGAAGAGTACAGAGTCAATCATTGCAGTGTTAAATTTTCAAATATAGTCTCTTCTTGGTCTGTGAATTGACATTGGTTAAGCAAAAAAGTGTACTTTTCTTTGCCATTAGCCGTTTAATGGCCATACCGACCAAATAACAGCCTCCGTGGTGGCAAGGTTATACAGGTATGCAGTGGCAGATTGGCGAAAATAGTCTACTTACTCTTGGTTTGAAAAAGATTTAATCTTATTAAAAATCTTGATCATTATAGAGTCAATGGTTCGTTCAATTTTAGCTATGCCCCGCCCATCACTAGCTAAGATTCAGTAATTAGTTTCAAAATATTCAACACTTATTGACGTCATTCATGACGTCGTTCATTATGACGTCATATGGTGGGTGGGTACTCTGAAAAGGTGAATTGGTTCAAGGGCAGCTTGAGCACTTTGATGTGCGGTTAAAAGTTAAGACAGTTGTAGGGAAGCTAATTTCCACCTATCTTGAAGCACCGAGGGGGATTAGCTGGTGGCAATAACTCTGCTACACTCCAGTAATGGCCAGGATGAGTGACAAGCGAAAATAGGCGAAGACACTTCAAAAGTACTCAACAAGTCTGTTCTTCAAATAATAAATAACTTCAACTTTTAATAATTTCAAATTTGCTCTGTGCACAAACTGATGTTGATACTAAATTTCTATACAAATAAATACCGCTATATCTATCTACTACGCTGGCTTAAATCTCAGTCTACTAACTCTCTATCGCTAGCTCTGCCTCTCACTGCTTCTCTCACTCAGTCTGTCTCACTCGCTCTATCTCGTTCTATCCGCCATTCTCCACATTCGTGCTCATTTTATAACTGAAAGCAACAAGGCAAACAAACAAAACAAGTTCTAAATGTTCAAAGCGTGTCAAAACCAATTTCTAAAGAACAATTCTAAAAACTTGCTATTACTTGCTACATATATTTATGCATTAAAATTAGCTATGAATTATTACCGATTTCATTCTCTATACATGGTGATAACATGGTTACAGAAATAAAATTAAAACATGATGATTATTTTGAAAATAACCGGAATGAAAGTTGTTATGCCATAGGCAGCAGCAACTTTCAGTCGAATTATTTCCAAAATACTCAACAACCCTCACGTCATAATCACATGGAAACGGTGTGTGTCAATTCAGAATGAAAACAGTTTAGCCTGCTTATAAATCAATTTCTAGTACAGTACAGCCCAGAAATAACCTATCTTGTTTATAAAACAGAATTAAACGTACTGTCAACTATTCTGACCCCAATTGGATCGGAAAACCTTGCTGCCTAAAGCAGCAATTGTCTTTCAATCGAATTATGCCCAAAATACCCAACAGGACATTTCTTGCTAATATGTTCCGGTTTACATATTTCTAGACATATTGCCTTACTTCTGAGCTGCACTGCATATGGGCAATATTATGAAATGTTCATAAATTAAAAAATGTCCTCAAACGTGATTTTTCCAACACGCTGGGCGCTGGTGATTATCATTCGTATCTCGCGAGATCTCCTTCGATTCGAGATCGAGAAAGGTATCCCGTATGTATTGAGTAGCCATTGGCGCAGCGATTTCCACCAGAATATTGTGGTAGAGAGAATTAAAACTTAAAAGGACACGAGCGCTACTCTCCTCATACCAGACAATATTAATTCACGTAAAACGAGATGATATAAAGCATATAGTAGTCTGTATGACAAGTCGTTAACCGAAAAATAGTCCCTGTGAATTCGTCGTAAAAGTCAAATCTGTCGCACACAAAATGAGGTCAAGAATTTGCTGACGTTGCGTGGATATTGATATCACACGAACCACTGCGTGGATCGAGTCCTTTTTAATGTTTGTATTAATCTAGTGATACAAAGGTTAAGTTGATACCAAAATCAACACGATCCATCGTTTTCTTTTTACAGTCCGCTACGGAGATGGACTATGTCCCGATATGTCTGGTCGCCGAAGTTGAGTCTGTGTAACAGTCTAGTCGTTGTGATGACGTAATAAGATGGCCGGTCAATACATTAGAGGTGTATTCTCGTAGAAGGCACGCCTCTATTTCTAGATTGTGGTGATTATGAGGCTATTGAGAGTACAGCGATCGTTCTTTATGGGTATAGCCAGGAACAGTCACGCTTGACTGCACACGGTTCCTGCTGTACTGACAGGGAGCACTGTTTACCATTGAATGGGTGGATTTGGGGATAAATTATAAGTTTACACATTTTTATATATCCATATGAATACTTGATGCACCTTGACTTGTAGACCCGTCATACAGGCGTTGATACGATCTTCTAAGACAGCGGGAGGTGGGCTACAGTGTCTGATACCCACCACCCCAAGAGAAGACAAACACATAGATATCGAATATATCGCGAAAAGATCCTATATCTCATAATAGACGCCCCCCCCCCCCCCCATTAAGCTTTGTCCAGAGAAAATCAAAACGATGAACACCTTGCCATGCAATGAGAAATGGAAGACCGAGTGTATGAATGGGTACTAATCATCAATGAGCGCCCGCCCGTGCGTGTGTGATTGCACAGGTGCCGGCTTGCGTTCATACGTAAATGCATGCATAATAAGTAATTTAGCAGTTGATGAAATTCATCATTATCGTTTTGGTAACCTGTCAATTATGTGATGGGGTATAATTTATCAGAAATAGACAGTGACTGTGTGACTTAATACTTGTTAAGGGCGACTGCGCCTGGATCACAACGCTGAGAGCAAAGAGGCTTGTTATGAGTTTTGTGCTTAAAGCTAAGCAAAGCGATTGATGACCCTTTACCTTTGCTGGCTGAATACATGCTGTATGTGGCAGGAAAAAATTTGTTAGCAATAACGGGAGTCATCTATGCACTGGCCATTTCTACCTAAGACCCGCCCATAGTTTATTTATATATATATATATATATATATATATATATATATATATATATATATATATATATATATATATATATATATATATATATTTGAATCGGTTTGAAACATTGAAGCATGAACTTCCAGCATCGAAACTTCAAGGTCGCTAATATGGCGGGACCTTCTGCTGCTCAACAACATCTCCCAACAAATTTAGTTTCAAAATAGTCAACAGAATAGTAGAAGGGCTACGGTATAGATGGCCTTTCTCATTGGTTGAGAGGGTGATGACGACATCAATATTTGAATTAGGCTACGACCCCACAACCCCACCCCTCCCCCGGCAAAATACTCGAATTTCGATTTGTCGAGAGACAGGCCCTTTGAATTGGTGTGCCCTAATTCAAATATTGATAACGTCATCACCCTCTCTACCACTCTACCAATCTGTGAACAGCCGCCTAATATCCTCGCTGTTTTTCTGATGTAGACGTGTAGGCACGTGCTGGTGATTGACAGGTGTAATGAGGCATGTGCTAATGATTGACAGGTTGGACCACATGTTATTGGTAAATGTTAGTCCCAGGGTGTGGATCTCATATGATCCACCACACAACCCCGCCCCACCCACCCACCCCACGCTACGCTAGGTGACAGACAGGGCACAGATCTCCATCCAACTCCATGTTAAAGATAGGTAGAGCATGCAGCCACTTGCGGCTTAAACTTGATTTGGACCTGAAAGCGGCAACTACCAATACAGTATCTTTTAACTCGCGTAAGGTGGGGGTCTTGAATTCTGCGGAAATCATCCACCTCATCTTCACGTAATACAGCGTGCATCGCTATAACTTATAATGTCATTCGGGTGACTCATTTTACATAGCATAGGTTTAACAAGAGAGTGGCTCTTTTTGCCATCTCTCTTCCTCCGCTTCGGCGTTGTAGGAATTTTCCTGTGACAGAGGCCCGCGCGAGGCACTTTCCTCTCGCAACAACTAATATTTATGTAGGGATTAATTTGGTTTATATTAAACTTGCTGCGTTAGGACCCTCCTTTGCTGGGATACCTCACTGATTATACAGATCAGAGATCTGTGAGGTGCATCTGGCGAGGAACACGTTAATTGAATCAGCAACTCAGCCCTATGTACTTGATTTCTCTCTCATAACAACAAACGAGTACCATTGTTTGGCTGTATATCATTAATTAATTATCTATTTTGTAATGTCTCAACTCTAAATTGAATAAATGGACCGCCACACCAGTGACACAAACAGCCGGGACAATACAGTGTGGGTCAACTTCTGCGACGATGGTCACACGACCCCCACTGAACATTCCACTGGCTCACGAAGTCAGTCTTTGTATAATCTGGAGAAGCACAACACTCGATCCGCAACCCCAAGATCCGCAGTTAACCAGCAGCCTCGCTCCAATGCACCATGCACATGCAGTGTCGCGGCACGAGAGTATTCGGCGGACCAGTGCGAACCCCCGAAGGCTACATAATGTACACCTCCAAATATACATATATACCTCTGTAGTAATGTACACCATCAGAGTACACATGAATACCTCAGTAGTAATGTACGCTATCAGGGTACACATGTATACCTCAGTAGTAATGTATACCATCAGATTACACGTGAATACCTCAGTAGTAATGTACACCGTCAGGGTATACATGTATACCTCAGTAGTAATGTACACCAGCAGGGTATACATTTATACCTCAATAGTAATGTATACCATCAGGGTATACATGTATACCTCAGTAGTAATGTACACCCTCAAGGTACATATGTATACCTCAGTAGGAATGTACATCATCAGAGTATACATGTATACCTCAGTAGTAATGTATAATCACAGAGTACACATGTATACCTTAGTAATGTACATCATCAGAGTATACATGTATACCTCAGTAATATGTATAATCACAGAGTACACATGTATACCTCAGTAATGTACATCATCAGAGTATACATGATAACCTCAGTAGTAATGTATAATCACAGAGTACACATGTATACCTCAGTAGTAATGTACACCATCAGAGTATACATGTATACCTCAGTAGTAATGCATAATCACAGAGTACACAAGTATACCTCAGTAGTAATATACACCATCAGGGTACACATGAATACCTCAGTAGTAATTTACACCCTCAGAATACACATGGATACCTCAGTAGTAATGTACAAGCACAGCGTACATATATATATATATATATATATATATATATATATATATATATATATATATATATATATATATATATATATATATATATATATATATATATATATATATAGATATATATATATATATATATATATATATATATATATATATATATATATATATATATATATATATATATATATATATATATATATATATATATATATATATATATATGCACCCCGGTAGTAATGTATAATCACAGAGTACACATCTATACCTTAGTAGTATGCGTACATATCCAGTGGGGTTTGTTCTATTAAATGACCATTCAATGATATATAACCTTAATGTAGGAATTATCAAAAAAGTTAATTTAAAAATGTTAAATTTAACGAATTATTTTTTATTACAAATGTAGAAGGACTGGATAGGAAAGAAAAGAGAAATATCAAATGATGTTACTGGTAACTTCATATATTATTAATACAAGGCAAATTAATAAACTGATGGAAACCCGCAAAGGCATACTCTGCAAGGAAAAGCTTGAACATATGACTTTGAGATACTTTTACACGCAACATAAGTATAACGCATCCATACACCAAGTATGGTTCTCATATATCAAAACTTCTTCGAACTAGAGTCCGAGCAAGCATTTCTATTATGCTCAGTGAACCACGAAAAATAGATCACGCTAATCTACTTTTCATACGCTGTACAACTTCCGAGCATAATGCATGCATACACACTTTTAGTTCCAATATACCAAGAAAGCTCTTAAACCAACAATCTGAGCGAAAACAGATTTCCGTGATATTCACTGAGCCTCAGAAATCGGTCATGCTGTATAACGCATCCCTGCAACAAGTTTAGTTTCTGTATAACAATAAGAATTCCACAGAATTATAGGCTTCGCATTGGCATTGTACTCAGCCATAATGACATAGGCAACTATGTATCCAAGATAGTTCCAATATGGGTAACCAATTCTGAATAATCCACAGAACTAAAAGCAAAAACCTAACAATGACATCATGATCTTGTTGTGAGAGCAAGACAAAAATTACCTTACAGTGAAATTACTCCATGATATAGATAAATGTCGGTTGGATCCATGCGTAACATCGGGACATGAATAATTAGTATTTAAATAAACTAAACTAATTTTAATCATCGTATAGAACACATCTCCAAAGCCTGATGGAAATTCCATAATCATGATTAAATTGTCATTTCAAAAACCTTTCCATTGTTCATCCAAAAAGTAAGTAACTCAACACTCAGTAAAAATATTGGACAAACTCGTTGGGGGCTATGTTGCCATTCGAAAAGTCTTAGACATGTTATGGGTTTTTTCAAACGATCCACAAAATAAACTAAGTTATCACTACAGAGCAAGAGTGCATAATGACCCGCCATGATGACACACCAATGAATGAGAGCTATCTGAAAATGTTTATTTCCTCCTCAGACCCAGACCAGTCAGCCTTATGAGGTGTCAAAGCGATCCGTTAAACGGTCAAGGAGGTATCGTCCGGAAACCAATTTTCAACCGGCGGCCATATTGCATTACAAATTATTGTAAATTTAGATAAGCTTCTTCACCAGGCATATTCCAAACACTCCATTAAGTGATCCGATAACTTTTAACGGTGATATCATCTAGAAACCAACTTTCAACATGGCAGCCCGTGGCTGGTGACCAGCTTGTAGTTTGGATCAGCGTCATTCTCCCCTCCTCATCTCCCTCAATCAATCCCCCTCCTCGTTCGCTAAATCACACTCTCCTTCCTTCTCCATTTTTCACTCACTCACTCACTCACGCACTCACGCACTCACTCACTCACTCACTCACTCACTCACTCACGCACGCACGTACGCACGCACGCACGCACGCACGCACGCACGCACGCACGCACGCACGCACGCACGCACGCACGCACTCACGCACTCACTCACCCCTCACGCACGCACGCACGCACGCACGCACGCACGCACGCACGCACGCACGCACGCACGCACGCACGCACGCACGGACGGACTGACTGACTGACTGACTGACTGACTTACTGACTGACTGACTGACTGACTGACTGACTGACTGACTCACTGACTCACTCACTCACTCACTCACTCACTCACTCACTCACTCACTCACTCACTCACTCACTCAATCTCAATCCTCTCTCTCTCTCTCAGTCTCTCCTAATCCCTTTATCCTCTCCCACCTATACATTCACCCATAACTCCTTCCTCCTCCCTCACACTCTCCATCTTTCGCTGTCGCTCTCTCTCTCTCTCTCTCTCTCTCTCCCTCCCTCCCTCCCCATCTCTCTCTCTCTCTCACTCTCTCTCTCTCCCTCCTCATCTCCCCCCTCTTCTGCCCTCTCCTCATCACGCCTTACCTTCCTCCCTTCCCTCCCTCTCTTCACACCTCTCTCTCTCCCTCCTTCTACCCTCCACCCCTTTCTCCCCCCTCTCTCTCTCTCTCTCTCTCTCTCTCATCCCCCTATTCTCCCCTCTCCTCATCTCGCCTTCCCTTCCTCCATCCCTCTCTCCCTCCGCCCCTCTCTCCCTCCCTCCGCCTCTCTCTCTCTCTCCCTCCGCCTCTCTCTCTCGCTCTCGCTCTCTCTCTCTCTCTCTCTCTCTCTCTCCCACCCCCTTCTTGACATCATAACATGCTCCGACTTAGACTTGTTTTCAAGTTAGAATCCTTGATATCTGAGATGGACTAACTAATGCACGTTTGTATCACGTATTACGCTACGTCCTTCGTCTTGCTTCAAACACATTATTTTAGTCTCTCTCATAATACCACTGGCATTTATAGTGGCATACCGAAATAAAATCTGTAAATATGCTTTGAAAACTAAACAGCTAAAAGTTGTTGCTCTTTAGAACAGTAACCCGTCCCGGTAGGAGTAGCCTCAAATACACAGCGCTTCATAGCTTCTTGTAATTCATATTCCTGCCTGTTTGAGAAGGTGGTCGCTATACCCAGCACGTTACGCAATCCATCCATTGCCATCAAGGTCGCTGAAACATTAGAAACAGGACACGTGAATGTTCAACGCCAAAACCACATTCTCTCTGAATACACATTGACATTATTTACTGCATATTTCATCTACACTTTACACAGATTAAAAAACATACCAATATGACCGAGAGACGTTCCTGTCTAAGTCAGCAACACCTTTCAACCAGATACCACAGAAAATATTAGACAAGATCCCCATTTTGTTCACTTGAACAAAATCTGAGTTTTTCTAATTTCAGAATGAATTGTGTCAGCGATTTCGAGATTTTTGCGATGTATCGTCCGACCACTGCCTTGTGCTCATTAGAGCAGACGATAACTTTGGTTTGAGAGCATAACTTCAGAGTCACTAATATTTTATCTGCCTTATGATGGCCGTGTTCAAGTTATCTCTAACAATCATTATCACGTGGTACGCGGTGTTTGAAGGACTGGTCATTTCTGCAGACCTGATTGGAAAACACAAATTCGCAATGTTTGAAAAGAAACTAAGCTCTTTCCAGTATTCCCAAGATATTCTGAATACTATGGTGATTAGGTCAGTTAATGACCTAGCTCAAGAGATTTTAAAGCGAACATTATTAGAAGCATCCCAGCTTCAACTCCGGAAGAGTTTGGCCCAGGAGACAGAAAAACGAACGCTGATAGAAGCTCGGTGCAATTCATTACAGAATGGTCTATCCTATGAGAAACATGGACATGCAGTATTAGCTGATCAACTCACTCAGCTGAAAGGGGGTAAGTCGGCATATCATTCAGAAGTTAGATTTGATGATAGAGGAGGCGTAAAGTTTATTCAATAGTACATCAAGGTCTCAAAAGTGCTAATTACAGAAAATCTATTTTCTCTTATTGCTTGGACAATCAATGACTACCTGTTTAAATAATGTCTACCAATAGAAAAGGGACGATGGGATGGAACTAACATAGCAAAAGGTGTTTGCAACCTCTATCGCAGACGAGTTTCATTACTTATTATTTGGGACTTTTTTCAAAATAAGCGAGTAAACATTTTGCCAAAATATTATGGCAAAGGACCAAAGTTCTTCAAATTGCTCCAACTCTTCTCAACGCATAACAAGACACTTCTAGCAACGATTACTACTACTACTACTACTACTACTACTACTACTACTACTACTACTACTACTACTACTACTACTACTACTACCACTACTACAGCTGCTGCTACTGCTACTACTACTACTACTACTACTACTACTACTACTACTACTACTACTACCACTACTACTACTACTACTACTACTACTACTACTACCACTACTACTACTACTACTACTACTACTACTACTACTACCACTACTACTGCTACTGCTACGACTACTACTACTACTACTACTACTACTACTACTACTACCACTACTACTACTACTACTACTACCACTACTACTACTACTACTACTACTACTACTACCACTACTACTACTACTACTACTACTACTGCTACTACTACTACTACTACTACTACTACTACTACTACCACTACTACTACTACTACTACTACTACTACTACTACTACTACTACTACTACCACTACTTTTTTTTCTTTTTTTTTGGTAACACGATCAATGGATCGTGTGGAAATCCATAATACCCAAAAATAAACTGCCTGAAAGAACATTAAACATATAATAAATCAAAGAGAACACACGATTATATCAGTCATGTGTATAAATAAACAATAAATATACGGTGGTCAAACGATTAATTTAAAAATTCAAAACAGCTAAATTTAAAAATTCCAAGTAACTAGCTCAACAACATTCCATTACATTTATAAAAGCTCACGCGAGCATAGGCTGTGAAACAACCACAGCGCTCGGACGTATTTAACACACACAGTCAATCGGGAACAAATTAATCAATAATCAACGCCCCGCAGGATAATCTATAAAAAGTAAACACTAAGATATTACACCGAGCTCAGTGAAGCGACAATGTAACCTACATAGTTGAAGAGGGTTGAAACTTAACAAAGGATTTCAAACAATACAATTTACCTTGAAAATGAGATTCCATAATTATCCCGGGACAAACACAATTATATGTATACATGCTAAGTATTTCCAATCTATTATTAGGAAGCAGTACATTGAATGTTAAATTTATTTTAGTCGAAAGCAATTAACTTTTGGATTCGGATTCTAAAATTACCCCGGAACAAACATTATTAATAAAAAATGTTGGATTGTTTATTAACATTGAAAAAACCCAAAATGAGTTAACCTGTTCAAACGACCACCTACATTTAGGGACAAGGTTTAACCCTTTCAGAGCAAACACTCGCAATTTTCATCTCAAACTGATTAGCAGAGTTTTAGAGTGCATGCACGTGTTGGAGCTGTTGCTGCGTGAAGTAAATGCTGCCGTTTCACATAGTAACAGTCAACGCACATGCATGCACACGCACGCACACTCTAAAACCACTAATTTTGCATGTGCTTTAAAATAATAATTTTAAAATATATAGTTAGCTTTTAAATATAGAAAACATCAAAACAAAGTAGTTTGAAACAAAATCACAGCTCCAAGCGCACAAATACATGTATATTATTTAATAAATCACTCCAGAGGCCAATTACGGTGGATAATAAAAAATCAAATTTGTCAAAACAATGGAAATCAAATCACCAGAGCACCAAATAACTTCAAAAGAATGAAGTCTATTTTTAGTCATTGCATCATGAAATTCACATTTAAGGCGATACGAGAACAAGGCACGAAAAGCGCACTTCAATTTTTCAAAACTGCTGGAGTTAAACCCTGTATATGAGTCACTAACTATCGTACAACGATGCTTCCAAATTGCCCAGACCGCCACACTCAAACAAAATAACAAGATCTTCTTTGCATTATTAGTCAGATTATAAACGTCTAATTCATGAAATAGAATTGCATCTTGGATTATGTTGATATCAACTGTAACAATTTTCCTAAATATCTGTTCAATGTACATCCAAAATTGGGAGACGGGCAAACACTCTGTAAACAAATGGATAATGGTTTCCTCAGTGTCTGTACAAAATAGACAGTGGTCATTATTTGCTATGCCAACTTTCTTGAGGAGGGGGCCCACCCATAGTTTTCTATGAAGCAATCGCCAGACAACATCCCTTGCTCGATTAGGTATGTGTGGTGAATGGATATTTTTCCAGACCACATCCCAACTCTGGGGAGAATGTTCAGTCCTTTCCCATGCCGTGACAGCCTTTGGAATAGTAATATTCTGCAGCATTAAAATATTATACCACCCCTTATTACTTAACGTATATGAAAAACGTCCATCAGTACTTTCCAGGATTAACTTGGAGCAAGCATCATTCACAGACCCATTAGGGAGAAGAAACCATTCCATTGGAATTGCTTCCTGTAACCGTTTTAGAAGGCGCTGCACGTCAATTGGGCGTAAAGATGTTACTCGTGATATGTCATATAGTGATTTCCATTTTCGAGTTTTCACATCCACAATATCACACAAATTTTGAATACCATGCTTAGCAAAAGAAGTGTAATATAAAACTCTGCCTTCATATAGAATCTGATCATTCCCCCATAGGTACTGGCTTGAGGCATGCTCCCAGCAAAGAGGTGAATCTTCTTTGCGAACAAACTTAGCTAAAGCAGCTTTAATGTCCAAAAATATCGATGGAATCCGTGTGTAATTCGGTGGGGGTTTAGAAGACCAGAAAAAGGATTTAGCTGAAAATGGCTCAATAAACCTTTCTATAAGGCATCTAGACACATTTACCCACTGACTAACTGAATGAAGTAAATCATCTAATAATTTCAGCCTTAACGAGACGCATTTAATTCTTAGGTCTGGAATGGAAAGCCCACCATCAAGCTTATTATTAGTACAGACACATTGTGAGACAAGGTGTGTTTTACCCTCCCACAAATAATCAAATATCATCTTGGTAATTTCCTTTTCAACATGTTTGGGCATATTAACAACTGCAGCAATATACCAAAGTTGTGACAATATCAAATTATTGATCACTATTGCCCGGCCAAAAATAGTCAGACGTCGATGTTTCCATTGAATAATTTTCTTGCTCATTTTAGAAAGCAAGTTTGTCCAATTAATGGAATCATGGTGTGTTCGACTGAAATGAATGCCTAAGATCTGTATTTTGTCAGTTGACCAATTGATGCCTAATGGCTGATCATTTCGATCTTTCCTTGAACCCAAAAACAAACCTACTGATTTTTCTTTATTAATTTTGAGCCCTGACGCTTTTTGGAAATTCTCCAAAATAAGATGTAAACGATTAAAATCACTATTTTGGCCAACAAAAATAGTCGTATCATCGGAATATTGTGATAATTTCACTGGTGTCATAAGACCACGAATACACAGTCCATGATAATGTATATCTTCTCTTATTGTCGCTCCCAAGGTTTCCATACAAATTACAAATAAAAGTGCTGACAGTGAGCAACCTTGTCGAACCCCTCGTTCTAAGACAACTGGCTGACTTATAAAATTGTTCACAAGGATTCTACTAGTAATGCCATTGTACAATATTCGGATCCATTTAATAAAATTGGGCCCAAAGCCGAATCGATTTAATGACATCAACAAAAACTTCCACTCCAAACGATCGAAAGCCTTTTCATTATCTAATGCCACAATGGCACCTGGAATGTTATCCTTTTCAACTAACTGAATCAGATCTCTAATGAGCGCAGTGTTGGTTAATATTGATCTACCAGGTATTGAACATGTCTGAGAAGGATTAATAACGTCGCCCAGCACCTGACCTAGTTTTAGTGAAAGAGCTCTAGAAATAATCTTGTAATCAACTCCAAGGAGAGAAATTGGCCTATAATTCCGTATATCACTCCGGTCACCCTTTTTAAATAGCAGACGTACATGTGCTTGAGACATTGTCAAAGGAAGTTTTCCCTGATGGAAAATTCCTTTAACAATCTCACAGAATTTCGGACCAATGAGATGCCAGAAAGTAACGTAGAACTCAACAGGCAGGCCATCTCCCCCTGGCGATTTTCCATTCTTCATTGTTTTAAGCGATTTAGTCAGGTCTTCTAAGGTTAAATATTCATCACAAATATCAGCCAACGGAGGAGTCAATGTTTCCTTAATATTAGCAAGTAATTCAGCTGCCAACTCTTCATCAATTTCTTCAGACTTATATAAATTTTATAAAATGTCTGAACAGTTTCTAGTAGATCCTTATTTGAATTAACAATTTGCCCATTTATTTCAAGGCCCCTAATTATCTTTTCCACACCTCTAGACTTTTCTAGGCCACAAAAATATTTTGTTGTCTTTTCACCTTCAGAATAAAATTGGGCTCTTGATCTGACTTTTGCGCCTTCTGCTCTGTAGATTTCTATTTGTGATAATTTTAACCTGGTCTCCACCAAAACCTCAGTCAAGTGAATATCGCCATTAGAAACTTTGCGAAAAATTAAGGTTTGTAGACGAATCAACCTTCTCTCCTCTTTGCGCATTTTCCTTGCCTTTTGAATAGAATATTGCCTTGATATATTAGCAAACCCTAGTTTAACATCTTCCCACCAAAAAATCAAACTTTCAAATTCTGATATATTGCGGAGCTTAAAACGACAGAAACTTTCAATACATAGATGGTACTCAAAATCATTCAGCAAGGAAATATTAAGTTTCCAAAAACCTGGACCACGTGTAACCCATTCTGCATTATCTAACACAGTGGAAACCAGGCAATGATCAGAAAAAGGTACAGGATATATGCCAGTATCCGAAATTAACCCTTTTAGCTCTCTCTGTACATAAATCCTGTCTAACCGAGAAGCTGTCTGACCAGTTGGTGTTACCCTTGTGTATTCACAACATTCAGGGTTTAAAACTCTATAACTATCCAAAAGGTGCTCACTGTCACATATTTCCTGTAAACGCCGATGGGACGTATCAGCGTATATTGATAGCGAACCCCTATCCTTCTCTGGATTTAAAACACAATTAAAATCTCCACCAATAATAATATTTTCTGATCTATCATGAATTACTGGGCGAAGAGCTGAATAAAATGTACCTCGTTGAGAATGGGATGCAGGGGCATAAATAGACATAAAATTTAGTGTTGAACCAGACATTTCAACAGTCACCACGACCCATCTGCCATTACTATCAGCTTCCGATGAAATGATATTTAATAAAGTCAAACACCTGGGTAAAAATAAAATCGCCACTCCTGTATTTAAATCAGTGGCATTGGAATAGAATATTTCAACCTTAGAAAGTTGTTTGAAATTTTCTAGTACTTCAACAATATGGAACTTAGTTTCCTGAAGCATGACGATATCAGCTTTCAAATCAGATAATTTTTCTAGCAACATGCGTTGCTTCAATCCATCATTTAAACCACAGCAATTAAGTGAGCAAATTATCATTATGATTACGAATCTATGCATAGTACCCATAATATCTAGTTTGGTTTTGTCTTCTTACTGTTTTTATCCCGCTTAGCCCATTTGCCAATCTTCATAGTAAACTCTGAATTTGTAAGATCAGTAATGGTCAGATGTTGATACCGTGAAATGTCTGAATCACTCCGCAAATGCCTATAGCGAACACCTAAGCGTGTAATGTATGGAACTAAAATCTCGCCCTTCTCTGAGCGATACAGTACCATTTCATCGGGCTGCTGAGATTCCTGCGTTTGGATCGACGTGTCAGACTCTGCAATAGAGATAGAGTCGTCTATATCGTCATCCTCCCTGTCCTCCGACCCAGAGCTCAAATCTTCTATCACTCTTTTAACCCCACCAGCAATAGTATCCTGTAAAATTGCCTGTCTAGAATGTATTAATAACACACCAGACTCTGTTAGTGGTGGCAAATCAAATGGTACATCAACATCCATTGACTGAGATCCAAATTTTGTTTGTCCCAGTACTAAACTCTGTGTATCATCAACAGCGTCGGAGTCATCATTTTCCTGGGCTATTTCAGCTGTTGCTGGAGCGGTAGCAGATATACCTGTCTCCAGAACCTCAATCTCATCAAAGTGTTTTGCCAGTACTGGATCACCAGCCTTACTAACAACTGGACCCCCAGTCTTACTAACATTGGGGTCCACAGTCTTACTATCAATGGGATATTCAGCCTTGCTAACAACATGTGCATAGGTGTGTGGCACATTGTTACTACTGTGTACTTCACTGGAATTGAGAGAAGCAGGATGCATATAGCTAGCACTCGCCTCTTCCACATTACTTGCAGCATTCATCGATGATCTTTTATAACATCGAGATTTAAAATGATCAACTGACCTACACAAAAGACACTTATTCTTGTAAGGACAGGTACTAGCTAGGTGTTCAGTACTTGTGCAGATACGGCAATTTTTTCCAGGCACACCCGTCTTATCCCATTTTCAAGTGTTCTATCGAAGGCATACGTCTCCATTTCAATTTTTATCACTCGCCCATATTTTCCCAGCTCGGCTGTAATACGTTCATTCGGAATTTCAAGAGGGCCCTTTACTTTTACAATCAATTTATCTGAATCAACCTCTTCGATCTTACATATTTGTCCATTGACAATCAGGCCCTCTTCCAAAAACCTTTCTTTCACTCCTTGTGAACTGACCGTAAGATTCCAGACATTTTTGCTAATATTAATTAGCCCCTTTAAGACATTTGGCCCAGCCCCTACAGTGTCTTTTATTCCATGATAGACGTCAATAGCGCCAACATTCAACCCAGCAGTGGTGAGCCTAAGGCTAAGAGTCGGTTTATAGCGACTTGACATGTTACTAGTGAGCGTTCACATTGACCTAGATTACGCCTGTCTACTGCAGTGAATATAAATGCGCGTACGAAGCGCGATATCTCGACAGGTCAGCGAGATCGGCCTAAGCAGAAAGCTCAGCCCGCCAAGTACAAATGCGCTTATCAATAACGGAGATATAGTAGGCAAAAAGCCACCTAAACTTATATACAAATGTAACACGACGGTTGTCAAATACAATGCCAGTTTACTTGGCGACTCTAGTTCTCGAAACCAGAAAACCAGAATCACAAAATACGACAAACAACGACGAATAAAACACAAACAGAAAACATCAAACTCAACCAAAACCGCTTATGCAGCGAACAAAACAAAAATTAAGTGTATACGAGCAGTAGTGACGAAAATATTCGTCAGAATTTGCAGAGCCAATTTCAGCACGGCTTTCAATGACTACTACTACTACTACTACTACTACTACTGCTACTAGGCCATTAATATTTATATAGATAAATATTCACTACCGCCATAAATGCTATATTATGTTACTCATATGATGTGTAAAACGGCCTGAGTGTGCGTAGAGAATCTGAATCGGAATCAGTTCCGACGGGTTAGGCGGAAGCACAAACGTTAAAAACACAAACGTTAATGACCGAGTTGACGAGACTCACCAAGTCATAAACAGTTATTTACAGGGGTAGGATATATATTATGGAGCAGTGGTATGACCGATGTGACACACCCGGCCATATACATATAGTTACATGTTGAAGATTTTCGATCTTCGGGTTTAATTTAGAAATATGTCTACTACACCTCTGGTAAGAATATGATGTAACGGTTGCTGCGACAACCTCTTATCAAAGATGCGGTAGCACGATTATCTGCTCGCCTCGTCGAAGGTGATGTGACGATATTTATACTTGATAATCTGGGCCTGATCTGACTGATATTTCAGAACATATAGATTCGCTACGGTGGTCTTCCGTAGTATCCAGATTTAATAAAACCAAACTCGTGCCTTGGTTATCAAGGTGATAGATTTATTAAGCTTAAACTAACTGTACATATAACTATAGTGGCTTTTGCTGCCACAAGTAAAAGATACTGACTTTATACAAGTTTGACTATATTCGATTACTTTACTTAAATTTAATGTTTCCTAACCCTAACACTATTTCAATGCACACAAACGACGGGACTCCCAGTCTAACTTATTCAGCTCTCGATTTCGACCCGACTCCTGATTAAAAGTTAAAGTCCATTTTTTATACTTTTCTGGAGCTCCCTACCATGTTCGTTCTGGTTCTTCTTTCCAGAGTTTTATTCGATTCTTATTGATTGTGACGTCATCCTGACTAATCAAATCACGATTTTCTCTCTTATGAACAGAACACCGAACAAGTTAAGTGATGGAATCCTATCCGATAACCTCCCCAAATTTGATACTGATGGATGAGTGTTTCGACATTTTTCGTCTGGTTTTCTAATCTTCTTGGCGCCAGACGCTACTATGTCCATGTCCGGCCCCTTGCTTATTAGGCCTGCGCCTGCATTTTGCAAGGGTGTCACGACGTAGGTATCAAGTGGCACATCCACTTCACCACACCCGGCGCCATATCTGGTGTCGTGGGTGTCGCCTCTATACAATTATAGAAATTCGGTCCCATTACCACGGTCTCATGGTAAGTCGGTCGTCGCCACGTTACTACGTCATTCTATGATTCGTTCAATCTGTGCTACATACATATACTCTGTCCGTAGCCCCTACTGACGCTCTTGCTTGAATATTTAGAAAACTATTGGTCGTAACTTCTGCTGAACATGATAAAAAGGTTATGCCGTGACTGCAGCAACAACTTTCATCTTTCAACCAC
Organism: Chaetoderma sp. LZ-2023a; assembly: GCA_034401795.1. Taxonomy (NCBI): domain Eukaryota; kingdom Metazoa; phylum Mollusca; class Caudofoveata; order Chaetodermatida; family Chaetodermatidae; genus Chaetoderma; species Chaetoderma sp. LZ-2023a. The sequence continues at coordinate 169,095,018 of CM067372.1, read as the reverse complement.
CGATAGATTCCATCAGCTCGCTGCCCTAAATCTTAGTCTATTCTATTCCAATTTTACTTACTGTATTAATTACATTTTCATGTTAGTTTCGCACATCGACTTGAGCACACACTGGATCGCGCTATTACATCTATTACATTTTTCGTTCATCGTGTTATCCGTTCCTTATCTCGCCTGGTATTCAAATATGGTATTTCACTGGGGTCTTAGACTGCAAATGTAAGATGTCCCCGGGGTCATGACCCCCCAGAAGACAACAACTTTCATCTTTCAACCACCGATAGATTCCATCAGCTCGCTGCCCTAAATCTTAGTCTATTCTATTCCAATTTTACTTACTGTATTAATTACATTTTCATGTTAGTTTCGCACATCGACTTGAGCACACACTAGATCGCGCTATTACATCTATTACATTTTTCGTTCATCGTGTTATCCGTTCCTTATCTCGCCTGGTATTCAAATATGGTATTTCACTGGGGTCTTAGACTGCAAATGTAAGATGTCCCCGGGGTCATGACCCCCCAGAAGACAATCCCATATCTACATACGCCCCTCAACCAAAGTTAATTGACTATCTCTCTTAAGGCCTTAAAGAGAGTGTCAACTAACTCGTTGTGGACTATCAACAACCCAAACCTATACCAGCAGCCTGGACGGATACCACCTGATATTCATCCAATTAGTCAAGATAATAATACAGGTCGATATATTATACACCAATACTTGTCCGAGTAGCGGAATGCTCGGAAATACAGTTAGTAGTATTTGTTAGTGTATGGTTGATAATTATACAAACATACATGTCCGGGTAGCTAACCGCCCCCGGAAACACATTAATGGCATCATTAAACCGTGGACGTAACCCGTCTCATGCGTAATTTAACAATAAAAGCGGGCAATCGGTACAGTTTAAAACAAGTGAATATATATATTACATAATGTATTAATATAAACTGCCGTTACAGCCATCAGTGACAACATGGTCAGCAGCGACACACTTTTCGCGTGTCGTGACGATTCGTCGTCATACGACACAACATTATAGTTCAAAACCTTAATCCTACAGTGCAAATACCATTACAGATCATGTGAATTTTTTTTCCTATTAATAAAACAGTACACAGTACGGTGTCAAGATAAAGTTCGTGCCACAATACTAATATTCACCAATTATTGTTCCAGTCGAAACATATAAAGTTAGTGCCAAAATGTCATGGTGATACCTCCAAGCGGTTTATGCTCACGTTAGGATCCACCACGTCAGCGTACATCTCCATCTCTATCCAGTCGGCAGCCGTCGGGTCGATCTCAGTCCCGGCATTAGCGTTAGGCGACGACCCGGTTGCCATCAGCAGCGGCTCCCGTAGAGCTGCAGGTCTCGGGGGCTGCTGGGCCTGAATAGTCGGTGTACTCATTCGAATTGCAGTATGCGGTTCACTACTATGGGCCGCACGTGGCTTGCGTTTATGGGCCGCACGTGGCTTGCATTTAAGCACATTCCACATGCGTGATAACACGCCACATTTATATAACATAAGCACAATTACTAGCACAACGACGAAGGAACCAGTTGAATATGATATGAAAGAATGTACCCCAATGCCATCGACCATCACTGGGTCGATCATGGACAACGGTGCTAGCGGTACGTACTTAGATTCTTGTAAATGGTCCCATGGCTGTAGTTTTAAATGGTCAACTATCATGGATTGATTTAGAACGCCGGACACATCCAAATGGGGCATCTCAATGGCCAGGCTAACCCGAGTGTACGTCCTACTATAAGACGCAACAGGTTCGAATTGCCAGCCCTTCCCGCTATAACCACATTCAGCAGACATTAATGCATATACCCCATTACCCACCACACAACGGTCGGTCAATCGTCCGTCACAGTGTATATCCATTGTTTCCCCGAACGTTTGCAACACAACGCCTATCTGCTTACCGGCAAACAATTTGCTAGAAGTTTCATTCGATTTGGAGAGCTGAATATTACAAGCACGGTCGGTCGTATTAGTTAACAGGCTTACAATGCATGGAACGTGGGTCTTGTCAACCCGTAGTGGACCATGACACACCCGGGGCTCCTCCCCACGACACGCGGATGGCACGAAGTACCACCCAGTTTTGGTGTCAAGACCGATGCTGGTCCGCGCTATCCGTACTTGCATGTAGTATCCCCGAGCACTTAGCGGTTCCGGCCACGCATGCAACCCGTATTCGATATATTCGCCCCCGTCAATTAGCGGTAACGTCGCTACGTAATGGAGTCGTGAGTCGTCTTTCCATAACGGATACACGACCACGTTGCGGTAGTACCACTGATATGGATGTATCAGTCGATTTCCTATACTAACTTGTTTGGCCACTGAATTTAGGTCAGCAGAACTGAATAATTCTTCCGTCAGCCTACCTAATTCTAGGGACGCCGTCTGTCTATGAAACTGCGCTGCTGCCCTCTGGTAACTATATACTACACTTTCGGCGGAATCAATAACGTGTCCCAGTCGCACTAATGCGTACAAGTCGGCATGTCGGGCGGCGTACACCTTAAACATATCGCTCACATTTTTAGTTAACTCTACTAGGCCAGCGGTAATTTCATTGATACGGTCAACGTTGGTATTGATCCCTACGAATGCCAGTTTCACATGGGACGCCAGTTCGTTGGAAAAATGTACCAGACGATTCATGTCCCTCATAGCAATTTTGACTATCTTTTTAATCGCATTTATATCACCCGAGGTAGCGGTACCAAATAGGGACGAGGCTATGTCCCCGACAAAGTTGAATAAGCCACGTTTGTGTCGTATACTGTCCCTACTCACCATATTGTGTTGTGTCTTAGCAGCGATCTTCCTAATATTGCTAACACGATGTTGCAAACTGAAAATGTCTCGAATGCTTAATGATGTCTTTCGGCCGACGTCCGCAATAAGAACACGGAATTGTGCTAACCGTTCCAGAAATCTGGCGGGCAAATATGGGTGGTCGATAGACACCACTACGGTCCATTCAGCCCGGATAATGGATATATCTTCTGGTTTAGTTATCATTACTCCGTTCGGTAACCTATGTACACTAGACGTCTTACACAATCCGTTTATTAAACATACTATGGTTACCATCACACTTAATCGTAAAATATACATGATTCCACGCCCCGTGATGCTTACCGGTACAAAGCCAAAACCCACAATTTAAATGAGTAAATGTTTGTATCTTGCGAACGAATTCAGTTTTAATTGTTATGATATTTCACGCACTAGCTATTTGCGATGTTAAGTATAGCGATACAATACACCTATCGGCGGTTGTGCCGCCGAATAATGGCATTTATACGACTGATGAAATCAGCGTATAGCACGTCATCGTAAAGGGCGGAGTCTATTACGCCAATTCGGAGTCGCTTGTTACCGGATTTGTTGTCCCGCCCATACCCTTGCTTTCGCTTCAAGTCTAACCTGAGTTGCTTGCTGTCAGAATCGTCATCTGGTATATGTCTGCGCTTGCGCATCATATAAGGATGCGACGGAAGCATCTCCATTGGTTCAGAGAGCAGCTCTGGTGCCGCCTCTGGAGCGTCAATTACCATGGGCTTAGGAGTTTTGATGACGTCACTTGGTGACTCATGGTTTCGACTGCGATTCGTACTGTGTTGCACCCTTTTCCGGTCAACCCTCTTACCCCCTGTACGCACCTCTGGCTCTATATCCGAAGCCGGTCGCTTCCTATGAGCCTGGGGTGTCGTATCAGCGTCGGTGACCATAGGTTCTGGTTCGGGCAACTTCGCCCTGGGGTGATGGCTAGCTTTCGTCCCCTTGGTAGGGTTACGAATGGGACGTGGTCGCACCCCGTCCCAGCACATTTCCGAGTCGACTACGCGCAGCTTACATATATTAACTACACGCACCTTACCAGACCTCTGATGGCGGACGTGCGCCACAGGTCCGTTGATCTTAAAGATCTCATACTCGGGGTCACTGCGAGAGGTCAACTTCATCCTCTCCTCAGCTTTTACGACCACCGAGTCCCCCACTTTAAATTCACCAGCGTTTGCATGCTTATTGATTTGTTCCCTGTGAACCTCCCGAGATCTAGCTGTCCCTTCACGCGCACGCAGCAAGGCGTTGTTGAGATACGTCAGTCTCTCACCAAGGTCCTGCGACGCATCGATGGGAATGGCTTTCGGCAATCTCGCCCGTCGCCCGTATGTCAAATAAAATGGCGTATATCCGGTCGTTGAATGACGAGTACTGCGGTACGCAGTCAAAGCCGCACCCAACTCGTCCTCCCACGCCCTCGAGGCATTGTTCACCCCTTTCTGGATTAACTCTTTAAGAGTGCGGTTGAATCTTTCAGTATGTCCATTGGTCTGCGGATGGTATGGGCTAGACCGTCTATGGTCGATACCGTGTTCCTTAAACCGCTCCTCCAGAGAATTGGAACAAAATTCTTTACCCTGATCGGTTATTACAATCTCAGGGACGCCATGACGCGCGACATACTCGTTGAAGAACTTTTCTTCCACATTTTGAGATGTCTTCGCTGCAATTGGATATGCTTCTGCCCACGCAGAACAGTGATCAATCACAGTCATGATATATATGTTACCCTTATTTGATTCTAATAATGGACCGATCAAATCCATTCCAATTATCTGACCCGGATAATTGGCCATGGGCATTTCACTATACCTAGGTCGGGTAGTGACGGGTCAGTTGACCTGGCACTTCGTACATGTTTCAAGTATACGAATTACGTCTTTTCTTAAAGACGTCCACACAAAAGAATCTCTTACCATACCGATGGTCTTCTGCAGACCTTGGTGACCAGCTCGTTCATGAGCCATCCGGAGCACTCTCTCACGGAACAGGGTAGGTAAGACAATTCTGGGGTACTCAGCGTCCAACGCTGAAGGCGTAATTAAAGAATACAAAATGCCATTCTTGACCATATACTCCTCCGGGGTGTTTTTGAACAACTCCGGGTATTCCTTGGTCTGCTCGGCACACAATTCGACATATGGTATGTCGAATGCTTCTAGAGGGACGTGGGGTAATACTCCCTCATCGACATCTGGTATCACAAAGTCGCCTGTATCTAACGTTGCGACTTCCACCGGTCGACGTAACCTGGATAACATGTCCGCTCGAATATTCTTCGAGCCTTGGATGTATTCAATTTTACATCCGTACTCGGCAATCAGTACCGCCCAGCGCTGTACTTTCGTGTTTTTAACTTCGCCCACAAACAAACTCTTTAGGGGTTTGTGGTCGGTATACACGGTAAACTGCGCGCCAAATAGATAAGGTCTAAGCTTCTTTAGCGCATATATTACCGCATAAGCTTCCTTTTCTATCACAGGCCAATTCAACTGACTGTCTTTAAGAGTAGAGCTAACATACTGAATCACCCGCTCAATACCCTTGTCATCTACCTGTACCAGTATCGCACCTATCGCATAGCTAGACGCATCAGTATACAACCTATATGGAGCATTCAAATTTGGATATGTGAGAACCGTCTCACTACAGAGCAAGTTTTGTAATTTCTTAAACGCTTGCTGTTCTTCCTGACCCCACTCAAAACGTTTATATTTCTTAGTCAATTCTATCAAAGGCTTAGCAATTTCCGCATAGCCTTGCACACAAGAGCGATAATACCCTGTAGCTCCAAGGAAACTTCTCACCTCACTCACATCGCGTGGCGGTGACATTTCTCTTATGACCTTGACCTTCTGAACCTGAGGAGCCACTCCTAGTGCCGAAATGTGATATCCTAACAAATCAACTGATGGTTGGGCGAAATCGCATTTCGATTTTTTAACTTGCAAATTATATTCTCGAATTCTACGCATAACTGTACGCAAATGCTGTGCATGTTCAGCCGGGTTTCTTGAATATACGACTATATCGTCGACAAAAACATGCAAATATTTTCCCGCGAATTCTCGGAAAATATCGTTCATTGCCCTCTGAAATACGGCCCCTGAGTTCGCAAAACCGAACGGCATCCGAAGAAAATCGAACAAACCTTCACTGCAAACGAACGCCGTTTTCTCTATGTCTTGGCTGTCCATTGGTATCTGCCAATAGCCAGACTTCAAGTCCATAGTCGAAAATATCGTTGCGCCACACATCGAATCAAAAATATCGGCTATGTTTGGCAGTGGATAACTGTCTTTCTTGCACACAGAATTCAACTTTCTGTAGTCGACACAAAATCTAGTCCCCCCGTCCTTCTTAGGGACCAACGTAATGGGCGACGCCCATGGCGATGACGATGGTCTTATGACGCCCGCTGCCAGCATTTCAGCCACTTGATTCTTGACTATATACTGCTTGGCCAACGGTAGACGGTAGGCCTTTTGTCTTATAGGGTAAGCATCTCCTGTCGGTACCGTACACCTCACTTTGGGGACCAATCCTAATGTGTTTGGACGAGCCGTATCAAAGATATCGGCAAAGTCTACCATGACTTGGTCGATATCTTTGTATCCGGTCGTTTCTTTACAACTTGCATAGACATAATTTGTCTGTTCCCTATGTGGATAATCAAAGGGATATACATGGCCAAACCATACTACTATTTTGGCCTGATAGTCAATCTTTGCATTTCCCAGGTGCAAAGCGTCTGCTCCAAGTAAACATTCATGCCTCATTCTGGCCACAATCGTACTAGGGATGGGTCGGGCGTTTTCGAATTTTACTTGTGTTTCTCCCAACAACTTTATCGGGGAACCATTTACAGCCAAGAGCGTTCTTGCTCTTTTCAATGGCCTAGCATTCAACATGCTACGCCATATATCTTTACGAATTAAGGATGTGCTAGCACCGGTATCCACTAAGGCATGCAGGTACTTACCCTGATCCAATGGACCGTTTTTATCCAATCTTAGACGGATTAGAAACCGCTCGGTCGGTATGCTTACCAACGGTCTCCTCCGTCCTGGTTTAACGAAGGGCTCCTTCGTCCACTGACCACTTCCGCGTAACTGTTCCAGCGGGAGGACAAATTGTGCCCGGCACCGTATGAATAACGGCCCATTTCATCCGTCCCCTCCCCGGTTAACACAAAACCGTCGCGGTCGACATACTCGTCACGGTCGCGTCTAGCATTGTTCATGTCCATGCGAACATTGCGCGAACACTCGCGAGGTGTAGCTTGTCGGTCGTCTGTACGTCGATCATTCACCTCGTTAATGTCCATGTTAACGTCTTCTTCTCGTCGTCTCTTCACGGCGATTCGAGGTTGACTATTCAACGGCGATGGTGCACGGTTTCTGCCATGCTGTGCTTGCGGGCAATCCCGTACGAAGTGTCCACTCTGACCACATTCGAAACATTTTACCGCTATGGCAGGATTCGTCTGCCTTCTCATATATTCCCCAAAACACTGCTGGGCCGTGTGTCCTTCTCTCCCGCACTGGTTACAGGTCATAGGCGGCGCCCGTCGTGGTTGTCGGGGTCGCTGGGCAGCCTGTCTACCAACATTCTCCCGCGGCCGTGCCGCTTGGCGGCAGTCACTTTTGTAATGGCCGATTTGTCCACAATTGTAGCAGGTAATGTTTGCGGTGCCTCTCGGCGATCTGCGTCCCGCTCCTGGATTAAGTTGCTTGGGTGGCGGGGTTGCTGCTTTTCGCACGGGTGCGCTTCGTTGGGCCGCCGGTTTAGGTCGTTCTTGTGCCATTTGCAAGTCCCGCACCAACCCGCATAGCTGCTCGATCATTTTAGCCTGCTGCACCATTTGGCTTTTTAACCCTTTCACAACTTGCCATACCTCTTTTTCCTCTGCTGGCTCCAACACATCAATCTCCATCCGTTCCTCGTCCCGGCCGCCGACTTTCATCGCCCTTAACAGGTCGTTACAGGTCTCTTCCTCTTCGGCAATCTCTATTGCCCGGGCCAACGTTGTCGTTCGTTTTCGGATTATCCTCTTACTCAACCCCTGGTCGCTGAGCGCTCGGAGGTAGATCCCCAAAACTGTTCGCTTGTTATCAGCATTGCTGTCCGGATACGCTCGTCGACTAGCTTCTAGGTATCGCCTGTTAAATGATGTTATAGTTTCATTTTTCCGCTGACGTGTGCCCTCAAGGTCATATTTGACCCGTTCATCCTCGTTGGAGGAGACGAAGTTCTTTGTAATATAGGCATAGAAGTCATCGTACGTTATTTCCTCCCGTACCTTGCCTGTCATAAACCCGTCTATTGCTCGAGCTAGCTGGTCTCGGGCTGCCCTGGTAATCACGTAAGCATGGATGCCCTCCAGTCGCCCCTCATTTGCGGTACACGCCCTTTTCGTTTCGTCGAGAAACGTTCTCACGTCTTCGGGTACTACCCCGTCGCATGGTCGGATTCTGTATACGGTGTCCCGGATCTCCTTTCGGTACACCCGCTCGGTTTCCCGACGGTTACTGCTGTCGACGATGGCCCCCGCCATCGCTATGCCCATCGCCTGCATGGCAGCGACGGTTTCTGGTCTCAGCTGGTGTGCCAGGGGCACCTCCATGGGTGGCAGGGTTGGGTCAGCGTTCCTTTTGGGTCCCGTCGCCATTGTCGTCTCTATTTGTAATGGATACTAATCACCACTCTAGCCACACGTGGATGTTCTGGGCAACTGATAGCCATGGTAATTTTACACACGGAATTATGTCCGTACTCCCTATGCTGCGTGGCTTGACACCCTTCTGATTGCTGGGCTGCCGCTAGATACGTCGCCACTCGGTCCGCTACGTCCTTGACAACTATGGTCGTCGGTCGTCCCCCTTGTTCTTGGGCCATACGTTTCTATGTACTCACTGTTTAGCTTATCTGGATCCTGGCACGGCGAAGCCACTGAAGATTTTCGATCTTCGGGTTTAATTTAGAAATATGTCTACTACACCTCTGGTAAGAATATGATGTAACGGTTGCTGCGACAACCTCTTATCAAAGATGCGGTAGCACGATTATCTGCTCGCCTCGTCGAAGGTGATGTGACGATATTTATACTTGATAATCTGGGCCTGATCTGACTGATGTTTCAGAACATATAGATTCGCTACGGTGGTCTTCCGTAGTATCCAGATTTAATAAAACCAAACTCGTGCCTTGGTTATCAAGGTGATAGATTTATTAAGCTTAAACTAACTGTACATATAACTATAGTGGCTTTTGCTGCCACAAGTAAAAGATACTGACTTTATACAAGTTTGACTATATTCGATTACTTTGCTTAAATTTAATGTTTCCTAACCCTAACACTATTTCAATGCACACAAACGACGGGACTCCCAGTCTAACTTATTCAGCTCTCGATTTCGACCCGACTCCTGATTAAAAGTTAAAGTCCATTTTTTATACTTTTCTGGAGCTCCCTACCATGTTCGTTCTGGTTCTTCTTTCCAGAGTTTTATTCGATTCTTATTGATTGTGACGTCATCCTGACTAATCAAATCACGATTTTCTCTCTTATGAACAGAACACCGAACAAGTTAAGTGATGGAATCCTATCCGATAACCTCCCCAAATTTGATACTGATGGATGAGTGTTTCGACATTTTTCGTCTGGTTTTCTAATCTTCTTGGCGCCAGACGCTACTATGTCCATGTCCGGCCCCTTGCTTATTAGGCCTGCGCCTGCATTTTGCAAGGGTGTCACGACGTAGGTATCAAGTGGCACATCCACTTCACCACACCCGGCGCCATATCTGGTGTCGTGGGTGTCGCCTCTATACAATTATAGAAATTCGGTCCCATTACCACGGTCTCATGGTAAGTCGGTCGTCGCCATGTTACTACGTCATTCTATGATTCGTTCAATCTGTGCTACATACATATACTCTGTCCGTAGCCCCTACTGACGCTCTTGCTTGAATATTTAGAAAACTATTGGTCGTAACTTCTGCTGAACATGATAAAAGGTTATGCCGTGACTGCAGCAACAACTTTCATCTTTCAACCACCGATAGATTCCATCAGCTCGCTGCCCTAAATCTTAGTCTATTCTATTCCAATTTTACTTACTGTATTAATTACATTTTCATGTTAGTTTCGCACATCGACTTGAGCACACACTAGATCGCGCTATTACATCTATTACATTTTTCGTTCATCGTGTTATCCGTTCCTTATCTCGCCTGGTATTCAAATATGGTATTTCACTGGGGTCTTAGACTGCAAATGTAAGATGTCCCCGGGGTCATGACCCCCCAGAAGACAATCCCATATCTACAATGTGTTCGGTATATAATAGGAGAAACAACGATGGTGCTTTGAATTTTGATAGCAATAACGATGTACCAATTCAACATTTGATTGAACTGGCATAGTGTATACTAGATTTAAAAACATGGCCTGTCATTTATTATCCTTTTTTTTCGTTAATTAACACTGGTATGGCTTGGACACTCAACCTGATATATATTAGAAAGAAAGAGAGCAGGTTTGCAGACAGGGCCGGATAAAATTGGCGAATGAATTAAACAGGCCACACAGAATATGCCAGGAGACACCCGCCAACATTTGTACCAAATCGCAGTTTATATTATATATGGTCCTGAATTAATAATATTCTTATTAACACTGTGCAATAACGCATGGGCGGCTAATGTTTAAACAAGTCTTGAAAACAATTGCCCGTGCGCATTTTACGCAAAATACAAGTGAAATAGCTCTTACTGGCTTAGCTTCTGAATTGTATTTTTGCATTTAGACGTTTCATTTCCGAAATTAGAAGATAAACAGCGCTTTGTGCTAAGACAATTGTATGTTTTTCATAGCATTGTGGTCATTGGGGACAGACTGGCATACTATTCACATGCTTTATATTAAGTCACTGATGACTGATCTAAAATCGGGATCAATAAAACTTCATTTCATTTTTGACACTAAAATAAGGAACGGCACCAAATGTAGACATAGTATTTCCCATTTTTAGCTCACCTGGCCAGAATGGCTAAGTGAGCTTATGCCATGCCGACCGTCAGTCGTTCGTCAACTTTTGCTTCAAACGCTACTCATCATTAACCGCTCGGCGGAATCATTTTAAAATTCAAATTAATTTGGCATGAATTGCCCTATGGGCGTAAGCTTTATATCTTGAATACAGAATTTTGATTGGTCAATTTTTTCGGCGGCCATCTTGAATTTTCCGAACAATGGCGCGAAATCGTTTAAAACGCTACCTCGTCATTAACTGCTTGGGCAATTTCACCCAGGCTTAGCTAGGAGGATAGTACCCTGGTATGTTTCAGAACATGTATACAGAATTTTTCTTGGTCAATTTTTCCAGTGGCCATCTTGGATTTTTCGAAATTCTTTGGAAATCGTTTAAAAGGCTACATTAACCGCTTGACCGATTTCAACCAAACTCAACAGGATGGCCCCTAGTCTGGTACACTTCAGAACTTGTATGCAGAATTTTGACTGCTTGTTTTTTTTGGGTGGCCATCTTGGATTTTCCGAAAAATGGGAATTCGTTTCAAACGCTATTCCTCATTAACCCCTTGGGTAATTCAAGCCAAATTTAGGTGAAAAGACCCTATAGTGGTAGCCTCTAGAAATTCTATTCCAAATTTTGATAGGTCAATGTTTTGGTGGCCATCTTTGGTTTTCTGAAAATTATCTGGAACCATTTAAAAATGGTACTCCTTAATCAATTGTCCGATTTCAACAATTCCTAGGTCGGACGATCTTATGACGGTAGGCTTCAAAATGTCAAATGAGAATCTGGATTGATCTATTTTTTTGTGGCCATCATGGATTTTCCGAAAATTATCCATTATGTCTATTGAAATACAAATGCTTCAAATGTTAATGGTCTAGGTGAGCGTCACATACCCTTGTTTAATTAACCCTAAAACACGAAACGACACCGAATGTAGACATACCATTTCCCATTTTTAGCTCACCTGGCCAGAATTGTCAAGTGAGCTTGTGCCATGCCGACTGTCCATCGTCCGTCCGTCCATCAACTTTTGCTTAAAAACGCTACTCCTCATTAACCACTTCGCAGATTTGAAATCAATTCAAAATAAATGATCCTACGGGGGTAGGCTTTAGAACGAGCATACAGAATTTTGATTGGTCTATTCTTGCGGCGGCCATCTTGAATTTTCCGAAAAATGTCGGGAAATCGCTTAAAATGCTGTCCTTCATTAACTGCTTGAGTAATTTCAACCAGACTTAGCTGGAAGGATACTAAGCGGGTATGTTTCAGAACTTGTATGCAGAAATTTGATTGACGAGTTTTTTCCGTCGCCCATCTTGGATTTTATGAAAAATGGTGGGAAATAAGTTAAACCGCTATGCCTCATTATCCGCTTGAACGAGTTCAAGCAAACAAGAGCTTGCATAGAGAATTTTGATTGGGCAATTTGTTCAGTGTCCATCTTGAATTTTCCGAAAAATGGCTTTGAATACAGAATTTTGACTGGTCAATTTTTTCGGCGGCCATCTTGAATTTTCCGAACAATGGCGCGAAATCGTTTAAAACGCTACCTCGTCATTAACTGCTTGGGCAATTTCACCCAGGCTTAGCTAGGAGGATAGTACCCTGGTATGTTTCAGAACATGTATACAGAATTTTTCTTGGTCAATTTTTCCAGTGGCCATCTTGGATTTTTCGAAATTCTTTGGAAATCGTTTAAAAGGCTACATTAACCGCTTGACCGATTTCAACCAAACTCAACAGGATGGCCCCTAGTCTGGTACACTTCAGAACTTGTATGGAGAATTTTGACTGCTTGGTTTTTTGGGGTGGCCATCTTGGATTTTCCGAAAAACGGGAATTCGTTTCAAACGCCATTAACCCCTTGGGTAATTTAAACCAGATTTAGCTGGAAGTATCCTATAGTGGTAGCCTCTAGAAATTCTATGCCAAATTTTGATAGGTCAATGTTTTGGTGGCCATTTTTGGTTTTCTGAAAATTATCTGGAACCATTTAAAAATGGTACTCCTTAATCAATTGTCCGATTTCAACAATTCTTAGGTCGGACGATCTTATGACGGTAGGCTTCAAAATGTCAAATGAGAATCTGGATTGATCTATTTTTTTGTGGCCATCATGGATTTTCCGAAAATTATCCGTTATGTCTACTGAAATACAAATGCTTCAAATGTTAATGGTCTAGGTGAGCGTCACATACTCTTGTTTAATTAACCCTAAAACACGAAACGACACCGAATGTAGACATACCATTTCCCATTTTTAGCTCACCTGGCCAGAATTGTCAAGTGAGCTTGTGCCATGCCGACTGTCCATCGTCCGTCCGTCCGTCCATCAACTTTTGCTTAAAAACGCTACTCCTCATTAACCACTTCGCAGATTTCAAATCAATTCAGAATGAATGATCTTAAGGCGGTAGGCTTTAGAACGAGTATACAGAATTTGGATTGGTCAATTTTCTCGGCAGCCATCGTGAATTTCTCCGGAAAATGATGGGAAATCATTTAAAACGCTACTCATTAACTGCTTGGGCAATTTCAACCACACTTAGCTAGGAGGATAGTACGCTGGTATGTTTCAGAAATTGTATACAGAATCTTGATAGGTCAATTTTCCGGCGGCCATCTTGGATTTCCTGAAGATTTCTGGAAATCGCTTAAAAGCCTACTCCTCGATAACAGCTGGGCCGATTTCAATCAAACTTGGATGGAAGAACTCTAGCGTCGTATGCTTCAGAATTCATATACAGAATTTTGATTGGTCTATTCTTGCGGCGGCCATCTTGAATTTTCCGAAAAATGTCGGGAAATTGCTTAAAACGCTGTCCCTCATTAACTGCTTGAGTAATTTCAACCATACTTAGCTGGAAGGATACTAGGCTGGTATGTTTCAGAACTTGTATGCAGAAATTTGATTGACCAGTTTTCTCCGTCGCCCATCTTGGATTTTATGAAAAATGGTGGGAAATCAGTTAAACGGCTATGCCTCATTATCCGCTTGAACGAGTTCAAGCAAACAAGAGCTTGCATACAGAATTTTGATTGGGCAATTTGTTCGGTGTCCATCTTGAATTTTCCGAAAAATGGATGAGAATCGGCTACTCCTCATTAACTACTTGGGCGATTTCAACCAGACTGCCTGGAACGAGCTTAGCTCGGTAGGCTTCAGAACTTACATACTGAATTTTGAATGGTCAGTTTTTCCGGCGGCCATCTTGGATTTTATGAACATTTTGGAAAATCAATTAAAAGGTTACTCCTCGTTAACCGCTTGGCTGATTTCAACCAAACTCAGATGGAAGAACCCTAGGCCGGTACGCTTCAGAACCTGTATACAGAATTTTGACGCCTTGTTTTGATGGTGGTCATGTTTGATTTTCCGAAAAATTGGAATTGATATAAAATGCTACTCCTCATTAATCAGTTTGGCAACTTCAACCAAATATGGCTGGAAGGATCAGACTGTCGTAGCCTCTACAAATTCTATTCAGAATTTTGATAGGTCAATGTTTTGGCAGCAATCTCTGATTTTCTGAAAATCTTTCGGTAGGCTACTCCTTCAATTAATAGCCCGATTTCAACAAAACGTGGGTGGAACGATCCTATGACTGTAGGCTTCAACATATTAAACGAGAGTCTTGATTGGTCAATTTTTTTGTGGCCATCTTGGATTTTACGAAAATCATCCATCATGTCTATATAAATGCAAATGTTTTTAAATGCCAATCGTCCAGGTGAGCGACACACGCCCTTCGGCCTTTTGTTATTTGTACTCTAGTTGCCAATTATAGTGCCGAGAGATCATTCTCCCGCCTAAAATGTGTAAAAGACTACTTACGATCATCATTAAGTCAGAAAAGCCTTGCTTTACTTGCCATAGAGTGTGATCTTTAGAACACATTTTCATATAATGATGTTATAGATGACTTTGCCAATATGAAAGTTCCTTCCAGTTATGTGTGAAATAAGCATGCTTTCAATGGAGGAATCCAGTTTTAGCTATGCCCCGTGCATTCCCAGTTAATGATCCGCCAATATTTTGTCTGTTTTTGTAGCAATCGATTCCTGCACTCCCTGAATCTTAATTTCCAGAATGCTATACAGGAAAGCGGTTGGATATTTTGAAACTAATTTGACTTGGTAGTGTTGTTAGGCAGCAACATCGCCCAGTCAAATTATTTCAAAATATTCAACAGCATGTTCATTAAATAGTAAATACATACAATTTGTACAACAAAGCTTAGCTCGTCATCAATTATGCGTTCGTGACGAAGTTAGCTACGCCATTCTTGACGTAATTGATTATGACGTCAACTTACATGTGACGTAGTGGATTATGACGTCATATGCTTGGCTGAGCAACTGGACTCCTCCAGTTTTAAATGAGTAAAGCCATATACTCATCAAGTTTCTAATGATTAACCCTTTAGATTTTTAATGACTAAATTAGTTCAAGAAAGTCAAAATATTTGTTCATTAAATGTCCATTTGCAGGCCAAGCGAGGCTATTTTCGAACATATACCACTGAAATGACTTGCTCGGTTACAGAGCGTGTCATTCCAGTGGTAAATTATCAAAAATAGCCTCCTCTGGGCCGTCAAATGGATATTTCAGGAGAACACAGTGGAGGCGGTTCTTGGCCGGCTTAGAAAACAACGAGTTAAGGTAGACTCAGTGACTCAGTCTTACTCATTACAAACTGGATCGGATCAACTAAGTCTGTTAGCTTTGCTCTCAAAATTGGATTTACTTATACTTACGGGGCGAACTTTGGCCAAACTTAAGAAAAATATTAAAATGGAATTTGTGGCCAAATATTCAACCTAATTTGGCAGAAATGACATTAGCTAGGTAGGCTTCAGAACTGGCATACAGAATTTTAATTGGACAATTTTTCCGGCGACCATCTTGGATTTTCAGAAAATTTCAGGAAATAAGATAAAAGCCTGCTCCTCATTAGCCACTTTCAGCCGATTTCATGCAAACTTGGCTGGAAGGATCCTAGACTGGTGTGTTATAGAACATGTAAACAGAATTTTGATTGGTATATTTTCTCGGCGGGCATCATGAATTTTCCGAAAAAATGGCTGAAAACCGTATAAAACGCTACTCTTCATTAATTGCTTGGGCAATTTCAACCAGATTTGGTGACAGGGATACAAGGCTAATAGGTTTCAGAACTTGTATACAGAATCTTGATTCGTCACTTTTTTCGGCGGTCATCTTGGCTGGAAGGATACTAAGTTTCAGAACCTGTATACAGAATTCTTATTGGCCAATTTTTCCGGGGGGGATATCTTGGATTTTCTGAAAAGCAGTTAAAAGCCTACTCCTCATTCGCCACTTGGCCGATTTCAAGCAAACTTGGTTGGAAGGACCCTAGAGTGATATGCTTCAGATCATATATACCGAATTTTGAAGAGTCCATATTTTCGGTGGCCATCTTGAATTTTCCGGAAAATGGCGGGAAATAGTTTAAAATCCTACTCCTTATCCACTGCTTGGACAAACAGACTTGGCTGGGAGGACACTAGGCTGGTAGGGTTCAGAAACTGCATATCTTGATTGGTCAATATTTCCGACGGCCATCTTTTTTGAAAATTTCGGAAATCAGTTAAAAGGCTGCTACTCATTAACCGTTTGAACGAGTTCAAGCAAACATGGCTGGAATGACCCTAGGGGTGTGTGCTTGTATGCATAATTTTGATTGGTCAATTTGTTTGGTGCCATCTTAAGTTTTCCGAACAATGGCTGGAAATCGCTTAAAAGGCTACTCGATCATTAACTGCTTGGGCGACTTAAGGACCCTATGGTGGTAGGATTCAGAACATGTATACATAATTTTGATTGGTCAATTTTTTCATCTTGGATCTTCCGAAGATTTTTTGGAAATCATTTACACGGCCACTCCTCATTAATCGCGTGGCCGATTTCAAGCAAACTCAGGTGGGCGGACTCTAGCCTGGTACGCTTCAGAACTTGTATACAGAATTTTGACTGCTTGATTTTCTTGGGTGGCCATCTTGGATTTTCCGGAAAATGGGAATTCCTTTAAGACGCTATTCCTCATTAACTAACCCCTTGGACAATTTAAACCAAATTTAGCTGGAAGGATCCTATAGTGGTAGCTATTCCGAATTTTGATCGGCCCATGTGTTGGTGGCCATCTTTGATTATCTGAAAATTATCTGGAACCATTTAAAAATTGTACTCCTTAATTAATTGTCCAAGTTCAACAAAACTTGGGTCGAACGATTCTACGACGGTAGGCTTCAAAATCCCAAATGAGAATCTGGATTGGTCTATTTTTAGTGGCGTTCTTGGATTTTTCAAAAATTATCCATGTCTTTTTAAATGCAAATGGTTCAAATGTTAATGGTCTAGGTGAGCGTCACAAACGTCTCTCTTGTTTCTTTGAGTAACACCACTGCATGGGTTATAAGATGCCGACAGGCCAATATAAAATAAACAGTTTCAGATCTGTCTTCTCTCATTCATAGCGTTTTCAATCAGGCCAGGTGAGCTAATAATGTCTAAACCCCTGGTACCTCTGCCTGCCTGGAGAATAAATCACTGCACATATATCATTTTACAACTCTTATCAGCAACACCATTCTTGATTATTGTTCATTTGTCTTGATAAGGTTTTGTCAGTTCAAAATGAAATGTCTCAATCTGTTTCTCGATTTCAGTATTGAAAGATCACCAGGACATGTTACAGAAAGCATTAAAGAATGTTTCTTTGTCATGCTGTGCCCCATCGTCGCGCAAAATAAAAGGTAAGTCGGTATCATGTTTCTTAAGATGTAAATTCATCAAAAAGCTAGAATTCATACTGTAGAGGTTGATTTTTCATGCCGGCGTCATGGCGGTTGTTAACGAAAGGTAACAGATTTCTTAGGCATAAAATCAACTACAACTCTCACCGATAATCAAGTTGAACTGCGTGTTTCATTCATGAAAATGGTATTTAAATAATTAAGTAATCCCCGAGAGTCTACAGAGGAAGATTTAAAATGGCAATTTCATCGCTTTATGTCAGAATGGTAAATTTGGAGCTTCTCATTCCGTTCATTTCACCCAGCACTATTACTGGAGCACTGTCTTAAATATTATAACATTATTTAGGTGATGTTGTTTTTAACGAGAGACGCTAACATCTTTTTACATAACTCACTCAATTTTTGCTGGTATTTTTAATAGAGCCTGCAACCCGAATACTTTATCAATGGAGGGGTCCATTTCTAGCTAAGTCCCGCCCTCTATTTAAACACGCTGGAGTCGATTTGAAACTTTAAAATCTGAATTCCCAGAATCTAAGTAACATGCACGTATCAAGTAAGCTGTTGAATATTTTGCAACTACTTTTACTGCGTGCTGTTTCAAAACATTCAACAGAAAGCTTATTAAATTGTAGATCCATCAAAGGCATACAATTCGTACGTTTGACGGACCTTTCCATGTTCACGATGCAGCTATAATACGTTATTATTGTGACGTCAGCTACCCAGTGACGTAACTGATTACGGCGTCACATAATTGAGAGATCTTTATGGTTAAGTTTTTGGTTTAGATCGGCATATTGTCTTATATTCCAGGATCGGTTCACCATATTGGACTACACTTGGAGACTATGCTTCCTTATATCAAGGGGATGGAGCATAGTGCTATTAATGTCAGATGGACAAACTTCAAGGTCGCTCTGACCTTGGTATAAAACTTTATTTTTAAAAGTTAAGTTTTTGGTTTAGATCAACACATTATCTCAAATCTCGGCAAGCCTTCACCCCATTGGGACTAGGCTTTGACACCTGCTTACATCAAGCGGATTGAACATAATGATATTGATGCCATGATTTCAAAATTCCAGGTCGCTGTGAACTTGGTATAAAAGTGTTTGGTATAGCTCAACATATCCTCTTATATCTCGGCATGGCATCACCTTATTGGTACTAAACATGCTTCTTTTTATCATGGGGATGAAGCACACAGATATTGAGGTCAAAGGTCAAGGTCATTGAACCATTTGACATGTATAAAACGCAGACTAACGGTTAACGCGAAATTATTATTCTTAGCTCATTTTTCTCTTATTTCAGAATTGGTCAGATTATTGGAATTAAGCATAGCCATTCGGTAACCTCAAACAATAGGAGCAGTGGCCTACAAAGTTATTCATACCTCTGTGGTCAAAATCATTGTGAGCGTGATACATTTCTAGATTTACAATTGGAAATGCATAACGTCAAGAATTCCGCCAATGTCCCATGAGTGTAACACTGAGGAGACTACAGTTGTATAACGGACCAATCAGATTGCGTCTTATAATAGAGAATATTTGCTCAATTGGGGAAATCTGGAACCTAAGTGAGATTTAACTTACGCAATGGTGAGCTAAGCAAATTTCTTAGCTTAGATAGCCTATGGTATCCTTGTCTAAACTCATCATCATTCCATAGCACACCAGTATATCCATTGGGCGCCATACCATATAAGCTTGCACACAGACATTTCAGAACGTACATCAATATTTACAGTTGATAATGTCATACAGATGCGTGAAAATGCTTTCCAGATTGGCAACAATGGCGCAGAGACCTTACATGCAAATCTCAGTTAACCTGCTCTTGAATCAATAGCAATTCTCTGAGCCATCAGGAAATCGCATCCAATGAGAGCTGGTTGTACTATTGTTACAAGAAAAGTAAATTCTGTATCGAGCCTACCTAGTTTTAGGTTATGCTTCACTGAACCAATGACATCTTTTAGGAAATCAGTGTGTACCTTATGAATCTGGTGCAAAAGCACCAGAGACAAAACCCGCATCCATATAGGTGGTGCCTGGAAAAGCCTTAGACTAGCGACCAAAAAGGTGTCCAAAAATTACACACCTAATGGCTGACTACAAGACGTGAACCCCATATTGCTTCATACACCATTACCGTAGAAGCCAGGTCTTACAACAATCTGCATATGCAATGAGAAATTACTTGTTGAGTTATTCATTTAATTTCTCCAACCCAGCAGTCTCCCTATACACTTTAACAAAAAGAAAATAATTGAAATAAAAGAAAAAAAAAGAAAAACGTCTCACCATCACCTTATATTATCCATTCAAAGATACAACATAAGCTACCGAGTCACCCAGTTGCATGCACCAGCACACACACCACCTACACCCCTGTATACATACACGGACTCCCGCTCGCACGCACCTATATATTCACCCATACACCATGTACACATGCATACGCCACGCCAAAAATCTACCCTATATCTCCTGCGCGCGTACACGCATAGGCCTACACACATCAACCACACCTCCGCGAGAATTACAACCGCAAAATCAACTCGACCCCTATAAATTCAGGTCACAATGACCTATAATATACCAAAGATTTCAACTAAAAACTAATTCTTGTGAATTTATAATAAGTCTGGCAAGCAATCCCGGACATCACCATCCAACTGAAACCGTGGTGGAAGTCCTACACAGGCCCGGGGTCCACATTGGCATCCCCCGGATCATACATTACATCGGCTGTTATAGGCGTACAATATCATCATATTTCCTTTATTTTTATTTATTTATTTATCTCGTTTTCTTTTCAATTCTTTGTAAGCTGTAAAATACACAAAAACAAGAATCAAAATTTAAAAATACTCAATAATTAAATAACAAAACTGTACATTTCCCCATACCCCATTTGAAAGCCTATCAATCCCTAATGTTCATACTCTATACCTTTCCCCATATATACAAAAAATCCAACTATATATAAATCCACGACCCATTTCTTGACCAAAGCCCATCCCAAAACCGCCGTTTTAGTGTTATTTACAATCCCCCTCCCATATTTAGTCCCTCAGTATACCGATCCCACTCATTAATCCCTTCATGACCACACTGACCAAAAACATCCCTAGGCTCCGATAATGTACACCTGCAGACCCAGCTAAGGCTATACACGGAATTCCACCACTGGAATGGCCAGCACAATAACTGAGCCAGTCATTCCAGTGGTAAACCACCGAAGACAGACCTCTCCCAGCCCACAACAGCAAGATACAACTTACCATCCCGGACCAAATTAGTCAACAAAGGCCCATTGGAAACATACATTAACCAAAACCACTATTAACATAAATAAACAATAGCAGAAAAAACAGAATACATTGTATAAAGCTGTTTGTAAAAATCTAACACATGACCTGTTATCGCCGTGCAATCGGCGTATACCACATGCTGTTATCTGCATAGCACATGCGTTACCACGTTCTCTTAAATCCGGAAGGTGGAACTGTTCTACAAATTCCTGGACACACTTGACGTGCCAGCAGTTTCCCATGATTCACTACACGTCATGGATAAAGAGTTATACGTGAGGGACTGGGTCCACCTCACAAAGGTGGGTTTGACTCGTCTGATCAGAAACTTTAAATGCGTAGGAAATCCCAGATAGTACATCTTATACTAGACAGAGTAACAATTTTACATTATCATTATTATTTACGATTATTATAGTCATATGCGAAGACCGTCATATCCACTGATAACTATCTTATCCAAGTCCATGGCTGAAGGCAACATAGATCTGCGACAACTGGCGGCATATTACATTATACATGCGTGTCATTAGTTCCTATACTCATATCGCACAATCAAGCGGGGAATGGTCTCCTCCAATTGCAGTTTGATAACGTTCCATATTCGTTCGTTGAATACATTATAATTATATAGCAACGTGGTGGCGACCATGCATGTCGTATTTATATGGGCTTGGACAGGACTACATTATGGCATAAATTTAACGCAGTATTTAAGACAGTAAATTGAGCAAGCTCTAAGTAGATATGGAGCAAGCCATGTGTCTCTCGGCTATGTACCTTTCCAGTTTATCCATTTATCACGTGACGTACACGATGACGTCATAATCATGGCGTCGTAAATGATGTAGATAAGTAGTGTATGATTCGTGTCGGGCCAAGAATTGTTGAACTATATGTCTTTACTATTTAATAAAGATGCTGCTGAATATTTTGAAATTAAATTGACTGGACGCTGTTGCCGCCATAGTTTCAAAGATTCAATAGCTTACAAGTATAGTCTTCTGGAAATTGATAATCAGGGAGTTCAGTGATCGATCGATCGATCCCAACATGAGCGAGGTGTGGCCGGATTCGTCGTGAAGAGGTTAAACGTGTTGGTGGTCAGCGGGTCTGCAAATTGACTGATGCTGATCTTTGCGCGTCACTTTCTAGAATGGACATCATTTGCTTGACCGAAACACACTGTAGTAAGGCTGATTCGCCGTCACTATCTAGCTATTACACATTCTCAGCTAACACCAGACCTAGATCTCGCAATGAAACTAAGAACTATGGAGGCATGTCAATCTGCATTAAGTATAATCTTCGTAGCGGAATTAAACAGTTGCCATTTACATCTATCGAAATCACTTGGTTAAAGTTATGTAAACACCTCTTCCATAAAAATGAAGATGTCTTCATTGCAGTGGTGTACGTCAGTCCGGCGTCCCCCTCTGCCAGTGATGACATCTTTGATACCTTAGAGAATGACTTGGCTAGATATTCAAAATTAGGCAGCTGTTTGGTTTGCGGCGATTTTAATGCCAGCACAGAGCTAGAAACTGATTACTGTTTTAACGCTGGCGTCCCTCTAGCATGTGAGCTATTGACAGACCTGAATAACCCAAGAGATGGTCCTACTTTCAGAAACAATCTTGATCTCTCCCCAGTAGATTGTCATGGAAAGAAACTCCTTCAGCTTTGCAGATCCGCTGGCCTCTGCATTCTTAATGGTAGGACGGTGGGCGACTACCTTGGCCAATGTATATGTTATGGTCATAAGGGCAAGCTCAGCGCAATTGACTACATGCTGACTTCCCCAGCATTCATGGGGCATATAAAATATTTTCATGTACATCAACTTAACACATATTCTATTCACTGCATGTTATCCTGTATCATTTCAACTGGCATTTTTAAGCCTGCAAACGAGGTTTCATCCACTACATTTGACATCAAATTTGCATATGCGCTAGAAAGCTCGACCACCAAATATCACATCCAGAAGCGTGCTAGTATTGAACTGGCTCATGATACTACCCGTGACTTGGCCGTCAACTCTCTTACGGAATTATATATTACCGCAGCAAAACTCGCCGGAGTTAGACGTAAGTCGTTGGGCAGGCCAACTGCTAAACCAAGTAAGAATAAGACCAATAAATGGTTCGGACCAGACTGTATATGCGCTGAAGAAGAAGCTCAAATTGATTAGCAGCAAACTCCGCGTTAACCCATTCTGTCCACAGCTTCTTCAAGAACTCCGATCAACTCGTTGTAAATACAAGAGGTTTATAAATCGTAAGAAACTTCAATTTCCGCAAGGTATTTTGAATTAGCTTGAAACATTGCATGATCGAAACCCTCAATTTGTGTGGAAATTGTTTAATAAGCTTAAAGGATCGGAAACTGTTGTTCAAAATCCTGTCTCAATGGCAGAATGGGCCTCACATTTCACCCAACTTACCAACAACAACATGTTAGTAAATAGTGAATTCGCCAGTTTTATGGATGACTACCTTGCATCTAATAAGAACACAACTTTTAATGAACTAAACACATCAATTACTGTAAATGAAATCATTGCGTCAATCTCAAAGCTGACAAATGGCAAGTCCTCAGGCCCTGACTTCATTTTGAATGAAATGCTATAAGTCGGACAGCACCAACTGACTCCTATTATATGTAGGATTTTTAACACTATTCTTATTATTGGTGCTTTCCCTAAGGCCTGGCGTTGCAACCTTTTAACGCCACTACACAAAAAGGGAGATACACATGTTGCTGGTAACAATAGAGGTATTGCAGTCGGCGGCAATTTATGCAACCTGTCTGCAGTATTTTATATAGTAAACTCTACCATTTATCTACTGAGCATAAATTTCTACCAGATTCACAAATTGGATTTATAAAGAACAGCCGCACCGCTGATCATAGGTATGCTTTAAAGACCTTGATTGAAAATTATGCCAAATCATCTAAACAATATTTATTTTGCTGTTTCGTGGATTTTAAATCTGCATTTGACTCTGTCTCCAGGAACGCTCTCTTATATAAATTACTATTATCCGGAATAGGTGATAACTTTGTAAATACACTACAAAGCATGTAGTCCGGAGTTTCATATTCCATAAAGCTTCAAAATTACCACAGTAATCCTTTCCCGTCTAGTGTTGGGCTTAAACAGGGTTGTGTATTAGGCTCACTTTTATTTAATGTGTATATTCGTGACCCGCCCAACAACTTTACTCAGCAGTGTGACCCAGTCGCGCTAGACAACATAACTACTAATTGCCTCATGTACGCTGACGACCTTGTATTACTGTCTAAATCACATACAGGGCTCCAAACTTCCCTCAATAATCTCAGTGCATATCGTTATAAACGGGGCCTGGTGCAAAAACTAAGTTACTTATTATCAATAAAGGTGGTAAACTTTTTAATAATTATTTGTTTACATACAACGGTAACATTATTGAAATAGTTCAGACTTATTGCTACCTGGGTATAGCATTTGTTGCTTCTGGTAACGTTAAAACACCTTGCGAACGCCTTTGCGAGCAAGCAACTAAAGCCATTTTCAAACTAATGCAATTTAATGTTAGGAACAACGTATTTACGGGACTTGTCCTCTGCAAGCGATTGATTTCCCCTATTTTAATGTATAGATGCGAAGTTGGGGCGCGTATTTTCTTAAAGGTCGTAGGACTCATGGCTTTAAAACAATCTGCGATAATCTACCAGCAGAAAGGGTTATGAAATTTTATAAATACGTACTTAGTGTTCATAGAAATGCAACCAATGATGCAGTCCGCGGCGAATTGGGTCATCATACGCTTCTTATATCCTGCTTGACGCTTGCAATGAAATACTGGTGCAGGCTGTGGGCACTAGATAATACTTCTATAGTCCGCAAAGCGTATTGTGAATCATATTCTAATATATCGAGTAATTGTAATTAGCCTTTCTTCATCAGCGAACTGTGTACCTATTTTGGTTTCGACTATACGTGGGATAACACGGTTGTTGGTCACACGGAATCTGATGTTAAGAAATTAAAACTTTTGATGCAGTCCAAATATGTAGACGTTTAGAAAGATAACCTAAACTCTTAGTACGTGAGGATGTCACGAAACTTAGAGTTAGTGCACACAGCCTGGCGATTGAACTCGGAAGACACCAAAAGGTACCACTTGAACGTAGGATATGCAAGATGTCCGAATCAGAGTGCATTGGAGACGAGAAGCACTTTATCCTGCGTTGTTCTGGTTATGATTATGACAGAAAGAACCCCTTCAATGCACTCGTCTGCTTTTACGACTTCCCAGCATTAATTGATGATGAGAAGTTCGTGTTCCTAATGTCCTGCGATACAGAAATCTCTGAACTGGTTCTACCCTTTGTCCATGAATGTGTGCTAAAACAACATTCTAGGCCTCTATGACCATAGCTTAATACATTGTATCTTTCCACATGCCATGCTGTTTTGTAGATATGCTGACTGTTACATTGCGTAAATATTGTTAATGCATGTGCATTTTATGTTTTTTTATTATATATATATATATATATATATATATATATTCAGGGGCGGATCCAGGATTTCAGAAGGGCAGGGTGCGGGGGGGGGGGGGGTCGGGGGGCACTCCCCCGTGAAATTTTGAAATCTAGGTATCCCCAGACGGCTTCTCCTGCATTTCCAGAGATAAATATGGACCCTTAGTTGGCTGCTAAATTATTCAATTTCTACTCATGATTTAATTATAATTTAAAATTTTGGTGGGTCAAGGTGATGCTTCTCTCAAGGGGGGGGGGGGGGGTGCGCACCCCCTGCACACCCCCCCCCCTCTGGATCCGCCCCTGATATATATATATATATATATATATATATATATATATATATATATATATATATATATATATATATATATATATATCGTATGCGCTGTATGGTTTTTACGCAATAAATTGATTGCATTGATTGGTATATTTAAGGGAGACAACTAAACAAGCACAAATTTATACTCAAGCATAATCGTCTCCCCTACATTTTTCATTTGTAAAAAGAAATATTTCTCACAAGTGACAATGAGCATGCGGGCACGCACATATGCAACACAGGAGCTGACATCACAATTATGACTAAGAGCTTAAACTCTGTCATAAATCAAAATAATCATTCAAGGGGGGAGGAATTGTATGTCTTGATTGCTTAACTAGTTTAACAAAACAATCTGTTGACCATTCTGAAACTACTCTGCCCGAGCACTGCCTCTGCCATAGGCAGCAACACTACATAGTCATTCAGATTGGAAAGAAAAAAGAGGGCTTATCGTCGAGCCGCAATCAACCCGCCCTGGAGAGATGCCGTTGGTCGATTGAAGTGTTGACGCTACTTGCCTGCTGCTTCTATCTGCTGTGTACTTATATCTGCTGGTGACCCTACGGCCGAGGTTGCAATCACGAAGGCGCCGAGTATTCCAAGACGCAGTCGAGATTCCACGGAGATGGAAACACGGAAAATGGACACGGAGGTCATGATTGGCGTTGCTTTGCTTCAATGTAGACGCTGTCGCTCTCTCCACTCTTCTCTCGCCGTCGCTGGATTAACATTTTAGCATAAGTATGAAAGGATTTTTAGTGACTCGACGACGTGACTTAACCCCATTTAATTCCCAAAATAGCGCCACGTGCATTCAACTTATTATTTCTAATAGCAACAGGTTATAATTCTAAGTTAAATTTGGATATTTAGTTTACAAACACTGGATTTTAAGTTCAATTTTCCCCGTTTCTTGTTTATTTAATCACAGGGCATTATGTTAATTTGTTTCTTCTTAGTTGATAGTATTATCATTCAGTTTCATCATAATATTTTTTAATTTCAAATTGTCCTGATTTCCGTTTTGAGATATTATTTTACAGACTGCCCTCCATCCCCATCCCACTTCCATGAGAAATAAAGTAATTCCCCCTCCCACCCCCTCCTCAACACAGCATACAACATAGACACAAATCATTAGGTAACATTAGCCAACACACACCCAGCAACAACTTAATTTTCTGATTTATTCAGTTTTAACGCTTGTCTTCTTCTTCTTCTTCTTTTCGATCGCTGGTATCACACTTGAGGTTTATAGCAACCCTTCAGGGAAGCATCGCAACCCTTCGGGGAAGCACCTCTCAGAGTGAGTCATGGCCCAAATACATCTCGGTGTAAGCCAACTAACCCTAACCTAACCTAACAGCACTAAAATGACCAACACATCGCCTGCATAATTACCTTTATACAGACATTTTTGTAAATCACGATTTATTCAATCCCAACCAGAAAAAGTATGGGCGGAGCATAGGAAACACACGCACTCACACACATGCGCGTGAACACACGTGACAACAACAATTCCAACCAATACAAATAGCCATACATAACTAACTTAGAATGGACCTTTCCATTTTAGCTATGCCCCGCCCATTACTAGCTAAGCTCTACCCACAGCCCACCGTGTTGGGATTGATCGATCCCCGAATGCCCTGGCTATCAATTTCTTGAAAACTACACAAGGAAGCTGTTGAATATTTTGTAACTAATTTGACTGGGTGCTGTTGCTGCCTATGGCAGCAACAGCGCCCAGTCAAATTAGTTTCAAAATATTCAACATAATATTTATTAAATAGTAAAAGCAAACAATTTGTACAACAACGCATAGACCGTCTTCAAATATGCGTTTGTGACGTACTTATCGACGTCAGTCATGACGTCATCCATTATGATGTCATTCTACACACCGCGTATATGATTATGACGTCATATGATGGTACACACTCTGGAAAGGTGGATTATCATGAATGAAAACAATCCGGCACTCGAGGTTATGACGTCATAATGAAATTCCACCCGTCTATGATGAGGTCAGAATCAATATTATGTAACAATACATCACCTTAAAGATGAAATAATCTGTCAAGTGTACGAATTGCATGTCCTTGATGAATTTATCATTCAATAATCAGTCTGTTGAATACTTTGAAACTATTTTGACTGCTGCCATAGGTAACAACAAACCCCAGGCAAACCAGCCTCAAAATCATACATGTATAGTTACTATGATATTGAAGCATGGGTGGAGCTTAACCTGAAAATATGCGGGGCAAAGATAACTACATGGGATCATACAAGAGAGGCAAGCATTGGACACATGATAACTGAAAGTTGTATTCACGCACACACACACACATTTAACCACATTCAAATGTTTAAAAGGCTACAAACAGCAAGACAAACCGATGCGATATGTTAAACTTGAGAAAATTCAATACATTATTCAGCAGTATTCATTTTGAAAGGAAGTCAGCACCCAAGGTAGCAACACGTTCTAGTCAAATACCCAACACATCAAACACACTTCTCGTATAGCTGCCTTTAAATTCAGATGCGAAAGTTATCTGTGTTGAAAACACAGCGCTGTGGCCTGAGCGTTACAGCATAGACGCTGTGTATGTGTATAGGCCTATAGTGCTGTGTCGTCTCTGGTACTGAGAGAGGAGGCTTAACGGGCGTTTACAGCTTGTAGTAAAGCGCAGCATTTTATAACAGTACAGGCACATTCAAGGTTTAAAGGAATGGCATCGCGTTCGTACTACGTTTAGGCCTATGATACATACATACATACAAACATACATACATACGTATACAAGACACATACATATACGGAAGTTCAGTTAGTTGACAGCGTGATCCCGGCAACTACATCCGCTAGGAACTTGGGCGTGTATCTAGACCAGGCTATGAATATGGATGCACATGTAAGCTCTGTGTGCAAATCTGCGACTTACCATTTGCGTAACATTAATTCCATCATAAATGTGCTGACATATCAGACCACAGAGACACTTGTTCACGCGTTTATCACATCACGATTGGACAATGGAAACAGTCTCTTATATGGCATCACCGAAAAATCCCTTGATAAACTGCAATATGTGCAAAATGCTGCGGCTCGTCTGGTAGTCAAGGTCGAAAAGCGTCATCACATAACACCAATTTTGAAAGATCTTCATTGGCTCCCCATCCGGAAACGGATTGAGTTCAAGATTCTGCTCTTGACTTGGAAATGTCTAAACAACAACGCTCCCGACTATTTGCAGGAACTTCTCTTGACATATGATCCATGTCGCAGACTTCGTTCTGTGGATAAGCTATTGCTCCAAATTCCGCGATCGAATTTACGCTCCTGTGGGGACAGAGCCTTCAGTGTTGTGGCTCCGAGACTATGGAACCAGCTACCTGTCCACAGCAAATCCATCCAATCAATTAATGATTTCAAACAAAAATTAAAAACACATCTCTTCACAAGCGCCTTTGAAAATTGACATTGACACATGGCGCTTTACAAATGCTGTATTATTATTATTATTATTATATATGCACACATACACGCATATATATATATATATATATATATATATATATATATATATATATATATATATATATATATATACGCACGCGCACGCGCACGCGCGCACGCGCGCACGCACGCACGCACGCACTCACGCACGCACGCACTCACGCACGCACTCACGCACGCACGCACGCACCGTACCAAGTATAAATGATCCCAAGGACGCATGCATATTTTAGGGTCAAAATCCAAACAGCTTTCAGCAACGTTGTTTCCAAAATAGACACCGTTGACCTCACAGCGGCTCGATTGAAAAATATACCAACGACGTCCCACAAACATGTGCCAATTTGGGGATCAAAAGCCAAAGCGAAACTGCAACAGCTTTTCAGCAACAGTTTTCAAAAGAGACACTTGTCTTCATGGTGCCTCAACTTAAAAATAAATCAACAGCACGGGTATTGGACAAATTTGTCCTTGTCCAAATCATGCCATCCCAGGTGGGGACACAGACACCAACTTGACCACGCATATTGATGGCCGTCTCTTCGTCATATTGTCTATACTCCAACTGATTAGAAGCAGGCGTTTATATTTTCATAAACTGATTAGCAAAATATAGGCTATTTCGGAATCAAACTAAGAGTGTTGTTTATCAATCAGAATACGCGAGATGTTTTCTCAATTTTCAAGATTTTCCATGGACGCTACCGGACACCAGGCCATATTCCCTTGCACAGGGCCCTGACCTAATCTCACCCTGGCAACTAGCAATTTGACGTCTTACGAAACATATAGTATGAATTTGAATTATGAGACAAATATAGCACTAATAAAATTTAATTATTTTCATAGCTAACAATATTACCAATATATATTGACGAACGTGACATCATAAGCAGTATTGTTACGTCATGGCGTGCGTCACTAAAGCTCAGTTTTGATGTAGTGATAGCCATTGCGTGATGACCACCGTATTCTGATAGATCACTATAAAGGACCTTTCCAATGTATCCATCTATCATATGACGTCATAATCAACTATGCGTAGGATGACGTCATAATCAATTACATAATGACTGATTCGATTTAGTCTGTTTTTAATGGTTAATAGGCGGACACTATACGAATTGTATGTATTTACTATTTAATAAACATTCTGTCGAATATTTTGAAACTAAGTTGACTGGCCGCTGTTGCAGCAACAGCGCCCGGTTAAATTAATTTCAAAATATTCAACAGCTAGCCTGTATAGTTTTCTGGAAATTGATATTCGATTCGATCGATTCCAACACGAGCGCGGTGCGGGTGGAGCTTTGCTAGAGATGGGCGGGGCTTAGCTAAAACGTGAAAGCTCCATTACTTTCCCACGTCAACAACCTACAAAATATTTCGCTGTATTATGAACTGGGCTAAATGTCTTCGTTTATATAATTTTGACATCGCAAAAAACTAACGTTTTCAACTTTGATATTACATTGGGACGTGTGTAGAATCTTCTCTCTCTCTCTCTCTCTCTCTCTCTCTCTCTCTCTCTCTCTCTCTCTCTCTCTCTCTCTCTCTCTCTCTCTCTCTCTCTCTCTCGCTCGCTCCCTCCCCTCTCCCTCCCCTCCCCTCTCTCTCTCTCTCTCTCTCTCTCTCTCTCTCTCTCTCTATATATATATATATATATATATATATATATATATATATATATATATATATATATATATATATATATATATATATATATATATGCGACAAAATAATATCACCAATGGATTAACAAATGGTATAGAAGGATCCATTTATATCTATACCCCAGCCATTTCAAGATAAGCTACACCAACATTTTATGCGTGATGAAATTCGCGGAATCTAAAAGTCAAGTTAACTATACAAATATGCTCATAGCAGCAACAGTCAAATTAGTTTTGAAATATTCCAGAGAATATTTATTAACTTGTATATTCATTGAAGACAAACAATTCATACACTTTGGTGACAGATTAAAAAATTTTTTTTTTAAATCTGTGCCATTTTGATTGCGATGTCAGCTAACATGTGACGCATTTGATACTGGCACTACTACTTCTTATAACAAGCAACAGATTAACTCGATAATTGTTGAAATACCAGTGTCTTAGCTTCAAGACAACTATACCAGAAAACTGTTGGCTATTTTCTAGAACAAAATTGACTGAAACAACTCGCAGTCAAATTAGTTTCAAAATATTTATCAGCTTACCTCCAGAGCTACCTTAATATTGAGGTGCTAGAAATTCATGGTTCGAAGTGTTAAAATCGAGTCCTTTGAGCGTTATTTTCAGGGAAAGCTAACCGGACACAAACATGCACATCTATCGATATCCAGAGTCCAATAACATCACCATTCTAATGCATTTTGCAGCTGTAAGATGCCCGAAGCCACCAGATATCGTGAATGGTCAGAGGACTGGAGGCCGATCATTTGGTGAAACAATGGTTTTTAGCTGCAGAACTGGCTACGAGATAAGTGGAGAGAGTGAACTGACCTGCCAAGATAATGGGGAATGGGATAATCCTTATCCTAGCTGTGATAATCCAAATCCTCCCAGTGAGTATAACTGATAACCGCGCCAGTTATTTCAGTGGTAAATGATCAAAAATACTCTTCTCTTGGCCTGCAGATAGTCACTGGCTAAGCAAAGACTTACATTTTCTTTAAGTTATCCGTTTGATGGGCAAGCTGGGGAGAAAATATTCAGTGGTAAATTTACAAAAAATAGTCTTCTAAGATTAAAATATCTTGACAAATATTGACCATCAAAATGTTTAATTGATATATCAAGTAGTATTTTGAGCGCCTTGAGTCGCAGTTAACAGAAGAGGGGTTAACAGGTGTGATATTATTAACATGGCATGTGTTAAAAGCCTTTGATTATATCGTTCAAAATCATATTTAATTATCTCCCTTGATAACTTTGAGATTACATTGGAACAAGCTTAAGATCCTCTATATATCTCACCGAAGAATTATCCAATGACATAAAGGGATCCATTCCTCACTGTGCTCAGCCCATTTCTAGCTAAACTCCGCCCACTTACACCTCAGAAGGGTTGAGCAAATCAGCCCACAGTTTGTATGCGTAAGGCACACATGATTCCCATGCCAGTTATTTGGGCAAATCACCTCAGAGATGGAGACCATAACAGCCAAAACTTTATGAAGTGAAAGTGCACATGTGTTGCACCCCAATTATTCGGACAAATCACCTCAGAGATGATGACCATACAAGGCCACACATTGAGGACTAAAGGTATACATGACCCGCAACCCAGTTATTTGGACAAATCACCGCAGAGAAGATGACTATATCAGTCAACTCATTATGAAGTAGGAGTACACTTGTGTTGCACCACAATTATTCGGGAAAATCTCGGAAATGGTGATTATATACGCCCACACTTTATGAAGCAAGAGCACACACATGAGCTGAACCCCCATAATTCTTAATCACCTCATTGATTACCAATCTGCCAACATGTTATGGTTTAAAGGTATTCGTGTTGCACCCCAATTATTCGGACAAATCACCTCAGAAATGATGACCATACCAGCCTACCAGCCATACTATTAAGTAAGAGCACATGCACGTGCACACGCAGGCACACACTACACACGCACACACAACACACGCGCACATACACACGCACACACAACACACACGCACGCACGCACGCACGCACGCACGCACGCACGCACGCACGCACGCACGCACGCACGCACGCACACACACACACGCACGCAGACACTATCCTACCCCCATACACATACACACAGACACACACGCACGCACGCACGCACGCACGCACGCACGCACGCACGCACGCACGCACGCACGCACGCACGCACGCACGCACACATGCGATTCACCACAATTACCTATGATTACCAAATCTGCCTATACTTTATAGATTAAGGTTAAACATGTTCTGCACCTGCAGGTATTCAGACAAATTACCTCAGAGATAAAGATCAAATCAGCCAACATATTTTGATGTAAGACTGAATCTGTTGTACCCCAATTATTCGGACAAATGACCTCAGAAATGATGACTATATCAGCCCATGCATAATGGATTTAAGATACATATGAACTGCACCTCAATTATTCAGACAAATCACCTCAGAGATGGCGACCAGATCATCCTATGCCTTATGGATTAAAGATACACATGGCCTGCATCCCAGTAATTCAGACAATAAATCACCTCAGAAATGATGGCCATATCAGCCCTCACTTTGGGAATTAAGGCTAGACATGACTTGCACCCCAGTTACTCGGACAAATCACCTCATATATGATGACGATATCAGCCCACACCTTATGGATGAAAAATACACATGCACCACACACCAGTTATTTGGACAAATCACCCAAAAGATAATTGCCATACCAGACGACAAGTTGGGATTAAAATGTAGGTATGATCTGCGACCCAATTATTTGGACAGATCACCTCGGATATGATGACCATACCAGTCAAAACCTTATGGAGAAAGAGTACACACATGCACGCACACCGCACATGCACAAAACACACCCGGGCATGCACACACGAGCATACATGGCCCCGATCGTGCACCCGCACGCACGAACGCACGCACGCACGCACGCACGCACGCACGCACGCACACACGCATGCACGCACACTGCAGCTTCAGCCTAATTATTCGGAGAAATCAACTCAGAGATGATGACCATATATGCCAACACTTTATGGATTAACGGTACACAAAACCTGAACCCCAGATATTCAGATAAATCACCTCAGTGATGATGACCATATCAGCTGACGCATTTTGAAGTAAAACTACACGTGTTGCACCCCAGTTACGCGGACAAATCATCTCAGATGTGATGACCGTATCAGCCCACACCTTATGGACTAAATAAACACATGCATCACACACAAGTTATTCGGACAAATCACCTCAGAGAGAGAGAGAGAGAGATGACGGTCAACACATTTTGAAGTAAAAGTGCTGCACCCCAATTATTTGAACAAATCACCCCAGAGATGATGACCATATCAGACGACAGGTTGGGATTAAAGGGAGACATGATCTGCAACCCAATTATTCACCATACCAGCCAATATAGCAGCATGTGTGAGGCCCATCACATGTGGTGTGCACAATGTATAAAGGTTAATTATGAGTAACACTTTAAGTGACCATAAGTGTTGGGTTTAATGTCCATGTCTATGGGGTATTGTGTTCACTGCTGCAGGGTTCACTGGTCATATAATGTGGTGTGTAAAGGACATATTTAAGGGGAGCTTTGCACTATACTGTGAGGTTCAATGCCCATATAGTGTGGCTTTTAAGGGTTATATCGATGAAGAATTCTGGTAAGAAATGTTGTTCAAGGGAAGCAACTCATTAATGCATTATGTACTTTGGCAATATTAATTAACACTGTTTATTCGGTCTTTATCTACTGACAACCGTAATACACACAATGAACAGACATCGTGCATATATTCAATGGTCAATGGAGGAATCCAGTATTATCTTTTTTCCATCGATCTCTAGTTAAGCTCCGCCCACACTTTACCTGTATTTGGGAAAATCAATTAACAGCAAACTATACAGGTAACCTGTTGAGAATTTTGAAATTAATTTGCCTGTGGTCTTGCTGCCTATGGCAGAAACAGGGTCCAGTCGAAGTAGTTTCAAAATAGTCATCAGAATGATTTTCAAATAGTCAAGATACACAGTTCGCACAACCTGACAGACTATTCCAGGTTTATGACAGAGTATTTCTATCAATTATGATTACGGATTGCAGCACTGGATTATGACGTCAACCTAGGAGTGACGTAATTGATTATGACATCGTATGATTGATCGATAAAATGGATTCCTCAATTACAGGGTCTTTGTTTATCTATGCCCGAATTACCGCATGGTAGGCTGCATAAAACTTATTTTCCAGAATCCACAATATATGTACTTCCTTCACTAATAATTTCCATAGGAGTTATATAAATGAAATAGTCATGTTCCTGCAATGGGTTAGCTAGCACATTCTGATAGAAATTGGCGTACATTCTATTACCAGTAGCAGATAGCATACAAAAAGACCATGGGGACAGATTCACCTTATGGTGAATTGTTCAGCTTATAGTCTTGCATGTTCGGGAAAGTGAAATTAGTCACTTCACCAATGAATTCTCCATATCTCATTTTCAATTCTACCATACAGAAAAACCGTTGAATATTTTGAAGTTTTATATCATAAAGGAATATACTTTTTGAGAGATTTGTCAGTGAAAGGTTTAACACCTCCCGGTATTCAGGTATTCATTTGCAAACATTTGTGTCCAAAGCAACACAGTCATAATGTACGTCATAGCGTTTGATTGATTTTATCTAATGATACCGGGGACATTGGCCACATTCACATATCATAACTTACATTATGTATTGTTTACATTTTATTTTTCTTGTGGGAAATAAAGACGCGTTTCAATTTTCATAATAGCAACTCATTTATAGTAAGTGACCATACTAGTGTGGTTCAATGTATATAAACGTAATATTATACATACTCGATGAATCCAATCTGTCATAAGTATATGACATCATAATCAATT
Organism: Chaetoderma sp. LZ-2023a; assembly: GCA_034401795.1. Taxonomy (NCBI): domain Eukaryota; kingdom Metazoa; phylum Mollusca; class Caudofoveata; order Chaetodermatida; family Chaetodermatidae; genus Chaetoderma; species Chaetoderma sp. LZ-2023a. The sequence goes on along the minus strand of CM067372.1, from coordinate 169,058,967 downwards.
ATGTCACATGTAGGCTGACGTCAAAATTATAAATTACAGAGAATACTTCTTCGTGATGTTAGAGTGGTCCTTTAAATGCACGAATTATATATCTTTGATAGGTTTACTATTTAATAAACATTCTGTTGAATATTTTGAAAACTATTTGAACTGGGCACTGATGCTGCCATCGACAGCAACAGTATGCCGGTATTGTTACCTTATTTGGATTCTTACAATTCAGGATTCAAAGTATATACATCGATCCCAACACGCACAAAGCTTGTGCGTAGCTTAGCTAGAAATGTAGAAATGGACGGGCGTATCTGGAAATGGATCCATGTATTATCATCAGCATCAATAGCACTCATTATGTCCTTGTGATTCAGAATACCATTCAATAATTGAATATGTAGAAATTAGAATTTGGTGCATCAGGCAACAACACATTTTAATCAAATGAATTTCAAAATATTCAACAGGTTTAGTACAAACAGTATAAAAGTACAGCTCAGAAATAACTTAATATGTTTCCAAAATAAAATAAAAATGTTGACTATTTTGAGCATAATTTGATTGGACGGCATATTGAACAGGAAGTTTCTAACATCGTTATAGAGATTGATTTGTTTTGGAAAATAGTTTACGGCCATTTATCATCAGCAATAGCAATCGTCGTCTTGTGAACCAAAATCTCATTTTATAATGGAAACTGACGTGTAGTATGAGACCACCTGTCTTCAATAACCACATCTAGCACCAGAATGACCATTACTATTTATATCTAATAAGGTAACACTTCCGTAACACAATCACCAGGAGAATCACACATACCATCACCATCAACACTGATAGCCCGATCACAAATCTCATCTACTCCCACTTGCTGTTGCTTTTTACTGTACAGATTCAATCGCAGGATAGTAGGAGAATGTGTCGTAATTAAAGACATGTTGAATTCATATAAATGACATGTCCTGAAACTGCACATACAAATGACATCAGTTGGAGATAGTCCTTACAACGTAGGGAAGCTGCTGATAGCATGTTCCCCCATGGCATTGATTGGTGTGTAGTTTATCTGTTCCATAAGAAGTCATGGCCATTCAAATATACACCTTTTTCAATAAGCATAGAACCCATTACACTGTGGAAATGTCAGAGCACACCAGACCACAGATCATGTAAAACGAGAACAGTTGCAATACGCATGAGTTAAAAACAAGACACTTTCTTTCTTTGTCCGGGGTTGTGCCTGGCAAACTGAACTATTTACTGTCCTCTTCAAAAGTCTTTTCGCAACTCTCATCAGATGGAAAATATGTTTCATTATGCTGATGTGGTATGTAATCATCCTTATCATCCCTGTCGCTACTAAGCGATATGTCAGCAGATGATGTTGAAGAGGCAACACGCATCTTAGATTGTGTTGACGGCGATAATGGATTGAGAGCACAGGCATGCCAGATATATACACAGCTAATCGTTTATATCGACTTGGATGGTTTTGCCACAGAAACTCACAGGCACATCTACTGGTATGACAATCTCATCTGCAATGTTGTGCACAGTTGTGCCATCCACAGCCAGTTTGCCACCGGCAGCCTTGCTGTGACGTTTGTGTATCCGCTGCTGCACATCAGTTCCATGTGTGTCGAAGTGTAGTTATATTAGTGATTGTCTAAAATAAAAGCAAACATTAGACATGATTATAACATCTTAAATAGCCTTTGTGTAATGTGGGTTGCGTAGCTGTGACTTGCAACTGCAACTTGCTGTAACCTTGTTACATTTTTACTGGAGTAAGCTGTGAGTTGTGAATGAAAACTTTTTTCAGGTACAGTAACTGAAATGTAACCAGTTACATTACAAAATAACTGAAATTTGAGTTACCTTTGATTTCAATTCTTTCTACCAAATGTATTATGGTTTTCTTATTTGCAGCACCCTCCACATACGATACCGTGTCCTACGCCGACTATGCCGGCTATGACGATTACTGATCCGATTTGGCTTAAATCTCAACACAGAAAAGATATACTAGGATTCCACAACATTGCGTGTGATCCGAAGAATCCAGGAAAATCCGAAAATATGGAACCTGCAGCTAGCGAGATTGCATCAACCTTGTACGAAAGCATGCCATATTTATAAATTGAAATGCAAATGGTTCAAATGCTAATGGTCCAGGTGAGCATCACATGCCCTTGGCCATGTTGGGCTGCAAAATAGATATTTACGGGGCTAAAAATACAAAAATGGACAAAATCACACCCGGACATAATTCCACCGGACATAATCCCACCCAGACAAAATCCCACCGGAAATAATCCTCACCTGGACAAAATCCCACCGGACATAATCACACTTGGTCAAAATCACACCAGACATAATAACACCAGACAGAATCCCATTGAACAGATTTATACCAGGATTTAATGCCCACTCCCTTAGGCCCAACCAGGATGAACTCAAGATTGCAGAGGAAGCCACATATATGGCCGTCACATTTCGAGTATTTGCCAACTTGTCAACGATTTCGGGGCTATTACATCACTTGACTGGAAACCGTTATTTTAAAGTTAATCAACAGTTTATACAATTCGCTAAGGGTGGCCATCTAAGATAGGGATATATAGATGAGAAGATTGAAACGACGAGGGTGGCATTGTGTGAATATAGTAGTCTACAACCTTGTGTGTACCAACAAAAGAACTTTGCTGTGCTGGAAAAATTAAACATTGCTCTATTTCGCCAACATTTTAACCAACTTTTTGAGCAAACAAGTTACACGCAAAGCTGTTCTACTACTACTACTACTACTACTACTACTACTACTACTACTACTACTACTACTACTACTACTACTACTACTACCAGTGCCACTACTACTACTACTACTACTACTACTACTACTACTACTACTACTACTACTGCTACTACTACTACTACTGCAGATGCTACTGCTGCTGCTGCTGCTGCTGCTGCTGTTGCTACTGCTGCTGCTCCTCTTCCTCCCAGCTCAACCCTTCTCCTTCTACTCCTCTTCATATTGGTCTTGAAACGATTCAAACGATATCGACATTCGGAATCGTTATTCGTGTGGTCTGACCTATCTCACAATGATTCAATGATACAGAGATTTTATAAATTGCTGTTATGTATCGATGGGATTATGTTTGGTGGAATTTTGTCCAAGTGGGATTTTGTTGGTGGGATTTTATATCCAGGTGGGATTTTATCCATGTGGGATTGCGTCTGGTTGGGATTATGTCCTGTAGGATTTTGTCCGGTGAGATTTTGTCCGGGAATCCACACCAACCCACCCACCCCGCACCCACCTCCCACCCGGAGATCACTGACAAGTTGACAACTATTCAAAATATGACGCCCATATATCTGTGGCTTCTTATACAAACCCGAGTTGATTCTGATTGGTCCGTAATGTAGTTTGATTATGTCCGATGGGATAATGTCCACGCACACCTCTGCATACATTCAGTTACCAATTTTTACCAATATAAATTAAACAGCAAGATTTACTGACGAATTGTTAGTAAGCAGCACGAGATTTCAGTCAATTGGAATTAGTTTCAAAAAATTCAACATGCTATTATTTCTTATACTATCTATATGCGAAATTACGTATTTGGACATTCGTGTTCAACGGGTTAATCCAAATTCAACAGCTGAACAATATTGAATGACGTCTGGCGTACCATTTGACGGCATGTTTAAAATACTTTTGTATCTCTCACCTGGATGGCATAGCCTAGTAGCATAGGGGGGTTCTGTGCGTTATTGTTCTTCCCAGCAGGGGGTCTTCGAGAACAATGCGTCCAGCCGCCCAGCGAAAAGAACAATGGTGTCCAGCCGCCCAGCGAAAAAGAACAATGGCGTCCAGCGGCACACGTTTGAGAGTTTTGATAACAATGACATCCAGCCGCACACGTATATTCTGCCTCACTCTGGAATGTTCTATTATTTTGAATTAGTTAACCCTTAAAAGTTTAAAAGTTGTGTATTTTATGTTTAAATGTAGTGGCGGCGCTCCCCCCTCTGTGGTTATCTACCGTTGTAAAAATAATAAGAGAGTAATTTAAAAGAATAGAGTTTAAGAGGTGGTCTGATAATGGAGGTCGTAGGAGTATGAGGTTGAGGATGTATGATGAATTACGGTATTGCTGTATATTTTGAAAATAATTTGACTGTTTCGTCGCTAATGTTATTAGTAAACTGTAGAATATTTAGAGACTGCCTGTAAGCTGTTACTGTCTAGATTAGCAACAAAATGTTAAAAATAATCTTGTATTAATGGTATGTTCGGTTGGAATGGTAACCAAGACTTGGTGGTGATGGATTGTATTGTATCATGGGTTAAAAAGAAGTTAACCCTAATACCGATGAATATATATCTCATTTTCATCGATACAATACAGGTAAACTGTTGAATATTTTGAAATTAATTTGACGTCGCTAACGTTATTAGAAAAACTATTTTTGTTGAATATTTTGATTGACTTTTAACCGTCATTATGCACAAATTGTTTTTTAAATACTTTGCAAAAACGTCAATCGTTTTAGATACGATGGTTAAAATGTGGTCATTATATCTCTGAGGGTTCCGTTTATAGAATTGTATGTAGAGCGTACTTATGCTAAAAAGATTATTTGTTGCGTATGATTTAACCATACGTTTTGAATAGCCGTGAGATCAAGCATGAATCGAGATACAAACATACCATGTGTTAATAATGAAAGAACGTGTTAGTACCTCAAGTCTCGTACTACGTGGTTTTTAGAAATATTCAAAATTACTATTGAATTATCACCTGCTCGCTAGGAGATTTCACTTTGTAGTTGCGAATGCGTACAGCTTTGCGCTCTGGATACAATATCGTATCGTTTCCTAGTTCTTAGCCGAGTGGACATATGTACTAATTCCCTTGGGTAATTATTATAATATCACGTTTTGGTGCGCGAGTGCTTTATGCATATTTATGGTGTGTTCGCGCATTACTGATATTACCATTAAACATGTCTGCTTCATTCTCTTTAAGGTCATGCGATGTTAGATTTTGTCAATGCCTGTTTCCTCGTGAACTAATACTGTCATTGGTATGTACCACGACGAAAGGCGTAACTCTAAGTGGAATATGTGGTTGAATGTGTCTGTATCGATGGAAATCTGTTACTGATCCATCATCCACAAGGGTGTCCTACTTTTTTCGTATATGTACCCACACATACACACGCACCTGTTGCACCAACACATGCACATACTGCGCATATCCTCACGCGTTTTACGATATGCACGTGACGACGCGCGCGTGGTTCTATGCGGTGTTGCCCCTTGTCACCCGTGTTCCCTGCCCCCTATGTGTGTACGTCGTGTGTGCGTGTGTGCATCTTTTTTTATGCACCCGTTTGTGTGTGGGTGTATGTAACATAATTTTGTTTTTTGGTGGCCCCTTAAAAAAGAGGCCTATTTTAAATTTTTTTATTTTGCTAACGTAAATATTTTTATCTCAATTAATGCAAACGATAACTTCTGTTTTGTTTGCACCAAATACACATACAACAATCATTACGAAGTTGGTACTTCCCATGCAACCATTTGTTGTAATTGCGTTCCTCCGGATCCGCTAGATATTCTCTCCAGCGGTTACGGATTTCACGCAATGACATTGCAAATGGTTGCTGTACTGGAACCTCTTTATATTGGTTCCATTCGATGCAACCGCAATTAATAGGTGTAGAACCTATCGTTCTCCATCGATCACATAATTGAGATTCCATTTTACGTGTTTTGTTAAATTAAAAAAAGCTGTATGCCTTACTAGTCGTGCGCATTTCGCTTTTATAGCTAAAATATGAGCTGTCAGTAAAACTATCTTTCCAATCTGAACACACCCTTATTTCGGTCACGTGTTTTTTCTCCACCGCTTAAAATTAACATTATCGGTTTACAAAACATTACTATTGCACCATGTTTGAATGACATTCCAGTTATAGAAAACTGGAATTGATACGCAGGGTTCAATTACAGAGTACGTCATATGGTTTCCTCTGTATTCAAATATGTCCGTATTTTGTCATTGTCGCGATGTGAATACGATTAATTATGGATCTTTGGATCATTGTGGTTTCATTTTTTTTTATCAAAATAGCGATAATTGGGGATGGATGGGTGAGGGGTGAGAAGGGAACACAAAGAAATAATAACATAATTTTACAAAATAAATGTACTTTTTATTGACACGTGCATTTTTCTTATGATAAATATTAGCGACATTTATTCACGATAATTAAAAAGAAAACATAGTACATAAATAATTATACATTAAATATGATCATTTTTTCTTCATAATCCTGTTTGTCAGACGTTTCATTGTGGTATGTAAGGTAAAAAATAATAGTGTTTAAGAGGTGTTCTGATAATATGAGGAAGGAGTTTAAGAGATGGTCTGATAAGGGAGGTCGTATGGTGAGGAGTAGGAGGTAGATGAGGCTAGCATTCTTTCTCAGTAGAAGTTGGTTTTGAGAGTCTAGCGTACTTGTTTACAAGGCAATGCTCTATGTACGAATATTTTGTAAATAATTTGACTGTCTGTGTCAGCTGAGGCAGAATGATATAGCATTCCTCCTCAGTTGATATCGCTGGATGGTTATGAGGGCGATGCTAGCATACTTGTCTACAAGGTATGCACGATGTACGAATATTTTGATAATTTGTTGCTGAATATTTTGATAATTTGAGTGGTAGCTGAATATGTTGATAATTGGTTGCTGAATATTATGATATTCAGTTGCTTACTATTTTGATTCGTTGCTGAATAAATTGATTGGTTGCTGAATATTTTGAAAACGATTTGACTGCGTAAATTTTAATTTCTTATTAGACGATGTTAGGTAAGAGAGGTGGTCTGATAACGAAGGTCGAAGGAGGAGGGAGGAATGCTATCTCGGCCACCCTCAGCTCAGCATTGTTCTCCGCGCATGAGCATGCCTTTATTCGGCTGGTGGTCCTTTAAGAAAATGCAGGTGGTCGCTCGTAGAGGTGTCGCGAGGGATGAGGAGGATGGCTGACGTATATGCTAGCGTATTCGCCAAGGCAATATCTTGCGCAATATCTCTGTATGAATATTTTGAAAATAATTGATTGTAAGCCGCTGGCAGTTTAGTCACCATTAACCCCCTCCTTGGTTTAAGTCATTTAAAAAATGGCAGTCATTTAATTAGTAAATTTTCAAAATTGTTGTGGAAATGGTCATCGTTGATGATTGATGTTGTATAATATTATATAGATAGTTTTATCTACCATATTTATGTCTTTAAAGCATCAATCATTTAATTATTTAATTTTTTTTTAAATATGAACAAACTCCCAGTGATTTAATTTTCAAAAAAATCAGTGTTGCATTAAACAGGTTATAGTGATCTACGTTCTATATATATATATATATATATATATATATATATATATATATATATATATATATATATATATATATATATATATATATATATATATATATATATATATATAATTTTATCTTACGTATTTAAGGCGATTCTGTAAAGTGGAAGTCATTTAATTATTAAAATTTCAAAAATATGAGCAAAATGTGTTCTCCAGTCATTAAATTTTCAAAAAAATCAGACTCGTACACAGGAATTTTTCCTATGCTATTATATAGATAGTGTTATCTATCGTATTTATGTCTTTAAAATGGCAGTCATTTAACTATAAAATTTTCAAAAATATGAACGAAATGCGTTCCTAGTCAATGGCAATGCATTAATCGACCACACACAATAGCATACAGATGGCCATTTAGAACAGTAGCGTACATCGACCACTTTTGATGGATCAGAATGTGTGCTTGCGTATGCATGTGTGAAGAGGGTTGTCGTGTGTAAAATCTTTATTACATTATTTTATTTTTTTGAACAAATGATTTGTGGGCCCTGAAAAGGGCTGTGTTTTGAGATAGGTCTCAGTCTTCGCAGATCGGCACAGGCGTGGTTGTCAGTTTGGTAACAAACTGCGCCATGTTTGCTTTTTGTATATCAGTCGGAGTATCACCGATTACAGGGCACCGATGCGGATACTGTTTGAATGGTAATAGACAATGGCACTCCTTGCAGGTGTACATCGTCTCTTTAGGTTCTGTTTTCTTGATCATATGCCTACAGACCCTCTCGTGTTTCGACCGTCGGTATATGGTGTCACGGATGTCGATGGAACACCAACGACATCGCACATACCCAGTGTCTGATCCATCAAAGTTTGTACTGCTGACCATTTTAGCCAAATGTACATTAACATTTACATTTAAGCCACATCGCTCTACTACAAAAAAATATATATATATAAGGAATATCACATGAGATGAAATCTGACTGCCTAAGGCTACCTAACTACTCTGCAGTTACACATCCAACCACTTTGCGATGTTTAAACTGGAATGAGAAAATGGATTGAATTTGTACCGTTTATAGGAATATATGTACTGCGGCTGCAAATCCCCAACATGCACCCACAAATCCGTAACACATGGCCCCCTTGCGGCCGCACATGTACGCATGCATTTTGGCGTGTATGCGTGTCCAGGCATGTGCATATACTTGTTGCCATCCGCAACACGCACCCGCAAATCCGCAACATGCGCCCGCATGCGGCCACACATGTACACATGCATTTTGGCATGTATGCATGTTCAGGCATGTGCATATACTTGTTGCCATCCACAACACACGCCCGCAAATTCGCAACACGCGCCCGCAATCTGCATCATGCGCCCGCAATCCGCAACATACGCCTGCAAATCTGCAAATGTGGCCCGCATGCGGCCGCACATGTATGCATGCATTTTGGCATGTATGCATGTTCAGGTATGTACATACACTTGGTGCCATCCGCAACACGCACCCGCAAATCCGCATCATGCGCCCACAAATCCGCAACATACACCCACAAATCTGCATCATGCACCCACAATCCGCAACATACGCCCGCAACTCCGCATCATGCGCCCGCAATCCACAACATACGCCCGCAAATTCACAACATGCAGACCGCATGCGTCCGCACATGTATGCATACATTTTGGCGTGTATGCGTGTTCAGGCATGTACATATACTTGTTGCCATCGACAACACGTGCCCGCAAATCCGCATCATGTGCCCGCAATCCACAACATGCGCCCGCAATCCACAACATATGCCCACAAATCCTCAACATGCAACCGCAATCCGCAATCCACAACAAGAGGTCGCATCCGCAACATGCGGTGGTGGTGCCTAGTGGTTGGTGGTGGATGTCGGTACTGGTGGTGGTGGTGCTAGTGGCAGTGGTGTTGAAGGTGTTGATGCACGTCGTGATGGTGGTGGGTGTTGGTGATGATGATGCGGGTGGAGGTGGTTGGTGGGTGGTCTTTGCTGTCGCAATATCTAGACAAATGGATAGCCAGCAGAGCCAGTCATTCTGACAATAACTTTTCAAAAATAGTCTTCTGGCGCATGCATGCACACAAGGGTGCACTGTATAACTAGCAGTATCGCGTATTAGCACATGTGCATACCTTTAGCGAGACCTTTATTAAATCCTCATTGGCATACCCTCTCCAACCTATATGCCATTTTTTCAAACACAGCGCTCTCACACATTCCGACCACAACGTCTAGACAAATGGATAGCTGTCAGAGTCAGTCATTCCGGTGATAAATTTTCAAAAATAGCTTTCTCTAAAGATGCAAGTATGAATATGAAGAAATTCGCTATGGGTTGACGGGTGCATGGGTGGTGGTGGTGGGGTTAATACATGGTGTTGGGTGTAGGTCGTAGTGGTGGAGGTGGTGGTGTTGTTGGTGGTGGGTGTTGGTGATGATGATGGTGGTTGGTGGGGGGTGTTTACTGGCGCAATGACTAGACAAATGGATAGCCTACAGTGCCAGTCATTCCGATGATAGATTTTCAAAAATAGCCTTCTCTAAGGATGCAAGTATGAATATGAAGAAATTCACTATGGGTTGGCGGGTCCATGGGTGGTGGTGGTGGGGTTAATGCATGGTGTTGGGTGTAGGTCGTAGTGGTGGTGGTGGTGGTGGTGGGTGTTGGCGATGATGATGGTGGTTGGTGGGTGCGTGTGTGTTTGCCGACGCAATGACTAGACAAATGGATAGCCTGCAGTGCCAGTCATTCCGATGATGAATTTAAAAAAATAGTCTTCTCTTGTACCACAAATATGAATTTGAAGAAAATGGACATTTTATTGAAGGAAGTTCTAGGGTTAAAAGGGTTAATAGCATCCATGTAATGACGTAACACGAGGTGGTTGCTTAGGGCAGGACTGAATTATATAGTAAAAAACATGGTTATAACGTATCACTGCTCTGTAGCCACAAGGATATATTTATATTTGTAGTAAATGGCCATCTATGATTACGATACTACGCTCAAAATGTTGCTCTTAATTGTCGTAGGTTTAAGCATCAGTAAACAACAATAGCCGGTGAGCGGGTGCAGGCGTTATTATATCGATTTTTTTTTTAAACTCTGGTCAAGGACATTGTAATATCCCGTGCTTAGAACGAGACGGGTGGTGTTTTAACATTCTTTCATTATTAACACGTGCCATGTTTGTAACTCGGACCAATATCATGGCTAATGTGGCAGTAATGGTTAAATCATACGCAATAAATAATCTTTTTAGCATAAGTACGCTCTACATACAATTCTCTGAACGCACGGTGCACTCAGAGACATAATGACTACATTTTAACCATCGTGCAACATCTAAAACGACTGACATTATTGCAATATTAAGTATTTAAAAACAATTTGTGCGTAATGACGGTTAAAAGTCAAAATGTTTTCAAAATATTCAGCAAAAATAGTTTACTAATACATTAACGTTAGCGACGAAACAGTCAAATTATTTTCAAAATATACATCAATAGCGAACCGTAATTCCTCAAACATCCTCAACCTCATACTCCCTCCTCCTCATCATATGACCTCCAATTCAGACCACCTCTTAAACTCTATTTTGTTACTAATCTGTCTGGTAGCTGTTGCTTACTAAGAGAGTAACAGTTTACAGTTAAATTAGTCTCTAAATATTCTACAAAATAGTTTACTAATAAATTAACGTTATCGACGAAACAGTCAAATTATTTTCAAAATATACATCAATACCGTAATTCCTCATACATCCTCAACCTCCTCCTCCTACGACCTCCATTATCAGACCACCTCTTAACCTCTATTTTATTACTAATCTGTCTGGTACCTGTTGCTAAGACAGTAACAGCTTACAGGCAGTCTCTAAATATTCTACAGTTTACTAATAACATTAGCGACGAAACAGTCAAATTATTTTCAAAATATACAGCAATACCGTAATTCATCATACATCCTCAACCTCTTACTCCTACGACCTCCATTATCGGACCACCTCTTAAACTCTATTCTTTTACATTACTCTCTTATTATTTTTACAATGGTAGATAACCACGGAGGGGGGCGCGCCGCCACTACATTTAAACATAAAATACACAACTTTTAAACTTTTAAGGCTGGACGCCATTGTTCTTTTCGCTGGGCGGCTGGACGCCATTGTTCTTTTCGCCTGGCGGCTGGACGCCATTGTTCTCGAAGACCCCCTGCTGGGAAGAACAATAACGCACAGAACCCCCCTATACTACTTAGCCTATGATATCAATATTATATATTATACATATCATTTTCATTATCATCATCATCATTATTAACATTACTATCATCACCATTATTGTCAGTATCACCATCATTAGTATTATACCTACTACTATTCTAAGATAGGTCACTGTTATTATACAGGACAGCACGATTTAACGTACTATTGTCAGTATCACCGTCATTAGTATTATACTTACTACTATTCTAAGATAGGTCACTGTTATTATACAGGACAGCACGATTTAACGTACTATTGTCAGTATCACCGTCATTAGTATTATACCTACTACTATTCTAAGATAGGTCACTGTTATTATACAGGACAGCACGATTTAACGTACTATTGTCAGTATCACCGTCATTAGTATTATACCTACTACTATTCTAAGATAGGTCACTGTTATTATACAGGACAGCACGATTTAACGTACTATTGTCAGTATCACCGTCATTAGTATTATACCTACTACTATTCTAAGATAAGTCACTGTTATTATACAGGACAGCACGATTTAACGTACTATTGTCAGTATCACCGTCATTAGTATTATACCTACTACTATTCTAAGATAGGTCACTGTTATTATACAGGACAGCACGATTTAACGTACTATTGTCAGTATCACCGTCATTAGTATTATACTTACTACTATTCTAAGATAGGTCACTGTTATTATACAGGACAGCACGATTTAACGTACTATTGTCAGTATCACCATCATTAGTATTATACCTACTACTATTCTAAGATAGGTCACTGTTATTATACAGGACAGCACGATTTAACGTACTATTGTCAGTATCACCGTCATTAGTATTATACTTACTACTATTCTAAGATAGGTCACTGTTATTATACAGGACAGCACGATTTAACGTACTATTGTCAGTATCACCGTCATTAGTATTATACCTACTACTATTCTAAGATAGGTCACTGTTATTATACAGGACAGCACGATTTAACGTACTATTGTCAGTATCACCGTCATTAGTATTATACTTACTACTATTCTAAGATAGGTCACTGTTATTATACAGGACAGCACGATTTAACGTACTATTGTCAGTATCACCATCATTAGTATTATACCTACTACGATTCTAAGATAGGTCACTGTTATTATACAGGACAGCACGATTTAACGTACTATTGTCAGTATCACCATTATTAGTATTATACCTACTACTATTCTAAGATAGGTCACTGTTTTTATACAGGACAGCACGATTTAACGTACTATTGTCAGTATCACCATCATTAGTATTATACTTACTACTATTCTAAGATAGGTCACTGTTATTATACAGGACAGCACGATTTAACGTACTATTGTCAGTATCACCATCATTAGTATTATACCTACTACTATTCTATGATAGATCACTGTTATTATACAGGACAGCACGATTTAACGTACTATTGTCAGTATCACCATCATTAGTATTATACCTACTACTATTCTATGATAGATCACTGTTATTATACAGGACAGCACGATTTAACGTACTATTGTCAGTATCACCATCATTAGTATTATACCTACTACTATTCTATGATAGATCACTGTTATTATACAGGACAGCACGATTTAACGTACTATTGTCAGTATCACCGTCATTAGTATTATACTTACTACTATCCTATGATAGATCACTGTTATTATACAGGACAGCACGATTTAACGTACTATTGTCAGTATCACCATCATTAGTATTATACCTACTACTATTCTATGATAGATCACTGTTATTATACAGGACAGCACGATTTAACGTACTATTGTCAGTATCACCATCATTAGTATTATACCTACTACTATTCTAAGATAGGTCACTGTTATTATATAGGACAGCACGATTTAACGAGCTATTGTTATGTCGTTGTTCAATAAGCATTGCCAGTTTGTTGGCTGGTAGTTATGATGTTTCGAAGCTACTTTGACTGGGAATCGTTGCTGCCGAAGGAAGCGTCAGTTTTCAGCCAAGTTAGCCTCAAAATGTACATGAACAAAACTGGTTTTCATTGGCACTATTGTCGCTGTGCGTGGATCATATTTCCGAATAATTCGTCAATATGGGCTAATATACTTGTCATCGGTACATCGAGATACTTAGTATATGTTTATCGCAATATTGGTTATGGTATAATACCGTGTGTGTGTGTGTGTGTGTGTGTGCGCGTGCGTGCGTGCGTGCGTGCGTGCGTGCGTGCGTGCGTGCGTGCGTGCGTGCGTGCGTGCGTGCGTGCGTGCGTGCGTGCGTGCGTGCGTGCGTGCGTGCGTGTGTGTGTGGGTGCTTGTGCGTGCCTGTGCGCGTTGTGCGTGTGCGCGTATGCGTGTGCGTGTATGTATGGGCGTGTGCGGGCGGGCGGGCGGGCGGGCGGGCGGGCGGGTGGGCGGGCGTGTGCGTGTGCGTGTGCGCGTGCGTGTGCGTGTGTGTGTGTGTGTGTGTGTGTGCCGGGTCTTTGTCGAGTGTGGTGAGAGGTCGAGTGGAAGGGAAGATGGCTGAACGAATGTTCGCTAGATTTTCAATACAGGTCTTCTTCCGGCCTGGAGTTTTTTTCGGGTGTGGGTTCATACCGTCATTTACCGTTACGTGTGTTGGCTGGATATGAGGATTACCAGCGATGTACGAGGCACACGCCCCTTGCCCTCCTCCCACCCACCCATCCTGTGTTTTGCGGAAATGGTTGGCCAGTAGATTGTGGGATCTGCATACTATTTATTTAAACAGCTTTAGTCCTTCCTTCACAAATTTCGCTATGTTTGTGCCTAGTTTTTTTTATAGTGTGTGCTCATTAGGCTTTCAAATGTGTAAAGATAGCTTCTATTTCTAAAATATTCTGGGATATACTAGTTTCTGATCTCAGTTAGGCCAGGGCATTCAATGAGGAAGTGGTATTCGTCGCCGACATTCCCAGTGTTACATAGATGACAAACTCTTTCGCTCCTATCAATATTAGTAAATCTGTCTTTCTCTATTGGCAAATTATGATTACTTGTCCTTAAATGGCAGAAACTGAGACTCAGTTGTTCAGGCATCTATGTTAGGTACCTTTCAAATTTAAATGTGTTTTTGTACAAGTTATAAAACTCGCATTTAGTTGAGACGCTTAGTGTGCCGTTCCATGATTGGATAAACTGGTCCTTGAGATTTTATTTTATTATGGCATATAGTACATTACCACTTGCATTGTCTTCAATTGGTCCTGACCATGCGTAGTTACAACCGCATGTGTTGAGTATATTCTTTATATAGGAGAACCATTTGAAGTATTTGTTGAACTTAGTTTGATCACCTTCTGCGTCAAATACTTGGTTGATCGCGCTTAGCATTGCTGACGAGTACTTAATACCCCTAGTCACTTTAAGGGAGATCCAAAACGTTATCATCCGCATTTGTATGATAATTCGAATCGGGTATACCCCTAACTCCCCATATTCCATGCACGAGTGGGGTGTCATTTTAAGCTTAAGGACATATTTACACAATTTTAACTGTAGCTTTTCCATTTCGTCGATATTTTCGTATCCACATACGTCACAGTCATACAACATAACCGGCGTTACCATTTTGTAGAATAATTCCACTTGCATGTCGATTGGAAGGTTTAGAGTTCTGCGTCGTTTTAGTAAGGCAAACATTGCTTTTTGAGCTTGTTCCATTATTTTTAATCGGTTGTGATAAAAGCTTGCATTTTTTTAGAATTGGATTCCTAAATATCTGTAGACTGTTACATATTCAATTGGCTGTCCATTATAAAAAAAACCTGGGACTCATTCCTGCTTTTTTTGCCAAAAATCACAGCTTTTGTTTTATCGCTGTTGACTTTTAATCGCCACGTTGTGCAGTACATATGCAGGGCATCGACAGCTTTTTGAAGTTCGTGGCGGCTATCACCAAACAGGACCGTGTCGTCGGCATATAGAATGACTAGGAGTTTGAGCAGATTTCTGAATTGGTTATTATTTCCCATGGCCAAGTGTCGGCACTCATTTTGAATAAGAAATTCCTCTAGTTCATTAATGGACAAGGCAAATAGGAAGGGCGATAGATGTTCACCTTGTCTGATGCCTGTGGTTGATTGGAAGAACTCAGATTGGTCATTACTAGAAAACACACAGGACTTTGCATTTTTGTAGAGATTCACTTTGACGTTATACATTTTACCTTTAATTTCGTTATTTAACATTTTTGCCCACAAGCCGTCACGCCAGATCCTGTCAAAGGCCTTTTCGTACCTGTAAAGGTCTATTAAGCATTTTGGTACAAATAGATGGTCATTCGTAGAGTGACCTGAACGAAACCCAGCCTGGTTCTCCTTGATTGGTCCACAATTCTCCGAGACTTGGTTTAGTCTGTTATTTAGTACCCTTGTGAATATCTTGCCTATGCATGACAGTAGCGTAATGCCTCTATAATTATCAGGTGATTTCCTTTATTCTTGTATATGGGTAAAATCATTCGGTTACCCAATCGTGTGGTATTATTCCCGTGTCAAGCACAGTGTTGAATAATTTCAGCCAGACTGGCATCATTTTTTCAAATGTGGATTTTAAGATTTCATTGATTATGCCGTCAATACCACTAGCTTTTCCGTTTTTTAATCCTCGCATGGCATTAAGAAATTCAGCTTCGTTAAGACATACACAAACCTAAATAGCGAGATAATAATTGGCTGCGTCTACATTCCACCGGAATATTCAGACTATTCAACTATAGAGGCTTTTGGAGAACTGGAGCGTGACATTATTAAATTCTCAAACGGAAGTAAATTATTCCTATTAATAGGCGATCTAAATGCGAAAACCGGCATACTAGATGACTTTCTACACAGCGACGAAACGTTGCTACATTTTGTAGGCACCGATCCAAATGATATAGAAGGAAGCACGCAATTTGATGCACCAAAACGCATATCGCAGGACAAAAATCGTCCTAATAATTATGGTCATAGACTACTTGACCTATGTAAATACAACAGCTTCTACATACTCAATGGTAGAGCAGGTACAGACGCAAACTTAGGTAAATTAACATCGAGGTATGGTAGCGTTATAGATTACGGTATATCCTCAGCCGACCTTTATAAATACATATCAAAATTCAAAGTCTCTGATTACTGTTCTATCATATCTGATATACATTCCGCACTGAACCTATCAATAGTCTTAAAGACTACATCAAAGCTAGAAGAATCTAATACTACCAACAACACCGACTCATTAACTACGCGAAAATGGAAGTTTGAGCAAAGAAATGCAATTATCGATAAAATACTACACCACTACACTTTGGCAAATGTAAAAACCCAGATTGCAAATGGTGCACATGGCGCGCAAAACATTAACGAGCTTACGAAAGCAATTTCAAAAATGTTTGAGGAATCAGCTGCGAAACTTTCGGTAATATAAAGCCCACTCGTATACCCCAGAAAAAACAATCTTGTCGTCCATGGTATAACGAAAACTGCAAAAAAGCGCGTATAGAATATCATCGGTCCAGAAATGAACTCAGATGTCGAAATATAGAAATAAACCGACAACGCATGATAGACGCCAGCAGGAATTATAAAACTATCATGAAACAGTCAATTGCTCGATACAAATGTAATCGCCATAGGGAAATTAGCGCAATGAGTAGCAGTAACCCAAAAGATTACTGGAAATTAATAAAACTGAAAAATACATTAGAACCATCCACAGTAACAACAGAGGAAATGTGTACATTTTTCAAATCCATAAATGAAGAAGACGGTAACACAAACAGAGATCTTACATTGGTAAATGTTGAACCAACAGACACGTCACCAGAAAACAACATATTAAATTCCCCTATCACATGTGAAGAAATACTGAAATCCACTAAACTACTCAAAACAAACAAAGCTGCAGGACCAGACGGAATATTAAATGAATACATAAATTCAACAGATCATAGTATGCTAGACGTATACAAATCTTTCTTTAACTTAGTCCTAGACACTGCGATAATACCAGATTCCTGGACTGAAGGCACCATTATCCCCATATACAAACGAAAAGGCGACCCGAACGCCCCCAAAAACTACAGACCAATTACGTTACTTAGCTGTTTGTGAAAACTTTTTACATCTATATTGAGTAGTCGAATAAATAAATTCCTCGAAAACTCTGACAAACTGTTTGAAAATCAGGCAGGCTTTAGAAATGGCTATTCCACTACTGACCACATCTTTACACTCTATACATTAATAGAAATATTTAAAAGAAGAAAGAAAAAACTATTTTGCTGCTTTGTAGATTTTGAAAAAGCTTTCGACTCGGTTTGGCGCGATGGACTTTGGTATAAACTTAGACAGCATAGTATCTCTGGTAAGATTTTTAACGTAATTAAAAGCATGTACAGCAACATAAAATCAGCAGTTAAGTTCAATAATGCAGCGTCACAGCCCTTCGCCTGTATCAGAGGAGTGCGACAGGGAGAAAATCTCTCACCTATTCTATTTGCAATATACCTTAATGACTTAGAAAACTTTCTTCAGAACCGAAACAGTAAGCAAATAGAACTCTATAGCGAAGAAGAAGAAATAAATAATTTACTGAATCTACTAATCCTTCTTTATACTGATGACACTGCTGTACTAGCAAATAGTTCACGCGACCTACAGGAAACGCTCAATTCTTTTGATGAATACTGCGACGTATGGAAACTCAAAATTAATATAGACAAAACAAAGGTCATGGTCTTTGGCAGTACAAAAGGATTCTATGAAAAACTACATTTTCGTCTTCAATTAATAGAGCTTGAAATAGTAGATAGCTACAAATATCTTGGAATATTTTTTTCATATAATAGCCGCCTCCTATTAGCGGAGAAAAATATTTCCGAACAAGCTCGCAAAGCTACATTTGCACTACATCGCCGAGCCAGGGAGCTGGACCTACCATCGGATTGCCATATTAAATTGTACCACCAAATAATTGAGCCAATCCTACTATACGGGTGCGAAGTCATCGGAATAGAAAACTGTAACCTATTAGCGAAAGCAAATTTAGATTTTTTCCGGTACATCCTAAAAATAAAAAATAGCACCCCAAAGTATATGATATACGGCGAGTTAGGAGAAACCCCAATCAAAATTGTAATAAGAAAACGCATGATAACATACTGGCTTAGGCTCATCTCAGGTAAGCAAACCAAACTCGCTTGCAAAATATATAAACATATTCTATTAGACCACAATCAGAACGGAACATACTACAAATGGCTAGACTCTATAAAAAATATTTTAGATAGCACGGGGCATAGCTATCTCTGGACGAACCAAACAATACACAACTTCAATGAAACAAAAATAAGAATAAACAAAAATCTTGATGACCAATATATCCAAACATGGCAATCAGAGATGGGCGTATCTTGGAAGGGAAAAATCTACCACTCTTTTAAAATAAATTGGGAAATGGAAAATTATCTTATGAACCTAAATGACCGTAACAGAATCTTATTCACGAGATTTAGAACAAGCAATCATCGGCTACCAATAGAAACGGGGCGGTGGGAAGGCATACCCCTGGAAGAAAGAATCTGTCCACTATGCACCCTGAATGAAATAGGAGATGAATTTCATTACCTATTCATCTGCGAATTCTTTAGCGATAAACATATAGAAATCTTCCCAAGACACTATTATAAAAGACCACATTTTTCGAAATTTCACCAACTGCTTTCAACGAAGAACAAGAAATTACTAATAAAGATCTGCCGTATGATCGAAGAAATTAATAGGCACTTCCAACGTTGATTAACCCTATACACAATGAACTCGCAGATTAACAACACAACATTGACGAGAACTGCAAAGTACCACTGCCACCACCACCACCACCACCACCACCACCACCACTACCAGCAACAACACCAACAACAACGACAACGAAAACGACAACGGCGACGACGACAACAACAACGACAACAACAATAACTATAGCAGCGACAGCAACAACAGCAACAATAACAACAATATTAATAATAGTAAGGTTTAAACATAGTAGTCAACCATGTCTAGAAAACTACTCTACCGCTAGATGTCGCTCCATTCAGACTAGTGCTCGAGTCGGACCACATGCTTTTGAACCCAAATGGAACAAACTGACCGCATTAGTGAACAGGTTCCACTGGGTGGGTGCACAAGATTCCCCATAAACTACCTAAGATTCGATCCGATCTGTTACTCAAGTATCTGATGTCATAATAAAAATGTGTCACTTTTTATCTGACGTTACAATCATACAACGTAAGCAGGCAACTGCCCTAGTAACCCGCTTGGTGTCCCACACTGGTTATTCAAGATCTCCCCTAAGCTAGCTAAGAACCGACCCTATGTAAACCAAGTATCTGATGTCATAATAGACATGCGTCAGCTGTCGGCTAACGTTATAGTGTAACGTTATAATGTGGTCTTCTTAAAGATTTCCCTTAAACCAACTAAGAACCGACCCTATGTTACCCAAGTATATGATGTCATAATAGACATGCGTCAGCTGTCGGCTAACGTTATAGTGTAACGTTATAATGTGGTCTTCTTAAAGATTTCCCTTAAACCAACTAAGAACTGACCCTATGTTACCCAAGTATATGATGTCATAATAGAAATGCGTTAGCTGTCAGCTAACGTTATAGTGTAACGTTATAATGTGGTCCTCTTAAAGATTTCCCTTAAACCAACTAAGAACTGACCCGTCTGTTACCCAAGTATCTGATGTCATAAAAAACACGTCACATTTTAGCCGACGCCAAAATCACATAATGCAAACAACCACCTGCCTTAACAACCAGTTTGTTGCCCCCACACTGTGGCTATCCAAGAAACAATAACAAGAAACCTAATTGTAGAAACATTATAGAGTAACACGATGAGAGGCTGTTTTGTAGATTTAACACAGCAATGACTGGTTCGGTTATCGAGCAAGTCACTCCGGTGGTGAATACCCAAAATAGTCTCTGTCCCGATATGAATGGATATAATTGTCTATTGTTGAAAATAAGGTTGTTCTGTATTTTAGTTTAAAAAATGACTACCTTATGTACAGCAATAACCCATTTCTAAGAATACCAATCTGACATTTTTTATAATCAGTTATTATATATTTATTATAATCTAAATCCTGATGAGCCCCACAATATGACCACTATAATTTTAGTACTTTGTTATTGAGATGGCGGTACAATAACAGTAATAATTCTGTCATTACTAATTATGAAGTACGTGTAAATAATAACTGTAACTTTCATAATAATTCTAAGTTACTACTACTACTACTACTACTACTACTACTACTACTACTACTGCTGCTGCTGCTGCTGCTGCTGTTGCTGCTGCTGCTGCTGCTGCTGCTGCTGCTGCTGCTGCTACTACTACTACTACTACTACTACTACTACTACTACTACCGAAAGCACAAACAGTGGTTATATAACTAGATAAATACCAAAATATGTAATTATGAATTGATATATAATGTCTGATCGCCATAACATTTATATTTTCTGTAAATTCATATTCCCCATATGCCATTATGTGGCATGGGTGTAAATAAAAAAAAATCTGGAAAAAAATCTGTTAATCATGCCGTTCAAAATGGTAATATTCATCTGTTCGTGTATGGGCTCTTGGGAGATTAAGTGCTCTTTTGGTGTGACCGTGTCCATGTCTGAGTTGTCACCCTCATACAATTTTTTTAAATGAGCTTTTAGTACATCTAATTCGGCGATTATATTTTCCCTTGGTAGCTTTGCATTAATCATTTTCCAGTATTCTTTTAAGTCTGTTTTCTTTATTGTTCTCAACTTTACGGTTATGTCATTATTGTGTTTGTATTGCTCTAGTCATACTAACCTTGTATCGTTTACTAGAGTTCACCACGTCTAGCCTACTGCTCGCACTTTTACTCTTTTTATGTTCCCTTCTGGATCTTTGGTAAGCCTGTCTTGCTGTCCTGCAATCATTATTAAACCAGGGTTTACGATGTGTGTTCTTTATGCTTGCTGATTTTATAGTCTTACACATGCCATTATTTCGTGAAATATCTGCGAAAATATTTTTAATTCTGTGGCATACGTTGTTAATATTATGTTGATTTTCTAACATGTTTACCAGTTCTATTACATTTTCATTTGTAGGGTTATTACAGAAAACTTCGCATTTGTTATCATACAATCATCCCATTTAATC
The DNA here is from genome assembly GCA_034401795.1 of Chaetoderma sp. LZ-2023a. NCBI lineage: Eukaryota > Metazoa > Mollusca > Caudofoveata > Chaetodermatida > Chaetodermatidae > Chaetoderma > Chaetoderma sp. LZ-2023a. Next base: position 169,037,045 of record CM067372.1, on the reverse strand, counting down.
ACTTCTCTATGTTTATCACCCTTGTTGCTACCTTGTTCCATATTTTGTTTTTCGTAGGTATTGGATTCTGTAAACATTAGCTCGAATACAATCGAAGAGTGTCCGTCAGATAATAATGCGTCTAATTCCATAATTTCTAGGTTGCTCATATATTGCATAAGAGACGGGTGGGTTATCACGTAGTCTAGGAGGGTGTTACCTCTAAAAGTAGCATTGCCTACGTATTTATCTTTACCGATGCGTCCATTTTCTATGAGTAGATCGTTACTTTTGCATAGTTCAGTTAGTCTAGCTCCATACTGGTCAAGTCGAGAGGAGTCCATAGACTCCTCTCGACTTGACCAGTATGGAGCTAGACTAATTGAATTTACTGTCAAGTCATGCAAGATCATGCGTGCATTGGCATACAAATACACACATTAAAACACATCCTAACTAAGCAATTAGTTACAAAATAAGCGTATCATTAATTAATAGAGGGACGTACATGTAGATTCGCGGTACTGTACATTTTGATAAACGTTATAATAAAGTTATATGAATAATTAATTAACAGGTAAGCCATTAGTGTTTGAGTTCATTCACAACGTCCAGCTAACGAGTTGATTGTTATTCAATGGGCGTGTGTCAGTGTGCGTGTGTTTCCTATCCTGTCCGTTCATGTGCCTTGTGGCTATTGGCCGTGGCATGGGCGCGCTCCTTGTTCTGCCTGGAGCGCCTGTCTGAATTGGGATTTCAAAGTTTTCAAGTCGATTACAACACTCTTAAAATGGCCCGAGCTTAGCTAAATCTTAAAAGATTAGCTCGCGTGTTTGGTTAATAAATCTAGCAGAGCGTTTATGTCAACGCTTCCCAAGCAAAATACAGTCCCCATAATATTATGTTATCTAAAAATAAGAAGTGCCTCTTGTTAATAATAATAATAATAATAATAATAATAATAATAATAATAATAATAATAATTGTGATGACGATGTTGGCTAACACTTGCAATGTTTAATATGTATAATGTTTATTTGTGTCCCATATGTCACGATGTGACCTGGGAATATGAAATAAAACTTGAAAAATTTGTCTGCGCGTATGTTGGTTCGTCCATCTGTGCGTGACGGAAGGGACGCCTTGTACCATAGATCCATACCATGTAATGTATATAGCAATTGGATATTTCGTACAGCCGTCCATAATAATACTTAGAAACGGCCATAATAGAGGGTCCTATTTCTAGCTAAGTTCCGCCCACCTTTCCCGCCTATTGGACTCAATTTAGGCCGATACACTTTAAATCCTGATTTCCCAGAATAATAATTTCAAGGTAATGAAACGCGTACTCTGTTGAATATTTTGAAACTAATTTGATTGGGTGCTAGGTAGCAACATCGGCCATTCAGATTAATTTCAAAAGAATTTTTGTTAAATTATAAGACATAAAATTCGTAAACATGACGGACCTTTCAATGGCCATAACGGAGCTAGATATGCCACTCTGCATTGTGAGTTCAGTAGTAAAGGGGGAGAGGACCTCATTGGTCATCCCAAATCATGTGGTTTCAAGTGGACGTGGCCTAATTGACCATATATGGAGTGACCAAAGGGGCGGGTTCTGGTGGGCGTGTTTGTACAAGGACGCCAACTAGAACACGCCCCTTTTGAATAGTACATATATGGTCAAGTAGGCCACGCCACTTGGAACCACATGACTTGGGCCGACCAATGAAGTCCAACCCCACCCCACCCCGTGGGTGGTCAATTGAAAAAGCTTATCTATCTCAGCACCATTTACTTCAGACGTGAACCTACATGTGACGTAATTGAGTATGATGTCATAAGATTGACTGACATATCGGATTCCTGCATTGCACGCACGCACGCACGCACGCACGCACGCACGAACGAAGGCACGCACGCACGCGCGTGCGTGTGACGTCGCGTAATAATAATATGTGACGTCATATCTATATGGTATTGAATACCATTGGTTTCCCTGTTAGCCAATAGATGGCTAAGCTCAGTCAACATTTTAGGCATGTTGAAATCGACATGAAGCTTTGAAGCCCGAACTCCCAAAATCTCAATTTCAACGTAACTATATATGTTGACTATTTTAAAGGTAATTTGACTCGGGCTGTTGCTGCTTATGGCAGCAACTGCTTCCAGTCAAATTCGCTTTAGAATATTCGACAGAATGTTTATTAAATTGTTAAATTGTACACTCATAACGGACTTGCCGATTTTAGTGACGGAGCTGTACGTCTTTATGATTATGACGTTAGCTAACAATGGACGTAATTGATTATGATGTCAGCTACTTGAGTGACAGATTGGAGCGCTCCATTACAGCAATTGATACAATTCAATTCAATTCGATACATAGGCTACAGAAAGCGTTTCGTAATTACAGGCTCCCAAAATTTAAAAAAACCGACACAGAATCGCCTGAATGTTATGTCAAATGCGTGTCATCATATCTTCAGGGTAATGAAAACCATTGTTATAAGACCAGTCATTCTATCACATCCGTCGATGCATTGTACACTAATGCTGTGCTTGGCTGACTCATGTCGTGACAGGGAGATTTCTTACTATGATCATATAACAATAAGTTTTTGCTCAAGAATCTATCTATTAAATAATAATAATTCGTCCCCTTCTTGGCGAAGTGGCGAATATGCATTTTCTCACGTTTTGTGTTATATATACCAAATAGATATTAAGTTATAAACCTTTCTCCTATGTAAATGGCGAATCTGTAATCATTACCCGTTCTCAGATATACGAAAACTGAAGTGACACAATGGCAGGTTTGTGAGAATTGTCTTCTTCACGAAATGACGAATCTTTATTCGTCATTTCGTGAAAAATGTACCTGGCCGAACTCAACCGATTTCTATCTCTACGAAGTGACGAATGAATTATGAGTACCTTATAATAACATTGCATATAGGTCATGAAGTCTAATAATAGACTCCGGAATAACGGTATTCGTGGGCCACATATATGCCTACATATAAGGAATGCGTGGTGATAACCTGGGCAAAGTGCTCGCGTTATATTTCGGAGCGTGAGGAGCTGTGAACTTTAAGTGAATAGATGCCATTTTTGGCGCGCGAAGTAGCAATAAGCATCTAGTCGTGTACTAGCTTTAAATGTGGATCTATTGTCGATTTTCATACAAGAATGAGCATTGCGCGTGGGGTGAGTATAGTTTGTTACATTCTGTGTTTTAAAAAGTAACTAAAACATGCATATTTAACGACTTTACATCAAATGCGTGCATGTCTTTTGCGGACACGCGTGTAGGATAGGGAGTAAATGATCGTGTGTGGGTTGATGGGGTGTGGGCCGTGGGAATGGGGGAGTGTGGTCGTCGTTATGGCGGTGTTTGGGTGTGGGTGGCGGAGGGTGGGGCGGAGGCGGTGAAGTGGTGCAGCTGTCATATTTCACGTGATTGATAAAAAAAACAGTGTCCCCAATAGCCCAGTCAAGTTACTTTCAAAAATTCAACATAGTGTTTGTCTGTACCTATGTAGAATCTAGGGTAGTTTCCCAATTCAGGCGTACTGTCGATCAACGCATCCATTCCGTTAGCATCATCAGCATGAACTGATTTACCACGCTGGATTTTGGAAAAATTACATCGTGAGGGACTTTCCTCCGTTATCGTCATTTCCTTCTTCCAATCATTTCTTGCCAATGCAACTCCTCCCACAGTTTAGATTCTATAGAAACTTGGTAGGTGTTACCACATGCCATGAAGATGTGTCACGAAGATGTGCATGCACTCCCTATGCACATATCCGGCCGCCAATCTGTGTGTCCAACATGTCCATCTGTCTCTCTGTCCATCCATCACTGTCAATCATTTCTTGACAACGCAACTCCTATACAGCCTAGTTCCGAATTTTGGGGGCGTCTTCCGAAGACGTGCATGTGTCGTCCATATAATCCGTTCGTCTGTCTGTGTGTTCTGCATGCCATCTCCATCTGCCAAGCTGGGGATATGCCCTATTCTGATGGCTTTTGTTATTATTATTACTATTATTATTATTATTATTATTATTATTATTATTATTATTATTATTATTACTATTATTATTATTATTATTATTATTATTATTATTATTATTATTATTAGTATAGAGAATGGTGTCGGTGGATCGGTTCGACGTGCTTGTAAGGTGGGATGGCGATATTAATGACAATGTAGTGTCATCGGATGAATTGGTGTGTCATTCGGAGATTCGCATAGGAGCAAGGATCCGGATGTGGTGGGAACCAGAGAAAACCTGGTACGATGGTGTCGTAATTGACTTAGATCGAGAGTCAGAGTCGGATAGTGACATTGTGAACAAGGATACCACGGAAGCATCAGCTGAATCAAACAGCATGTGCGACTCTAACACAAACCCAATTGAGACTGTGGATCGGTTTGACGTACTCGTGAAATGGGACGGCGATATTAATGACAATGTAGTGTCATCGGATGAATTGGTGTGTCATTCGGAGATTCGCATAGGAGCAAGGATCCGGATGTGGTGGGAACCAGAGAAAACCTGGTACGATGGTGTCGTAATTGACTTAGATCGAGAGTCAGAGTCGGATAGTGACATTGTGAACAAGGATACCACGGAAGCATCAGCTGAATCAAACAGCATGTGCGACTCTAACACAAACCCAATTGAGACTGTGGATCGGTTTGACGTACTCGTGAAATGGGACGGCGATATTAATGACAATGTAGTGTCATCGGATGAATTGGTGTGTCATTCGGAGATTCGTATAGGAGCAAGGGTCCGGATGTGGTGGGAACCAGAGAAAACCTGGTACGATGGTGTCGTAATTGACTTAGATCGAGAGTCAGAGTCGGATAGTGACATTGTGAACAAGGATAACACGGAGGCATCAGCTGAATCAAACAGCATGTGCGACTCTAATACAAACCCAATTGAGACTGTGGATCGGTTTGACGTACTCGTGAAATGGGACGGCGATATTAATGACAATGTAGTGTCATCGGATGAATTGGTGTGTCATTCGGAGATTCGTATAGGAGCTAGGGTCCGGATGTGGTGGGAACCAGAGAAAACCTGGTACGATGGTGTCGTAATTGACTTAGATCGAGAGTCAGAGTCGGATAGTGACATTGTGAACAAGGATAACACGGAGGCATCAGCTGGATCAAACAGCATGTGCGACTCTGATACAAACCCAATTGAGTCGGTGGATCGGGTCGACGTACTTCTTCACGCCAATCCCGTTCAAGTGGTGGAACCCAATTTCGGTGACGATCAGGAATCGGAAGAACCAAATAGCACAATGCAGTCAGTGGATCGGGTCGACGTACCTACTCACGACAATCATGTTGAGGTTGGGGAACGTGATTCCGGTGAAGATCAGGACTCGGAAGAACTAAATAGCATGTGTGACTCTGATACAAACCCAATGGAGTCGGTGGATCGGGTCGACGTACTTCTTCACGCCAATCCCGTTCAAGTGGTGGAACCCAATTCTGGTGACGATCAAGAATCGAAAGAACCAAATAGCGCAATGCAGTCAGTGGATCGGGTCGACGTACCTCTTCACGACAATCATGTTGAGGTTGTGGAACGCGATTCTGGTGAAGATCAGGACTCCTCGGAAGAACTAAATAGCATGTGTGACTCTGATATAGACGTTACTTATGATTCAGACATAGATCCAGAATACATGCCATTAGGGACGGAATCAAGTAGTAGCGATGATGATATGCCACTATCTCAAACTCCTATTCAATCAACGCATTCTGATAACAATAATTTAGTCACTAATCCACTTAGAAAGGCCAGTGATGGGGTAGGTAAAACTAGTGACAGTGACAAACATGTTAGCTTACACAACCCTGCCCTTAGCATAGCGGAAGAAAATGCTAGCGCACAAGCGAATCATTGTTCGGATGCCGCACAGACATCTGGCTGGAATCGTAATGACGATACATTATCTGAAAACATGCCACTCATAATCGAGCCGGACGGATTAGCACATGTACTGTCCGAGGATTCTAGCAATTCTGTTCATTCCGTCTCTTTGCTTCAGCCAGAATCATTCAACGTGGAAGGCATGGAACGTGAGAGAATAGCGGTTACAACTCCAGTGAAAGTAAGTAAGTCCAAAAAGCTATCAATCAAATTCAGGCGGAATCGTGGCTTATCATATAACAGTGAAAAGTCTGGGAAGGAAATGCCCGCACGGAAGATTCTGAAGCCAAGATGCAACGCTGCTTCGTGTGAACGTAAAAAGTTATGCTGTGCATCTCTTTGTGACGAGGAAAGGATGTGCATATAAAACACCTATTATGAGTTAGGAGATCTGCAATCCCAGAGACAGTGGATCTCAAGGCATGTCAGTACCCACATACCAGGTCGCTCTACCAAAGAGAAAGGCAGTGCCAGTAGAAAGACACAAACTATGCAGTACTTCCTACCCGGTCCTGATGGGCATCCGCTAAAGGTTTGTCGTGTTATGTTCCTAAACACAGTAGGAATATCTGAGCGACAAGTACGGACCACTGTGTTCAAGAGAAACAACGAACAACCTGGCGTACTAATGGGTGAGATGCGAGGCAGGCGTCAGAATAAAACCAAAGAAAGAGATGATTTATTGACAGACCAAGTTCGAAACCATATCAACAAATTTCCTCGAATGGAGTCTCACTATTGTCGATCCAAGACTATTTATCAGTACCTCTCTCCAGATCTTACAATTGCAAAAATGCATCAACTATATAAACAGGAACATGAAGGTATAGACCATGCAAGTTTCAGCAAATACTATTCAATTTTTAGTACAATGAAGCTCAAATTCCACGTACCAAAGAAGGATCTTTGTGGTCTATGTGATGCATTCCGGACTGGATCAGATGAGGACAAGACTCGCCTGCAAGCTGATTATTCTGCCCACATTAACGAAAAGGAGAAGGTTGGGGAAATAAAAGCTTCGTTGAAGGAAAGATCTCTGACTGACAATACGTTGATTGTAGCATGCTTTGACCTAGAGCAGGTTATTTACCTGCCACAATCAAAGCGTGGCGAGATATTTTATAAGCGAAGACTTTCAAACTACAACTTCACCATTTTTGATGTTGCAAATAGACGAGGTTACTGTTATTTATGGCATGAAGCTTTAGCTGGTCGAGGCGCTAATGAAATAGCATCGAATGTGTACAGCTTCCTCAGAGAGATTGACGAGCAAGGGACAAAGGAGGTTGCGCTGTTTGCTGATGGATGCGCGGGACAAAATAAAAATTCAATTATCCCAGCAATGTTCATTTGCTTTTTGAAAGAGTCCAAATCCATACAATCCATCACACTGCACTTCTTCGAGACAAACCATGGCCAATCAGAAGGAGATGCGATGCATAGTACCATTGAACGTGCATTGAAACGAGTTGGAGATGTGATGGTACCAGCCCAGCTTACCACAGTAGTACAAATGGCGAGAATCAACCCATGCCCATACACTACTCAAGAAGTCAAATCTTCGGATATCTTAGACTGGAAAGCATATTCTCTGAGTTTGGGGATTCTGAGAACGCGTCAGTCTTCAGAGGGAGTAGCCATTGACTGGAAGAAAGCGATGCAAATTCAGATTCTCAAAGAGGAGAGTCACAAACTCTTCTTCAAGCTGTCTCATCTGTCACCAACGTTCGCAACTCTGCCACTGGGAGAAAATAGGCGAGGTGAATTTCTTAGTATTCCTAATCCGACGAGCGTAGAGGAATCATCAAAGCTGTCAAATGCAAAGTACGCCGACCTCATGAGCCTTTGCAATGGAGCAACGCCAGTTATCAGCCACCCTGATCATATTAGATTCTACTCCGACCTTCCTCACTAAAGATGAACAATGTCTCAGCGTGGACTAAATCACATGTTAAGCATAGCATGTGTAAGCTAACTTGACAACTAAAATGTGAATGTTTGCATTACCCATCAATGGCTTTTCAAATCTAGAATTATAATTTCGAAATGTACTGCGTTTTGAATTTCTCTAGGCATTATACTGTGTAATTTGCTTGGTTCGTTGAAAATAACAATACATGTACTCATTTCAATGTTTAATAACGTGATTTACACACCCATTAAGCGGCATCACACAGCAAAGGCTATGAACGAAGTGACGAATAAGGCTTATTAGTAAAATATAATTTTTTTGCGAAGTGGCGAATACACGCAGATCGATATTACAAATAAATCCTGGAATATAATGACACATAGTCAATCGAATATTAAATCCGGATAGAACAAGGACACTTTGTTGATAGAATCGTGTCTGTATATTGCTTTGATTAAGCGGTAGATAATTTTCAATATCTGTAAATTTTCAAAGTCATTTTTTTAGAAATGCAAAATATGCACATTCGTCACTTCGCCAAGAAGGGGACGAATTGCTTCCAATTATTGTTAGATCATGTATACCTATAATATCTGAGATTTTCGTACCATATCTTGAAAATGACGCATTTGTCCGTAAAGTGCTCCATCAGTAAACAGACAAGCCCTTCAGGACTAAGTCTAACAACTTGGGTGATTAGAAAGTTATATTTTATCCGACCTAGAGTTGAATTCACAGCTCGTATTGCAAGTAACGAAAGAAGATGAATTACAAATCTCTTTCTTACTCTGTATGACTTGTGTCATGGTATTTAATCTGCTACAACTTATAAATCAGATATGGCAAATTCTTTGTAAGGAACAGTCTGTTGAATATTTTGAAACGAATTTGACTGAGTTATTGCTGCCAATGGTTTATGTTAAATTATATTTAAAATATTCAACGGTTCTCCTGTATATTTGTCCTAAAATTGGGATCATAATAATAGCAATAGATATACGAACGTAGGGGCTGATAACATGCAGACACATTTCCGCTACACTGCACGTCCTTTCGATCAAGTATTTTAGAAGTTTATCTTCCTTATCATAATATTAAAGCAATCGCAAGTGGCAAATGATATAAAGTAGATATGACACCCGCCGCCCCACCACCACACCACCCTAAACCCGCCCGCCCACCCATCCCCAACCCGTAAAGACAGACATCGTAATGGGACTGACCCACAAAATAGCGTCTACTTCTCTACTACTATAGTCAACATTCCCATGAAGTTTTGTTACAATAATCCAAGCAAAAGTAACGTAATCCAACAAAAAACAAAATGTGCACGGACTGATGGACATATGGTCAGAAAGACAGATGGACGGACATATGGGTAGCGGCAGTTGTGAAACAAGACTTGCTGAGCTTATTTTCATCTAAATAGCTGAAATCATCCAAATTTGGAATACAATTTTTTGGCCAAAAATTAACTCTAAGTGGCGCTAGTGTGTAATGGTAGGAGTAGTAGTAGTAGTAGTAGTAGTAGTAGTAGTAGTAGTAGTAGTAGTAGTAGTAGTAGTAGAAGTAGCAGTAGCAGTAGCCGCAGCAGCAGCAGCGACAGCAGCAGCAATAGTAGTAGTAGTAGTAGTAGTAGTAGTAGTAGTAGTAGTAGTAGTAGTAGTAGTAGTAGTAGTAGTAGCAGTAGTAGTGGTAGTAGTAGTAGCAGTAGTAGTAGTAGTAGTAGTAGTAGTAGTAGTAGTAGTAGTAGTAGTAGTAGTAGTAGTAGTAGTAGTAGTAGTAGTAGTAGTAGCAGTAGGTCATATCGGCCAGAGTTGAACGCATGTACAGGAACCTGGTCACACCACTCGTTGATAAGTCGCTGCTGTCGTTTGGGTAACTTGTCCAAGTCTGCGCGTAGATACTGCAACCGAACCATTGCATGGTTTTGGGGAGGCTCGTAGTTGGATCTCCTGCATGAACTCTGAGATCAGCACATTGGAGTTAGCATTGCAGAGGTGCATTGGCGAGCTCACGCTACCGTCTAAGGAGCAGCCGACTGACACCGAGATTGGTATGTGGGCACTCTCGATCGTGAGAGTCTCTGTTGGGTGGGTGGTGATCCCATCTAGAAGGGCGTCAAAGTCATAGACGATAAAGTGTGGGTATGGTATTGTCTGTACCAGTGTGTGGGCACTTGGACAGCGTTTTATACAACACTCCCACTGTACCACAAGCATGCGCCCAGATGCTCTCAATTTCTCGTCTCTCACGGCCGTCTTGTGGTATCTTTGTTTGGCATCCTCACCTCGCTGGTGTTGTGCACATCCATGCCAGTGAGAGCCATGAAACTGGTATACTGTGTCAGTTGTCATATCATAACCATCTGTGGGAGCCCCTCGATCCAACACTCGCAACCGTGATCACACTTTGCATGGTGTATGTGCATTCCTCGGTTTCTCGACTCATATTCAATCCAATGAGTAGCCGCTGAACTGGACGGTTGGGGTGGATAGAAGGCTTTCTCCTATGCTGACTGCGGTGCTGCTCCCCCCCCCCCCCCGGGGCAATCGATGATCGTTTTCCCCCTGTACAGTGGTCAGCATGGTGATGGAGACTACAGGCTTTGGTGGACTGCTGGTGACAGTGCCCGCAGTTGAAAGTCTGGGCCAGCTTGGAGATGTCCTTAATGAAGAAGGCGTGGTGGTCGTATACTCCAATGGTCATGACGCTTGGATAGTGAGCAGGTTTCCTGGCCAGATGCCAGATGCCCTCTTCAGTGGGCTCATAAATACGAATCCCTGTCTTCGCAAATAACTCTACCTTGTCCAGTTGGTCCAGGGACGTCTTTGGTACGTCAGCCACGGGCCTGTTCAGGCTGTAGAACTGTTTAACAATCTCTCGTGCAGGAGCTGTACTTCTATCAGATCTCGCACCCTGCTGGCCTGCTAGACATCTCCAGAGACGCATGTTGTCCTTGTAGGTATCGCGTGCCACCATTCCCTTCTTCCATTGAAGTCAGGCCAGGAGGGGATTTGTCCATAGCAGAGGCTGGTGGTCGATGACAACCTTTACCTCAACGTTGATTGATCTGACGAAGGCCCACGCGGTGTTGGGTTGATCGATTTTGTCTGGGTCGAGGGGGGCTTGCTCTCTACCCTCTACCCAATTCTGGGCCACTCCTAGTGTATTCATCCAAGGACTTTCTGGAGCATTCTTGTGGAAGAGCATCACCCTACCATCCTCGATGTGGCAGATTCGATAAGTATACCGAAGGTAGAAGGCGTTCTGTATGGTCTGGATCTTCTCCATGATCCGACCTGTAATGTATCCTTCTAATCCTCTGAAGAATGTCCAGCATACTGTTCGCCGTCCTCTCTCCTCTGGCTCCATCCCACCGAGACGCTCGTTGAGAATCTGCTGACCTTCTCGCCTCATACTCAGTGCTAAGGGTTCAAATCTCGGCCCCCTCATCGATCGTCTTCTGATTCTCTGTAGAAGAGGTCGGCGTTCTTGTGGATGGCTTTGGCCCCTAAGCTGACAGTCGTCTCTTCATACAACTGACGAAGCTTACGGAGCAGCTGTGTTTTCTTGTGAGGGTTACATGGATCCCCAGACGTGAGCGCCTGAAACCTCCCTGTCTGTTGTGCTCAGGAGAGTCACTTTAGCCACTACTCGGCATGGGCGGGGAGTCGCTTTCGCCACTCCTCGGCATCGGCACATGCAATCATCTGGAGGAGGTCAGCTTTGCAGGCTTTAGAATAGCCTCTAAGACCGAATGTTTTGCCATCACTCGAAGCTGCGTTATAGTAACCATATTGCAAGGTCTATATATTAGATCTTAAACCGGCTGTCTCTAAATGCTTGATTTCTGCCCATCTGCGAGGCACCTATATAAGAGTTGTTGTCTCAAATGTGTGGCATGACGCGTTTAAGTTTGTCCATAACTAAACTGAACTTTATCCTGGCACAGGCCTTCTTGTAGTTCATTCCGTTGGAATGTTTACGACCCCCGCATCCTTTACATATTCCAGAGTCTGTATAAATACCTGCCCCGCATCCTCTGCATGGCTTTAGCTCAACAGCAGCCTTCTGAAACTGAGCATTGTGTGCCGCATAATATTCTCCAGCACAGTTCCTTAAGCATCGAACAGGCTTACCTCGCATGAGCCATTTGCATGTATTATAATGCATGTTTGATAAAGTCTATATCAAGTATCTTAAACCTTGGGCCTGGGTATCTTGAATGTATTTGTGTGGCCCATGTCTCAAATTCCTATGCCTCAGGAATTGAGAGGGCTGTGGGAGCCGTGGATCGTGGAACGGTTGCCTGTGGAGGGTGGTGGTATTTTTCTACTACCGGCTATACTACTATTCCTGTAAATGAAGTATCTTGCCTCAACGTTGCCCCTAGGGTTTCCATTGCAATCACAAATAAGAGAGGTGAAAGGGAACATCAATGTCGCACTCCACTTGCTAAGTTAGCAGGTTCAGTTAAACAGTTGTTCACCATGTATCTGCTATTAACATTGGTAAACAATATCTTTACCCATTTTATAAAACTTTCTCGCAATCCAATACATTTTAATGTTTCAAAAAGGAAATTCCATGCAAGGCCATCGAATGCCTTTTCATTATCAAGCCCAATAATGGTTGCTGGAATGTCATCTATTTCAACCAAAGTAATTAAATCTCTTAGAAGGAAAGTATTTGTAAAAATACTTCTTCCTCGAATCACACAAATCTGATCTCGGTCAATAACCGCATGTAATACTTCACTCAGTTTTATTGACAAAGCTCTTGAAATTATTTTATAATCTACGCACAGTAGAGATATAGGTCTGTAATTTCTCAAATCTCCCCCCTCACCCCTGTTGCATAAAATGTGGACATATGCTTGAGACATTGTAGGTACAAGATGGCTCAAATATTTTCTTTACCACCTGATGAAATGGAGGATCAAGCAAATGCCAAAATGGACAATACAATTCTACAGTCAGCCCGTCAGATCCTGGACATTTTCCACCCGTCATGCCTTGCAATGACTTGGACAAGTTATCTAATGATAAAGATGTATCACAGCTTTCAGGAGATGCATCTGGCAACGTGTTCTCTATATTACTTAGGAAGATTGAAGTTGTCATAGCTTTGCTCCCTTCAGATGTATACAACAATTTATAAAACTGACAAACTACTTCCATCATATCATCATTAGTAGTAGAATATTTAGGGTTGCTAGGACAGAATGTGGTGGGAGCCGCTGATCCGCGATCCACGGCTACAGGAGAGGAGGTGGGCTGTCAGAACAGTAATTATGCACATACATTCCACACATTCCAACTCAGGATTGTGTCCCGAGAAAATATGCGATACACATAAGCACACAAAATAGCGACGCTTAAAACACTATCTCGCTGTTGTTATCGGTTAGATGTAATATGCCAGTTATCAGCAGGTCTGCCGCTAATAACTAGAACATAATGGGCTATCAGAACAGAGTGTGGTGGGAGCCACGGATCGCGGATTGGCGGCTACAGGAGGGAGGTGGGTTGTCAGAACAGAGAGATGGCTGGCTGCTATGTGATTTACAATGTAGGCCCCACCCCAAACCCCCAGTGGGCCGCCATCCATTGTTCAGACCAGGCCAGGCAAGTACAAAGCTTCCATTTAGACCTACGACTTCATAAGTTTATTCACACCAAGCAGGTACAAAACTTCCACTACAAACTGTAGTACACTACAGGTTTACTCATAAGATTCCGAACCATGGATACATGCAATCACAATAAGTTCACAGCTGAGGAGGTGTATTACAATGTAGAGCTTACCACGACCCCTTACAGCAAGCCATCCGTTCCAGCACCATACAGGAAGACCAAAGCAGAGACACGTCTGCAGCCATACAGGAAGCCCAAAGCAGAGACACACCTGCACAAGAATCTAACAGATGAAGCGCTCGACCTCCTCTTCGACTGCCTCATTGATGATATTACTCTAAAAGAAAAAATCTAGCAACGCATTTATTTTGGTTCGATAGCATCATCCATATTGATACTGTGGATCGTCAGCAGATGATCTAAATACTGTCTTAGTTCTGTCATTGCCATTGCTGTCAGTGGAGAGCTTCTATCCCCTAACTCGGTGCCTGGTGGGGTTTTTCGGGTTAGTGCCTCGTCTACTACTATTGCGAATGATAGGTCAGGAGAAGCTCTCCAGGAAACAAGCGATCTATTTGCATAGTCGCCCAGGTCATGTAATGATCTTGCCACTATTTCCCGCCATGCCACACAGCCTACACCATGCATGTAACTCCATAGTTCTTCAGGGTAACTCATGATTAAGTTTCAGATTCAGTTAGCTTGATTGATTGAGAGATTATGTTACCTATGCAGTTGCGTTTCTCTAATAGGGCATCATCTGGTGGTGGGGGCCCATTCTGAAACACTTATTTTGTAACTACTGATGATGATGATGATAGACATAATGCTGCTGTTGCTGCTGCTGCTGCTGCTGCTGTTGCTGCTGCTGCTGCTGCTGCTGCTGCTGCTGATGATGATGATCATGCTGATGATGATGATGATGATGATGATGATGATGATGATAGACATAATGTTGGATCACAAATACATGCCCAGCCTCATGTCTCCATATCAAACAAACTGAATCAAACAAACACGTAGTCACGACCAGTGTCACATCGGCATGAGGGGATTACCCACAGGCCCGTCCAGCTGTCATGGCAATGCTCACTTGGCAGAACGCTAAAGTGCCTACCATCTGCCCCATCGCAGACTCTGGTATGTTCGCAGGTGACACAGAGGATCTGGTGCCATATCGGCTGCAGACAAACACGTCCAGACCTTTCTACACCATAGAAGTGGCAGACAGACTCAATTTCCTTAGGTGGGTGAAATCTTTCGTAGATATTTTTTTGCAGATGATCGTGGAAGGGATTGTAATGGGGATCGTCTCGGAAGTGGGCCCACTTGGCATCTAATATCATGGCTGTCTGTGACGCAGCCACCACAGGTATGAGCAGTAGTATTACCAGCATCCTATATGGAGGGTTAAACAAAACACAGTGAACCCCTCGAGAAATATATGTGTCATATCGAGCCCTGTGCCATCCTCGATGCTGATATTCATCCCATCTGGGACAGGTCTTAGCTACTTCACTTTACCACTAGCTAGAAGCCACAGCTCTAGCACAATATGGGTTGTGTGCTGGCGTGTGGGCCCGACACGCTCGCGTAGCTTAACTGAGCCCTTCGCCTTCGAGGAGTGCGACACCCTCCTGGATATTGATAGCTTCCTCTGGTCCAACAAAGGGGCGATACAGCAGGAGCTTTCCTCCAGTGACCCCAATCCTATGACCCACTGCAACTAGGGGTGTACCATCTCCTCTATAGGTCGGGAAAGATGTCTCCCTGTTGTAAAGCCTCTGGACTATGCCATATTCCTTCACAACAGTAGAGAGGGGCGTGACCTCCAGGTCAATAACCGCTGGAGGTCTATATAGTGACACCCACATTCGCCAATTACCACCATGTCCAGCGTGGTACCACACTGTGTTCTTTTCGAAAATACCTGCAGCTGTTTCGCCAGGGTCAACACCACACCATGTGACATCGGTCGGGCATGATTCACAGTCGGCTCTAAGACATGAAAGCTGAGATCAGCGTTCAAAGTGTTAACATCCTCAACCTTGTCCAGTGACTGCTCTATCAGGATGAACTTCTTCTTCGAGAAGTCATTGCGTAACAATATTTTGGTCCCCATCCCTCTCTCGACCAAGACGTTCCTTTGAGACATCCTTTAGGTCAGTGAGCAGCTCTACACCATCACTACTGACAGGATGGAGGGAGAGTGTCTTGGAGTCTGCTCCATATTGGAGGACGAACGACTTGCCATCACTTTCCTTAACCTTGCCGGCATCAACGTCGTACACGTCCACGAGATTAGCTAGACCGGTTGAGTGAGCAAATATGGGCTCCATTGTATATATATGAAAATATATGAGATGTTAGAAAAGGAGTTAGAGGAGCAGCCACACTCCTTCTCCAGGATGGTAGATATAGCAGTACAGGAAATGCATTGTCGACAAGAAGGCGAGCGACTGCAGCAGGTGAGCTAATATAAACAGAACACCAGGGAGGCAAGGAGACTACAACTCTGTCCAAGAATGGGAGAGCCTCATCCAGCAGGAGGAGGGCATCGTAGGGTCAAACGTGTATGATTTCTCGGATGATGAGTGTGATGAGTCTGTAGAAGTCTTGCAGTGGGAAGAGGAGAAGTATAATTCCAAGAAATTCCACCAACAGGGTGACAAGGTGAAGTTCCAGATGGCACAGCTGTGAAAGCAACTGTCCCCTACCATTATGCTGGATGAGGGGTGCTTGACGGAGGTCTGACTCCACACCAACAAGCTTGTTCGGTTCGCCAGGCTCTCCAAGATGAATCCCACAATGACTCATCAACAGATCCTACAGGTGATGGCACGAGAGTTTAAGAACTAGGTATACCATGGCCAAATCGGAGTGGCGAAAGCAGTCTGAACTATATCCCGCTTTAGCACCTGAGGAGGACGGTACAATGCACGGCTGGCGACTCCATCAGATTGACACCATCAGACAGAATCTTGTTCATGAGACAGAAAAGTACAGCAGAACATGCAGGCGATATAAAACAGTCTACACCAGTCTAGCACGCACAACCACAGCTGCAGGTGTGATTAGAGCCAGTGATGGTGTGGCCGCCATTTCCACCCTCACTACAGCAGTGGATCCTATCGTCGCTATCCTGCTTGGTGGTGTGACCCTTGCCACTACTGTCCTGACCATCGGCTTGGCGGTTGGACAGCGTCAGATCACCAGGAAGCTGGAGAAGCATGCTAAGTATGTAATACTGGTACAGAACAGCCTACGGGCTATTGACGAGTCTGTCAGCAAAATTCTCGGGGATGGGCAGGTCAGTGATGAAGAGTACCACCATATATTGATGCTCCACACCCTGTACCGCACAGAGAACCCCAAAGTGCGCCAGCAATATCTCAAAGGCTCCAGCGGGCTGGTGGACATGGAGGAGTTAAAAAACGAGATGCTGCAGCGGGTCTGCATTGAAGATCTCTATGGTGTGAAATAGTATGTTGCATCCATGGCTGGAACAGTGGCTTTAAGATGACTACTATAGATGGCCTTACCGACGAACCTCACAACAATCGACCAGAGCCAACCGCCCCTCTGGGGGAAACTCTTGACCTGCTCGAGAGCTGGGCTACGTGGTCTCCTGGATGACATACCAGACCTAGCTCTGATCTCCATTATTGTCGATGAGCAGTCCCGCATCAGCTTCTCCTTCAATCTGCGACCACTGACCAACCTCGCAATCACCATCAAGAATGCGAAGAAAGCTCTTACCTGGATGGCAGGCACGAATCTCTCATTTTGGAACAAACAGCTGAACTTTGCCATGTGGTGTGCTACAGCAGGATGTGGCATCAGTGCCAGTTTGCTGCTCATTGCCAACTGTCTCAGATTCCATGTGTACTACATGATGAGACGAATTCTCCATGAGCTGGGCGCAAGCCTGCCTGATACGAATGATTTCAATCCGCAGCCTGATGGCACCACTAGCTACAGCCTCCCAGCAGCCAGTAGGCTCCAGCGAGAGTTCAACGCCCACTCAGACTATCGTTTCCATGGTGGAGACAACAGCGGTCTAGGCATTATGTATGGCGACCCGAGACGAGACTACTCGCTCTTCCCCTAGCAAACACCCTGAAAAATCGGCCGTCGGAAGACAGCAACGTTCTCATTCGATCCAAACTCAGAGCCCAGGGCACTGGTGCAGAAAATGCATATCACCGGAATCAGGCAGGACCATCCAAAGACGTGGAGACACATTGTCCGACACACAACCTCAGGGCTCACACCAGCAGGGATCGTTCGAATCACCCAGTCCTTAGAAGCATTATGTTATTGTCTCCTGACAGCCCAGACCAAGCTGCGCCACTCCATAGATGGGGTGAGTGGAAATGAGGTGCAGGCCATGTTCAGCAGTCTCGTTGAGGATATGAGCATTGTTGCAAATTCCAGCAAGTCCTACAGAAGGCCCGTCATTAGCTCAACTTCACTATATCGCCACACCTATGACTTATTCCGAGCAATATGATCGTGAATGTCGAGGAACTGAAGATTAGGGGCTACAATGACATGATAGTCGACGGGAATTCGCCAGGTGCGCACTTTGGATTTAACACTGACATCAACACAGCCGTGCATGTTGTTCTGACACCCATGACACCTAGGTCCCCATGATCTCCTATGAGGGCCAGTGATACCGTCGTTCCGACTCTCATTCCGACCACTGGAACAGCACATGTGCTGACACCCAACACCCCGCCCAGCATTGCTAGCAGCATGATAGCCCTACGAGTGGTGTTTTTGTCTGGCTATTGCTGTGCTTATCACCACTCTTTTCCACCGCTAGTAGATCCTGCTCATAGAGCAATAGATCATCCTGACTCCAACAGCCCCCAAACACGCTGTCAGCATACACACCCAAGGACTGTATGGTTCAGTGGGACAGGCTTTTTCCAGCTTGTACTAGCGCAGAACCTTACTCAACTCAGAGTCAGGGGATGCCATGGATGCATGCAACTGCTGGAACACGTCCAACAGATACTCCCGATCCTTGTAGAATCCCTTAGGATGCAGGAGCTGCTCTACGATACTGCCTCCCATACTGAGGTATTCGACGAAGCAGATCTGCCCATTAGCAAATCCTAGGTAGAATTTCACAGCTGTCAGCTCCTCTGCTACCTCAGCATTAGAGAGCTGGGCGAGCTCATCTGGTGACTTCTTCTTATAGTCCTTCAATTCGGTACGGAAGACATCATAGTGCCTAGTACATAGTACTAGTAGGTCCATGGTTTAAGCTGCTATGTATAGTGCTATAGATATTCTCGAGTACCAGTCAAAGCAGCTGACAGATGCAGACTGGTTAGAGCTGCTTAGCACTCTCGAGGTCGAACGTATATGTTTAAATGCGTTGTATACTTAGGGCTTAAACGATGACGTCAATGGTACATATTGTAAAGCAACTTCCGGAGAGCCAGGCGAGTCTCCAGAAGGTGGAAAAGCTGCTCGAAAGCAAGACCCAGAAGATGGCAGGTGGTAATGAGGTTAATCCTGCTGCTGGAGCCCTTGTCCTTGCTTCAGTGCCGAGTACAGTTGTCGACCACTGTCTAGGAATAACACATCCCATCCCAAAGATCGCCATCAGTGGCACCTATACTGTTGCCTAGGTCTATATCTTTTGTAACAGTTTTGTCGTTTGTAGGTGTTTTATGATGATAGTATTAATTTAGTGTGTGTAATGTTTTATGTGATTGGGAGTAATATTTCACTGTTTGCATTTACTAATAATACATAGCGATATTGAACTCGCGATTTTTAAGTGTAATACGACTTATAAAGAATAATGTATTAGCCATCTCGGCCATGCATGCATTATTCATGTCACAGAGCAGAGGGAATATATGGCTACAGATTGCCATCAGTAACGCCAGTAAGCATACATGTTTATAGACTGTTGTCAATAATTTCAAAATGTAGTTATCAGTGCATTGCTGTAGACTGTTGTCAATAATTTCAAAATGTAGTTATCAGTGCATTATCAGTCTGATTGATATGTTTGCTATTATTGCACAACAATTCATAAAGGATAAATGTCATTATTTGTGGGCTAGTTATCGGTTCCCCGGTATCCCCTAACCCTCGGTTGGCTCAATTAATAACGGCACCGAAATATAAAGAAAAAAACAATGCTTCAAATCTCTAGAAAGACCTCAGCTAGATGGTCCCCAGTTAAAATAAAAGTATGCCCTAGTGTAGGTGTACAATGACAGAAATAGTGTAGCGGTACAATGACAGAAAAATAGTTAGGAGCAACGGGAACCACATACAAAAACCACAGAAAAGAGAGGATAGAGAGAGAGGCTGGCTGGCCGGCGATAATGTGGGGTTCTCCCGGACAGTGGGGTATGGGAGTTTTATAGTTTTTTTGTTTGTTGCAACATTATAATGCCACTGTTCTGACAGCCCACCTCCCTCCTGTAGCTGCCGATCCGTGATCCATGGCTCCCACCACCCTCTGTTCTGATAGCGTGTTATGTCCTAGTTATTAGCCACAGACCTACTGATAACTGGCATATTGCATCTAACAGATAACAACAGCGAGGTCGTGTTTTAAGCGTTAGCTATTTTGTGTGCCTATGCGCATCGCATATTTTCTCTGGACACATTCCCTAGTTGGAATGTGTGGAATGTATGTGCATAATTAGTGTTCTGATAGCCCACCTCCCCTCCTGTAGCCGCGGATCACGGATCGGCGGCTCCCACCACATTTTGTTCTAGCAGCCCTAAATGTTCTACTACTTCATTTGTATTTGTGAAACGACCAGTACTTGATTTGAGAGATCTAGTTATTTTCTCAACGCCCCTTGCCTTTTTTAAATTACAAAAATATTTGTTTGATTTTTTTCCATTCTGTTTGCATCTTTTCCCTTGATCTAACTTTGGCACTTTCATATGTATATTGATCTAATTCAGTTTTTTCCTTCTACCATAAGGCTGTTTAAACCTTCATCTCCCACGTTGATTTTACAGAAAACTTGATTTAAATGTTTTTCTAAGGCTTTCCTGTGTTTTCGTCTATCTCGTTCTTTTTAATAGAGTATTGTCGTATTATATGTGCCAATCCAGACTTGCCACCCTCCAAACACTGAATTAAAGTTTCATAAATGTCTCTCTTCAGTAGCCAATATTTCCAAAATTCTTCTACCTGCTCTTGGTATTTAATATCACACAAGAGGGAGTTATTAAACTTCCAGTAGCCTATGCCTTGTTTAATCCAGGCAGCACTCTCTAACATGATACACACAATATGATGGTCAGAAAATGCCACTGGGGAAATTGTATTTGAGTCAGATTACCGGTGGCCGGTCTAAACGGGTTCCTGTGACTACGAGCATTACCAAATGCCACAATGATCAATCAGGTGTTAACCCCCGATCTTTCTCAAATAATCTCAAGACATGCCTGTGGAACGCCCGATCATCGCGAAATAAATGTAACGAGATTGCTGAAATGATCGTCGATGAGAATGTAGATATATTAATTCTAACGGAAACCTGGCTGGCAGATATAGGTGACGAGTCTAAAATCGCATCCTTAACACCAGATGGGTATGAATTTGAGCACACACCCAGATTGTCCCGCGGTGGTGGCATTGCCGTAATCTATAGAAACTATCTTCACATTAAAATCTGCATCAATACACTCCCACAATATCAGTCAATCGAGGTGCTGGAATTCATACTGACCCATGGAAAAATATCGGTTCGGTTCGTATGCATATATCGCCCACCACCATCGAAGAAAAATAAATTAACCCCATCAATGTTTCACAGTGATATAGCCAGTTTAATGGATATAGTTTGTGTGAAAAATGCGAATCTAGTTCTCCTGGGTGATACAAACGTTCATTTCGATAAGCCTGAAAACTCAGATACTAAAAAGATGTTAAATCTACTATCCTCTCATGACTGTCATCAGCACGTTAGCATGCCTACCCACAAAAATGGCCATATCATTGATTGGGTTGTGAGTCGTATATCAGAAACGTGTGTCCAAAATGTTCGAGTCAAAGACCTACAAATGTCGGACCATTTTTTGGTAACAGTACATCCAAATGCAACCAGAATTGTTCCACCTCCTCATCCCATGCTCTGCTGAAATATCAAGAAAATTGACAAGGTAGCGTTCCGTCATGATCTGGAACAATCTAGTCTGTTAGTTTCTCCGCCTGCAGGCTGTGAGGAGCTGGCCAACCTCTATAATGAAGAACTATCTTGTCTCCTCAATAAGCACGCACCAGAGAGGCTGAAGACTACCTC
>CM067372.1:168937740-169005240 GCA_034401795.1 Chaetoderma sp. LZ-2023a | reverse complement strand
AATACTTGATTCTCTGCAAGCACAGTTCTTGTGGGATTTGACCTGAGTTGGCCAGCCCTGGTTCAACAAATTGAGGTATTGTTATGAGGTGGTCCAGAATCCATTTCCAGAATTGGTTCCGGAAATTAGCAACATCCCCTTTTCCGCTAAATTTTAATAAAAATTTCGGGGTTTTTAAATCGCTTC
Source organism: Chaetoderma sp. LZ-2023a (assembly GCA_034401795.1). NCBI lineage: Eukaryota > Metazoa > Mollusca > Caudofoveata > Chaetodermatida > Chaetodermatidae > Chaetoderma > Chaetoderma sp. LZ-2023a. The sequence goes on along the minus strand of CM067372.1, from coordinate 169,005,054 downwards.
TGGAATTGATAATTATGTTTCAGAAGAATCGTTACCTCAAATTTCCATGGTAGTGTCATGGTGCTATTAGGCCAGGTATAGGAAATTCTGTGTGAAATTATATATTATTGATTTTATCCAGCATAAATTAGAATGTTCCTAATCATGGCCAGCTGAATCATATGAAATCAAGCGTGACAATTCTAGGAGTGTAGTGGACAGAGGACAATAGCCCAATTAATAGCCAGACCAATTAAAGCCACCCAGCCTGCAGTGTGGACATAATAAATCACAGTATTCCAAGACATGTATGTATATACTGAACTTTTATACATTGTTGCCAGATTTTCATCAATCAAATCGAGGACAATTCCACCCAATACAAACTGCCACTTATCACATTATTTATAGAATTACGTTCTGATACGACACTTAAGTTGATGTGAGATGCCTCTATTGCGCGAGTTCTATACATACCTGTATTAATCAGAGACCACATGATTACAATTGACTCTTGACTGATCTGTGATAAGATGATTCGCACCAAAAGATAAGCTTTGCCCCCGTGATGGAGGAACCCAGTTTTAGCTATGCCCCGCCCATCTCTAGCTATGCCCCGCCCATCTCTAGCTAAGTTCCACCCACGCTTTGCCCGTGTTGGAATTGATCGATCCCTATACTCCCTGGCTATCAATTTCCAGAAAAATATAAGGGTAAGCTGTTGAATATTTTGAAACCATTAAAATTAGCTTTAACATACTGAACAGCAAATTTATTAAATATTAAATACATACAATAATTATTCGCACTACACCGCTTAGTCCGTCATCAATTAAGCGCTCGCTACGAACTTATCTATGGCGTCCATGATGAAATTGATTATGACGTCATCCTACACGCGCTGTAGCTGATTATGACGTCATATGACTGATGACTAAACTGGAATCCTCAATTTTTCTATAAAGTCAGAGCGAAACACGACTAGAACAGGCAAGATAATCAACCATTGATAATGCGATTCGTAATCTGATGTGAGCACACGCATAGCATACGCGCCGCTAAGGCAATCAAGCTTAAAGCCTTACTGTTCCGCCCTGCAAAGGAACACGATTTAATACACGAACTTGAAACATGTATTAGAGCTACAGGCTATGCTACATCTATTCATGGATTGATTGTTTTAAAATTCTCACTTAGTTCGTCTGAATTATTTTGGACAAAAATCTATTTGGCAGACAACCCAATGGATAAATGTAGTATGTATATTAAGCAATGAATTTGCCACGGTGAAAACATACCAGTTAGAGTGTGGTCTTACCAATGTGACGTGTAGCGCTAGACACTCGACAATCCAATCAAGACCTAGACCGGTTATTATTATCACACGTGATTTGGCATCTAACCGTGAATCAATCACGGACTTCCCCGAAGAAGCAAAGCAAGTTAGTGATCTTAATTTTGATCTAATCATAAACACATTGAATGCTCTGGCCTATTTTACCTATCAACATTTACACTCGCGGGGATGGATGCCATCGCTTGTACTAGGAAACCTTGACTAGAACTGCTAATTATATTGACCCACAAAGATTCCTAACCGATGGACCGTCACTGACAGAGCTTTAGCCAATACATATTTCCTTGATGCATCGACACATATACACAAATCAATGGCATACCAACCCAATCATCTTCATGTATCCAATGCACAACTTTTCATCATGCCCTTTGCCGTAAATTCTCCAGCACATTGTGGCATTATGTGTAAAATAAGAAAAACGTATCATATATGCGAGGTTATTGCTTACGTGATACTAAAATATCAAATTGGTTTACCAGTTGAACTCGTCTAGTTGGACATCTAATAAAACGTGTGGGCTTAATGGGCAACATTAATTAATTAATCAATCAATCAAACTCGAGGAACTGAACGCATCGTTCCCATTATGTATAATGCCTTTTGGATGGAAATCCGTGTAAATAATAATATCAATGATTTAGCAGTGTTTATCCAAGTAAATGGCGGCCTCCTAATAGTACGTTGAAAATATATGCTGTGTAGCAAATACTAGCAATGAATTCCGCAGTGATTAACGCTGAATCTAATGGCGGAAATCATATGGCCGTTAAAAGATGTTCGCATGCGTATTACACTTATGTTTATGTTACAAGAAAGGAATCCAGTTATAGCTATACCCCGCCCATCTCAAGCTAAGCTCTACCCACACTTCGCAGTGTTGGGATCGATCGATTCCTGAACTGACTGACTATTTATTTCCAGAAAACTAAACAGGTAACCCGTTGAATATTTTGAAAGTAAATTGACTGGGCGCTGTTGCTGCCTCTGGCAGCAACAGCGCCCAGTCAAATTAGTTTCAAAATATTCAACAGCATGTTTATTAAATAGTACAGACACACAATTTGTGCAATAACATTTAGTCTGTCATCAATTAAGCGTTCGTGACGAACATATCTATGTCATTCATGACGTAATTGAGTATGACGTCATCATACACGTCACACAGTTGATTATGATGTCATATGATTGATGGATAATCTGGAAAGAATAATTTTTGTTGAGAAATACACTTTTTAAAATCACTGCAAGTCAATAGCTATTTATTATTTTGTTCTAGATATGGCTGTGACAAAATCCATTCGGTATTTTACAAAATACAATACCAAACATAGTAAGGCTGAGTTCGGATATGTTATCTAGGTACTCTGATCATAGTGATCACGTGCTTGCTTTACCTATCAACGCATGCGCGCGCTTTTACTCTCGCTTGAAACAGGAGTAATCGAGTAGAATTTGTACCACGTGATACAGTTTTCCGACTATACTCTCGGGCGTTCGGATATTAAATCGGGTAAGCGAGGTACCGCGATAACATATCCGAACTTTAGGTAAGCCGAATAAAATCCATTTTAATATGATCTGCCTTGATGGCTAGTACATGCAAACTTACTACAACAAAAACTCCGCGTGTCAGAGATTATGAGTTTGATAATATTTGAATTAAATCATGCAACCATACAATTCAATTGCTTTGGATTCGTTGCCCTGGTGATGGGAAGGAGGGTGGGGTGCACACATCGTAAGGTGCTGGAAATCGCAATGTGCCAGTGTAGAGAGTTAGATAGCATTCTAATATACATTAGATATACAGGGACATACACATATATTTCTCATTAAGCACATCATTTGACAACATGTACGTAATGTCCGCAGAGCATGATAGTATGAACTTGATCTACCACATACGGGCTACTACTAATCGTAAGCCAACCCTATACGGTGATAGTTTTACAAACAACAGTGTAACTAGAATGAATTTCGTCTATATGAGCATAAGCATGACATGTGTCACAGTTCCAAAATTTATCAATTGCTTTCCTAATACAACTATTCTATAATATCGACGGCTGTTATGTCACACAACGGACCTTTCCGGTTTTAGCTATGCCCCGCCCATCTCTAGCTAAACTTCATCCACGCCTAGCTCGTGTTGGGATTGATCGATCTCTGAACATCCTGACTATCAATTTCCAAAAAACCATACAGGTCAGCTGTTGAATATTTTGAAACTAATTTGACTGGGTGCTGCTGCTGCCTAAGGTTAGTTCCAAAATATTCAACAGCATGTTTATTAAATAGCAAAGAATTACAAAGACATACAATTCATACAACGTGTCGGACCATTTGGGATTTGATGACGGTCTCTATAGAACCCTTTGTGTCGTAATGATTGTGACCTCATCATGCACGCGTTGAGCTGATTATGACGTCATACGAGGTCAGATGATGGATGGATACTATGGAAAGGTGAAGTTTCAAGAGAAAGTGATTCAAACGAGTAAGTATCTCTGCTGAGAAAGCTTCCATATCAATGTTACTTCTCAAAATAGAATATATATCTGGACTTTACCAGTGTATTTCTTTACAGTCTAGGTACTTATAAAACACAATAATAGGCCCGCTAAAAAATCGATTGATTTGGAAATTTAAATTAATAAATGGTTTTATATTAAACCTGCTCAAATGACTACGTTGGTTTGGGTGAAACAGCATAATAGTTCTGTAAGACACGCAATCGCTATCTCGAGATTTCCAATATCATGGAGCAGAAGAATAGTTGATGACAGCCAACACAATGGTATGCATACACTAGATAGTTTCCTATTTGTTGCGACAGAAATACTTAGCAATGTCATTTCTAACAGTCCTAGCAGCTAAACAATAGACTATAGGATTGAGGATAGAGTTACTTGTCATAATGTTGTTAAAAATGAGAAAAAGTTTATCTTGAAATAAACCTTCTCCTGGTTTGAACACCCTAAGCGTAGCATATGTGTTATTTGGTATCCAGGTAATAAAAAAAAGCACAATTACTATGACAACGGCCCGAGCGTCGCCTTCTTTTCGTTCCTGTTGAACAGCAATGTCTTTTCTGGCTTGTATAATGCGGATGTATTTGGCAATATGAAGCAGTACGATTGCCACTGCTGGATATATAGTATTGGAGATAAGGAATGCCATTGCTCTTACAGTTATATCTCCGGTGAATGTACATAAATATTGAGGTTCACCATTATAGAGAACCAACTCTGCGTGTTGGTAATACAAGAACGATATCCATGTTAGACCAAAAACAACCCACACTCCGGCACAACACCGGCACACAAACGTGCCAGTTACATATACATGGGCTTTTAGCGGGAAACAAAGCTGGTAGAACCTGATACCGGCAAACAAGACTAAATGATGGACACTCCCATCAACTGACCAACCTGAGAGGTAGGTGGTTATTTTACACACTGGTTGGAGAACAGCTTCTGGAACAGTCATATATGGCTGTAGCATCACGGTCATTCCCGCAGAACTTATACACGTCAGCCAATCGGCGCATGCTAAGCTTGTTATTAGCATAAAGACGGGTGATCGGTACTTCTTCAGCTTGATAAGATAGTAGAGAAGCAGCGTATTTGCAACAACACCAAATGATAAGAACACTGTCGGTAGCTCCTTATAGAAGGCGCGAGGGATGTAGTCATTACTACTGTAATATATTTTCCACCCAGTATAGAGAGACGTCATGTTGCCAGCTATGGTAGGCGCAGTGATGGACGCCATTTCTGAAATCCAGCCTTTATCTATTCAGTGGCAACCGTTAGACAGCAGGAATGAATGATGTTGTTCGGAGAAAAAAAGTATTTGAACGGTTTTTATTAGCTAATGAACCAACTGTTATACTTCTTTTCCTTCGGCTCCAGCAGTAACTACGCTTCTGGGCCTAGAGCCCAATCTTGGTAAATAGAACAGTCATTATAGGTACATAAATCCATGCTGTGAGAAATTAAAAATAAATACCACAGTACAAATGAGTTGATTAACATGCTATAGAGAAAATAACATTTTATTTATTTTTTATTAAAATCTATTACGGAAATATATTTTATAGTACGGATGATGGTAATGATGCATAGCACTAATAATGATAGTAATAAATAATAATACGGCACGATGATGAACCGTGGCGACCATATAACAAAACCCCACCCATCCCTCCTACAAACATATCTTTAGCCACCAGTCCACGGGACATACTATATGAACTATATTCACGGTAAGTGGTGTGCTGGCATTTTATTTCTGATTTTGTGTCTTTTTCCTGTTTGTAACGTATTGGGATGTATCGCAAGGTGTCCATCACGTGATCTGTATTACCTTGGAGGGACTCTATATCAATGTGGACGTATAAGAATGAAATAAATACTATTGAACTTTTGAACTTATACTTGAGCTGGGCTATTAGATCAATAATGGTTCGTTTAGAGAGCTTGCCAAATCTTATCAAAAAATCCCTATGTTGTGAATTCAAAATTCCATTTCCTAAACACATACATGGATATATCAAATGATCTATGCAGCTATTTTATTTTGTTTAAAATGCTATCTCTTTATTTGTGAAAGAGAATCTCTCTTTGTAAAGGTAACACTTCTTCAAAAGAAACACAGGAACATCGCAATTGTTATTTACAAAGGCCAACACATTATGCTGCTCAGACGTTGAGGAAAAAAACAGGGTGCGTATTTCTCTATGGAACAATCTTCTAATCGATCAGCTATACAGGTATTTGGTATTATCTACATCTCTAGATTATTCAGTCCACAATACCCACGATCGGCGATGTGCAATGTCTATTACTTCAAAGACGGCATTGCGGTTATTGCAATACACCATGTAATAGACAGACAGACAGACAGACAGACAGACAGACAGACAGACAGACAGACAGGCAGACAGACAGACAGGCAGGCAGGCAGGCAGGCAGGCAGGCAGGCAGGCAAGCAGGCAGGCAGGCAGGCAGGCAGGCAGGCAGGCAGGCAGGCAGGCAGGCAGGCAGGCAGGCAGGCAGGCAGACATGCATGCAGGCAGGCAGGCAGGCAGGCAGGCAGGCAGGCAGGCAGGCAGGCAGGCAGGCAGGCAGGCAGGCAGACAGGCAGGCAAGCAGATAGACCATCCCTCCCTCACGGGCGAAGGTAATGATTGTGACTCGTGTATCTGGCAGCAAGGAATTGCATTCAAATTCAAATTACGTGCACAATTATCAGCAGGTTGCGGTTCAGACTGGCATCAAACTAAAATCTTCGGAATCTTTAATAACATTTAAAATAATTAAAATAGATTTACAACATTATCACAATGCTTTTTTATAATATGTTGGCCTATTATAATCTAAAAATATACTATACGTATTTATCTATTAGCTCACAACACAATCCTTTAAAATGTTTTTGAAGAGTTGAAGACCAATACGTAAGTAATATGAGAAATTGTGTTTATATACATCGGACATGCCTTGATGATAGTATTATCGTTATTTGATATTCGGCAGCGATCAATATGGCAGAAAATGATTGATTGGCAAAGTATCAATAATTATAGACCTACTTGATATAAATGTAGAGTGCTAATGGTAATAATAGAGGTCATGACCTATAAATTGTAAATCCTATAAATAACGGCAATCCACTCCGTTAGGTCACCCGGTGCTCTGCAGACAAAGCAGCGACATTATGAAGCATCTGTCAGTCCAAACATAGCGCACTTCAAATTGATATTCTTCTTGCTGTGTCCTGTTTATGTGGAATAGAATGTTGATTCATTATTCCGTGGTCCATAGATCGTAATCAATAACCGCCACCTGTCCATTGTTACCAGGTGTATTGGGGTGATGTGCGGATTCTTTGAGTTTATCACATTAACGATAGGCCCACCTTTGTTTCTATTCAAGGTAGACAATGTGTTCCCAGATACCCTTAAAATAGCAGACCCTAGGAAAAATGGCAACAGTAGGATTTTTTAGTTTTATCTTGTTCAGGGGGCCATTCTACGAATTATATACTAATTATGACTAAATCGGAATACCGGGAAGTGCCTAATTAGAGCAATTCTATATTGTCCCCGTTTTAACCTTGCACTCGAGTTTCGAGTTTCGCATTTTGACCCCATACACATATTACGAACAAACAGGAAACTGATAGCCAAGAGTCTACAATCATAGTCGACGATTCTACGACACAATCTTGACGATATGCTACTAGCGGTACTGATCACCCGTCTGCAAGAAGCTGCATGTGTTGACCACGGAGCGAAATAGAATGATAGGGGCGTTATTTTAAACTCCGCTTTATGAAGTTAAATCTGCTATTGAGTTACCCCGCGCGTAGTCGAGCGGCGACTGCGGTCATGGCGGCGGTAGCAGCGGCGTCCAATTTCCGTTTAGCTCAACTTATATTATACTTGACCAAAACGTGGACGCGTGATTCATTATAAGGACACGACATCACACAATGTCGTTGGCTTCAAAAGCTCAGATTCATCGTAACCTTGGCAAAAACACATTTTTTTCACCCTTCACATTTACTGTTTAGCTCATTTTAGCAGTTCATTGTCTTATCGGTGGACTCTTCCTATCTTATAGTGACAGCGTATCACACCATCGTCTTAAAAGTCAAAGGTCAGATGAAAAGGTCACTGGTGTTAACCATAATGGAGTTAAATTTGGATACCGCTTTCGTATATTTAATGGCCTGACACAATCACCTTGATATAAAAAGGTTAAAGGTCAAGGTCACCGCGACATTGGTAAAAACGTTGCCTTTTCAATATTAACATTTTGCATTTATCTCCGCTTAGCAGTTTATATACCATCACTGGTTAAGCATATTGGACCCAACCGTGGACACATACTTCCTTATAGTTAGAGGGTAGCACACATGATGTTGGCTTTAAAAGGTCAGAGGTCAAGACAATTGGGACATTGGTAAAAGAGTTGTTCTTTCACACTTAACATTCTGCGTCTAACTCAACTTGATACGTCAAATCTCACGCTTGCTTAATCTTGTTGGACCCAATCGTGGACATACGCTTCCTTATAATGAGAGGGCATGACGTGATGACCTTTAATCCCAAAGTGCCACGGTCAATATCATTGTGGTATTGGCCAAGACTGGTTCTTTTAGTATTAACAGTTTGAGTTTAGCTCAAGTCAGTAGTTCATATCTCATGTTTGCCTAATCATATTGTACTCAAACTTGAACACATGCTTTCTTATAACGACAGAGCATGACACAATGTCCTTCAGCGTCAAGGCTTCCAAGGTCATTGTGATGAGGAGACAAACTGTTTCTTCGACATTGACATTTTGCTTTTAGCCCAACTTCACCATTTATATCTCATGTATTCCCATAAGCACAGAAGATGCCAACGTTGGGCACCTGGCTCTTTATAATGAGAGGGAATGACACGTGACATCGTGGAGTCAAAAGATCAAAGGTGAAGGTGGCGGTGTGCTTGCTAACACATAATTTGTCAACACTAACACTTTGCATTTAGCTCAACTTAGTGCTATGGATGGGCGCATGTATATATGAAGTCAATGGTCGATATGACTTGTGACGTATGGCGCGTGACATGTGACCTGTATTAAATCAGCATGTGACTGGTTCTAGTGCCACAAGGAGTTCCATATACAGAAATATTAAGCCCACACCATAACAAGACACCCTTTCCTGTTGTTGAATATGGTTTAATTACAACTAAGAAAAATGTGTTGCACTGGCTCGTAGTATGTTAATTTCAATAGCTCTGAACTATGTGAACATAGTCAGAATTACTATTGTCATGTCTTAATACAGGTAATCTAGTGTGAAAATGTAAGCGTTGTTACTGTGGTATCAGTCTTTGAACTTCAAAACAACGGATGATTAAGTCAAATATTTGGTGGGTAGCTGTAACACTTTATATAAGAAGCAAGCACTAAGGGACACCTGTCTTAAATCACCACCTTATAGTGCACAATCAGTGAGTAGGTGGAAAGTTATGCTGTCATAGAAACCTAAATTATGACCAGCAGCTCTGTGCTTATAATCCAAGATGAATGGCGAAAATGTTCTTTAAAACAAACAAATAAACACATTTATTTAAAGCCCATTCAACATTTGTAAACATGACATATTAAACAATAAATGACAGTGAGTATTGCTGGGTTGTAAGGGACTAGCGTTATGCATTTCTTTGTAAAAAAAATAGGAATAGCAGTGTGCACCTGGACAGATTTATACTTATTTAATAATGGACAATAGTAAATTATATGCTACTGCCTCAACTTTAACCGTATTAGCAGTTAATGGGAGTTGTTGATAAGCGCAGTCCAGACGGACAGGGATTGTAAACAAATCTTAAGAGCCTGTCAATACTATCTGTAGTTTGATTTCACAAACAGCAACAAAGTGGTGTTTCTGGAATTAACGCGCTGAGATATGACGTTAGTAGGATGCGGGTTAAACGCACATTTCCACAACACTTCTCAGAAAGAGCGGTTATTGAGAGGTACATTTATCGCGCAACTCATCAACGACAAAATAGCTTAGTCAGTTCCACAAAACCAAACAGACAGTAATTAACACTGTACAGTAAATATAAAGGGCATATGGCGCTCACCTGGACTAGGCCTACTGGCATTTAAACCATTTGCATTTAAATAGCCATGATGCATGATTTTCGGAAAATCCAAGATGCCACGAAAACCATTGACCAATCCAGACTCTCGTTTAATATGTGTATTGAATGAGTACCTTTTTAAATGGTTCCTGAAAACTTTCAGAAAATCAGAGATTACTGCCAACACATTGACCTACCGAAATTCGGAATAGATTTTTCTAGAGAAACTAGGAGAATAGGATCTTTCCAACCAAATTTGATTGAAATTGTCCAAGCGATTAATGAGTAGCATTTTATATGAATTCCCATTTTGCGGAAAATCTATGATGGCCACCATCAAAGTCAAGCCTTCAAAATTCTGTATACATGATCTGAAACGTACCCGCCTAAGGCTCGTCCAGCTGAGGTTGGTTGAAATCGGCCAAGCGGTTAATGAGGAGTAGCCTTTTATCTGATTTCCCAAAATATTCAGAAAATCCAATATGCCCACCAGAAAAATTGACCAGTCAAAATTCTATATGCAAGTTCTAAAGCCTACCGCCATGGACTCGTTCCCGCCAGTCTGGTTGAAATCGCCCAAGTAGTTAATGAGTAGACGATTTTCAGCCATTTTTTGGAAAGTTCAAGATGGTCACCGAGTAAATTGACTAATCAAAATTCTATTTACGGCTCTGAAGCATGGCGATTTAGGGTGCTTCCAGCCAAGTTTGCTTGAACTGGTCCAAGCGGTTAATGAGGAGTAGTCTTTTAACTGATTTCCCAAAATTTTCCGAAAATCCAAAATGGCCGGCAGTAGGGCAGATAGGACAGAAAAAAAAGCATGTAACTGGATTGTGGGATAATGGATGTTCCAGGGTAATTATATAAACTAGCAATCAAAGTAACTTAAAAGCAATTTTTTCGGCTACAAATTAGATTTTGTGATTGACGTCTGCTTGGCAAGCCCAACAATCAGTCTTATTAATCGTTTAGCTTGTGCTGCGCATGCCAATGAATATCGTGCTGATTTAAACTAAGGAGGCGACCCCCGTGTATGCAAATATTATCCTTATTTGTGTGCTAAATGTATGTTCCCCGTTCCATTATATATCTTCATAATGTAACATACTGATCTATACGGCTTACAGTGATACACAACTTACTATTGCCTTTTTCAGTGATGAATAAACTCATTTAACCCCAGTGAATATTACCCTCCCCCATTCTATTGCCAATTATCTGAACAATCATGGCAAAACGTATGAAACTAGGTGACCTTTCCGATCCGCGGCCATCTTCTTCAGTTTCGGTAGAAGATACTGACTGGACAAAGTCTATTATTTGTCAGGAAAGCACAGAGGATCGCCTGGAATGCCCAGCAAAATCAAAGAAACAAAATGCTGGCGTCGGATATAAATTGTTTGCACAAAACTTGATTCGATTTCATGAATTAAATATTCTTCCTGTTAATATCAATTTGAAAAGGTTAGGCAATGGTGATGGTATTGAAGAAACCCTAAAATCAAACAGAGCCTCGTGGCATAAGTTATGCCGGTGCAAATTCAATACACCCAAACTACAAAGGGCAGAACAACCGAAGGTTGTATGTGTAGATGAAGCTGATGAACAGTGATACACTCGTTCTGCCAGTGAGCATACTGTACATCAAAAAGCGTTTGCTTGTTTCTTTTGTGATTATAAAATTGAAGAAAAAGATTACCGTGAAGCAGCTACATTTGGCTTAGATTACAGAGTAAGAAAATGTGCAATAATGTTAGAAGATAGAGCCCTTCTCACAAAATTAAGTGTACGTGATATGACAGCAATAGAGGCAAAATACCATTCTAAATGTCTGGCTGAGCTCTATAACCGGGCAAGAGGACGAGAACGGAAAGAACAGTCCAACAAATCTCCAGCCGATAGAATCCATAGCATTGGCCTAGCAGAACTAATTTCATATATCGAAGAGACACACGAGGATGCATCTCTAGCCCCAGTGTTCAAACTGTCAGATCTTATGACTGTATATACCACCAGACTCGAACAGTTAAGCTTGAGAGTTAACACTAGGAGTCACTCTACCAAGCTGAAAGAAAGAAGTTTGTCCCAGGTATAAAGGCCCACGTCAAAGGTAAAGATGTTATGCTGGCCTTTGAGTCTGACATTGGGCCTGCTCTCAACAAAGCCTGTGACCATGACAGTGATACAGGAGCGATGTTTCTAGCTAAAGCTGCAATGGTGGTTTGGAGGGATTTGTTTGAGCTACAAACTTCTGCTCAGGACTTCAATGGTACTTTCAGCCATGGCTGTCAGTCCTATTCTATTCTCGCGTTACTGTTAGCTCTAGTTCATATGATACAGGAAGGTCCAAGCATCAAAGACCAGAATGTTCAAGCGTCAGTAACTAGTGCCTGTGCGGTTTCTCAGCTAATGTGTTTCAACATGGTGAAGTACAAGAGAGAGTGGGAGACACCTTTATCCAAACATGTACGTCATACAAGAAAGCAGGAAACGCCATTGCTTATTTACATCGGACTCCTCCTTCATGCGCGCACGCGAAAAAGAGACATCATCAACAAGCTGTTTCATTTGGGACTGTGTATTTCCTATGACAGAGTACTTCGCATATCAGCAGACTTGGCAAATGGTGTATGTAAACAATTCCAGGAAGATAATGTTGTATGTCCAGCAAACCTTCGTGGTGATCTTTTTACCACAGCGGAAGTAGATAATATTGAGCATAATCCGAGTTCTACAACCGCTACTGTTTCTTTTCATGGAATCGGAATCTCATTATTCCAACATCCCGATACCAAAAATCGAGGTACAGACCGTGATATTGTGGTGATAGAGACAACATCAACAAAGAAGACTGTAGATACTTTGCCTCCAAAATACACAAATGTAGTTCCAGTAATTCTTACAAATAATGAGCCTGATGTACCAGCACAAAGTGGGGCATTAACTGGAGATGGTTCTAGTCTGAGAAATGCCAGTGGAGATGAATACAAATGGATTGGTACAGTTACAGATAAACTACGAGCTGATAAGCTTAAGAAAGATGGGTACATTTCTTGGGCAGCATTTAATGCAAACCTACAATCACCGAGTTCAGCATTAGCTTCACTTAGCTCGTTGCTACCTCTCTTCAAAGATGCTACAGACTCACCCGCAATGAGTAGGTATTCAATGGTAGTCATTTAAGAAGCTGTTAAGCTTGTTCATCGTGGCCAAATACAAATCAGTACGTTGGATCAACCGCTCTATGCCATTGCAAAACAAGTGCAATGGAATTGGCCTGATCGGTTTGCGAAGACCATTTTGTGATTATGTTAGGAGGGTTACACATTGAGATGGCAGCATTTCGGACATTAGGGGACTGGCTTGATGGGTATGTCTGGTGTTGCAACAAGTGGTACTGCAGATTCGTTCCTTAAGGCCACACATATAACCCGCACAAGACATGCACACCAAGTTACGGCTGCTGCTATATATTCATTACAGGCGTGCATACGTGACTTGCTTAGAAACGACTGATGAATCAACAGATTGTAAAACCAGAGATGACTTTGATACCTGGTGTGCTGGTAGGAAGGACATATGCCCTCAGTTTAAGTATTGATGCCTCAGATTGGAGTTTCAGCTAATCATCTTTATGTTCATTCGCTCACTAAGCACATCAGACTTTGCTATATATGTGGATTCTCTGACATAGTTAGTTCCTTGCTTCTAGACTTTAGACCACACACACTACTCACGTTACTTACATGTACATATCCGAGATATGGTCGATAGAAATAAGCCTCTTTATGAAACTATAACGAAGAACAAATTGTCACTCTTTGCTTCAGGAAATACGACTGCCAAACCAAAGATCAAAAGACAGCTGAGTTCAGCAAAATCTGAATGCTTTGTTTTCAAGACTGTACATTGGTTGTCAAACACGGGTTGGTGACCTTGATGAATATTTCAAACATGAAAATTAGGCCTGCCTGCCCTCAATATCAGACAATGGTAAACTTCGTTCCCCTTCAAAGTCAGACCTACTGCAGCGCTTCGATAAAATAGCTGAACCAGTTACTGAACGGCCGGATGTAACTGCGATGCTGCTTGATGGAGCTGCAGTCGTCCAAATGCTGAAGCCAATTGGAGTGCGTGCATTCGAACAATATGCTGTTAACATCTTCAAGTCTTATGTAGTGTCAAGGTTACAAAGAGTTGAACGCCTTGATATTGTTTGGAACACGTATGCAGCATGCAGTCTTAAATCTACTACTAGAAAGAGACGTGGGAAAGGCAAATGCCGACGTGTTGTTCCATCTGCTGCTGTGTCAAGAAATTGGCAGGACTTCTTAAGAGTAGATGAAAACAAGCAGGAATTGTTTTCATATTTGCCACAGTGTTGTACTGACTGGAATACTGATCGCAGCAGAGATCATAGCAACTAATGGCGAGCATGTCGTCGTGTTACCTACACGTCCAGATTTGAATTCACGTGTACCATGCTCACATGAAGAAGTGGACACACGATTTTTTTACATGGTGCTGACTCTGCTAGACGTAGGCCATGGCAAAGTATTGATCCACACAGTTGAAACTGATGTTGTTGTGCTTGCGATATCAGTAGTGCGTAAATTGAATATGGAGGAGCTCTGGTTAGAATTTGGCACCAGTAAACATCTGAGATATATTGCTGCTCACGCTATATCTTAGGCTATTGGTGTCAATAGAGCAAGGGCCCTTCCATTCTTCCATGCATTCACTGGGTGCAATACGGTTTTTTCGTTTCATGATCACAGAAAAATCAGTGCATGGAATACTTGGAACAGCTTCCCATCTGTGACGTCATTTTTTGAACAATTGAGCACAGTGCTTGATCATCCAGTAGTTATATGTTTGAAAACACGACATAGGTACATAATAATTTATATGACAGATCAAGCATGTGTACGGAAGTCAATATGGCACAGCAATCCCTGTTTACAAAACGGGCAGCCATGGAAAAACTTTCACCATCGCAAGCGGCATTCACCAAACACGTACTCCTGGCTGCCTATCAAGGTGGCCACGTGTGGGGTAACTTGTTAAGCTTTGATCCAAATTTGCCATTGCCCGAAGAATGGGGATGGATGAAATCAGATGACGGTTCATTCTCCCCATTGTGGACGACATTTCCTCAAGTATCCCAAAGTGCGCTTTAAATTGTCAGATGAGGTTATCTGAGAATGGATTGTGGATTACGAGCAGGTTTAGTATCGAATCATATTTCTGAGTGAAAGGCCAGAGGGGGGGGGGGGGGGGGTCTGGTGAGTTCAATAACTTGCCGTGTAGAATATCAACCCCCCCCCCCCACCAAATCACATTACTTCTGCCACATATGAAGATTACAAGCTCCTCCATGTTAGCTTGTAGTTGTAAATATAGAGTAATGTAGATTGAATTAATCCAGGAATATACATCTAAATCCATAAATTTAGGCAGTCCAAGCGATTGAATCAAACCGGGAATATACATCTAAATACATCAATTTAGCCAGCCCAAGCGATTGAATCAACCCGGAAATATACATCTAAATCCATCAATTTAGCCAGCCCAAGTGATTGAATCAACCCAGGAATATACATCTAAATCCATCAATTTAGCCAGCCCAAGCGATTGAATCAACCCGGGAATATACATCTAAATCCATCAATTTAGCCAGCACAAGCAATTGAATCAACTCGAGAATATACATCTAAATCCATCAATTTAGCCAACCCAAGCGATTGAATCAACTCCTTATAATAAGGTGCCATGACGCAATCAATGATGAAACGAAAGTGATAATGAGAAAACTTAAGACTTTATTCAACAGTAACATTTTGCTTTTACCTCACCTTAGCGGTTCATATATCATGTTATGTTAATAATTATGTACCCAAACTTGGGTGCATGCTAATGATTATGGAATGCGGCAATTAATGTGAGGTCAAAAGGTGAAGTTCAGTGATAAGTGTATCGATAAGCCTTCAATATTTGTTTTATATTTGAAGTCAAGCCTCATAGTGCATTGCAAAGTCGTAAAGTCAACATTCATGGTTGCATTGAAATAACATTTCTGGTTACAGACCAGTTGTATTTATTAACAACTTCTGGTGGTCTCTTGAGTGTCAGTTATAGACAGGTTTGTCAGGAAATTATAAAATTTGAAAATATTTATGGCACAAATTATTGAAGTACTCAGAGCAGCGATGGAAATTATGACCAGGGCCACATTACTCCTAAATTTCAATCCGGACCACTAAAGGTTGACAGTTGCTTACTCATGTGGCTACTTATATAATACAAATTTAACTTTTTATATATTATCCTAAATGTATATTGCTGGATGAAACATTAATATTCTGGAAATGGTCTGAATCTTTCCAACGCTAAACATAAAATACTAATAACCACAAACGCCAATCGATACAACTGTGTGTCAAGTCATTTAAGAGTCTGAGAAATGGACGTGCATCTGGCTGTGACAACCTGAAAAATGAACTGGTTAAGAATACACATGATACTATCTCCAAACCATTCATAAACTCTGCCTTCATCCAGCATTTCCCATAGATGCTTTTAGGCAAGGCACCCTTATTGCGATGCTAAATCTCATGGACTGCGAATAAACCTTCACCCTATCGTTCTCCTCAACAACACCAGTAATATAGTGTCCAATGTGACACTGTGAAGCATCCGAAACAAGGTTGACAGTTTCACTGGAGCCTACAAGTGCAGCGTCAAACTAGGACGCAGCTGCGCAAATAGTGTGTGGGCGCAGCGAATGCCTGTACCATATGCCATACCGTAACATTGGGATTGCCAGTGAAATGGGACACGCTTTCGACACTAAGTTATCAAAGACCATGGCCGTTCTACACCAGGCTGGGTGTTATACTCACGATTATCTGCGACTAGTCAGACCGATATTGGCAGACACCAAGCTGGAAGTACAAGTGAGAAATATTCATTCTGTTGAGTTCAAAACCACTATTGTCTCTCCATGGGGAGATGAGTTCTCTACCGTGCTGTCTATATACTACCTCGCCGCCGACCTATCATTCGTATGGGAGTACTTGAGAGCACCAACCCAAGTCCCCCGTATCTACACTGGTCTGGCAACTAGAGATGGCATACACTAACGATGTAGACTTCAGAGAGAAGGAAAAAGCCCCGGGATAATCTCATCAGCATAGTGCCAAAACAGGTCGAGAATGTGAATATTTTTATGAATGAAACTAAGACAGAGTTTACCCATGTCGTCCTGAGAGTGGCAGGTGGAGCTAACGACAGAGGTGTCCCGCTGCACGGCTTGGTGAATCAAGGAAAAGCAAGATTCTCGCCTCACATTATTGCACGTTGCATCATCACATTCTTTTTGGAAAGTGTAGATCCGCTGATCAGTGATTGCTCTGACCAAAATTTACCGTATGACGCACCCTGTTTATCGCTGATGCTGCACAACATCAGCAGCTTGATAGCTCCAAAGGCAGTCATAGATATGCTTGACACTTGTCATCACAATTACCTCCATACAATCACCCAACATCACGAGCCGGATGGCATCATTCCTATTGCTGCGTTATACAATTACTGTGTGCAATACAGTCACACTGATAGTGAAGCTGGCCAAGCAAAGATGGTCTATGTTTGGCCATGTTCTACGCATGCCACTGGACATGGCAGAAGGCCTTGTAATTCTGTTTGCAGAGGCAGGTTTCCTTTTTCAAACTACTGCGTCCACAGAACCGTGGATACCATTATCATCAACGTGTGCCGCCTAACACAGTGCACTATAACGAGTGACTTACTTGCACTGAGCGACGCCTTCTCTTCAGTAACCATGCTTGATATGGCAGAAAATGCATGTTGTACACGTGTTTACATGCAGTGATTGAATGCACACGACCTATGTTTAAAACAGTATTAATCTTATCCCAGACACTGCACGTTAATGATAGATCATGGCATGGGAATTTCTGGCATTCAATTCCAGATAGAGATATATCTTTATTTGACACTACTTTTCTACTTTGAGATTGGGATAATACTGATTCATTGGCGCCTGTATTATGCTTTGTTAACGGATAGTACGTGGAGTCATATAGATACAAGCAAACCATATTCTCTGTCTCATGTACTAGGTATCCTGTTGAATAATATGGCACCAATGTGACGGAACAGCTGTTGCGGCCTAAGAGTTACCTGGGTTGTCTCATTCACACCACCAAATATGACGTGAGCGCAGAGCGCTATATTTCTAGTCCAATAATGAGGTCTAGATGTTCTATGGACTGGAGTAGATAGATACAATATGTTTCATTTTCTCTTGATGAGAGCAGTTGTATCCGCAATATGGCCCTCTCTTAAAACTTAAAGTCTGATGAAAAAAGAAATCATGCTGAGTAATACTGGGGCCAAGAGACCATCTTACAGCAATGTAGCGTGTATGCAGATGATCTGGTGACAGCTTCATTCAAGACAGAGGAAGATGCTGTCTTACCAATATTGTGAGATATTGAAATGGAAGGTGTCCATTATTATCTTACATGAGGAGGTGAGGGGTGTGTGTTTGTGCGTGCGTGCGTGCGTGCGTGCGTGCGTGCGTGCGTGCGTGCGTGCGTGCGTGCGTGCGTGCGTGCGTGCGTGCGTGCGTGCGTGCGTGCGTGCGTGCGTGCGTGCGTGCGTGCGTGCGTGCGTGCGTGCGTGCGTGCGTGCGTGCGTGCGTGCGTGCGTGCGTGCGTGCGTGCGTGCGTGCGTGCGTGCGTGCGTGCGTGCGTGCGTGCGTGCGTGCGTGCGTGCGTGCGTGCGTGCGTGCGTGCGTGCGTGCGTGCGTGCGTGCGTGCGTGCGTGCGTGCGTGCGTGCGTGCGTGCGTACGTGCGTGCGTGCGTGCATGTGTGTTGAGTATGAAAATGTCAAAACGGTGTGGATAATCAGAAGGTGGGATAGGTACTATTACAGATCCGTCCCTTAATGTGTCTCATAATGGGTAGTGTGGTTCACTTATCATGAATATGTTCCATAGAGAGCGGTTCATTGCTCGAAATATGATCTATTTTCGTGATACATTAAATTGCCTTTACACCACACCGGCAACCTAAATCGTGTCAGTATCCACAGACTGGGGACATTCGTTAGCATTTCTAGCTATGCCGCACCCATTTCTAGCTAAGCTCCACCCACCTTTTACGTGTGCTGGGAACAGTTTATATACTTTGACTCCTGAATTTCAAGCATTCTAATTTTAAGGTGACTATAGGGGTAATGTGTTGAATATTTTGAAGATAATTTGACTCGGTGGTGTTGTATAGCAGCAACAGCGCCAGGTCAAATTAGTTTTATAATAATTTATTCAAAATAATACTTATTAAATAGTACATGCGTAAAACACTGGGAACCAGCAAATAGAAAGTCAGGAGATGACGCCATTGCATACATCTGCTAAGCATGCTACGAGGTGACCTCAAGAAAGCAGGACTCACCACACACAAATCAAGAGCTACCCTGAGGAAGCTAAAGATTTAGGCTGAGGACAAGACATGGTGGTCAAATGCGAAGAAGGATTGATTGCAGTTGCATCGGATGTTTCTACTACTGCAGCCGCAACATACAGCAACATACAGTAATCGTACCTACATACACTAACGATATGCAATTCGTACACTTGACGGACCTTTCAATGTTTGCGACAGAGCTAGATATGCCACTACGTATTGTGGCTTCTGCCTGCACGTGATGTAACATATTCTGACGTCATATGCTTGCTTGACATATCGTATCCTTCCTTTTATCTCCAGCGTATCCTAGCCCCTGGATAGATATCATAGCACGTTATAATCGTTAAAATCCCAGTATCTCACTTTCAATTTAGACATACTAGAAAACTGCTAAATATTCTGAGAATAAAGTATCCAATATCTGCTGTCGTCATCAGCTGTAGTAGGTAATTGTATTTACATTTAATTTCAAAATGTTCATTGCTATAGTATATTGTTATAGCAGTATATCTGCAACTGTTGTGAGTAATAACGACATATGAATGGCTACAACCTATCTTTAACCAAGAATGCTATGGGATAAGCTAAGCATGGGCGCACCTGTTGCGACATATCTATGCACATTATCAATCATAACAACACTCGAACCTTTCTTTTGGGCGAATCGTTTCTTACGAGAAATGGTTTCCTAGCAATTCCATTACAGTTCCTGAAGTAATTGACAAATAGAAATTGTGAGGGAGCTCTTCACGACATTACCAGGCGAACACGTCCTGTATAGGACTTGGTTATTACGTGAAACTATTCTGTGAAGATGTCACGAATTACAATTCATGGCAAGATTAATATATAGCCAGGAATATAACGGCATTGACGGGAACATGTTTAATCTGTTATTTAATTAAATTGCAAGCATGTTAAGTGAAAGGATTCTTGCTTTACTGTCAATCGCACTGGTAAGTATACATAGACGTCCGACGTGTATATACTCGATGTGTGTGCGTGCATGCGTGCTTGCTTGCTTGCTTGCTTGCTTGCTTGCTTGCTTGCGTGCGTGCGTGCGTGCGTGCGTGCGTGCGTGCGTGCGAGCGTGCGTGCGTGCCAGCGTGCGTGCCAGCGTGCGTGCCAGCGTGCGTGCGTGCGTGCGTGCGTGAGTGCATGCGTGCGTGTGTG
This sequence comes from Chaetoderma sp. LZ-2023a, assembly GCA_034401795.1. Taxonomy (NCBI): domain Eukaryota; kingdom Metazoa; phylum Mollusca; class Caudofoveata; order Chaetodermatida; family Chaetodermatidae; genus Chaetoderma; species Chaetoderma sp. LZ-2023a. Next base: position 168,984,394 of record CM067372.1, on the reverse strand, counting down.
TGCGTGCGTGCGCGTGTGTGTTGGTGGATGGTAATGTTGGTTTTGGCAGGACAGGGTGGTGTGGGTGCGTGGGTGGTAATGTTCGGTTTGGCAGGACAGGGTGGTGTGGGTGGGTGGCAACGTTGGTTTTGGCAGGACAGGGTGGTGTGGGCGGGTGGTAATGTTAGTTTTGGCAGGACAGGGTGGTGTGGGTGGGTGGTAATGGTGGTTTTGGCAGGACAGGGTGGTGTGGGTGTTGGTAATGTTGGTTTTGTCAGGACAGTCTGGTGTGGGTTTATAGTAATGTTGGTTTTGGCAGGGCAGGTTGGTATGGGTGGGTGGTAATGTTGTTATTGGTGTCTGTCTGTCTCTCAGTCAGTCAGTCAGTCAGTCAGTCAGTCAGTCAGTCAGTCAGTCAGTCAGTCAGTCAGTCAGTCAGTCAGTCAGTCAGTCAGTCAGTCAGTCAGTCAGTCAGTCAGTCAGTCAGTCAGTCAGTCAGTCAGTCAGTCAGTCAGTCAGTCAGTCAGTCAGTCAGTCAGTCAGTCAGTCAGTCAGTCAGTCAGTCAGTCAGTCAGTCAGTCAGTCAGTCAGTCAGTCAGTCAGTCAGTCAGTCAGTCAGTCAGTCAGTCAGTCAGTCAGTCAGTCAGTCAGTCAGTCAGTCAGTCAGTCAGTCAGTCAGTCAGTCAGTCAGTCAGTCAGTCAGTCAGTCAGTCAGTCAGTCAGTCAGTCAGTCAGTCAGTCAGTCAGTCAGTCAGTCAGTCAGTCAGTCAGTCAGTCAGTCAGTCAGTCAGTCAGTCAGTCAGTCAGTCAGTCAGTCAGTCAGTCAGTCAGTCAGTCAGTCAGTCAGTCAGTCAGTCAGTCAGTCAGTCAGTCAGTCAGTCAGTCAGTCAGTCAGTCAGTCAGTCAGTCAGTCAGTCAGTCAGTCAGTCAGTCAGTCAGTCAGTCAGTCAGTCAGTCAGTCAGTCAGTCAGTCAGTCAGTCAGTCAGTCAGTCAGTCAGTCAGTCAGTCAGTCAGTCAGTCAGTCAGTCAGTCAGTCAGTCAGTCAGTCAGTCAGTCAGTCAGTCAGTCAGTCAGTCAGTCAGTCAGTCAGTCAGTCAGTCAGTCAGTCAGTCAGTCAGTCAGTCAGTCAGTCAGTCAGTCAGTCAGTCAGTCAGTCAGTCAGTCAGTCAGTCAGTCAGTCAGTCAGTCAGTCAGTCAGTCAGTCAGTCAGTCAGTCAGTCAGTCAGTCAGTCAGTCAGTCAGTCAGTCAGTCAGTCAGTCAGTCAGTCAGTCAGTCAGTCAGTCAGTCAGTCAGTCAGTCAGTCAGTCAGTCAGTCAGTCAGTCAGTCAGTCAGTCAGTCAGTCAGTCAGTCAGTCAGTCAGTCAGTCAGTCAGTCAGTCAGTCAGTCAGTCAGTCAGTCAGTCAGTCAGTCAGTCAGTCAGTCAGTCAGTCAGTCAGTCAGTCAGTCAGTCAGTCAGTCAGTCAGTCAGTCAGTCAGTCAGTCAGTCAGTCAGTCAGTCAGTCAGTCAGTCAGTCAGTCAGTCAGTCAGTCAGTCAGTCAGTCAGTCAGTCAGTCAGTCAGTCAGTCAGTCAGTCAGTCAGTCAGTCAGTCAGTCAGTCAGTCAGTCAGTCAGTCAGTCAGTCAGTCAGTCAGTCAGTCAGTCAGTCAGTCAGTCAGTCAGTCAGTCAGTCAGTCAGTCAGTCAGTCAGTCAGTCAGTCAGTCAGTCTGTCTGTCTGTCTGTCTGTCTGTCTGTCTGTCTGTCTGCCATGCTGTCTGTCTGTTTGTCTGTCTGACAGATATATGCTCGCTGTAAGTCATAACTAAAATGTGCTAGAATAGAATTAGTCAATTTACAATGGCTATATTATTGTTTTATATGGTTTAACCAATTCTGCCACCTGAGATATTACGACCAGAATTGATAGATGGTATACGGCTAGAAGAAGGTAATTCCCCTTCCATGGGCATCCTGGAGGTGCGAGCAGGTGGACGATGGGGAACTGTGTGTGCAGATGGTTTCAATGATAGAGTGGCTGCCGTTGTTTGTCGAGCAATTGGTCAGGAGTGAGTATGGATGCCGTTTTTACAGAATCTGTAATTGCAGTCATGCGCCATAATTAGTAAATACACGGTTCACCGATGCGTTTGTGAATTAGCTTAACCTTTCTCCAAATGTCTCGAGCAAATTCCGGAAGGAAATTCCGTAATTTTGCAAAGTCTATAATAATTGGAGCCAGATAGCGGAGATGATTTTCCTATCTCAGCTAAAGATAAGAACACGCCGATGTTGAACATCTATTCTTAAAGTTCTCGTCTCCCATTAAGTAGAGAGACATTTGCACGAGAAATATTACAGCGCCTAGTAAAATTAGTTTCAAAATAAACACAGTCAGTAAAACAGCGCTAGTCCGTAATCATTTAAGCGTTCGTGGCAAAATTATCTATCAGTCCTGCTTCGCTTTTGCCCAATGTGTTTTGTCCTAAGCCGAAATCTTTATCTTCCTCATGTCCATTCTTGACTTGAGTGTACCGAGTCCTGTTTTTAAACGGAGTGGATCTGCTGAGTGATGGATGACATCATGTTGAGAGAGCTCGTGTTGCCTGTTTGACTTTTTATATCTTAACGACCGTGTGGCATCTTTCGATGTTGTAATCTGCATAACTGTCAAATATTAAATACTTGTCAGTGCCTTTTGTAACGAGATTTATAACATACATGAAAATATTTTCAGCAAAATCCTGCACCATGCAAACTCCATGTGCCGTCCAGTGAACTACCCATAGTATCGCTGATCCATCAATTATAACCGTTTCTGCTTTGGGTAGCATTCCTGCTGATACGTCGATTTGCAACTGTCTTTTCAGTGTCGATTTGACATTTGCTAATTTAATGTTACCAGTTATAGTCAACATAGAAGTGGGCCAATTCATACTTGAGAATATCATCGATACTCACGTCTCTATCAGAAGCTTGTAAGCCAATGATCCGTAAAGAGATAAGATTTGTGTCACATACCTTTGCAGAGCAGACTTGCAAGTGCTTCTTCATTAATACCATGATATACACCAGCTTTCACACTGTAGCATATAATCTTTGAGACCAAGCCTTTTCACAATCACTCATCATTTTGTGGCCTATACCTAAGGACATATCTACATCAATGGATGCAGCAAGACCTCTACCACTCACAATTTGGATTACCCTCTTACATGGTAAGTCGAATGTCTGCCTGATTTTGTCGAATGTCTTTGACATCTGCTGTAATCTGGCGTTTCATCGCTTCGTTGTGTAGAGTGACCATATAATCTCTATCCGTTGCCCAAATACTGCAGGTATGAAGACACAACGTTCATGCCGATTATAACATTTGGTCCCTTTGCATACTATGTGAATGTGGTTTCTATCATTATATCTGTCCATATGCCATTCCACATACAAGAGTAGTGACATGCTCCCAATTGTGGGACCTCTGGAGTTCAGGTGATGTTCTCAACTGCCAGCCAAATGGACCTTTCCATTTTAACTATGCCCCGCCCATCACTAGCTAGCTCCACCCACACCTCGCCGTGTTGGGATTGATCGATCCCCGAATACCCTAGCCATCAATTTCTTGAAAGCTATACAGGGAAGCTGTTGACTATTTTGTAACTAATTTGACTGGGCGCTGTTGCTGCCTATGGCAGCAACAGCGTCCAGTCAAATTAGTTTCAAAATATGCAACAGAATATTTATTAAATAGTAAAAGCAAACAATTTGTACAATAACGCATAGACCGTCTTCAAATATGCGTTGCTGACGTACTTATCGACATCATTCATGACGTCATTCATTATGATGTCATTCTACACATCGCGCAGTTCATTATGACGTCATATGATGGGTGGGTACTCTGGAAAGGTGAATTGAGGATAACTATGATGGTCAGCTGCAAAGAGGTATAGTAACGTATACCTCACTGTAACTAGATAGAGTGTTCAGTTGCCTTCCCTCGTAGCTCGACAGAATAGCATCATTAGTAGAACAGGTATTATTAACATATCAACCCAAAGCCTCGTTGCCTTGTTCTGGCTAGATCAATTATCACGACATCGTCAGAATCAGTTGCTTCTTGTACTACATTTCTAAGAGGTTACTCAATAACCATTCGTAATAATCCAGCCATTCATCAGTTTCTGTACAATATCCATAAACATCCACGGAAACCCATGATGAGTTATATGTATGGCGCTATCACCCCAAGCGTGTGCTAAATGTAAACACAAGCAATATCATCCTCATATATGAGTCAAACGATTCCGCGTAGCTGCCTTCTACGCATCACAGGCTTTCACTTGATAGGTATATTGATAGGGTTTGTGTCAAAAAGAAAACTTTAACATATGTCTTTTAGGAGGTTGGGCGTGTCATGGAAAAATATAAAAATTCATTTTCTCAAAATGCTCAAGGATTCCAGTTTGGCACCCGTCAGTTTCTTTATTTTTATTGTCTGAAGATACAAAATTAAGAAAGAAACAGTGTGGGCCCTCAAGTGCAAGGTTCGGTTTATAATCCCAGTTGGCTGTCAGACAAACAGTACAATGACGAGCAGTAGCGTTATGGGAATGGTTTATTTCAGCATTTCGCAACATCGGGAACAATGGTGTCCCAAATAATTACGCCTTCAAATTTCCATCTAAAATGCCAGCTTCTAAATAGACGAGCGGCACTTGATTTTTCTAAATCTTTCCTAATCTATTGCCTCAGGATGACTAAGACCATCCTCTTTGCGATTCAGATCCAGCACAGCTTATGCAATTCATCGACGTGTATTTGGTCGTCGTTCCGATGACATGCCAGTGTGGGTGAATAGTCTTCGTTGCACAGGCAATGAGAGCAACATTGATGCATGTCAACACGTACCTACCAACGATTCATTCTGCCCACATTTAGAAGATGTAGGCGTCGTATGTCGTAAGTATCACACCATTAATTCTTGTCTCCCTGTAGTAATCATATGTTTCCATATATTATTGCTAACCTTGTTATATCTCTGCCCCCCCCCACCCTCACCCACCTCCTGTAATAATCATGTTTCCATATATTATCATCAACCTTGTTACAGCTCTGCCCTCCACCTCCCACCCACCACCTGTAATAATCATATGTTTCCATATATTGTCATCAACCTTGTTATATCTCTGCCTCACTTTTAACCCTTTAATGACTCAATTTAATCACAGAATTTAAATATTTACTTATTGAATGCCCATTTGCAGGCCAATAGAAGACTGGGGTTTTTTAATCTGCCACTGGATTGATTGGCTCTGTTATCGAGCCAGTTATGCCAGTGATAAATTTTCAAAATTAATCTTCTCATGGCCTGCACATGGACATTCCGCAAGACCACTGCAGATGCCAGCTTTGGCCGTCGTCGTCATGAACAGGTTACCCCGTTAATGGCCAAATTGTGGTTAAGAATATGAAAATATCTCCTTATTGAATGTTCATTTGCAGACCAAGAGAGGACTACTTTTGTAGGTGTACCACTGGTGAGCCAGCCATTCCAGTGGTAATTTATTTTTAAAAAGTCTTCTCTTGACCTGCTAACGGGCTTTCCCTAGGACCACTGCAGAGACCTATTGTATATGTTAATATGAACCAGTTTAATATTCTGATGCCTTAGCAAAAGATAATAGTGGTTGTCCAGTCTTGGAATTACATGAACCCTATACGATCTACGCGACGAACAGTGCAACATTCAGTGGTTATTATATGAACCCTATACGATCTACGTGACAAACAGTGCAACATTCAGTGATTATTACATGAACCCTATACGATCTACGTGACAAACAGTGCAACATTCAGTGGTTATTACATGAACCCTATACGATCTACGTGACGAACAGTGCAACATTCAGTGGTTATTATATGAACCCTATACGATCTACGTGACGAACAGTGCAACATTCAGTGGTTATTATATGAACCCTATACGATCTACGCGACGAACAGTGCAACATTCAGTGGTTATTACATGAACCCTATACGATCTACGTGACAAACAGTGCAACATTCAGTGGTTATTACATGAACCCTATACGATCTACGTGACAAACAGTGCAACATTCAGTGGTTATTATATGAACCCTATACGATCTACATGACAAACAGTGCAACATTCAGTGGTTATTATATGAACCCTATACGATCTACGTGACAAACAGTGCAACATTCAGTGGTTATTACATGAACCCTATACGATCTACGTGACAAACAGTGCAACATTCAGTGGTTATTACATGAGCCCTATACGATCTACGTGACAAACAGTACAACATTCAGTGGTTATTACATGAACCCTATACGATCTACGTGACGAACAGTGCAACATTCAGTGGTTATTGCATGAACCCTATACGATCTACGTGACGAACAGTCCAACATTCAGTGGTTATTACATGAACCCTATACTATTTACGTGACGAACAGTGCAACATTCAGTGGTTATTACATGAACCCTATACGATCTACGTGACGAACAGTGCAACATTCAGTGGTTATTACATGAACACTATAAGATCTACGTGACAACAGTGCAACATTCAGTGGTTATTACATGAAACCTATACGATCTACGTGACAAACAGTGCAACATTCAGTGGTTATTACATGAACCCTATACGATCTACGTGACAAACAGTGCAACATTCAGTGGTTATTATATGAACCCTATACGATCTACGTGACGAACAGTGCAACATTCAGTGGTTATTACATGAACCATATACGATCTACGTGACAAACAGTGCAACATTCAGTGGTTATTAAGCATGCCAGTGTTATCTATTGAAATCTTGAAAAATATGTCGTTCATCTATAACTTATTCAAGTCCGACCTTCTAAAACCTCCATTTCAATGTAACCATACAGGTAAGCTGTTTTCAAATTAATTTGACAGGAACCTGTAACAAACTGATCGCAAGCACCAAACCATCACGAATCAGCCCTGACCATAGAGACTAATTTGAAACTCAGAACTTTAGAAGCTACACAACGCGGTTCCACTATGTGTGAAGATACAAGAGCGATGGTCAATGTTTGGACGTGTACTTCGAATGCCAAAGAATTCGCCCGCTCAGAAAATATGGACGTTCTCAGGAGCATTGGAGTTCTTAGGAGAGGATTGTAAGACATATTCGCAACGCACAGAAGGGCAAAAACACAAACGTGTTAAGTGGGATGTGATCAGACAAAAAAAGGCAACCTGTAGGATCACTAAACAGGAAAAAGAGCGTAAAGGGGCTTACGATGTTCACAGATGACAAGACACGGTGGCTGAGAACGATAAAGTAAAGAAAGCTGATTGCAGCTGAAAACCTTTCTAATTCCTTGCAGCCAGCGACACGAAACAAGCACACGTCATCATCATTTTCATCATCATTTTCAGCACAATTTTAATTATCATCATCATCGTCTTTGTCGTCTTTGTTGTCTTTGTCGTCGTCGTCGTCGTCGTCGTCGTCGTCGTCGTCGTCGTCGTCGTCGTCGTCGTCGTCGTCGTCGTCGTCGTCGTCGCCGTTCATGTATAAATGTCCGCTCCTGAAAAGCCTTGGACATTTAAAAATGTCAACTTAGGGAGCATCACATATGCTCAGTATCTAAATACAACTTATCATAGGACATCATATGTGTGCCTTGTGCTTCTTTGCCTCTATCGTATCTGAACCACATGTCTTATGGAGCCAGCATCCTTTATCTTGACCTGTTCTAGAACGCATATGCAACATATTATTTCTTACAATACGACGCTAATGATTATCATAATAAACTGATAAGAAGGTTGAAATACCATTGATCATATCCTCATTTGCTTCGCTCGTGTGGAATATGAAGATTAGCAATATATGCACTATTGGTACAAAGGCTGATATCGGATAAAATAGCAAACTTTCACTGGCTGCTGTTATTCTGGCAATCCAACATGATACATTGTATTTTCTAACAGACCCCAAAGTGCAAGTGGATGAAGTGAGGCTTGTTGGAGGTAACAATGCCCTTGAGGGTCGTTTAGAGGTCAGAGTGCTTGGAGTGCGGGGTACTGTTTGTGATGATTTCTTTGGTCAGCAATCTGCGTAGGCTGTATGCAGACAAGTGACCGGTCAGCCTTCTCGGACGTGAGTGGTCAATTTTTGATTCCATATACAAATCATATTCACATTAATAATTATGTCATATCATGGATCATAGCCTGTACTGAGCGCAATATTGGCATCCGATCTGTCACTGACGTGTCTGATGTCATAATCAATTACGGCACGTGTTAGCTGACGTCACAAGCACAATGGCGTAGGTCCGTCATGAAAGTGGAAAAGGTCTGTCATGTAAGTATTTGAATTGTATGCATCTGGTGAATTTATAATTCAATGAAGATTATTTTGAATATTGTGAGACTATTTTAACTATAAAGATATAGAAACTGTTGGTGCCATGAGTAATAACAACTCGCAGTAAATTAGCTTACCTGTATGGTTACCTTGAAATTGGGATTAGGGAAAACTATTGTCAAGTGTAAAATCTATTTTAATGCATGTTCAAAGTGGGCATATCTTAGCTAAAAATTGGTGGGCATTGCCAGAAATTGATTGTCCTCTGTGAACCTGAGTAGTACAATGCACAGGCATGCTCACAATCTGATTGATCGGGAACTGTGATGTCACCCATCCTGTCATCATGTCATCAAGATCACGTGCCAATGTGGGCAGGGTCATGCCAGTTAATGGTTTACACCTAAATCCCGCATCCGCAGATTTGTTAATAGCGATTCCCGTTTTGAAGGCTGGTTATGGAGAGTGCATATTCATCTTAGACTCACCATTTGGTGACCATGTTGAGATGATCTACTGCACTATAAGAATGATAATGGTAGGTGATATTACAGTAATAGCTGCCAATATCCAAGTTGAGAACCATGAGCTATCAGAGAACACGAAAATGGTATTATTGTTATTATTATTATTATTATTATTATTATTATTATTATTATTATTACATAGATTCTCAAATGCAGCTCTCGTAGCCTCTTCTGTATTTGGACGTGGACACATACGCGTGGTGATATGGTTGGATAATGCAGATCTTAATGAGTGCAGGCATACTCGGTTTGCTGATCATAACTGCTGGCATCGTGAGGACGTCGGTGTCAGATGTGGTGAGTACAACACGATCTAGTTTTAACCATGCCCCACCCATCTCTAGCTAGGCTCCACCCACACTTTGCCTGTGATCGATCGAAACTCCATGAATCTCAATCAGCGGAAAATTATGCAGGTAAGCTGTTGAATATTTTGAAACTAATTTGGCTTGGTGTTGTTGCTACCTATGCGAGTAACAGCGCCCATCCAATTATTTTGAAAATATTCAACAGCCAGTTTATTAAAAATTAAAGACAGACAATTCCTACAACCTGACTGACTAATAAGAGTTTAAGACGGATTAAATCGAGTCTTTCATGACGTAATTGATATTTTACAATCACGACGTCTTATGGATGTGTAGTGGAGATTCCAAGAATAAATCAAGCCCATGATCATTAGAATATAGATCCAGTCACATATCATAATACATTCTCATATATACGTCATGTAGGATTTCCTAACGATACATTCTATACCCTGTCTTACTGGAGGAGTCCAGCTTTAGTTATGCTGCACCCATCTTTAGCTAAGCTCCACCCACGCTTCAGCCGTGTTGTGATCGATCGATCCATGCACTCTCCGAATCTATATTTCCAGAAAACTATACGGCTAAGATTTTGAAACTAATTGATTATGACGTCATCCTACATGTCACGCAGTTAATTATGACGTCATATGAATGATGGATAAATTGGAATCGGCTATTATGATTGAATAACAGATACGGTGGTGATAGAAAATCGCTGGCTTAATGCCATTAGCATGACAAACCACCATGTACGAGCTTGTTCAGTGTTGCGAGCATGATAACCTGTATTACGCCAAACCAACAGAGCAGTTAATAAAAAGTGTTTATATAAAATACATTCTGTGAGTACGGAATTACAATTCCGCAAATGAATCAGTTTTTTGATCACGTGTCTCATTGTGTGAGGATCATGTGTTCCCTCTATTGAACACAGAACATATGCAGACAACTAGCTGCCGAGATTATATATTTATATCATAAAAGGTTGTGGTATTTATGTTAGTCTGTTGATAATGATAACATGATTCAAAAGTGGATACATTTTAAGAGTAACTTTATTATTTTTCGAAATGCGTTCACACAAAAATGTGCTTTATCAAAACTGACCATCAAGAACTGACCGTCACATCAGGAACTGGCCATCAGGAACTTGGCTATCAGGAACTGACCATCAGAAACTGATCAGCAGGAACTTACCGTCACATCAGGAACTGACCATTAGGAACTGACCATCACGAACTGACCATCACGAACGGGCCATCAGGAACTGACCATCAGAAACTGACCATTAGTAACTGATCATCAGGAACTGACCATCAGGAACTGACCATCAGGAACTGACCATTAGGAACTGATCATCATGAACTGACTATCAGGTATTGACCATCATGAGCTGACCATCAGGAACTGACCATCAGGAACTAGCCATCAGAAACTGGCCATTAGGAACCGATCATCAGGAACTTACCGTCACACCAGGAACTGACCATTAGGAACTAATCATCAGGAACTTACTGACACATCAGGAACTGACCATTAGGAACTGGCCATCAGGAACTGATGTAGCACATTAGGAACTGGCCATCATGAACTGATCATCAGGAACTGGCCATCAGAAACTGATGTAGCACATTAGGAACTGGCCATCATGAAATGATCATCAGGAACTGGTCATCAGAAACTGACCATCAAGAACTGACTATCAGGAACTGACCATCAGGAACTGACATCAGGAACTCACCGTCACATCAGGAACTGACCGTCAGGAACTGGCCATCAGGAACTGACCATCAGGAACTGACCATCAGGAACTTAGCTTCACATCAGGAACTGACCATCAGAAGCTTATCATCAGGAACTGGCCATTATGAACTGACCATCAGGAACTCGCTACCATGACCTGACCATTAGGAACTGATCATCAGGAACTTACTGTCACCTCAGGAACTGGCCATCAGGAACTGACCATCAGAGGCTGACCCTTAGGAACTGGCCATCAGGAACTGACCATCAGGAACTGATCATCAGGAACTGATCATCAGGAACTGGCCATCAGAACCTGACCAATCAGAAACTAGCCATCAGGAACTGACCATCAGGAACTGGCCATCCGGAACTGATGAAGCACATGTATGTGCGAAAGCTTTTGAAAAATAATACAGTTTGTCTTAACAGGTATCATTTTCTGAACCCCGTTGTCATATTTATATCAATAATCAATAAATGTTTTCTCCTTTGCAGAATGAACTTATTGAGACACCTCTCCGAGATCTGCTCAAGTAATACACAGCTATAAATAATCAGGTCTTTGTTCAATTTTCTTTCGCAAAATCCCATGTATAATGATTGCATGAGTAACTTGAGATATGCATAGATTGATATATTGCCGCATGCATTGATACGCTGTCAATATCCAAGTCTGTCAAATATGCTTAAAGTTCTCATCTATTGATAAAAGATACATATCCTAGCTAAATGTGGGACTATTTATTACTTTAGGGACACTTTAACTAACTAGAGCTGTTTCCGCCATTTTAGATAGATATTTACTGGCGCCATTATTTCAGACTCTATTGTCTTTGCAGATGTGCAATTGATGGTATAAAGCCATTCTCGTAATACTAATACTAGTCATTTTGACGCTGGATTCCAAGGTGAGCGCGCAGTAAGTGCCTAGCATAGTCCAATACCAGCTGTATGTTTGCTATGGTGCACGTGACTATAAATATATTTATTGCAAGTTTACTGAAAATTGTTGCTGCCCATAGCAACAACATCTTTCCGTCAAATTGTTGTCAAAATAATCAGATGATAATACAATTGTCACTAGGTAATGATTTGATAACAATTTGGCTGAAAATCCTTAACACAACAATTTTCAATCAAATTGCTATCAAAATAAGTTTTATGGCTCGTCAGGTTGTACGAATTGTGTGTCTTAGGCAGCAACAGCGCCCAGTCAAATTAGTTTCGAAATATTCAGCAGCTTATATATATTGCATATTTTTCTGGAAATTGAGATTCAGAGAGCGCAGGGACCGATTGATCCCAATACCGGCAAAGCGTGGGTGGCGCTAGCTAGAGATGAGCGAGGTATAGCTAAAACTAGATTCTTTCGTTTACCAGTTGTTCGATAGAACTTGGGCTATAAGAAAATGGCACAGACACAATGCGGTAGCTCGGCTCAACATCGCATAGCGCACTGGTGTGCATTCCATGAGTATCGATTTCAAGGAATGTATAAAAGAAAGCTATTTTTGAGAATAATTTGACAGGAAGCCGTATTATGGCCTGAACTGTTCCAGGTCCATTACTTTACCATCACGTTGTGCGCGGCCATGTGGAGATAAACCATCAGTAGCTTATTCTGAAAATGATACATATATCTTGCTGATAAATGTTGGCGCTTTAAAACAAACAACGACCAGCATACTACCATTTATAATGCTAAAGCAAATAAAATGCTACAGGCAGCAACATCTGTCAACAACGCCCCGTTTCAGTGACACATATTAGGCGTCTTCAATCTCTATGATCTGTGATTGTTTCGGACGATATCATTAGCATTCTTCATGTCACATGATGTATATTCCTGGCAGTTCTGTGCTTCCAGTAGACATCACCGATCCTCCATCTCACCACACTGTGTCTAGGGTTTAACATCACCCCAGTACGGACATTATGGGCAGTGTACCTACAAGAGTAACATAATCACATTCAATTATATTTACCAGAGACAGTGTGGTTTCAGGGGTCACAAGATCGTGTGCCTCTAAGGGTATGTTCGCAGTGACTTCTCACTGGAGAGTTAATCGGGATAACGCCATACCTCAGTATTGCGGTGCGCCGGTTAAGTCTCTAGTGAGAACACGTCCTAAGACAACTGATGGGGGAAGCATCGGTCCTAACCTCTCAACCCTAGAGTGAGTTTATGCAAGACCCCTCGTACCTACTCTAGGGTAAATCATCTACCCTCGAGTAGACAAGAGTAGACATACCATGTATTTAAATTACCTTCATTTCAATGTTAATACGTAACCTACTCGTCTTCTCATGACTCGTATGTGGGTAGCCTCGTCTCGTACAAGACTATGACTATAAGCCCTATAGGCGCTATCCTACAAATGGACATTTCCGTTTTTAGCTATGCCCCGCCCATCTCTAACTAAGTTCCACCCTCACCTCGCTCGTCTTTGGGTCGATCTCTGAAGACCCTGACTATCAATTTCCAAAAATCTGCACAGGTAAGCTGTTGAATATTTTGAAACTAATTCGACTGGGTGCCGTTGCTGCCTAATTGTCTTGAAATTGCACCGCCGCCAATCCGATGGTCAAATGATTAGGAAACTCTTATTATCTCTCTGTAAATGTGTTTCATCTGCATTGTAATTACAGGACCCCGGTCATTAGGGACACAATTTGCTATTGTCATATTAACCATTAATTGTTTGTTCAGGCCAAAAGAAGACCATTTTTTAATATAAATTTACCACTGGAATGACAGTGGCCAATTTTCAAAAATAGCTTTCCCTTGTCCAACACATGGGCATTTCTCTAGACCACTACAGATGCCGGTTTTGTCCGTCTTCATCTTGAATGGGTTAAACGAGTTTGTCTCAAGATCAGTAACGAATATTACAGCAAATTCTTAAAGAGAAAACTAAGTCATATAGGCAGAGTTTTACATAAACGTAGCAATTTTATCAAATCAGAATTCAACTACAATAATGACTTTGCTCGCTTTGCTACGGAATTCTTGGCCGTCGCTATGCTATGCCTAATTATAAGGCTGTTACAACTTCTTGGGACAATAAGTTGTCTGGTACTTAGTGACTTGTGTTATCAAACTGTCTATAATTAATATCAGTTTATTGGTGCTTTCTTCCAATCTCTATTAACTTCCAGATATCGATATCCTATAGCACACGTGGTGCACTAGTTTAACAAAATGTGCAAAGCGATCCCATACAACAGCATCGTGTGGGGTGGTTGTAGATGAACATACCCCATATTGGTCAGCGTGGCTGTGAGCTGGCTAATGGCGCGTGATGAACAAGCTGAGTGAAATGATTGCTGTTGACGAAGCATCATCTGCCATTCCATAAAGATATAAGGCACATGTACTCTAGCGAAAAATCGTCCAGATGTCCGAATAATCTTGCATTCGAATCCTTCTGTGAATATGCAAGTATATGGATTCATCACACAGACAGGCGTATATGGCATTACATAATATTCCTTAAACCATTAGATATCTTTTTATATTCCACTATTGTGTAGTATAACTATAGGCAGCAAAACCACCCGATCAAATTACTTTCACAAAATTCAACAGATTACCTCGACAGTTCCCTTAGAATTTAGATCGGGTGTGAGCGCTGTGAACAATCTAATCTTTTCACATTCTGGAAAGATCATTGGGTGATATTTGATATTCTACTCACATATATTGATATGATTTGAAAGACCATTCAAATGTCACGCCAAGATGAAGTATTCTCTAAAGCGTTACCTCAGTTCTATGCATATACTTGGCCCAGATCATTCACTGACACTAGTCCTTCGGTAGCAGCATATGCAAATATAAAGATATTCTTTGTACAAGATCACATTAATTAAGCGAGAGGAAAGTGCAAGGGTCCACATGAAAATAAACCCAAGGAATTATCATGAACTTAAGGAGGTCATCAACAGTTTGACAAACCAGCTGGATGGGTGTATTTGCCAGATATGATATATCATTTTATTAAGCAGGAGGTCAAACTCCGTAGCGTGCAAAAATAGGGTATAACCTTATAACCTCTGACATACGATTTCTGACATGATGGCATGATATAGTGCAGACACGAGTATAAGAAAATCAATGTTGTGTATCATAATACCCTTGCACTAGTAAATCATTTGAATTTCATTAGAATAGTATATACAACAGTGAAGCCGACTAAATTAAGGGGTATTGTTAACAAAGATTTACATAACCTTCATTTTAAATCATAGACTAGCAAATGCCTATTCAAGTTGTTACTTTCATGGGCCTCTACCAGTTTCCATATGTTATATATCAGTTAACTAATCAGGTCACGAGAGGTCAAACGGTCATCATTTTCGACCGCCGCTAGAATCTGGCAACTATACATTGTTGTTACTGACAAAGTGGTAATACAAGAATAGATTGATGCTAACATCTTGGAATGTAAGGATTAGACAGAGTCTCACAAATTTAATGGGCTAATATCCATTCATTGCATGGAATCGTGTAAGAATGACAACTGATAGAACGTCAATTTGGGAAATTAGAGAAAAATGCAATAATGGAGTATTTAAAAGGAAACGAGCATAACAGTTGCATCTACGAAACGACTAACAACTCAAAATGATCCTTATAGTGGCCTCCATTATTTCATATAAGGTATATGCAAATCAGTTGAATAATCTGGTAATCAGAGGTTAAAATGTCGCAAATTTTACCCAAGCTGAACATCATCTGCTTAAAGTCGGACCAATTTGCTTTGGTATGACAGACAATGTGATAATAAAAATATGTTGATGTTAACCTTTTCTAAACTGAGTATCAGCCGCTATCTGATAAATCCAAAGGGCCAATAGCAATGTTATTACTATGGCAGCTGACAGAATATCCATTTCTTATAAACTATGTGGTGCTTCAAATTACAATTACATAAATGTTACATACAAATCATTGGATGATTAGATCAGCAGACGTCAAAGGGTCACTACTGCTGGAAACTGGTGTTATGGAAAAACGGAGAGAGAGAGAGAGAGAGAGAGAGTAATACATTGCCCTTATCATTAGGTTGATGCATGGGAGGCTGGCTTTGGCACATAATTGAATATGAGATGATAGTAGTGGAAATTCATATCATCTTAAAGTATTGGGCAGACGCAATGCCACTTCCTGACATGCGGGAGAAAGGGAGAGGGGTTGATGACAATGACGGCGGCGACAACGACGATGGCTTTGGTGGTGATTGTGGTGCTTATGATGATGATGATGATGGTGGTGATGATGATGATGATGATGATGATGGATGATGATGAGGAGGATGATGATGATGGATGATGGATGATGGATGATGATGATGATGATGGCTGATGATGATGGATGATGATGACGATGATGATTATGGATGATGATGATGATGGATGAGGATGATGATGATGATAATGTTGATGATGATGATGATGATGGATGATGGTGAGGATGATGGACGATGATGATGGATGATGGATGATGATGATGATGGTAGATGATGATGATGATGATGATGATGATGGATGAGGATGATGATGATTGATGATGGATGATGATGATGGGTGATAATGATGATGATGATGATGATGATGATGATGATGATGATGACGATGATGACGATGATAATGATGGTAGTGATGGATGCTGATGGTGAATGATGGATGATGATGATGATGATGATGGATGATGATGATGATGATGATGATGATGATGATGATCATGATGGTGATGATCATGATGATGATGATGGATGGATGATGATGATGATGATGATGATTATGAAAGCTGCCGCCACTGACTCGATAGTAGCAAAATGTAAGAGCATAATGACACAGAGAATTACAGAGGATAATGCTCGCAGTCAGGTAGAACCAGCAAGAATCAAACCATTATCAAAAGCTATCAAGCCGAACGTGCAGTTTACACGCGCACATTGCTTTTTCCAAACTACTGATGACAATACCTGACAGGTAGCTGCGAAACGTAGCCCCACGCCGCTTACGACGTTACGCTAAGCCTGTGGCTACGATGCCAACTGTACACAAAAAATGAAATTAAATCAGATTTTCCTTCGCTTCTCAAGTTTAGCACTTACAACATACATGTACCTTATTTAGCTGGTTCTCGAAAAATATACACTCCATTGCAAAATATTTCATATAGTTTGATACCCGGCCCAATATATTCCCGGCCGAGCGAATCCCGCACCAATTCCAGAGCGCCAGCCATTCTTGTCCTAGTTACCGATATGAATCATGGGAAATACACTGCCTTATTTAGCAGGTGAGGTCAAACCTACCATATATGGGCAAGTGGGCGGGGTGGCCTGATTGAGCATAACGCTGGCTTGCCGCATGTTTGTGTACGTAGTAAATTTGTGCGAGAATCATACTGCTCCACCCAATTGCCCATATATGGTACGTTTGACTGTGTCTGCTATAAATAAGGCAGTGCATCTCCCATGATTCGTAGGACAAGAATGGCTGGCGCGCGGGAACTGGTGCGGGATTCGCTCGGCCGTGAATGTATTGGGCCGTGTATCAAAATATATGAAATATTTTGTAATAAAGCGTAAATCTTTCGATAACCGGCTAAATAAGATACACGTGTGTGAAATTTGGGCGATGTAAGTGCAATACTCAAGAAAAGAAACGAAAATCCGGTTTAATTTCAGTTTTTTGTTAGAATTGGACCTGCAGCTCCGAGGTAGATGTAACGTCGTAAGGATATGGAGATACAGTACTACAGCTACCTGGCAGTTTGTGTTTTTTGAATTGGCTAATTGCCCAACACCATTGTTTGAAATTTACCCTTGACTTCAACAAGGATGTATAATGCATAAGGATATCAGCTCTGATTTTCTGACAGCTCTGATAGCAGATGTTAGGCCTGAAGTTATGCAACCACCATCTGTACCAGACTGTCACCTCTCAACTGTATATCACATAAATGTGATGACCTCAGTCAACAGATTCCAGCACTTAGGTGTATGAACATTCGGTGATTTGAAGAATCTGTATATGCATGCGTGCGTGCGTGTGTGCGTGCGCGCGCGCGTGTGTGTGTGTGTGTGTGTGTGTGTGTGTGTTTTCTCAGATATTTACCTACAATCTGTAAGTAGAGAGCTGTATAAGTGACAATACGAATATATGTGTTGATAATTTAAAGTATTTACAATATATATTTATATTCTTTTATCGTACTACAGTTATTTCATTTGGTTTTGGTAATGCTCAATACTAATTACTTCTAAGAAACAATACGATCACGTGTTTGTTCCCTATCGTATACATTAGGTAATTCAGGATTGCTCTCATAAGATGGCAGGTTGGAAATCAGGCATGGTGTACACACAAATATGGATTTTTGTTATTTATTATTCTCAACTTCTTCATTTGGTTATCTGGTAAGGTTTCTTTTTAATGTTAATGTTGAAACAGAAATATATACTTTACGCATCGCTTTGGTGTTTTTCGTAACGCGCGTAAAGCGGTTTTCGCGTATACTCGAAAATGTTACACTTTATCATGAGGGTAGTGTCCTTAAAATCGGTGTCACGATGTTGCGCAAGAGAAACAAGTTGTCATATACACAATTTGTGCAAAGAAAATATCTCCGGTCACGCATATGATATAGAGTGGAGTGGAGTGGAGAGGAGCGGAGTTGAGTGGAGTGGGTGGGGTGGAGTGGAGTGGAGTGGAGTGGAGTGGAGTGGAGTGGAGTGGAGTTGAGTGGAGTGGAGTGGAGTGGAGTGGAGTGGAGTGGAGTGGAGTGGAGTGGAGTGGGGTTGGTCTGGTGGAGTGGAGTGGAGTGGGTGAGTGGGTGAGTGAGTGGGTGAGTGAGTGAGTGAGTGAGTGAGTGAGTGAGTGAGTGAGTGAGTGAGTGAGTGAGTGAGTGAGTGAGTGAGTGGGTGGGTGGGTGGGTGGGTGGGTGGGTGGGTGGGTGGGTGGGTGGGTGAGTGGGTGAGTGGGTGAGTGGGTGAGTGGATGGGTGGGTGGATGGGTGGGTGGGTGGGTGGGTGGGAGGATGGGTGGATGGGTGGGTGGTTGGGTGGTTGGTTGGTTGGGTGGGTGGGTGGGTGGGTGGGTAGGTGGGTGGGTGGGTGGGTGAGTGGGTGAGTGAGTGAGTGAGTGAGTGAGTGAGTGAGTGAGTCAGTCAGTCAGTCAGTCAGTCAGTCAGTCAGTCAGTCAGTCAGTCAGTCAGTCAGTCAGTCAGTCAGTCAGTCAGTCAGTCAGCCAGTCAGTCGGTCGGTCAGTGGAGTGAATGAGTGAGTGAGTGAGTGGGTGGGTGGGTGGGTGGGTGGGTGGGTGGGTGGGTGGGTGGGTGGGTGGGTGGGTGGGTGGGTGGGTGGGTGAGTGGGTGAGTGAGTGAGTGAGTGAGTGAGTGAGTGAGTGAGTGAGTGAGTGAGTGAGTGAGTGAGTGGATGAGCGAGTGGATGAGCGAGTGGATGAGCGAGTGCCTGAGTGGGTGAGTGGGTGAGTGGGTGAGTGGGTGGATGGGTGGGTGGGTTGGTGGGTGGGCGGTTGGGCGGTTGGGTGGGTGGGTGGGTGGGTGGGTGGGTGGGTGAGTGTGTGAGTGAGTGAGTGAGTGAGTGAGTGAGTGAGTGAGTGAGTGAGTGAGTGAGTGAGTGAGTGAATCGGTCGGTCGGTCGGTCGGTCGGTCGGTCGGTGGGTGGGTGGGTGGGTGGGTGAGTCAGTCAGCCAGTCAGTCAGTGAGTCAGTCAGTGAGTCAGTCAGTCAGCCAGTCAGTCAGTCAGTCAGTCAGTCAGTCAGTGGAGTGAATGAGTGAGTGAGTGAGTGAGTGGATGAGCGAGTGCCTGAGTGGCACGTGTGTGAGAATGTGTATTCGTGTGCTCTCTCATACTCACCAGTGTCCATCTTAATAACGGCTATTTGCCATCCATGTATCAAAGTCACCATGTCATTCATGGTAACCGTGGTCACCGCATCGTTGTTTAGGACAGACTGTGGATCGGCAGGGACCCATTCAACGATCTGAATCCCACCTTGATTGTCTGTACTTCTTATGAATGTCGCATTCGTGTGTTGATCTGACACAGCGTTGCGTAAAATAACGATTTGCTCTGAGAGATTGCCAATAATTACTGCTTTGTGGAAACGTATTATGTTCTCGTACACCGGCTCAATCGCCAACACGGTGTGGTTCATTTTAGCGGCCAGTATGCTATAATAGCCCAAATTGGCCCCAATATCCAATACTAATGCTCGCGGGTATAAGCGAAGCACCTGCTGAAAGGCGTCGGTGATGTCCGCCTCCCAAATGCCGGATGACAGCAGAGTGGACGAAACGTATTTATCGACCTTGACGTCATACAGACAAATTGAGAAATTGGGAACTGTTCTCGTGGTGATGCATGGGGTTGCTGAAACATCTGCCGGGAGTGTGTCGTTATGAGGACGATAAATACAGATATGAGCTGAGGCACTTTGTTGAATGTCTGAGCGAGTCATAATTAAAGAATCGCTGTCAAATAGCAATCTGTTATTGGAGAGGTCACGGAGGCATCGAAACCCCCAATAAAGACACACCAGATAGAGACAAAGCAGTCCTGATAAAAAAATATATATATTAATTAATTGTAATTAATTATAGTAACTAAAAAAAATTAATAATAATAATAATAATAATAATAATAATAGTAATAATAATAATAATAATAATTATAACGACGACGACGACGACGACGACGACGACGACGACGACGACGACGACGACGACGACAACAATAATAACAACAGCAACAACAACAATTATTAATAATACAATATAAATGGTAAATTGTTTTATTAAGTTTTCACTTTTATAAAGAGTAATGAATCCGACTGTGAATTTTTGCCATGTAGGTTTGGCGTCTGTCAGGTGGCGAATTTTCTCCACCCCATCCCACCCCATCCCCTCCCAGACACCCCTTACTATTCGCACTATTTATAAACGATCTTGAACGAACGAACGACCTCCACATCATACAAGGCCTCTCTGAGATTTAAGCCCAACCTGTGTTTTTTAAATGATAACTTGTAATTGTTTTTAAAACTATTTATTTTATTCTTTTCTACGCGGACAATACAGCAATAATGGCAGACGGCCCACGAGAGATGCAAAAAGCGCTAATTGCATTATGTCATTATTGCCAAACATGGGCACTATGCGTAAACGTATCCAAAACAAAGTTAAAAAGCTGCCCCCTCATTAAACTATGCGAAGAAAAGTAGAGATTGTGGAAGACTATTGCTATTTAGGAGTGAAATTTACATACAACCGGCGATTCACTAGAGCTATAAAACATATGGATGCCCAAGCCAGTAGAGCCAAGCTCTGGTTATTATCAAGGACGAGATCACTTCTCTTGCCCATTTTGCCAAATTAGGTCGTTTCGAAACAATGGTGCCTCCAATTTCCAGAGTATCCATCCATCATCTGACCTCGTATGACGTCATAATCAACTCAGCGCGTGTATGATGACGTCACAATCATTAAGGCACAAAGGGTTCCATATAGACCATCGTCAAATCTCAAATACTCCGACACGTTGTATGAAGTGTGTCTTTGTAATTCTTTGCTATTTAATAAACATGCTGTTAAATATTTTGAAACTAATTTGACTGGGCGCTGTTGTTGCTTTAATTTCAAAATATTCAACAGCTTACCTGTGTAGTTTTTTGGAAATTGATAATCAGGGTGTTCAGATATCGATCGATCCCAACACGAGCGAGGTGTGGGTGGAGCTTAGCTAGAGATTGGCGGGGCATAGCTAAAACCGGAAAGGTCCATTCTGCTATATGGGTGCGAAATAAGGGGACGGGCGAAAAAGACACAAGCGATTGTGTAAAATAATACTAGGGTGTACAAACAACGCATACCGCGATGATTTATGGCGAGCTTGGGCAATACCCACTCCACTTAAATGTAAGTATAACGTTGGTAAGCTTCTGGGGGAAACTAATGAGTTATATTAGTGGCAAAGGACCCAAAATCTCCGCCAAGTCATATAAATTACTCTTCCACTTTCGCCTATATAAAGAACATACGTTCGCATGACCGTGGATACTACATATTAACAAGGTGCGGATTACGTAATTTTCCGGATTCCCCGGATTTTCCCTGATTTTACAGTTTTTAAAAGATTTTCCCGGATTTTTTCGGATCACACACAAGGATGTGCATCCGGGTTATTTTATCCGGATCACTGCCGAAGTATGGACATTTTCTGACACCGCAAGGTCCTTAGTTGTGTTAAAATTTGAACTAAATCGGATTAGCAGTTTTGTTAGATAGAGCCCGTAATGTGCTTTTGTGACTGACTCGTGAGTTAACGGACTAAGAGACATTACGGTTTTTAGAGCCGCCACACGCAGCTAAAAAGACGCTAGACGAGGCTGGCCTATCTAACATATGGATAAACGGGCGATCTAAGACTAGAACACTACCTTACCGTCCTACTGGTAGGACATTATGTGCTACTGTGTACATTTAGAACTAGTAAACATAAATTACCGATAGAAGAGGGGCGAAGTGACAGGATCCTCACGAGGCATGGGAGACTCTGTAAAATTTGCCAGAAAAACAGTCTGGATGCTTCATTGTATGACGTATGATTACTGTATTCTGCGGCTGTAGTAGTAGAAACATCCTACATCTGCAATCAGTCCTTCTTCGCTTTTGCCCACTGTGTCTTGTCCTCAGCCAAAATCCTTAACTTCCTCAGGTCCATTCTTGACATGAGCATACCGAGTCCTGCTTTCTTGAGGTCACCTCGTAGTATGCTTAGCATATTTTTGAAATGACGTCCTCTCCTGGCTGTGTATGTGCTGGCTCCGAGTAGGGCGAATTCCAAGGCTCTCTGTGCTGGTGTCTCTTCTGGCATCCTTAGCACATGGCCACACATGCTTTGCTGGGCGACTTTTGCAGACAGTGGCGACGTATTACACATCTTATATAGTCCATCGTTGAAAATCTTGCTGTCTGGCCATCGGTGTTCATCAATGGTGGGTAGGTGTTTGCGGTGGCAGGCAGTGAGTTTGTCTAGAGCTGCCTTTGGAGCTGCCAAGTTGTTACAGTTATACAGCATCAATGATACGCAGGTTGCATTGTATAACCGCAGCCTTTTATCAATGGCATCTTTGATCCACGAACCCATAGCTTCCAGAAGGACTGGAAAGCTATGTTCCCCATGACGCAGCGTGCAGCAATGTCAGCAGTACTGCAAAGCAGTGAGCCCAGGATTTTACTTTTCCTCCATGGTTCGCCGCCATGAAGTGGGTCATTAGTTCTTTAGTTTCATGCTTTGTAGATAGGTATATATAGGTGAACTCTGTTTTGGATGCATTCATAAAGAGATTCTCAATTTTTTGTTTGCTTGCAACTATTGGGAGAATTTCGTAAAGGGGTTTCTTTTCCTCGTCTGAAATCCACATAGTCGGCATATTTCATCTCTAGCGGCATACCAAGTATTGACACTGGGGGGGGGGGGGGTTGGTCTTGGAGAACTTTCCCGCACAGATTTCAATGCCCCACATCTCTCTGTGGGGAGCCGATTGATGTCTCAAACTCTACAAACTTCACTGACTTGACTCTTACTCTCAGTTTGATGTCTGCAAGCAGTAGTCTCACTAGTCGTAGCTCATCTTCATTGCAACTGGCCTGGCGTAGTACATCAAGCATCTTTGAGCGCTTAATTGTGTCGAAGGCTCCTGACATGTCAATACCCATTTTGTGGAAGTCCCAGCGCTTGGACATGACTACCGACACACGCATGCGTTGAGCCCATACAATGTCTGTGCAGCTGCGCCCACGTTTGAAGCGCCTTTGACATGATACGATGAAGTCATCGATCCTGTCTCGGATGCGGCATAGAGTAACTTTGGATAGGATTTTCCGCATGCTGTTGAGGAACACAAGGGGCCGCAGGGTGTTCCACTACCTGTTTGAATGTCCGGCCTTAAACAATGACAGGAAACTTTACCTTGATAAATACTTCAGAGTACGCCCAAACACAAAGTGAACGGGCAAGCTATTTAACAATCAGAAACATAAAAAATAAAAGCAGTACGTAAGTTTGTGGACGTCTTAATTCAACAATTACAAAAATTAACCTCAAAGCTAAAACTAAGGGAAAGGCATGCGTGTGAGAGGGCGCCTTAGAGAAAATGCGATGTGGTGATTAAACAACCTACCTCTACGAGCCACATTACCCACAAGTCCAGTCCTAAAGACAGTGAGTGCCCCAAAACCTAAAGTGCGAGCTTGTTTGAATGGGTACAGCCAATGTGGGCAGTAAAACACACAGCCAATGCTATTTAAATAAATGAAATGTGATAAAGCGCCTCATCGCCACTATCGTGGACGGAGAAGCTGTGGCTGTAAACTACAAATGACTCGTTAAGTCGAGAATTAAAATGTGTCGAGCAACCACGTTCCCGCCGCGTATTGCTTTTCATAGACCATAGGTCGTTCGCTAGTGACTGGCTTGACTGAGGTATTAGTGCCAAGCAGGACAAGCTGCATAACTCAAATACTGGAAGATTGTAGTCGGATAGATAGATAATGAACTTGCGGCATCGCACCTCGCATTTTTCCAAATAGAAATGCTAATATGGGTGATCACAATAAGGCTAGCGATGGAGATGAGCGTGATGACGTGGAATATGGTCATCACAATGTTGATAACAACACTTGTATTATTAATTAGAAATATTCTGCATATCTTCTCTATAACACTGTCGTGCTTTATGAGAATAAACTTGATTTGTTGATGATAATAATAATAATAATAATAATAATAATAATATGCTATTTGACAACGACGACGACGACAATGGCAGCTACATCAGCGACGAAGCTGTTACTGCTGCTGCTGCCGCTGCCGCCGCTGTCACCGCCGTCGCCGCCGCCGCTGCTGCTGCTGCTTCTGGCCCTGGTGATGCTGGTTACGTTGTTTTTGTTGATGTTGTTGTTGTTGTTGTTGTTGTGGTTGTGGTTGTGGTTGTTGTTGTTGTTGTTGTTGTTGTTGTTGTTGTTCGTACTGTTGTTCGTGTTGTTGTTTGTGTTATTGTTCGTCGTCGTCGTCGTCGCCGTCGTCGTCGTTGTTGTGCGATTCACGACGACGATAAATGAAACCACGACAAAGTGTAGTTACAACATAACAAATAAGAAAAGATACAGGTGGATAATAACTGTTATTAATCAATGTTACCTATGTGCACGCCTTGATAGCTGTATACGCCTGCCATCTGTCTAACGAGGTCTTATACGTGTCGCCCGAACTAAAGGAAATGTGCGCCTGTATTTCTTCACGCGTGATTGAAAGTCTTAGAAACCAAAATCAAACCTTATCATAGAATAAAGCTGTTGTTTCTACGTGTAGCCGGTTATTAGAGTGACTGACAAACTGACAGAATGTGGAATTATAGGTCATTATTTCACAAATACACGGTCACTGTCTCAGCTAAACAATGAGTGGGATAGTAAGACTGTAAGAGGGAAGTAGTTCTCGCTGGAACCAATCCTCAGTTGCCCACACAAAGGTGTGATCCAATGGCATCGTAACCACAGCAATATTCTACGGTAACATATTTTAACCTTTTCATGAAGAAATCAGCCAAAACTGGCCTATGCAGTGGTCTTGAGGAATGTCCATTTTCAGACCAGGAAAAGACTATTTTTGAAAATGTACAACCTGAATGACTGGCTCGATAATCGAGCCAGTCATTCCAGTTGTAAATTTTCAAAAAGAAATCTTCCCTTGGCCTACAAATAGACATTCACTAAGCAAATATTAAAACTTTTGATCGAATTTACTCATTAAAGTGCTATGTACTGATCTACGAACCTACATACGAATTCTCACTCAGATGTCCGCGCGATCCGAGTATTTCACACTACGCCGCTAATCAACTTACGAAGATCATTATCGTTGCAGCCAAGTCGTGTTGAATAACTGCAGTAGCGGTGAAAGCTGTTTGTTAACGCGAGAAAACACTGCAAATTCACTACCAGAACATTCGGCCAGGAGAACGCGGCAACATAAGCTAATGAAGATTCTTTTATTCCGATCACTATGACATACGTCCTAACGCCGCGGAGAAGGAAATACACCAGTAGCTGTAGCCAAAGGGGTGATTTGGCTGTTAGAAGACGCCACGCGAGCCATGATCATGGAAAAAGTATTGATATGAAGATATTGAATAATAAATATAAAAGTAGCTTTTAGCATAACAGAGTCAGCCCGACGTCACAATAATAATGACGTGTTGAGCTCCGTCTTGAACGTCGAAAAGTCCGTCTGTACGAATTGTATGTTTTTGATGGATTTACTATTTAATAAAGATTTTGTTGACTATTTTTAAACTAATTCAAATATTACGTAAATAGTGGGCGGAGTTTACCATGGAATTGATCCTTGCATTAATCTCCACGTTATAATGAGGTTACCAGTTCAGATGTATCCAAATACACTGTAAATGAGCCATATTGAATGCGCTGGGTGGGAGGGGTCGGAGGAGGGTGGTCCCTACTTCTCGTTTTTCGTTTCTGTTTCGTGTGAATAAACGAGAAGAGAAGACCCAAATGGAAGCATTATGGGACTGTGAGAAAGGTTTTATGGTGGGCGTGTGGGTTAACCCATCGAAAGGACAGCATTATTGCAATTAAATTAAATTAATAATTTGACCAGATATCTCAGATTGCAACTATTATATAGAACGTCAAGGTGATCTTAGATGTTAGCAACTCCATCTATGCACTCTGAAAATTGCATTAATTATTAGGTTACCATGTATTGGGTCCGCCTATTAAACCGGGCTGCATAATTATGGTATATACACAGATATCACTCATCCCACTCCAAGCTCCATGATGGAACCCACGCCACTCCAAGTTCCATGACGGAACTCACCTCACTCCAAGCAAATCCACATGATGCATCATCATCATATGCACATGTTACAACAAATTGGTTAAGTAGCACTACTCTAGATGCGTTGCTTTGGTCATGCAGCATGTACCTGATGTACTATAGTGTTGACTCAAAGACTGGTACCATGCTTGATAGATAAAGGCTGTCTTCTTGAACCAACGGTCACATAGCCTTGGTAGTTATCGACATGCTACCCTCGCACGCATAAACCCGATAAGTACTGGGTGCATAGCTTCTCGTGAATGCCGTCTTTGCTAAACTGGCAACTATGCACGGACTTCGAGTGCAAGATTAATTTGCTATCACACAGCAACGTTTATTTGCAACATCTTACTGGCCAAGGAAAAAAACATGCTCATACCACACGTGTCCCATTGCGTATATCTGGTTATTAATCCAATCTGTTGCCCGAGTATATGACGTCATAACAATTGCGTCAACCGTAATCTGATGTGACTACACTCTATAGTGACTAGCATCTAGCTCCATCACGATCATTGAAACGTCAAGTGTACGAATTGCATGGCTTTACGGTTTAATAAACAGTCTGTTCAATATTTTGAAACTAATTGTATTAGCCGATGTTGCCCCAATAGGTAGCACCAACAATCAGTCAAATTCGTTTCAGATGGTCAACAGCTTAATTCTGGTTTCTGGGAATTCACCATTCAAATTATAGACTTATAAATCGATTCCAACACGCAGACAAAGTGCGCGCACCTTATCTAGAAATAGGCTGGCATTGCTAGAAATAGTCTTATATAGCTAGAAATAGGCTGGCATAGCTAGAAATATGTTGAAATAACTAAAAATAGGCTGGCATAGCTAGAAATAGGCTGACATAGCTACACATGGGCGGGCATATCTAGAAATGTGTTGAAATAGCTAGAAATAGGCTGATATAGCTAGAAATAGGCTGACATAGCTACACATGGGCGGGCATAACTAGAAATGTGTTGAAATAGCTAGAAATAGGCTGATATAGCTAGAAATAGGCTGGCATAACTAGAAATATGTTAAAATAGGTAGAAATAGGCTGACATAGCTAGAAATAGGCTGACCTAACTAGAAATGTGCTGGCATTGCTAGACATGGGTTGGTATAGCTAGAAATGGGTGGGAATAGCTAGAAATAAGTAGGAATGGCTAAAAATGAGATGGTATACCTAGAAATGGACGGGCATAGCTTGAAATTGGCGTGCGTAGCTAGAAATGGGCGGGCATAACATTTTCCGAGCATTGATATAATGCCGCTATAACATCTAATAAAGCACACCTCGCCATTGAAATCTGTATCAAGTTATCAATTGCGATTCCAACCATACATAGCCTTAGCATTGATTGGTTAGTTTCAAGGCCAGTTAGATATGTTTTGCATAAAACCAAAGGCATCATCATCATCATTATCATAATTATCACCAGACGTCACCATCATCATCATCATCATCATCATCATCATCATCATCATTGTCATCATCACCACCACTGCCGCTGCCGCCGCCGCCGCCGCCGCCGCCGCCGCTGCCGCCGCCGCCGCCGCCGCCGCCACCGCCACCGCCACCACCACCACCACCATCATCATCATCTTCATCATCAATTACATGAAGATCAGTAGAGTCTACTGGGATGCGAACCCGAGTTATCCGGTATAGCAGCTCAGATAGTAACTACTAATCTACGAAGACATATAAGGTATTTTAGTTTCTAGGCTATAATATATGTACATGTGTATGCATAGTGTTATATCTGTACTTCACCCAGCATCGTTGGCCTGGAAGCATAAACCCCAATGACGTGTTCTACACTATGGACAATACGGTACAATATGTAGGTGCACGTGACAACAGCAATGTTTGTCCATGTTTTGTGAACGCCCTCATAGAGTGTTGCGCATTCATAAACCTCTCTAGGAAGAGCACCCCTAGTAGACGTCATGTATTAATTTGTTATATATAAGAGGTTAATGATCACGTTTGTGTTTCATGGATTCTCATCAATTTCTCGTATAAATAGGCTTATGCTACCAGAAATTGACGAACCCCATATATGTATATGGACATTACTATAAGTATGTCAGTGGAGTGAATTCACATGATTTTTTGTACATACTAACCCATATTTATTATGTAGTTTTGTCAGCCTATTCACCCATGCTGTATGGGTAAAACATTACTTATTCACACCCCGCATCCGAATGCCACGTTAGTATACGGGGCAGTATTTAGCCGAACGACATACATTACTATGTTAAAGCTATCATAAGCCGATAAGACTATCAAACATAGGCCGTGTTCTCACTAGAGACTTAACCGGCATAGCGCAATACTGAGGTATGGCGTTGTTCCCGATTAACTCTCCAGTGAGAACACGACTTAAGACCTTGTTCTCATACAGCCGCTATTTCGGTAATTATCAGGTATATCGGTTGGCGTTCTAATTGGACTGACTCCTAGTCCCAGAATAGATACAGCACGTATGTCTTAAACTTACGCCGTGTTCTCACTAGAGACTTAATCAGGAATAATGCTATACCGATGTATGGCGTTATTCCTGATTAACACTCTAGTGAGAACACGCCCTTAGTTTCACAATCTTCCAATATATCATTACTGCTTCCCTATGTAAAGGCAAGCTATTCCTTCAAAGTTTGCCAAGTAGCGTTACCGTCTGCATTTTCTCACAGTCTCCGCCGGGTAGTGTCACTGTTGTCATATCATCGCACTCTCCGGCAGGTATTGCCCAATCCAGGAATATCTTCCACCAGTGTAAACGCAAACAGATATATCGGATATATATAACCTTATATAATACATGAAAAAGTTAAACAGTATTAGACAATGAGAAAGAGGCCTAAGCAAACCGACAGAGATCTATCGCTAAGAACCGCTCTGCAGTCCTTTAGTGAGTTGTGAGACAAAACTCCCCTTATATACCGCAGTTGGCAGGTAATAAGTTTTAATCGACCTGTGCCCGCCGATTCGATAGCTTTCAGCCTAATTAGCATTAGAATAAGTTGATCGACAATTATTGCTGCCTATACTATATTCGTTCATATTGTTTTCAAAATAATCTAGCAGACAATACAGGTG
Organism: Chaetoderma sp. LZ-2023a; assembly: GCA_034401795.1. Taxonomy (NCBI): domain Eukaryota; kingdom Metazoa; phylum Mollusca; class Caudofoveata; order Chaetodermatida; family Chaetodermatidae; genus Chaetoderma; species Chaetoderma sp. LZ-2023a. Next base: position 168,954,431 of record CM067372.1, on the reverse strand, counting down.
TCACCAGCTAATGCTTTGATAATGATTTGACTGGAAATCGTTGCGGAAACAACGTTCAATCAAATTGTTCAGAAAATAAGCACCGATATTAGTAGTACTTACTGAATATATTTCGAGCAATTTGATTGACAGTCGTTGTTGACTAAGGCAGCAACAACATTTGCTTTAAGGCAAAAGGTACCTTTAAGGTGGTGTTAGAAAATTAACTTCTATTTTGTTTCCTCAAAGATAATGGGTAAGATGTAAGGATAATCATTTTTAGGATATGCCAGTCATCATTGCTGGTTGAGCTCTATGTGTAGATAGCCTACCGAAGCCGGGACAGAGGTGGTTTTTATGCGAATTTCTGTTTTCAATTGTTCAGTATTCTCTAAAAGCTCAGGATTCTATATTTATTTCACATGTACTCTAAATAGATTCAGACATCAATGGCGATATTATGCAAAACCCTACCCCACACGCGCCGTTCTAAGAGACAGTCGTCAGCGTCTACGAGACTGGCAATGTGACGGTGATCAGTGCAGTTACACGACAGTCGCCAACCTGTGTTTATCTAATACAATCTATCAAGATATTTAGTCTAGCGATAAGAACCACATGCGTTTGTCTACACACCGTCAATCATGTCTACAATGGAGACTGTACGGGCTGTGAAACGGATGCCACTGTAGACAGGATTGTGTTGTTCGATCTGCCCTGTTCTTCTAGACATGTGACGAGTGACGACATCGCATTGAAGCAAAGTACAGTCAGATGTATTTGTGTGGCTCTTTTTGCGCGAAGTATAACATGCCACTAAATCGCAGTAACAGAAAATATTGAGCATAGAGATACAAATCAGAATCCATATACGGCCATAACCAGGTATTTTGTCACGCAAGCCTAAGACGCCAAGAGGCAGAAATCACCATGTAGCATACTGTGGGGTGGGGGACTCTCAGCATGCACGAAAAAGTATGCCACAGTCAGGGTTTACTTGCCACTCAGTGCCGTGACACATACATCGTACACTGATGACGACCTGATACCTTTGCATGCTGTCAAGATCCGAACCAAATTCAATTTGCCGAATCTTGGCTCACTCCTCAATGAGATTCATCTCTGGAAGCCAAGCTGGCGACTCCAGTCACCCAATAGCCTCGTTTTCTAGATAGAGGTTAACCACCCTGTTCTTTGTGGTCGCTCTTTACCATCCATAAGAATGAACCATTGCATCAGCATAGGGCCGGGAAAAGAGATGGCGAACACAGCCCCATACCCCACAGAAGTCAGAAAGTCATTCTGTATGCAGTAGATGCATGCATAGCTGCCATAACTAATGCCTAAACCATGACTGAACGTCCATCATAGCAGTCATGTTCTACCATGTTGGCATCAGCAAATCTCATTGTATCGTCGCCACACACGAACAAGTTCAGTGCCACGGTCCAAGCAGTATCATAACTAGTTTGTGAACAAGATACCTTTGACACCAGATTGAGCAGAAGTCCATTCCAGTTTCGCTTGATGGTGTCTCTCATGGAAGGCTACCCTCACAGCTGGGTTGTGGGTCCCCAGATTACTAGCATGCAGTCTGTTTAGGCTCTATAGTAGATTTGCAGTGCGTAATACTGTAACAATGATGGTTCGGTTTGAGCTGACATAGATGATAAGAAAGCTGTCCTCTTGTTGTAGGGTAACGGTCACTGATCATTCACCATGCCATCTATTTACTTGACCAGTCTACCGTCCCAGCAGGCTATAAAGCTACAACAGCAGTCTGCAACAAAATAGACTTCATACAATACAGAACAGAAGCAAAGCCCCTCCGTAGGGACTCGAGATGCTCGTACCTCAATCTTGATCATAAGCTAATCGTTATACACCGTCAGATGAACCATCGCTGCCCAATGCATAAACGTCGTAACAGGCAAAAGGGTAGAGTCACCTACAACCTACCCAAGCTCATATCAGCGACACTAACACTCAAATGTCATACAAAAAGGCCGTCAAGGAGCAGATAGCTAACATCGAAGTCAGGTCGGATCCAAACGAAGCCTTAAATAAAATACACGTGTTTGGAATCATCAGCTACCAACACCATAGACGTGCTCATAAACAACAACTGAACTAGGTATGCTGATGACTCTTGTTCTAGAACTATAAGCAGAGCAGAAAGCGTTGCCGGCTGCAAATCTCTCAAAGTGGCCTAAGTGAAGACCGCACCAAACTATGTATGGAGCTCAATAACATTTTGTGCAACATCAGGGAATGCTTAAAGGATCTTGCTATTCAACAAGCAGACGCCCTGGCAGATGAAATCACTGCTATGAATAACTTTCACAGGATCGTTCAGGCAGCCAGAGACTTGAGACTTACTCACTACACACAACCACTCACTGTCCACAGCACTGAAGGTCACTTTAGTTGGACTGATCAGGGCATTGCTGACGCAATTCGAGAATGATTCAAAGACAGCTTCTCGAGCCACGATGCTAAGCCTTTACACGAGTTCTCAGGTGACCCCAATTAAAACAGCAGAAGTTAAGAAGGCACTAAAAATGGATACATATCCGGAACTGATAGCACGACAAATGAACTATTCAAATACCCAAGTGGCATTATCTCAAAACAGATCACGCGCCCAATCAATTCATCTTTTCATATTCATATGTACTTTCACATTCATATTCACCACCTCCCCCATCGATGATGTAGGCCAAGGCATCGTTATCGTGCTAACCAATCCCTGAAGCCACCATGCCGGCCGACCTATACTGTCGCACATAGTACTCCTCTACAGCATGCACAAACCCGATCCAATGTTATCCACTACTGCATCCGAGCCAAGATCCATGACTTCACTGGAGCATGTCAGAGTGGTTTTAAACCTGTACGGAGCTGTGCAGACATTGTTTGGGCCCAATGCATGCTCATGTCAGTAGTCATGTAAAACACTGGAATTTCCACGGAATGGGCATTGACATGTCATGATCTTTCAACACAATTAAACGTTTAAAGATCCTATATGTACTACGCCAGGTCAGTTGCAATGAATATGAGCTACGACCCGCGAGAAACCTACTCGTAGACTCCAAGCTGAGAGTACGAGTATGTATGTATGATTACTGTATTCTGCAGTTGTAGTAGTAGAAACATCATACAGCTGCAATCAGTCCTTCTTCGCTTTTGCCACTGTGTCGTGTCCTCAGCCGAAATCTTTAGCTTCCTCATGTCCATTCTTGACTTGAGTGTACCGAGTCCTGCTTTCTTGAGGTCACCTCGTAGCACGCTTAGAAGATTTATGCAATGACGTCCTCTCCTGGCTTTGTATTTGCTGGCTCTGACTATGGCGAATTCCAAGGCTCTCTGTGCTGGTGTCTCTTCTTGCATCCTTAGCACATGGTCAAACATGGATCATCTTTGCTAGCAAACTTTTACATACAGCGGCGATGTATTACACATCTTGTATAGTGCATCGTTGGAAATTATGCTGTCTGGCCATCGGTGTCCAATGATGGTGCGTAGGTGTTTGCGGTGGCAGGGATAGAGCTGCCTTTGGAGCTGCCCAGCTGTTACAGTTATACAGCATCACGGATACGCAGGTTGCATTGTATAAACGTAGCCTCTTTATCAAGGGCATCTTTTATCTATGAATCCATAGCTTCCAGAAGGACTGGAAAGCTATGTTCCCCATGACGCAGCGTGCAGAAATGTCAGCAGTACTGCAAAGCAGTAAGCCAAGGATTTTATTTTTCCTCCATGGTTCGCCGCCACGGGTTTGCTTGCAGCTATTGGGAGAAGTTCCTCAAGGGGTTTCTTTTCCTCGTCTAGGAAGTCCACATTGTCGGCATATTCCATCTCTAGCGGCATTGTCAGTATTGATACTGGGGAGGGGGGGGGGTGTTTGATCTTGTGGAACTTTCCCGCACATATTTCAATGTGACAGCAAGGTAGCAGGTGAAAAACATCGGAGATGGGCCATCTCCCTGTGGGGAGCCGATTGATGTCTCAAACTCTACAGACTTCACTGACTTGACTTGTACTCTCAGCTTGGTGTCTGCAAGCAGTAGTCTCACTAGTCGTAGCTCGTCTTCATTGCAACTGGCCCGGCGTAGTACATCTAGGATCTTTGAGCATTTAATTGTGTCGAAGGCTCGTGTCAATGCCCATTTTGTGGAAGTCCCCGTGTTTGGAGTGTATAGAGTACGAGTCAAGTCAATGGATTATGCAGAGTTTCAAACAGTAATAGGGAGATTGTCTCTCCTCCCTGTGTTTTTCACCTGTTACATTGCTGCTGCATTAAGCTCTGTGCGAGAAAATTCCACAAGTCCACCCGACTCCCAGTGTCCATACCGTATTTGATTGTGACGTCAGACCACACATGTGACATAATTCCTTTATCGTTATATATTTGACTGGCAGACTGGATTCCTCTGCCACCGATATCTGCAACTGCATAGAAGATGAACTATGCGTTCTTGTAGAATGCTTTATGTATTATAGCAAAAGACATACCTATATCCCAGGCTATTTTATAGAAAGTATGTAATGTATTTAGTTCAAAAGAATAAGATTCCAGAAGGTGTTGAGAAGGTATAATCAAGTGGGACACAACATATGTGCGACTTAGGCAGACTTGACTGATATGTTAAAACACGACGGACAAACTAACTAAATGACGTATCCTAGTTTCGAGTCACACAAAAGAATACAAAACAGCAGATAAGAACAATTTACAGAGCGAACTCAAAGCGCCTGTAAAGCAAATCAGCTCGATTATCGTGTGATAGCGGAAAAGGATTTAAGTTCTTTCGAAAATAGTTTACAATTATATTCTAAAGTGAAGCTATCAAATTGCACCGGATTAGAACAGAATGCCGCTGGATCACTACTGGATGAATAACGTCTCTTAGTCAATCATGTGACGTCATAATCAACCACGTTACGTATAGGCTGATATCATAATCAGTCACATCATGAATGGCATATCTTAGTTCTTAACGTGGATGACAATATAAAGAAGGCACGTCGAACCGCCCAAAGTCTTTTTTCATCAGGATTTCATGGGCACAAGGGCCTAGATCCAGTCACGATTATTCACATTTTAAAGATCTACATAGCGCCGGTCTTAACTTACAGGCTTGAAGTCATATTACCTGGCGGTGTACCATGATACTGAGACCTTTTGCGTTTACTAAATATGGCCATGTTTTGTCAGCTTTAACCGATCGACCTTTCCAGTGTATCCATCCAACAAATGACGTCATAATCATGAATGACGCAGATGAGTTCATCAAGAACGCTTAATTGAGGACGGACTAAGCGTTGTTTATACGAAACGCATGTCTTTACCATTTAATAAACTGAATGTTGAATATTTTAAAACTAATTTGACTGGGCCGCAGTTGTGAGCGCAGAGATCGATCGATCCCAACATGGGCGAAGCGTGGTGGAGCTTTACTAGAGATGGGCGGGGCATAGATAGAAACTGGATTCCTCAATTGGGAGGACTACCATGTTAAGGAGTAGTGGTAGCAAAAGAGACTTAACTTCCAACACAATCGTAGTAGACTATCCAATAACCACTCGAAATTTTCCTTCCATGAGCCTCTACCATTTCCTATATGTTATGAGCAAATCAGTTGAGTAATTAGGTCACGAAAAGTCAAAAGGTCACTAATTTTATTCACTGATTAAAATCAAGCAACTGTACATAATGCTAATAAAAGTATATTTTTATGTTAACATCTTTGTGTAAGTAAGCATTAAACAAATCTGACAAATCTAAATGGCCAATGGCCATTTATTTCAGTGTTCTTGTTACTATTACAACTGGCAGTGTATCCGTTTTTTAAAATAGCAGAACATACAAGTATGGGGTACTGAAAAATGAGCAGAACATCACATTTACATATCCCACAATATTGACTGACGTGCCCATTCCACCGGCCGCTATCATTTCATATCTGTTATATGCAAAGCACGTGAATGTTAATGTCAGCAGAGGTCAAAAGGTCAACAATTGCGCGCTGCTTAAATCTGTCGGCTGTGCATTGTTGTGAATAACAATCAATTAATAAAAGTATTTTTTTATATTAATATCTTTAATATTAAGTTATGTGTTAGACAGAGTCAGACAAATCTAATGTGACAATGTTCATTTCCTTCATGGAATATTGTCACTATGGCAACTGACAGTGTGTCCATGTTTTAATAATGGAAAGATACAATTATGGAGTACTGAAAACTGAGCATATCATATCTACATAACTTAGAGTAATCCCTAACCACTCAAAAAGTCCTTTATACTGGTCAAAAGGAACGGCTTGTTTCTCTTCTAATAGACAGTTCCAATTGTGTGTATCTGTGCCCTCTACTCTCTATGTAATAAATCTGTTAACAGTATTTGAAACAATGGACCTTTACATTTTTAGGTATGACCCGCCCATCTCTAGCTAAGCTCCACTCACACTTCGCTCGTGTTGGGATCCATCGATCGCTGAATTTCCTGCCTATCAATTTCCAGAAAACTCTACAGGTAGGCTGTTGAATATTTTGAAACTAATATGACTGAGTGTTGTTGCTGCCTATCGCAGCAACAGCGCCCAGTCAAATTAGTTTCACAAAATACAATAGCATGTTTATTAAATAGTAGAGCCATACAATTCGCACAACGTGTCTGACTATTAAGAGTTAAATAAGGGCCTAATAGGATCATTTATGACGTAATGATTATGACATCATCATATACGGCGCTTAGCTGAGTATGACGTTATATGATGGATACTCTGGTGAATTGTCACCAGCTCGTTACTGTCTCTATCAAATAATGACCAACACCTGCATTGTCTTCTTGATCAATGTAGCCAGTATTGTAAGTTGGTGGGTGTGTCTGATTTTGGTACAAGGTTTCTCTTCCAATGGACATTTCTAATTTAGCCATCAATCATATGCCGTCATAATCAATTACGTGACGTTGAGGATGACGACATATTCAATGACGTTATGAATGACGTAGATAAGTTCGTCCCTAACGCTTAATTGATGATGGACTAAGCATTATTGTACTAATTATGTGTCTTTAATTTTTTATTAAAGAAGCTGTTGAATATTTTGAAACTAATTTGTCATAGGCAGCAACAGCACCCAGTCAAATTGGTTTCAAAATATTCAACAGCTTACCTGTGTAAGTTTCTGGAAACTGATAGTCAGGGAGTTCAGGGATCGATCGATCCCAACACAAGCGAGCTGTGGGTGGAGCTTAGCTATGGATGTGTGCGGTAGAGGTAAACCTGAAACGGTCCATTATTTACCTAATAGCTAACGAAGTTGGTGTGGATGTCTGCTTTTGGCAAATGCCTCTCTTCAAAATATCTACATGATATTTCCGAAAAAGTTTGGTCCCGATCCCAGCATGATTCATAATACGGAAAAATTAGTTACCTCTCCGGGATGGCCACGAAAGCGACACTCAAACAATTTCTACATCCTGGAGAGGTAACTAATGTGTCCTTATTAGCTACATGATAGTTTGCGAAGACAAACTCTTGGCGCAGATTGAGTTGATAAGTCCACATTGTTTTTTAACCTTTTCTCTGCATCACACCATTATATCATTAATATGGAGATACGAAATGCATTAATGTATATTCTGTCATCTTGTGCTTTGTGCATGAAAAGCCATTTAATTGAAGAAAGAGATACTCTGACTCCAGGACTCCATGACTCTCCAAATTTCAGTACTTTGACGGAGTTTAGCCATCCGATAATGGTGTATGCCATTCTTGATATCCAACAGTCTGAAGATGGACAGGAGGAAGCCTTTATGCATGTATATGAAAGTGTTTCCTATGATATAGAACTGCCAATACTACTGAAAGTGCCACATTGTTATGATTGTTACCTTTAATTCGGCATGGAGCTGTGTAAACATGACAAAGCAAAGATGAGTCATGAGTTGGTTGTCGTTCTCTGATATGTATGGAGAATTCCTCAATAAAATATCTGAGGTTCTCAACAGTCTTGATGGGCGCAATTACGCAAGCTATCTTGCCTATTTTTCCATCCGTTTGGCAAACATTCTCACCAATGAGCTTATAGTTGTAAAGTCCGCTTGTCAAACATTATCTTACCAATGATCCTAGTTGTAAAGTCTCTAATAGACCATCCGACCCTTTGGTAAGATAATGTGTGTAGAATAGCAATTGTTCAAAACGTTCAGCCACTGCTTTGTGTCAGTAACTTGTCGCACCATAATTCTTACCAGACACTACACCCACCACCACTGGCCATCATGGCATGTACTTGTTTACGATCAGTGAATAAAGAAAACACTCATCTTTTCCCTATCATGTTCATGTAAGCAGATGTGCATCATAATGGTCCTTTCCAGAGTACCCATCCATCATATGACGTCATAATGAACTGCGTGATGTGTGCAATGACATCATAATGAATGACGTCATGAATGATGTCGATAAGTACGTCACGAACGCATATTTGAAGACGGTCTATGGGCTGTTGTACAAATTGTTTGCTTTTACTACTTAATAAATATTCTGTTGAATATTTTGAAACTAATTTGACTGGGCGCTGTTGCTGCCCATGGCAGCAACAGCACCCAGTCTAATTAGTTGCAAAATATTCAACGGATTCCATTGTATATTTTTCAGGAAATTGATAGCTAGGGCATTCGGGGATCGATCAATCCAAACACGGCGAGGTGTGGGTGTAGCTTAGTCAGTGATGGGCGGGGCATAGCTAAAAATGGAAAGGTCCATTAAAAGCTACTAATCTTAGCTAATTGGACATTGATGTACGATTGACCATTCTTCGGTATGATAGAGTACTACGTCACAGACACCTAATTCAAATGTCATTAGGATATAGTCTTGTACAACAGCTCCCTAAAGTTGTTTCGCCATGCTTACAGGGACGGAGTTACCATTAAGCTAAAAAGTGCAGCTTAGAGACTTAAGGTATGAGGGGCCTCAAATTGTTTAAATAAAAGTAAATTTGTGTATAAAAATAGAAAACGCACTTGCAAAATACAATAATTATCTTTAAACAATTCTATTACTATTCTATTCCCAGAATCAGGGCTGAACATACGGAAGTGCATACGAACAATTCCCCGTACATAGGGCGACGAAATGCTCCAGGACCCCTCAATCAATTTAATTTTGTATTGCCCTTGATGCAAGAAATCGGCTCGGATAGCATAATATTCTCAAAGTCTCCGCGTGACTGTAACGCTATTTCATCCTTTTCCTGACAGCGCATCTAACTTTCGAAACGTATATCTCCAGGATTCTTTTTGAAAAATTTGCAGATTTCCCGCCACCAGGCCTCGGGTCATAATTTGAGAAATGCGAGCACAACCCTTATATCGATCCAGTCCAGAATAGATTCTGTAGTAGCGTTATAGTATATTTTAGTATATTTTAGCATTGTGAGGTGTGCATAAATTTGTGAATGGTTTTGGGTTTCTCGCTATGTCTAGACAAGAGACAAATAGTGTGATCTAGCAAGTAGATGCAATTAAAATTTCCAGCCAACATTTATGCCAATGTAATAATACTTTGAAAATATTTTGGGGAATTATAATCAACAGTTATTGCCTGGTACTTTACAATCCCACCCCACTTTCCTGGTTACAGTAGAAGTATGTTAATATGTCCCCACTGTTGTTTATCATTCAGAATACTGGAAATGGCTTCCAAAAGAAACTGAATTTCCAGTTTTGGTGTATTGTGTTGGGTTTGTTAGTTTATATATTAAATGTAACGTATAAGATAACGTGTAAATAACACCAACATTTAACATACAATCGTTTGTCATGGTCAAATACATGTTTTGACGGATTAAGTCAAGTTATTAATAATGTACAGATTGTTGCATCCTCCCATTATCATTATACAAAGATGACTGGTCGTCTAGGAGTTATATGAATACAGACTTACAGTTCCCGATATTACATATGTGAGATTCCTTGGTAGTGGCATAACATACATATTATGCACATGATGATGATGATGATGATGATGACGACGACGACGACGACGACGACGACGACGACGACGACGACGATGACGGCAACGATGATCATAGTTTCGTGAAATAAGCTAACGCTTGTACTGTTTAGCTCCAGCTCGGCTTACTCTCCTAATGGTCGAGTACTATGATAATATGATGATATCATCTGGCCACTATACTTATTAGTTCGCGGGTGTTAATACGAGTGTCATACAGAGAGCACCATATTGCTGGCTGCTATCTATAGTCGGAATCTTTTGATCTGTTAAATGGGACCACAACCAGAAAATGGCCAAAGCACATCACGTGATGCTTTTATATACTAACATTTAGAAAAAATAAAATATATTCTTTACATATTTTCGAATTTCTAAATGGTAAATTTCTCTATTTAATGCCATTTTCTTCCATTCCAGTGAGAATCAGAGTGTGGCTCCATCTCGTGAATGATAGTTGTGATATGACGTCATCGCGTGAATAATATTTTCTTCATTGATATTTCACAGCAACTCGTTCATACAGCATTTAGAATATTAATTAGCTGTAAGAGAAATAGAAGCCTTTGATAAACTCGAGCTCGCCTTCTCTAGCTGATGTCCGGCTTGGTAACGATATTGGATGCCAGATTAGTCTATTCTGAAAACACGCGTGATGTAATTTGAATCCGTATGGTTGTCTATTCACGTGATGGTGTCATATCGTGAATTTTATCGGGTGTCAAAACTTATGTGAAGTTATCCGTAATTTAAAAAAAAAAAATTCGTCCAATTATTTTCTGCTCATAATATGATAAAACCCTTTATTTTAGGCATTTTATTAAAATCTAATTAGCGTTTGTGATCGCTTTTAGCCGTGAAGGTCAAGGGGTGATTTATATTCATCCATCAATCATATGACGTCATAATCAACTACTTAACGTTTAGGATTACATCATAATCAATTACGTCATGAATGGCGTGAATAAGTTGGTAACGAACGCTTATTTGATGACAGACTAAGCGTTGTTTTACGATTTGCATGTCTTTTAAATAAACATGCTGTTGAATATTTTCCATCTAATTTGACTGGGTGCTTTTGCTACAGCACCCAGTCAAATTAGTTGCAAAATATTCAACAGTTTACCAGTATAGATTTCTGAGAATTTATAGTCATAGTGCAGGAATCGATCGATCCCAATATGGGTGAAGCGTGAGTAGAGCTTAGCTAAAGATGGGCGAGGCATAGCTAAAACTGGATTCCTCCATTCAATATATTCTTACTGTGTAGGACTGTGGCATAGTGGAGAATGTTTACCATCATCATGATGATGTTATTATTAATCAATCGCAGATTATTAAAATCACTCAGGAGTGTTCTTCTTCTTTCCTCTTTCTTCCTTTTTTCCTTATTTTTCATCAAAAGCTTTGCATCGCATCTCCTCCTATCAACTCCAAATTTGGTCAACTTCAAGCCAATGTGGGATCGTGTGCGCTTTTATTCGAGCTACCCACTTTCCCATAGGAAATGCATAGTGATTTTTCAGTATTGATTTTTGATGTGTTACTACACCTAGAGTTTTGATCGTATCACTACCATACTTGGATAGGATGTTACCCTTGGGGTTGTGAAGATGTCCGCCCACAGAAAGGTGACCTTGACCGTTGAGCTTTGAACCAATGCATGGCGTCATAGGGAATAAATGGTGATTAGAAGGATGGATCTTTGAACTGTGACTTGACATGGAATTTTGATTAGATGACAACCATACTTGGCCAGGATGCTACCATGTGAGTCCTGCATGTGTTGAGTGATCTAGCGGGTACATGCTGGAAGTGGAAGAGTACCCCATCGGCATCAAAATTACTAGTTTTGTTGCTGGCAGAAATGAACTCCACTTCATCAGTGGATGGCAGCACCTGGGCCTCAAAATTACCAATTTTAGATTTTTGGCATAGATTACATTCCTTTACCATACAAGCTGATTGAGATTGTTAGATTGAGTGAAATGTTTGGCCTTTGAACCCTCACCATAACCTTGCAAATTTCTCAGTTATTTGACAGTTTTGGACCGTTTTGTTCGATTTTCATTAAAAAAAAATGTCCAATGGCGGTGGTTTCGGAATGATCCGACCGCAATGTCAAGATCACCCAGTAGAGTCGCAAGAAACCTGTTTTCGCTTATGGCATACATTACCTCCCTTCACCCATACACACTGATTGAGAGTCTTAATTGAATGAAATGTAAACTTTTAAATCCAAGTCCCCCAACACAAACTTTGTAGATTTCTCGGTTATTTGACACTTCTTGGCTTTTTCCCAGATTTTCATGAAAACTTTATTAAATTTATATCACGAATACCGGATCCAATTGTAATGGTTTAAGAAGTGATCAGACGTCAAGGTCAAGGTCACCTAGTATAGTCGCCAAATGCCAGTTTTCGTTTTTGGCATAGATTACCTGCCTTTAACCATTAGGGCTGATTGAAAGTTATAGGTTGAATTCGGTTTCGTTATCGAGATACGCCGATCGGTCTCACGTGGCTGGTTTACCTATCTATGCATGTAACACTTTCACTCTGGCTTGAAGCAGGAGTAATCGAGTAGAATTTCTGCCACGTGATACGACTTTGTACCATGTGATACCGTTATCCGATTATACTCTCGGTCGTTCGGATATGCTATCGAGGTAACCCGCTTACTCCGATAACATATCCGAACTTTAGGTTAGATTAAATGAGATGTTAAATTTGTAATCCAACACCAACCTCACCACCCACACACAGACACACACTTTGGCGATTTCTCGGTTATATGACACTTCAGGGCTTTTCCCTTGATTGTCAAGAACAATTTACTAAAGGGATATTACACATGCCGGATCCAATGGTAATCGCTTCGGAGTGATTCGACCTCAAAGTCGCCCAGTAGAGGTGCAAGATTCCTGTTTTCGTTTTTAGCATAGATTACCTCCCTCCATGAGATGATTGCATGAAATGTTAAATTTTGAATCCAAGGCACCCCACACAAACTTTGCACATGTCCCGGTTTTTTCTTTGATGTTCATGAAAACAAAGCGTGTGTCCCGCATGCCGGATCCAATGGTGATAGTTTCGGAGTGGCCAGGCCTCAACTTCAAGATCACTCATTAGTTGCCAAAGCTATCAGTTTTCGTGTTTGCCAGAATCAACTCCACTTGCCTAGAAATGTGCAATGGTCATGTAAGAAGAGGCCATATACTATTTTTTCATGGCCAGACATCGCAGATTTACAGTTAGTTCAGTAAATATTCTCTGTTATTATTATTATTATTATTATTATTATTATTATTATTATTAAACAGTTTCCCCGGTACAGACGTCGTAGGAACTGTTATATTTGGAGCTGGAGCTGAAACGCCATGTCCGGTGTCGCGTGAATGATGCTGATTTAAATGCCTGTAGGCACTCTCGCCTTGCTGTTAGGAACTGTGAACATGATGAGGACGTCGGTATATCAGGTGTTGAGTAGTGGTTACGTCCTGATAATATCCAAATTCCACCTACGAATTTTTATCCTGGTTTGTCCGATAGCAGGCAACCATCCATATTAAGGTCTCGGTTAGTACAATGGAGGTAACTGTAGCGGTGTATGAATAAAGTATGTAGATCTGGCACGCAGCTTTTAAAAGATACCATTTTTAGAAATATTACATTGTGGTGTTTGCATCATAAAGCGACTTGTAAAAGACGCTTGTAAGGCACAAAGTTGTGCGATACTGCAGGTGCGAGTGTCGCTGTTTATGGATACAAGAGCCTAAGGCATCATCGTTGTAAATCAGGATGCGCAGGCGAAAAGGAAGAAATTACAAAGAAAGAAATTACAAGTTTTAAATGAGTTCTTACGTTAGTGTTTGACTGAGGAACCTACTGACAGTGAAATCGTGTTGAAAGGTTGAGAAGTGAGCATTCTGCAACGTGGACGAAAGTCGACAGTATTGTATGCTTAATAAGTTATGACGTGGACGTTAAAATAAGCTAATCCAGGCAATAACAAGCCAATGGCTGACAAATATACCAACACTTTTTTTCATAGCACTGCTAACACAGCTTATACGCGTTATTAACTATCCATTCTGATCTATAGTACGCGTGGTACCAGTGCCAACGTAGGTCATCTCCTTCACCACTCGTTGCCTATTCCCCACCCCACACCCATCTTGGCATGAGTATGAGTTATGATAAATGGATACCGTTGTACCACCTGGGGAAGTTAGACATAATATACTGAACTAAAGACCAGCCTAGATCTGGGTGAGTTGGACATAGGAATGAGATACTCGATATAGGGCAAACACACCAATAACTTTTAAATACGACCACAGTCACTGCAGATATGGTTTGACATTTTGGCATCGCTTGTACGCTATTGTTTGGCATATTTTACTATTACTTGTACACGCTTGCCAGGTCAGGGGAAGTAACTTTTCCAGTTGTAATTACTCTTAATACAAGAGTTGTCCCCTTTATAGTTATACAGGCTCGTAACAACTTGACGTAGCTGTTATACATGCTTAAATCACTAACCCTGGTTTAAATTATGTGCTTAGATGTAGTCGACAATTCACCTTTCCAGAGTATTCATCTATCAATCTGACGTCATGTGACGTCATAATCAGCTAAGAAGCGTGTAGAATGACGTCATAGTCATTACGTCATAAATGATTCTAAATGGCGCGGCCCGTCTTTAACTTTTAATAGTCCGACACGTTGTACGAATTGTTTTGTCTCTACTATTTAAGAAACATACTGTTGCATATTTTGAAACTAATTTGACTGGGCGCTGGGGCGCTGGGCGCTGTTGCTGCCATAGTTAATTTCAAAATATTCAACAGCTTACCTGTATACTTCTCTGGAAATTGATAGTCAGCAAGTTCAGAGATCGATCGGTCCCAACACGAGCGAGCTGTGTGTGGAGCTTAGATAGAGAATGGCGGGGCATAGCTAACAATGGAACCGTTAGGAAGCACGTTTAGCGTTACATGCGACTCCATCCCCAGCTTGGCTTTTACACCATCGTATAACGAACAATAAAAGCTCTGAAACATGGCTATGGCGATGTTTACCTCTGTATCCGGAACTATATCTAAAAAAACTACCGTTAAGATTTCCGTCAAATTTTTAACACAACGAAGAAACTTGCAGTTCAATAGGATTTCCAGTCTTAGGCTGTGATAAAAGTACCTGGATCCACATCAAATCAAATTCTGGATGGATATGCGGATATCTCGGAAATCGCTGATTCCATTTACCTCACATATTAACCCCTCTTGTGTCAACTTAACCCTTCAAACTTCAAACCTTCTAGTTCAAACCAACCAAAATCAGCTATGTAGTGGTTTTGCGGCATGCTTGGACGACGGATTTGCGTCCCCTCTTTTATTTGGAGGCAGGGGTAGTCGTCCACAATGGTTCTACCGGTGGGCGAGGGTGAATATTATTGTGTTATTGAATAGGTTTGAAAAAAGGCGTCACTAGACGATTACCATGTATTACACGTATTTATATTGAATTCATTGTTTGTTTAATAAGATTACGTGTTCTATAAGGTCCTAGAATACAAGTGGATGAAGTGAGACTGGATGGAGGTAACAGTCCGTGGGAAGGTCGCGTGAGGTCACAGTGCGTGGACAATGGGGCACATTGTGTGATGCCCCGTTTAACCACCAGGTAGAACATGTTGTATGTGGGACAGCTGACCGGTCAGCAAACCAGGGACATCATGAGTTGTTTCATCCCCCATCAAACCTCATACTTATCGCAAATCACAATCTTATAGGACATATTAGTCCACATGTTAGGTATAAATATCTGTATGGTGAAGCCTCTACTATAGTCCAAAACTTTGCGCAAATGACAAAAACATATTTCCGTACATACTCAGCCGCCGCCGTAGCCGTCATTTTTCTCGTTTCTCAAATGAAAAATACCGTTAAAAATCTAACCAATAGGTTTCATTGGTATAACTAGATTTCCAGGAAAAACTGGATTGGCTGTTGTCGCGGACGAGAATGACTCCAAAACAGAGTTCACCCACATATACCTAGCGACAAAGTATGGAATTAATGAAAATGACGATCCATGTCGTGGTAAAAACAGTACAACTCTGGGCTAGCTGCTCTGCAGTACTTCTGCCATTTCTGCACGCCGCATCATGGGGAGCATGGCTTTCCAGTCCTTCTGGAAGCTAGTGATGGGACTCTACAAGATGAATAATACATCGCCGTTGTCCGTAAATGTCACCCAGCAAAGATGGCCCATGTGTAGCCATGTGCTAAGGAAGGCACACCAGCGCAGAGAGCCTTTGAATTCTCCTGGCTTGGATCCGTCAAATGTAAAGGCAGGAGAGGAACGTCAATGCATAACTCTGCTGTTGGGTTTAATTTCAGCATGGTTTGTTTTATTATGGTGAACAGGGTCGAAAGGAATTCTTTAACGGGAGCGCAAACAGGTGAAAGCAAGCCAAATGAGGCTTTTGTATAATTTAGATAAAACAAAATATATTATTTGCATATTTTCGAATTCCTATATCGTAAATTTCTATACAGAAATGGTAATGACATGATCGCGTTAATAATATTGTGTTGCTAAGCATAGGTAGCGCACAACAGCTCATTCTATACACCGTCATATTGATGAGATGAACACACGTGTCATGCG
>CM067372.1:168821322-168937240 GCA_034401795.1 Chaetoderma sp. LZ-2023a | reverse complement strand
GCAAAGCACGTGAATGTTAATGTCAGCAGAGGTCAAAAGGTCAACAATTGCGCGCTGCTTAAATCTGTCGGCTGTGCATTGTTGTGAATAACAATCAATTAATAAAAGTATTTTTTTATGTTAATATCTTTAATATTAAGTTATGTGTTAGACAGAGTCAGACAAATCTAATGTGACAATGTTCATTTTCCTTCATGGAATATTGTCACTATGGCAACTGACAGTGTGTCCATGTTTTAATAATGGAAAGATACAATTATGGAGTACTGAAAACTGAGCATATCATTATCTACATAACTTAGAGTAATCCCTAACCACTCAAAAAGTCCTTTATACTGGTCAAAAGGAACGGCTTGTTTCTCTTCTAATAGACAGTTCCAATTGTGTGTATCTGTGCCCTCTACTCTCTATGTAATAAATCTGTTAACAGTATTTGAAACAATGGACCTTTACATTTTTAGGTATGACCCCGCCCATCTCTAGCTAAGCTCCACTCACACTTCGCTCGTGTTGGGATCCATCGATCGCTGAATTTCCTGCCTATCAATTTCCAGAAAACCTACAGGTAGGCTGTTGAATATTTTGAAACTAATATGACTGAGTGTTGTTGCTGCCTATCGCAGCAACAGCGCCCAGTCAAATTAGTTTCACAAAATACAATAGCATGTTTATTAAATAGTAGAGCCATACAATTCGCACAACGTGTCTGACTATTAAGAGTTAAATAAGGGCCTAATAGGATCATTATGACGTAATGATTATGACATCATCATATACGGCGCTTAGCTGAGTATGACGTTATATGATGGATACTCCTGGTGAATTGTCACCAGCTCGTTACTGTCTCTATCAAATAATGACCAACACCTGCATTGTCTTCTTGATCAATGTAGCCAGTATTGTAAGTTGGTGGGTGTGTCTGATTTTGGTACAAGGTTTCTCTTCCAATGGACATTTCTAATTTAGCCATCAATCATATGCCGTCATAATCAATTACGTGACGTTGAGGGATGACGACATATTCAATGACGTTATGAATGACGTAGATAAGTTCGTCCCTAACGCTTAATTGATGATGGACTAAGCATTATTGTACTAATTATGTGTCTTTAATTTTTTATTAAAGAAGCTGTTGAATATTTTGAAACTAATTTGTCATAGGCAGCAACAGCACCCAGTCAAATTGGTTTCAAAATATTCAACAGCTTACCTGTGTAAGTTTCTGGAAACTGATAGTCAGGGAGTTCAGGGATCGATCGATCCCAACACAAGCGAGCTGTGGGTGGAGCTTAGCTATGGATGTGTGCGGTAGAGGTAAACCTGAAAAGGTCCATTATTTACCTAATAGCTAACGAAGTTGGTGTGGATGTCTGCTTTTGGCAAATGCCTCTCTTCAAAATATCTACATGATATTTCCGAAAAAGTTTGGTCCCGATCCCAGCATGATT
The DNA here is from genome assembly GCA_034401795.1 of Chaetoderma sp. LZ-2023a. Classification (NCBI taxonomy): domain Eukaryota; kingdom Metazoa; phylum Mollusca; class Caudofoveata; order Chaetodermatida; family Chaetodermatidae; genus Chaetoderma; species Chaetoderma sp. LZ-2023a. The sequence goes on along the minus strand of CM067372.1, from coordinate 168,935,792 downwards.
CATAATACGGAAAAATTAGTTACCTCTCCGGGATGGCCACGAAAGCGACACTCAAACAATTTCTACATCCTGGAGAGGTAACTAATGTGTCCTTATTAGCTACATGATAGTTTGCGAAGACAAACTCTTGGCGCAGATTGAGTTGATAAGTCCACATTGTTTTTTAACCTTTTCTCTGTATCACACCATTATATCATTAATATGGAGATACGAAATGCATTAATGTATATTCTGTCATCTTGTGCTTTGTGCATGAAAAGCCATTTAATTGAAGAAAGAGATACTCTGACTCCAGGACTCCATGACTCTCCAAATTTCAGTACTTTGACGGAGTTTAGCCATCCGATAATGGTGTATGCCATTCTTGATATCCAACAGTCTGAAGATGGACAGGAGGAAGCCTTTATGCATGTATATGAAAGTGTTTCCTATGATATAGAACTGCCAATACTACTGAAAGTGCCACATTGTTATGATTGTTACCTTTAATTCGGCATGGAGCTGTGTAAACATGACAAAGCAAAGATGAGTCATGAGTTGGTTGTCGTTCTCTGATATGTATGGAGAATTCCTCAATAAAATATCTGAGGTTCTCAACAGTCTTGATGGGCGCAATTACGCAAGCTATCTTGCCTATTTTTCCATCCGTTTGGCAAACATTCTCACCAATGAGCTTATAGTTGTAAAGTCCGCTTGTCAAACATTATCTTACCAATGATCCTAGTTGTAAAGTCTCTAATAGACCATCCGACCCTTTGGTAAGATAATGTGTGCAGAATAGCAATTGTTCAAAACGTTCAGCCACTGCTTTGTGTCAGTAACTTGTCGCACCATAATTCTTACCAGACACTACACCCACCACCACTGGCCATCATGGCATGTACTTGTTTACGATCAGTGAATAAAGAAAACACTCATCTTTTCCCTATCATGTTCATGTAAGCAGATGTGCATCATAATGGTCCTTTCCAGAGTACCCATCCATCATATGACGTCATAATGAACTGCGTGATGTGTGCAATGACATCATAATGAATGACGTCATGAATGATGTCGATAAGTACGTCACGAACGCATATTTGAAGACGGTCTATGGGCTGTTGTACAAATTGTTTGCTTTTACTATTTAATAAATATTCTGTTGAATATTTTGAAACTAATTTGACTGGGCGCTGTTGCTGCCCATGGCAGCAACAGCACCCAGTCTAATTAGTTGCAAAATATTCAACGGATTCCATTGTATATTTTTCAGGAAATTGATAGCTAGGGCATTCGGGGATCGATCAATCCAAACACGGCGAGGTGTGGGTGTAGCTTAGTCAGTGATGGGCGGGGCATAGCTAAAAATGGAAAGGTCCATTAAAAGCTACTAATCTTAGCTAATTGGACATTGATGTACGATTGACCATTCTTCGGTATGATAGAGTACTACGTCACAGACACCTAATTCAAATGTCATTAGGATATAGTCTTGTACAACAGCTCCCTAAAGTTGTTTCGCCATGCTTACAGGGACGGAGTTACCATTAAGCTAAAAAGTGCAGCTTAGAGACTGTAAGGTATGAGGGGCCTCAAATTGTTTAAATAAAAGTAAATTTGTGTATAAAAATAGAAAACGCACTTGCAAAATACAATAATTATCTTTAAACAATTCTATTACTATTCTATTCCCAGAATCAGGGCTGAACATACGGAAGTGCATACGAACAATTCCCCGTACATAGGGCGACGAAATGCTCCAGGACCCCTCAATCAATTTAATTTTGTATTGCCCTTGATGCAAGAAATCGGCTCGGATAGCATAATATTCTCAAAGTCTCCGCGTGACTGTAACGCTATTTCATCCTTTTCCTGACAGCGCATCTAACTTTCGAAACGTATATCTCCAGGATTCTTTTTGAAAAATTTGCAGATTTCCCGCCACCAGGCCTCGGGTCATAATTTGAGAAATGCGAGCACAACCCTTATATCGATCCAGTCCAGAATAGATTCTGTAGTAGCGTTATAGTATATTTTAGTATATTTTAGCATTGTGAGGTGTGCATAAATTTGTGAATGGTTTTGGGTTACTCGCTATGTCTAGACAAGAGACAAATAGTGTGATCTAGCAAGTAGATGCAATTAAAATTTCCAGCCAACATTTATGCCAATGTAATAATACTTTGAAAATATTTTGGGGAATTATAATCAACAGTTATTGCCTGGTACTTTACAATCCCACCCCACTTTCCTGGTTACAGTAGAAGTATGTTAATATGTCCCCACTGTTGTTTATCATTCAGAATACTGGAAATGGCTTCCAAAAGAAACTGAATTTCCAGTTTTGGTGTATTGTGTTGGGTTTGTTAGTTTATATATTAAATGTAACGTATAAGATAACGTGTAAATAACACCAACATTGAACATACAATCGTTTGTCATGGTCAAATACATGTTTTGACGGATTAAGTCAAGTTATTAATAATGTACAGATTGTTGCATCCTCCCATTATCATTATACAAAGATGACTGGTCGTCTAGGAGTTATATGAATACAGACTTACAGTACCCGATATTACATATGTGAGATTCCTTGGTAGTGGCATAACATACATATTATGCACATGATGATGATGATGATGATGATGACGACGACGACGACGACGACGACGACGACGACGACGACGACGACGACGACGACGACGACGAAGACGATGACGGCAACGATGATCATAGTTTCGTGAAATAAGCTAACGCTTGTACTGTTTAGCTCCAGCTCGGCTTACTCTCCTAATGGTCGAGTACTATGATAATATGATGATATCATCTGGCCACTATACTTATTAGTTCGCGGGTGTTAATACGAGTGTCATACAGAGAGCACCATATTGCTGGCTGCTATCTATAGTCGGAATCTTTTGATCTGTTAAATGGGACCACAACCAGAAAATGGCCAAAGCACATCACGTGATGCTTTTATATACTAACATTTAGAAAAAATAAAATATATTCTTTACATATTTTCGAATTTCTAAATGGTAAATTTCTCTATTTAATGCCATTTTCTTCCATTCCAGTGAGAATCAGAGTGTGGCTCCATCTCGTGAATGATAGTTGTGATATGACGTCATCGCGTGAATAATATTTTCTTCATTGATATTTCACAGCAACTCGTTCATACAGCATTTAGAATATTAATTAGCTGTAAGAGAAATAGAAGCCTTTGATAAACTCGAGCTCGCCTTCTCTAGCTGATGTCCGGCTTGGTAACGATATTGGATGCCAGATTAGTCTATTCTGAAAACACGCGTGATGTAATTTGAATCCGTATGGTTGTCTATTCACGTGATGGTGTCATATCGTGAATTTTATCGGGTGTCAAAACTTATGTGAAGTTATCCGTAATTTAAAAAAAAAAAATTCGTCCAATTATTTTCTGCTCATAATATGATAAAACCCTTTATTTTAGGCATTTTATTAAAATCTAATTAGCGTTTGTGATCGCTTTTAGCCGTGAAGGTCAAGGGGTGATTTATATTCATCCATCAATCATATGACGTCATAATCAACTACTTAACGTTTAGGATTACATCATAATCAATTACGTCATGAATGGCGTGGATAAGTTGGTAACGAACGCTTATTTGATGACAGACTAAGCGTTGTTTTACGATTTGCATGTCTTTTAAATAAACATGCTGTTGAATATTTTCCATCTAATTTGACTGGGTGCTTTTGCTACAGCACCCAGTCAAATTAGTTGCAAAATATTCAACAGTTTACCAGTATAGATTTCTGAGAATTTATAGTCATAGTGCAGGAATCGATCGATCCCAATATGGGTGAAGCGTGAGTAGAGCTTAGCTAAAGATGGGCGAGGCATAGCTAAAACTGGATTCCTCCATTCAATATATTCTTACTGTGTAGGACTGTGGCATAGTGGAGAATGTTTACCATCATCATGATGATGTTATTATTAATCAATCGCAGATTATTAAAATCACTCAGAAGTGTTCTTCTTCTTTCCTCTTTCTTCCTTTTTTCCTTATTTTTCATCAAAAGCTTTGCATCGCATCTCCTCCTATCAACTCCAAATTTGGTCAACTTCAAGCCAATGTGGAATCGTGTGCGCTTTTATTCGAGCTACCCACTTTCCCATAGGAAATGCATAGTGATTTTTCAGTATTGATTTTTGATGTGTTACTACACCTAGAGTTTTGATCGTATCACTACCATACTTGGATAGGATGTTACCCTTGGGGTTGTGAAGATGTCCGCCCACAGAAAGGTGACCTTGACCGTTGAGCTTTGAACCAATGCATGGCGTCATAGGGAATAAATGGTGATTAGAAGGATGGATCTTTGAACTGTGACTTGACATGGAATTTTGATTAGATGACAACCATACTTGGCCAGGATGCTACCATGTGAGTCCTGCATGTGTTGAGTGATCTAGCGGGTACATGCTGGAAGTGGAAGAGTACCCCATCGGCATCAAAATTACTAGTTTTGTTGCTGGCAGAAATGAACTCCACTTCATCAGTGGATGGCAGCACCTGGGCCTCAAAATTACCAATATTAGATTTTTGGCATAGATTACCTTCCTTTACCATACAAGCTGATTGAGATTGTTAGATTGAGTGAAATGTTTGGCCTTTGAACCCTCACCATAACCTTGCAAATTTCTCAGTTATTTGACAGTTTTGGACCGTTTTGTTCGATTTTCATTAAAAAAAAATGTCCAATGGCGGTGGTTTCGGAATGATCCGACCGCAATGTCAAGATCACCCAGTAGAGTCGCAAGAAACCAGTTTTCGCTTATGGCATACATTACCTCCCTTCACCCATACACACTGATTGAGAGTCTTAATTGAATGAAATGTAAACTTTTAAATCCAAGTCCCCCAACACAAACTTTGTAGATTTCTCGGTTATTTGACACTTCTTGGCTTTTTCCCAGATTTTCATGAAAACTTTATTAAATTTATATCACGAATACCGGATCCAATTGTAATGGTTTAAGAAGTGATCAGACGTCAAGGTCAAGGTCACCTAGTATAGTCGCCAAATGCCAGTTTTCGTTTTTGGCATAGATTACCTGCCTTTAACCATTAGGGCTGATTGAAAGTTATAGGTTGAATTCGGTTTCGTTATCGAGATACGCCGATCGGTCTCACGTGGCTGGTTTACCTATCTATGCATGTAACACTTTCACTCTGGCTTGAAGCAGGAGTAATCGAGTAGAATTTCTGCCACGTGATACGACTTTGTACCATGTGATACCGTTATCCGATTATACTCTCGGTCGTTCGGATATGCTATCGAGGTAACCCGCTTACTCCGATAACATATCCGAACTTTAGGTTAGATTAAATGAGATGTTAAATTTGTAATCCAACACCAACCTCACCACCCACACACAGACACACACTTTGGCGATTTCTCGGTTATATGACACTTCAGGGCTTTTCCCTTGATTGTCAAGAACAATTTACTAAAGGGATATTACACATGCCGGATCCAATGGTAATCGCTTCGGAGTGATTCGACCTCAAAGTCGCCCAGTAGAGGTGCAAGATTCCTGTTTTCGTTTTTAGCATAGATTACCTCCCTCCATGAGATGATTGCATGAAATGTTAAATTTTGAATCCAAGGCACCCCACACAAACTTTGCACATGTCCCGGTTTTTTCTTTGATGTTCATGAAAACAAAGCGTGTGTCCCGCATGCCGGATCCAATGGTGATAGTTTCGGAGTGGCCAGGCCTCAACTTCAAGATCACTCATTAGTTGCCAAAGCTACCAGTTTTCGTGTTTGCCAGAATCAACTCCACTTGCCTAGAAATGTGCAATGGTCATGTAAGAAGAGGCCATATACTATTTTTTCATGGCCAGACATCGCAGATTTACAGTTAGTTCAGTAAATATTCTCTGTTATTATTATTATTATTATTATTATTATTATTATTATTAAACAGTTTCCCCGGTACAGACGTCGTAGGAACTGTTATATTTGGAGCTGGAGCTGAAACGCCATGTCCGGTGTCGCGTGAATGATGCTGATTTAAATGCCTGTAGGCACTCTCGCCTTGCTGTTAGGAACTGTGAACATGATGAGGACGTCGGTATTTCACGTGTTGAGTAGTGGTTACGTCCTGATAATATCCAAATTCCACCTACGAATTTTTATCCTGGTTTGTCCGATAGCAGGCAACCATCCATATTAAGGTCTCGGTTAGTACAATGGAGGTAACTGTAGCGTTGTATGAATAAAGTATGTAGATCTGGCACGCAGCTTTTAAAAGATACCATTTTTAGAAATATTACATTGTGGTGTTTGCATCATAAAGCGACTTGTAAAAGACGCTTGTAAGGCACAAAGTTGTGCGATACTGCAGGTGCGAGTGTCGCTGTTTATGGATACAAGAGCCTAAGGCATCATCGTTGTAAATCAGGATGCGCAGGCGAAAAGGAAGAAATTACAAAGAAAGAAATTACAAAAGTTTTAAATGAGTTCTTACGTTAGTGTTTGACTGAGGAACCTACTGACAGTGAAATCGTGTTGAAAGGCTGAGAAGTGAGCATTCTGCAACGTGGACGAAAGTCGACAGTATTGTATGCTTAATAAGTTATGACGTGGACGTTAAAATAAGCTCATCCAGGCAATAACAAGCCAATGGCTGACAAATATACCAACACTTTTTTTCATAGCACTGCCAACACAGCTTATACGCGTTATTAACTATCCATTCTGATCTATAGTACGCGTGGTACCAGTGCCAACATAGGTCATCTCCTTCACCACTCGTTGCCTATTTCCCACCCCACACCCATCTTGGCATGAGTATGAAATGATAAATGGATACCGTTGTACCACCTGGGGAAGTTAGACATAATATACTGAACTAAAGACCAGCCTAGATCTGGGTGAGTTGGACATAGGAATGAGATACTCGATATAGGGCAAACACACCAATAACTTTTAAATACGACCACAGTCACTGCAGATATGGTTTGACATTTTGGCATCGCTTGTACGCTATTGTTTGGCATATTTTACTATTACTTGTACACGCTTGCCAGGTCAGGGGAAGTAACTTTTCCAGTTGTAATTACTCTTAATACAAGAGTTGTCCCCTTTATAGTTATACAGGCTCGTAACAACTTGACGTAGCTGTTATACATGCTTAAATCACTAACCCTGGTTTAAATTATGTGCTTAGATGTAGTCGACAATTCACCTTTCCAGAGTATTCATCTATCAATCTGACGTCATGTGACGTCATAATCAGCTAAGATGCGTGTAGGATGACGTCATAGTCATTACGTCATAAATGATTCTATATGGCGCGGCCCGTCTTTAACTTTTAATAGTCCGACACGTTGTACGAATTGTTTGTCTCTACTATTTAAGAAACATACTGTTGCATATTTTGAAACTAATTTGACTGGGCGCTGGGCGCTGGGCGCTGTTGCTGCCATAGCAACAGCACCCAGTCTAGTTAATTTCAAAATATTCAACAGCTTACCTGTATACTTCTCTGGAAATTGATAGTCAGCAAGTTCAGAGATCGATCGGTCCCAACACGAGCGAGCTGTGTGTGGAGCTTAGATAGAGAATGGCGGGGCATAGCTAACAATGGAACCGTTAGGAAGCACGTTTAGCGTTACATGCGACTCCATCCCCAGCTTGGCTTTTACACCATCGTATAACGAACAATAAAAGCTCTGAAACATGGCTATGGCGATGTTTACCTCTGTATCCGGAACTATATCTAAAAAAACTACCGTTAAGATTTCCGTCAAATTTTAACACAACGAAGAAACTTGCAGTTCAATAGGATTTCCAGTCTTAGGCTGTGATAAAAGTACCTGGATCCACATCAAATCAAATTCTGGATGGATATGCGGATATCTCGGAAATCGCTGATTCCATTTACCTCACATATTAACCCCTCCTGTGTCAACTTAACCCTTCAAACTTCAAACCTTCTAGTTCAAACCAACCAAAATCAGCTATGTAGTGGTTTTGCGGCATGCTTGGACGACGGATTTGCGTCCCCTCTTTTATTTGGAGGCAGGGTAGTCGTCCACAATGGTTCTACCGGTGGGCGAGGGTGAATATCATTGTGTTATTGAATAGGTTTGAAAAAAGGCGTCACTAGACGATTACCATGTATTACACGTATTTATATTGAATTCATTGTTTGTTTAATAGGATTACGTGTTCTATAAGGTCCTAGAATACAAGTGGATGAAGTGAGACTGGATGGAGGTAACAGTCCGTGGGAAGGTCGCGTGGAGGTCACAGTGCGTGGACAATGGGGCACATTGTGTGATGCCCCGTTTAACCACCAGGTAGAACATGTTGTATGTGGACAGCTGACCGGTCAGCAAACCAGGGACATCATGAGTTGTTTCATCCCCCATCAAACCTCATACTTATCGCAAATCACAATCTTATAGGACATATTAGTCACATGTTAGGTATAAATATCTGTATGGTGAAGCCTCTACTATAGTCCAAAACTTTGCGCAAATGACAAAAACATATTTCCGTACATACTCAGCCGCCGCCGTAGTCGTCATTTTTCTCGTTTCTCAAATGAAAAATACCGTTAAAAATCTAACCAATAGGTTTCATTGGTATAACTAGATTTCCAGGAAAAACTGGATTGGCTGTTGTCGCGGACGAGAATGACTCCAAAACAGAGTTCACCCACATATACCTAGCGACAAAGTATGGAATTAATGAAAATGACGATCCACGTCGTGGTAAAACAGTACAACTCTGGGCTAGCTGCTCTGCAGTACTTCTGCCATTTCTGCACGCCGCAACATGGGGAGCATGGCTTTCCAGTCCTTCTGGAAGCTAGTGATGGACTCTACAAGATGAATAATACATCGCCGTTGTCCGTAAATGTCACCCAGCAAAGATGGCCCATGTGTAGCCATGTGCTAAGGAAGGCACACCAGCGCAGAGAGCCTTTGAATTCTCCTGGCTTGGATCCGTCAAATGTAAAGGCAGGAGAGGACGTCAATGCATAACTCTGCTGTTGGGTTTAATTTCAGCATGGTTTGTTTTATTATGGTGAACAGGGTCGAAAGGAATTCTTTAACGGGAGCGCAAACAGGTGAAAGCAAGCCAAATGAGGCTTTTGTACAATTTAAATAAAACAAAATATATTATTTGCATATTTTCGAATTCCTATATCGTAAATTTCTACACAGAAATGGTATGACATGATCGCGTTAATAATATTTTGTTGCTAAGCATAGATAGCGAACAACAGCTCATTCTATACACCGTCATATTGATGAGATGCAATAGAAACCTGATTGTTCGTTAAACTTGAACTTAAAGTTGATCTGAGCCGATGTCCAGATTCGTATCACCGTAAAAGACGCCAATTTCGTTTATTCTGAAAACACATGTGACGTAAACTGAGGCCACGTGGTTGACGGTTCGCGCGATGACGTCATGCCACAAGTTTTAATTCGTGTCAAAATGAATGAATTTAATAGAAATATTAACAGTGACAGAGGTTGTGAAAATTTGTCAAATTCATTTCAATTCATAAAATGTGACACAAATTTTTTTTGGCGATTTGTATTGAAAACTATTGCTCGTGTCTTTCCTGCTTCATCCCTTTACTGTCTAAATTTCGTGGAAAGATTTTAATATTTACTTATTTAATGTTCATTTGCAGGCCAAGAGAAGACTACTTTTAAAAATTTACCACTGTAAATTTAATGTGTCCGCATTGTAACGATGTGTACAAGGAGCCGGTGATCAATGTTAAATGTTAAACTTGAAAGGATGCGCATGCGTGAAGAGAGAGAGAGAGAGAGAGAAAATTTCTTTAACAAATTGAAATTTAAGTCAAAATTGATTTTTAAATAAGAATTTTCATAATATAATAATTAATGCGTTTGTGGAATTCATTCTTGGTGCATCTAAAGTCATTAGTATCGAAATAGCCAGTCAAATGTGTTAGGATTTACATGTTTTCAACTGGATTACATACCACGAAAATAGAATGGTATACCATCGTCGTTGTATCCATGGTAATCAAAAAATTAAATACTTGTCGTTTTTCCTTGTGATTGTCAACAGCTACAGTTCGGCGACCAGGTCTGTATTACTAAGCATATACTTATTGGCATAAATACACCACTTCACACGACAAAGTATGGTACATTCAGATGGCAGAAAAGAGTCAACAAGCTCCAATATGGGAAGTAATGAAAGAAGGTCATCGCTGGGAGACTCTACATGTGGATCTTGGAATTACGATGTGAAGAAAAATGATGTGGCTCTACAATGTGAAAACTGCGAGACGTGGTACCACACAAAGTGCCAAGAAATAACAAACACAGATTAAAAAGTACTGCAGAAAAAGAATCTTGGACTGATGTGGTACTGCACACTATGTAGGAATGGTGACAAACAAAAATAAACAAGAAGACAGACTTACCAAACTAGAGACCAAAATAGACCTATGCTGCCAATGCTCGAGGAGCAGGTTACCATAAGAAATGATCAGCTCAAACATATAGATGAGAAAATGCAGAAAACAGTGGAAATCAAAGTCAAGGAAAGTTTTGACGAATTAATAGATCGTCAGAATAAAATACAAAATGTGATCATGACTAATATAGAAGAAAACAACCAAGAAAATGATGAAGCAAGGAAGCGTCCAGATAAATCGAAAGTAGATCAGGTAGCACAGGATATGACAGAGGTGGACCCAATCGATATTCAATCCTTCTACCAGTTAGGAAAAAAGGGAGCCTAGACCGATCAAGGTGGTATTAAAGTCAGGAGAAAGTAGGGGCAAAATGATCCAGGATGCAATTAAGTACAACAAATCCAAAAATAGCAAAGGATCAAGAATTTACATCAACCCAGATAGAACCCCACAGGAGCAAGAAGAAAACCATATCTTGAGAAGGCAACTAGCAGAGCAGAGAGAAGACAATCTAAATGATCTACTGATAATCCAGAATGGTAAGATCATCAAGTTCAAGTTCAAGTTCAAGTTTATTTATTTTGATATAGAATATACATTTACAGTTTCACAACAGGTAGCCCACCAAAGGCGGAGCCTATGTGGCGGTGGACCCCTACATATAACATATAACAACAATATAGGACATGAGAATACTGAATACATAAGGTTAACATGTTATAGTCCTATATATACATATAGTTAACTGTCTCGCTGCCAAGCCTCTGCAGTCTACATTTTCCATGGGTATGCTGAGTACCTCTAAAAAAAAGGAGTAGTTGTTTGGTAGTTACCTTTATGACAGATATTCTTATTCTTAATTATTATTATTATTATTATTATTATTATTATTATTATTAATATTATTATTATTATTATTTGTTCTGGTGACTGGGTGCAAGTATGAGACTAGCATGCCATGATGGTGAGTGTTTTCCAGAGTCTAGTAGGTTTCTATAATCTTCTTTTCAAACTGGACCCAACTAAAAGAGGACCCAGAAACTGACTGAAACAAAGCCAGTTAAAACATATGTAAATAGTTCTTGTTCACCATGCACTTCTATTTGTATATACATTAGCAGTGATAATTTATTATATAAAAGACAGGAGCTTGAACTTCTAGCAAATGAAATCCAGCCAGCCGTGATCTGCATAACAGAGGCATTTCCAAGGTACACACAGACATCTATCAAACACAGTGGACTGCAGTTGAAAAAGTATGACTTATTTACAAACACCAGCCCTTTGCGAGGAGTAATTGTTTACACACACAAGTCCCTTAGTGCTCAATCATGGGACTCCTTGAATAAGTCTGACTTTAATGAATCTGTTTGGTGCAACTTGACAACGGGTAATAATGAGAAGGTCCTACTGGGATGCGTGTATCAGAGCCCGAGCTCAAACAGTAGCAACACCGACAACCTAATCAGCCTCTTAAATAATACTGACAAGAAAAATGCAATGCATTGTTTGAATGTCAAAGAATTTAACTACCCTAACATAAACTGGGATACAGGTACCTCAACTGATCAGACCGGTCAATGTTTTGTAGACACTCTACATGATAATCTCCTACAGCAATCTGTTCTCAAACCCACTAGGCATCGGGAACTTCAAAAGGAAAATATCCTAAACTTAGTTATTAGAAACAATGCCAATGTATTTATTGACATTTCACATGAAGCCCCTCTTGGCAAGAGTGACCATGACACGCTAGGAATACATCTACACCCTAACCTAATCAGCGGCGACAGCTTCACTCAGAAACCAGACAAATTAGTTCTCCCAAAAGGCAATTATGACAGCATAAGAAGTGACCTGACTGAAATTGATTGGAGCATAATGAATAATCTAACTACAAAGGAAGCAGCACAATTCTTCTATCTGAAATTGACGGACATAATGTCAAAAAACATCCCTACAGCAAAAGCAAATAAGACACAAAACAGGAAACTCATCTGGACCAACAAATATGTACTTGATACGATTAAAGAAAAACGTAAAACTTAAAAAAAAATTCAAGAAGACTAAACGTACTAACGATTACAACAATTACAAGCATGCAAGAAACTTAGCCAATGCAAAAATTAAAGGCACAAAAAGGGAATTAGAAAATAAAATAGCCACAGAGAATAGTACAAACCCAAAGGTATTCTGGAATTACGTGAAGAGCAAAACACAATCAAAAGACAACATTGGCAACTTGAAGGATTCATACAGTGGAAATATTGCAACAACAGATACAGAGAAATCGTGAATGCTTAATATATTTTTTTCCAGATGTTTTTACCATTGAAAACCTTAACGAAATCCCAGAAACTTCACAAAGAAACGGTGGAAATTTTCTAGCCAACATCATAATAACTCCAGTTGCTGTAGAAAATAGACTGAATCAACTTAATCCAAACAAAAGTAAAGGGCCGGACAAGATACCAAAAGAATTCTAAAAGAGACAGCCAAAGAAATCAGCACACCAATATGCATCTTGATCAACAAGTCGCTAGATGAAGGAACATTACCATGTATATGGAAAGCAGCGGATGTGACATGTATCTACAAAAAAGGCCCGAAAAATGTTCCTGGAAACTACAGGCCTGTTAGTCTCATGTGTATACTGTGCAAAGTATTGGAATCATTTGTACGTTGAACAAAACCATCTTCTATCTGAATGCCAGCATGTTTTAGGTCCAGAAGATCGTGTAAGACACAGTTATTAGAATATCTAGAAATTCTAACCCAAACCGTAGATGCCAATCAGCCAATTGATGTAATCTACCTAGATTTCAAAAAAGCATTTGACACGGTACCGCATGTAAGACTACTTAACAAACTGCAGGCGTACGGAATGGGTAGCCACATAATAAACTAGATTCGTTATTTCCTCACCAACAGAAAGCAAAGAGTGCAACTGGGATCAACTAAATCTGATTACAAGGATTTAACTAGTGGGGTGCCACAAGGCAGTGTCCTGGGTCCTGTACTTTTTATTCTCTTTATAAATGACCTGCCAGATGTTATCGACTCTATCTGCAAAATCTTTGCTGATGACACAAAGTTAATTGGGAATCCTGAAATAACAGACATACAGAAAAACGTCGAGCGGACATGCCAGTGGTCACTTGATTGGCAGCTTAGATTCAATACAACAAAAATCAATGTCCACTAATCCACTAATACAGTATAACATGACAGATACTCCAATTGCCCAACCAATAACCAAAACGGATTGTGAAAAAGATCTGGGAATCCACATCGACAGCAAATTAAACTTTGAATACCACATAAACACTATCGTGAATAAGGCAAACAGCATACCAGGAGTTATAAAAAGAGCATTTAGCTATCTGGACTCCACAATATTGATACTGCTATACAAAACCCTAGTCAGACCTATGCTGAAATACTGCAACACGATGTGTGCACCTCACCTTCTGAAACAGTCATGGACACTAGAGAGGGTACAACGACGAGTGACCAAGTTGATCCCTGACATACATCACCTCATTTATGAAGGGAGGCTAAGATCATTGAATTTGGTCTCTCTAAAGTACCACAGGACACGTGGAGACCTGATTGAGGTGTACAAAGTGACGGGAAACATATACAATGTTGATCGATCCAATCTCTTCAGTGAACCCTCCACAAGCATCACCCGCAGTCAAAGCTTCAAACTAGGAATTCAAAGCTGCAACACTAACTTAAGAAAGTGCTTCTTTACAAAACGTACCCCACCAATCTGGAATCACCTACCTGCACACATCGTGGAAGCTAAGAATTTAGACGAATTCAAGGCAAAACTAGACTCATATATGACAAACTCGACATATCTCTTCGAATAATATTTCGGATGTGAAGTAGAATGTAGACATGATACCAAAAATTATCCATAACTAGCTTCTCCGCATACGGTCAATATACAGGATATCAAATACAGAAATATTTTATGTAAATTGGAAGTGCAGGCTGGACTTAAAGTGCTGGCGGCACACTGCAGCTAACACTTAAACCAGTGCCTAGCAGCTGTAGGCAGCACACCGCAGCTGACGGCTGTTGGGCAGGCGCATCCTATAAAGCAGCGTTTAAAGCCAGGTCCAGCAGCTGTGGGCTGCACACCATAGCTGGCGGCTGCCGGACATGAACATTCCATTGTAACAACTAGCAAATATTAAGATATGTACAATATCTATGACTAATAAGTAATAGCACGTAATAATGTCATATCCTCTCTCTTCCTTATTCGCTAATTATAAGTTTTAAGACATTGACGGGACTAGATGAAAAGCCTACCGTTTAAGTACTGAGAAAATGATGATGATGATGATGATGAATGACTTGCTCGCTTACCAAGCCAGTCATTTCAGTGGTAAAATAGTTTTCTTCTGGCCTGTAAATGGACATTACTGAAAACCACTGCAGAGGCCGGTTTTGGCCGGATTCTTCACGAAAGGGTTAACCCTTTAACACTAGAATTTGGAAATGAAAAAAATGGAAGGCTATTGTTGAATTGAATTGAAATATTTGAACCATTCCATTATCAGAGATATTAATATGATAAACGTGACATGGGCCATAATAATGATGATAGCTATTATTATTATTATTATTATTATTATTATTATTATTAGGCTGCGTGCGGAGGGACACAGTCTATTGTAATCTTAAGCTCGGGATTTTTTAGGTTTTTTTAAACGTATCTCCTCCCATTGCTTTGAGAGTAGAACATCGAAATTTTGCCAAAAGGTGGAATATACTTCCAGGGGTTGGGCTTGTGCTTTTTTTTGGCAAGGTGTACGCTAGTTTTTCGTGGAGATCGTCGAGGAATCTGTTTCCGGAGTCTGTTTTGTGTTACACGGTCTCACTAGTCCAAAAGCGACCGACAACCATCTCGCCCCGTCTGCTCTGACTCAACCAACCCCTGTGACAGATATTTGGACAGACTGATGGACCGGAGAGATAAATAATTGAATATCTTATCTAACCAACAAAACTGACACGATCTAGATCCTTTTCTTTCCAGTTTAACTTAATCATCCCTGGGCTCGAATTTGATCGGCGCGAATTTGTGTGATTTTCGAGGTAAAAAGGTTATGTACTACGTCATCGCTGTTTTTGGAAACGCTGTTCACTTGAAATTTGATAAAATTCGTCAACAATGAACTAAAAAGTTAAATAACGTGAGATATATGACATATTTAACATAATTTAAGGTGCGAGCGAATGGATATGTGAATTATACGAAGCAATAACCAGGGTTTGTGTCGAATATTGTAGCTACGGTCGATTAAGAGGAACGCTACCATGCGGTGGCGGAGTTCTCCAACATTTGAGCATACAAATTGCTTTGACTCTCCGGCCCGTTAGCCTGCCCAAATATCTGTCACAGGGCTGGGTTGAGAATCAGAGCAGACTTGGACTATAAAGTGGGCAGAGTGTATCATCTGTAAGTACTGGGTTCACTTGGAATTCTGTAGTAAGGTATCCATTGTTCGAAAAAATATGTCTCATGTGTCCACATTGTGAACCAGAACAATAACATTTTAAAAGTGTATTTTATAGTAATTTGATTGATATTTCATGTGTCATAATGTTCACGATTGTCGTTCTGAGCCACCCCATATTTGCCATGGTTGTGTGGACCTGTGTTGCCAGATTTTTGTGTTAATTTATAGTGCGATGCTAGTAAGCTTGAAAATGATTTTAAGAAGTTTCTGTGATCTTTTCATTGTAAATATTCGAATTTGGATGAAAAAATCATTTAAGGTATGTAAGAATATGTAAGTTTTATTTGATATTGTACATTACTTACAAATGCTGATCAAAGTTACCAGTTTTCATTTTATAACACAGTTTTCAGGTACCCCATCGCTGGATAGTTTCATCACTTATAGATTGACATGTATATATTTCACCTGAACAATGGGATAATTCTTAAATTATGCATTCCGCCCACATTGCTTCCAGTATACATTGTTACCTGTTATCGTGACTTACATTCAGGCCTGTTTGAAACAAGCCTGTGCATCTAAACACACCTCCGAAGTTAGTGTGCCTAGCTGATGCGAAACCACTCGCAAATTCTGACAGGTATAGTATGGCAGCATTTTGCAATAGCCTTTGTCCTTAATAGTACGTCCTTGGAAACAGAACGTCCAAACCATGCAATAGCCATCTCCCCAATGTTATTATTAGTATATACATTGACACACCTCTCTTTAGACATGTCAGAGGGATGGTGAAACCTGAAGGATTATGTTAATACCCCCGAACACCGTCCCGAAGTGTGCATGCAGAGCAAGTGCAGAAACAGTGCACCAGTTCTGACAAATAGAGTAAGCCCGCATTTTTACTATTGGGCCCTATGTAAAATACACCATTTTCAGGAAGCCGAATCTTAGCAGATATTATCTAGCAGACTGATTTCATCAGGAAATATTATTTTCATCATCCCTATCACTAATAGGAATAGTTTTGAACATCTTGTTTATAGTTATTAAATAATCTATGCAATAAAACAGTCTATGCACGCTATTCTCACTCCGTGTATTTATTCACTGTAACAATATCCAACATGGATATTATATCATATACATGTAGGCTAAAAACGTTATGGAAGTATCCGTAAACAATTTATTATGTACGTCTCTAACTAAATGTAGGGGTTGGTGGGTGGGGATGGGGTTCATTGATGTATTTAGTGAGAAATGGGCAGTTCATGTGGCATGGACACCCTCTAAATTCCAAATTCCCTGTCGTATAGATGTCATAGGCGCTCATAGCCTTTTGCTTTTAACTCTGTTTGGATGGGCACACAATTCAGGAGTGGGGAGATTCGGATTCACCCACCATTCCCAAAAATTTAATTCAGATTTTCTCAATGAAACTAATGCATTTTGGGAGTATGTACTCCACATCACTGAAAATATGTCATATTAATAATAGTCGTGCAACCTTTGAAAAGGGATAACCCTTTAATGGTCAAATTTGGTCAAGAAAATCAAAATATTTACTTATTGAATGTCCATTTTCAGGACGGATATTTAAAAACCTAACCACTAGAATGACTGGCTCGGGTATCGAGCCAGTCATTCCAGTGATAAATTCTCAAAAATAGTCTTCTCTTGGCCTGCAAATGGACTTTCCTCAAGACCACTTCTCAAGGAAGCACCATCAAAAGTTATGGACTACATTGACAATAGCCAATGCTGAGTGGCATTTCGCGCACCCACCCCTCCACATCTGTGTACCCCCACCCCTCCCCTCATTTTATATGGCACCCTAATGCAGTCATGTAATAAATAAAGTTTTTGATATACTTGGCAATGTTATGAAAGCTGGTGCTAGTTTAGCTTCCTACCTCTCTTAATACCTATGTTTGATTGTCGTCACATTGTGTGTCTTAATATGTCATCTTAGCCCTCTAACCTTTGAATTGTTAGTATCTCAAATTTAATCCAAGTACAAAAGAAGGCAGTTTGAAATTTCGAAACTAATTTGGCTTCCACCTATAGCAGCAACAGAGCCAGTCAAATTAGTTTTAAAATATTCAGCATAGTTTTCCTTACACTATAGAGAATTTGACATTTCTTAAATTATTAACCACTACAGGTTAGTATTTATCATATTCAAAGCAGCCATAATCATTACAATAGACTTGATTATCTTAAGAAACTAATTCCACTGGAAATTCTTGCTAGGTATTAATGAATTTAAAAATAATCTTCAGAATATTTAATCCATGTAGCAAAAGTATTGTGGCCAAGCTATTACGGGTGAAATGGTGAATACATTCTTGAAAGCCTAATAAAGCTCTTTTTTGCTTAAGAACCAAAATGCAGAGCATCTGATTTTCACAATTGTAATATAGAGGGTGGCCAGGGGAGGGGTGTAGGGGGAACACTCATATTTGTGACATAGATATATCCAAAATATAATAGCATTTTCTGGTCCAGATCTCTTAACACGGTACATACATAAGTATGAAAACTATGGAATTATAAGCAACCCATTTCCAGTCGTATATACCGTCAAAAGGGCGCTTATGAGAATCCCTGACTCTGACAGAAATGTACATGCATTTCCTTACCTTGAACCTTGTAATGATCAGGATTAGCGAGGAACAAAATTAAAATCTTCCAAATATTTCTCAAATTCAACATATTTTGTTTACAAATCACAAACACTTCCGGGGCAAGTCATGTGGAGCAAACCCTGGGAGTATTAAATATATAATAGTGCCCCTAATAGACAGGTCTGAATATATATAAACCCTGGGAGTATATATATTTAATACTCCCAGAGTTTATATATATTCAGACCTGTCTATTAGGGGCACTATTTTTTGCTTCTGCTAATTATACAACTAACGTGCTGTCCTATAATAGATGTTATATCATATAGGATTTTGCATAGAAAGATATCAAGTGTGACAGCCTATATATTTGCAGGTTATGTAGCTTTGTTTGAAATGTAAAAAAACTTGACAAACTGACCGACCCACAGAGCAAAATGAGTCACACCTAAAAACTGAGTAAATGTATAAATGAGTTGTTTCCGATTTCCGTAAGGAGTCACAGATGACCATGAGACACATGTACCTATTGTAACCAGAGAGGTATATGTACTAAGAATTACACATATGTCCAGAGGAAAGTGTCAATGTGGACACATTTATAAGTTCTTTTGAG
This sequence comes from Chaetoderma sp. LZ-2023a, assembly GCA_034401795.1. Classification (NCBI taxonomy): domain Eukaryota; kingdom Metazoa; phylum Mollusca; class Caudofoveata; order Chaetodermatida; family Chaetodermatidae; genus Chaetoderma; species Chaetoderma sp. LZ-2023a. Next base: position 168,916,619 of record CM067372.1, on the reverse strand, counting down.
AAGTTTTACTGGTTCAACGCAACTGTAACAAATTATTTCTAATTATGAAAAGATTTAGCTTCTTCTATGGCCTCCATTCAGATTAGCTTTAAAAATTCCAACAGACCTTATGTGTAGTTGCCTTAAAATTGAGATTTAGTATATTCAGTGCATACATGTATGCGTAGCGGAAGAAACCCTTTCTTCTATGACAGAAAATCAACAAATGCCTTGCAGCCTTTCTGAGGGAACTGGCAAACTTGAACTTGTTTATTGAAGCTGATAATTAAACAGCATAAGGGTTAACCTGATAATTCAATCGTATTTAGTAGAGTTAACTTACTTTATTCCAAATTTTACAAATAGCTGTATTTGACTGAGATAAATCAGGCTCATGTGAAGGTGTACATTTCCTATCCTGTCCAGTGGGTACTGATATGCAACGTGAATGTGGTGTGGAGAAATAGGTCTGCTATCCTATTCTTTCCATTCATTGACAATGTTTGCTGAATTGTAATGCTTCAGGAATCTTCTTTATGTGTAGTGTTCGCTTTAAATTTTGAAGAAGTAACTTATTTTGAAAACAATTTGAATGAAACTAATTACTGTTATACTACCGGTATGTTAACAACACATCACAGGGAAATTACTTACAAGATATGCTGGTTTCATATTTAGCCCATTGAAATATATGAGCTAATATAAAATATACACAATTTTAGGAAAGTTAGAATTCCTTTTTTAAAAAAGATGATTGTATGTCCTGAGAAGCCATAAATTCCTGCATGCTGAGTAATAAAATTTTTTTCCCCAAATTTCTTCAGAGGCGGTGGTGAGGTGGCTGGTAGAGAAATTTGTCACGCTGCACCAACCGGCTATAGACACATGTATCTGCAGTGACCTTGACATGCTTGAGAATGTCCATTTGCAGATCAAGAAAAGACTTTGTGAAAATTTACCACTGGAATGGCTGGCTCGATAACCGAGCCAGTCATTCCGGTGGTAAATTTTCAAAAATAGTCTTCTTGGTCTGCAAATGGACATTTTCTATGAGAAAACAAAATTTTCTTCAACAAATTCACGGGTTAATTGGTTAGCTATTTACTCCCTTTGTGGTAAAGGGGAATATATTATTTGTGATTGGTGTAAACAGGGTGGGGAGTACTTAACCCTTTCACGGATGAATTACTCATATCTCAATTTCAACACTTCCATACAAGAAAACTGATGAATATCCTCATACAGCAACGGTTTTCAGTCAAATTAATTTCTAAATATTCGGCAGGTTAAGTTTTATATCATAACTGACATAAAGAATATACATTTTTACAGGGATTTGTTTGTGAAAGGGTTAATACAGAAAGTTTAATTAGTTTAATTATTTAATTAATTAGTGTTTTAATTCCTGCTAAAATAAATATCTGAATCTAAAACATAAACCCCACCTCTCCTAGTGGGCGGGCTAATAGGTAATAAATAGGTATTTGAGTGTTTTCTACCCAGATCCTATTTGGCCAGGCGTGGACTGCGAAGTGTCAGTGAGGTTGGAGTTTCAGGTACATGTACATACACTAATATGTCGCTCCACCAATAAATTTGATAATCCTATTAGAAAGTGACCGTACTTTGCAGTCAAATATTTAATGTGCTGTCTGTGTAGTACATGTAATTTATGGGGCGGGGTGAGTCACGGCGCATGATGATTTCATTCCACATAAATAAATTTCGTAAGGTTAGTTGTGAATTTGAATGGGAGACTCGTGCCTCTAATTTAATTTGGCAGCTTAAAGAAATTATATTAATTAATATGCGTAGTCAAATCATCGTGTGCTGGGATTTATTTCGTTTCGGTGGATCTGGGTGCACAGTTTAGGCCTCTAGGAGCATGTGGTTTTAGCAGTTTTGTTTTCGGACATTCTGCTGTGGATATGCACCTTTAAGATCTATACATAGATACATGACAAAATGGACCCTTCCAAGTATATCCGTGATCATATGACGTCATAATCAACTACGTGATCTGTAAGATGACGTCACAATCATGACGCCATGAATGCCTCGATATAGTCAGTCTTAAACGATTAATAGTCTGACACGTACGAATTCACCTTTCCAAAGTATCCATTCATCATCTGACCTAGTATGACGTCATAATCAGTTCAACGCGTGTATGATGACGTCACAATCATTACGTCACAAAGGGTTCCATATAGACAGTCATCAAATCTGACACGTGTCTGACACGTGGTATAAATTGTATGTCTTTGTGATTCTTTGCTATTTAATAGACATGCTGTTTGACGTTTTGAGGCTGGTTTGACTGGGCGCTGTTGCTGCCTTATGCAGCACTGGCGCCCAGTCGAGTTAGCCTCAGGATACCCAACAGCTCATCTGTATAGCTTTCTGGAAATCGATAATCAGGGTTAAGAAGAAATAGCTCCTTCAAGGACATGAAATAACATGTCCAATCCAAACACGGTCATAGTTTCTATATATGGTAGAAATATCTAGACAACTTTAGCATGATTAGCTCTACGAATTGTAGTGTATGGTGTTATTCACCCTATAGGTAATATGTTATATATTGGTGAAAACTGTATAAATAATATGCCCAAGCCATTTATAAGCTGTATAAGCCCGCCTTTACAAAGGTTATTATGTTGTTGAAGAGTTTGTGAATATAACGCATTTAAGGCATTTAGATACTTGTATAGCATACTAATTTAATTTTATATATATATATATATATATATATATATATATATATATATATGTGTGTGTGTGTGTGTGTGTGTGTGTGTGTGTGTGTGTGTGTGTGTGTGTGTGTGTGTGTGTGTGTGTGTGTGTGTGTCTGTGTGTGTGTACAGGATGTACACTCAAGGGTCAATGGCTTATTGTGGAATAAATCAATCATATGTTGCGAGATGTGCGAACCCTGGCCCAAACAATGACATTTGTTCGAGTAGCCGTTAAGTGTGCGTTTATTTATATGGGCTCTTACTCTACCTAGCCTAAATAAATATTCAAAATGGCAGACAAAACCATGTTCATATGTATTAGAAGTGTGTGAGCTGTATGAGTCTGTGAATAACCCTTTAAATCTTAAATCTGTTGAATAAAACTTTCATTGATGAAGAGATTGTTTTTGAAAATTTTCCACTGGAATGACTGGCTGACTTATTGAGTGAGTAGTTATTTCAGTCATACCCGTGGTAAATATTAAAGTCTTGGTGTTAAATGGTTAATACATGTATCTACTATCTACGATAGAACGTGGTTTTGAGACATATATTTTAATGAACAATGTAAATAGTGAAATTTAAATGTAGCGGGTTCAAATACTGATGTAGGTATACCCATTTGGTCCACTACAATTCTCATTTCAATCCGATGCAATTCAACCTGACATACCTACATTGTATTAATCAAATGCAAGTGAAATTGAAATATGGAGAATTCAAAACAAAATTGAATTATTTCTTTAATTGACTAATTCATGAGTAGGTCCTCCTGTGTATACTGTGGCCTTATTGTGTGTATTAATTATTGATATCTTGGTTTGCAATTGATGCATTTTATCAGGTAGATTTAGTCCCAAAATATCCAGCATACTCCTTTTTAATTTAAATATTTAAAAACATATGATATCATTCATGATTACAATTCTGATTTACTTTAAAAGTATCCAAGAGCCTGCCGCCTGCGTGTTATCCTATAATGGTCAGGATTGGTCCTGTTTGCGTATTGAACATCAATCTGCAGACCAATACTGAACAGAAGACTACATGTACTTTAGAGAATTTTCCACTGGAATGACTGGAATATCATGTCAGCCATTCCAGTGGCAAATCTTCAAAACATATTCTTTTCGCATGCAAAGCGACATTAATTTTGTCAGGTGGAGTTGTAGGATGTTTCTACTACCACAGCCGCAGAATACAGTAATCATGCATACATGTATAATTCATCATTCTCATGACCAATGTCTTGTTTTATATCCTATACCATCTTTTACAAAGCAGTTCATTATTCTTTTATCCACAGGATTCTCCTACACTCTGTGGTGCTGACTGGGGATAGGAGATCTGCTTAGCTGAACCTGTCTTGGCGAGATTGTCATGCAAGTACCATTTCCGTTTCTCAGTTATTGAGTCAGTCATTCCAATGGTAAATTTGCTTTAAAATAGTTTTATCTTGGTGTGTCAATGGCCATTGCACACGTATTTTTGGCTGGCTTGAGTGATAATGAGTTAAATGTCCATAAGAGTTTTGTTTTAATTTAATTTCCAGGTCGTGGAAGCTGTCTGTGCTGCATGGAAACGGTTGTGGATTTCACTGCCATACTTTCCCAAGAAAAGTATGTCAGTGTGAATGTGCTACATCCACTGATTTCCCTCTAGATGGTGACTTGTGGGGCCTTAGTTCAGATGAACATGTATAGCTTGACAAGCCACATGAAAGAGACTATCAAAACCAAAATGTGTGAAGGGCTAATGTGTGTACTTAATTTTTTTACATCTATTTAAGTGACATACATTTAACTTTTACAACTTTGATTTGTAATTGTTTGAGAATAAGGAATCTTTTGTTGTCACGTCTTTCAGTAATAATTTTTATAATCCATGCATTTGATGTGTAATCTGCTGTTGCTTTAACTAACAACAGGTTGTAGCAATATTCTTTTTGAAACATATGTAGCAGCTGCCATTTCCGACAAGTATACATTCCTAAATATCTGCAATTGACTATAGCTACTTAGTCTGATTTGTCAATACACTGCGATCTAGAGATATTTTTTGCTGGACAGAAATTTCAAAATTATTGTATTGTAATTTTAGCCTTTAGTGATTTAAGTTTCAAAGATTTAAATGAATTAACTCTTAGCGACACATTGAGGAATATGTATTTGCAGGTCAAGATGATTTTTCCTTTATAGATTCCCACTGGCTATCATGTTCGATACATGTATATACATCAGTCATTCCAATAGTAAATTTCAAAATAGCGTTCTTGGCTGGCAAATTGACATTCTCTAAGCGAATATTAAATTTTGATCAGTAAATGGTTAACATGGTTTACTACCTCCAAAACAACCAATTATATACATATCATTCCTTGGTCCTCTTGTTTGTAATTTATCCATGGCAATTACAGCTAAATTATATATTTTTGGGTACGGGTATGATAATTTCAAAATTGCCACTTGAAACCGTCGGTTTCGTGCCATCTTGGATAATTTTTCTGTTGAAAACTCCCATGCTAAAGCAATAGGAAATTTAAAATGTCTTCTCGAGAATTGTTGGGCCGATTTAAAATATATTGGGCAGAAAGCACCCTTAGGGCATAGAGATCCAAGTTTGTTCAAACGAAGACGATCGTCCAATTTGGCCATCTTGGATTTTGTCTAATTTTTATAAACGTCTTTAAAAATCTTCCCCGATACCGCTTTGCGAATTGATTCAAAACTCATAAAATGCCATCTAGGGCAGAAGCTGAAGTTTTTTCAAGGGAACTTTATTGGTCAAATGCTTTGGCGGCCATCTTGGATGACGTAGTTTTTGTGAAAAATTAATTCTCCAGAACCATTGAATGGACCAGGCCGAAATTTGGGGGATATGATTAGTGAATATGGTCCTTTAAGGTTTATTCAAAGGAAGTTGATGCGTAAAGAAACATGGTCACTGTCTTATGGTACAATTATGGTCAACTTCTTAGAGTTTTTCAAAGCCTTTTGATTCTACTTATAGACTTTTTTGTTGAAATGCCTATGTTCCAGGTGAGCGATACAGGCCCCTTCGGCCTCTTGTTTGTGCAATGCCCTAAAGGTGATTTAATTGAAATCGGTCCAGTAGTTGCTGAGAAGAAGTCACCACACACATATGTTAAGGAGAGCCTTTCATATCTCATGACTATCGCTGGTTTTCTGTTCCACCTACCATTCAGTAAACAGGTGGCCCAAATGTCCTGCTTCAAAATTACGCAGGATATTGGACTTTCCCATATTGTCAACCAATTGTCACTAAAGTAATAAAATCCAATTCAATAAAATCCCCCACCATAGCAGAGATATACTAGGGAGAGAATTCCACATCCCAGAACTATCCTTGCTATTCTGTTTCCGATACCATTCATTACAGGCTGAATGCTCAAAATTATCAATGATATTTGGGCTCAATCCACACACACAACAACCCCCCCCCTCCCCGCTAAATCATACAGAGAGGTTAGAGAAGATTTCATATCCTATGATCATCCATGGTAATCTGTTTCCCATACCATTCAAAGTTACTCAGGATAGTTAGACCCCTCCCCCAATTTGACATCCTCTTGCCATTAAGGTGACATAATCATACCGAGTGGAGGTCGGGAGAGAATTTCATATGCTACTCTTGTCAAAACAGATTCAGCGTGCAGACTTACAGTTGCTTGCAACTGTACCTTCTATTTATTATTATTATTATTATTATTATTATTATTATTATTATTAGTAGTAGTAGTATTATTATTACTATTATTATTAGTGCACCCGCCGTCGATTCCTCAGTATTTAGATTCGGAGACAGCACTGCTCAAATTTGGTCGGATAACGTGAGATGTGAATTGACTGATGTTAAAGGTCCCCTAAAATGCCACATACTTACTTAACGAAATTGTATAGGGAAACTATGATAGAAATCACTTACAAAAGTTATTACGTGAAAATTAGCTCAGTTTTCCGAAATTAGCTAAATTAAGATTGAATGACATTATTAAATTTGCAAAACCCGCCTGTAGCCTTATGATGTCATCGGATGAAGGTGCGTCATAGAGCGAGCGCCTTTGTTTACATTTGACGTAGAAATCGTGTGTTTTTATTTTAATCCATAACTGCGTAAGTTAAAATAAAAAAATAAAAAAATTTATATTTATTAAATTTGTAATATGTGGCTAGCTCATATCAATATATAATATACAAGTCATCAGATAGCGCTTACACTAAGAAAGTCGTGTCAAATTCCAGTTACGACCCCAGGGTTCCTATTTAGAAATGTGGCAGTGGTCGTTGCGAGAATTTCTGAAGTAGGTTTTTAAAAGTGCAGGTAAATGTTACGTTTCATATTTATGTTCAATAGCATCATAATTATTTTTTCATGATTATGGCCCATGGGTGTGGACGGGTTGGGAGGGCGGTCCAACACCCAAAAAAATCCTTCGCTATGCCACTGATTCAAATCTTTGGATTTGCTTTAGATTTTGTCGCAGAATAAGAGCAAAGATTAGAAATACTAGTGCATGCAGATAAACTCACGCATATACACACACGTGCATGTACGTATGCACGCACCACATGCACGCCCCCACGCACGTGCGCGCTTGCACACACATACACAAGCGCACAGAGAGGCCCATTTGCAATACAGTTTTTAGGGGTCGGTGGGGGAGCTAAGGTATTGAATATGAACTAACGCATTAGTTACCTGTATTATTATATCGGCCCGAATGGACTATATAAAAGAGAATATATTGCATTCGGTTCTGTCTATCTCTGCCTACGTTCATACGAGATTGTGTACGTGCCCATATCTCTATCCAATTAAATGACACGCTATACCGTTACGACTAATGGGCGGCTTTGTTAAAGATGTGAAAAATTGAGAAGGCCAGGCTGACTGACCGAAAACAGAGAGACCGAGTAGCAAACAGGCGTATTATCCCGTATACTATATATTTGCGAGTTGCGACTAAACACTTCAGATCCCATATTTGGCTCAAGGTTTAACATGAGAAACGTTACTATCTTGTGCTAAGATTTTCAAATGTGGACACTGATTGATATATCAGGAACTGTTTGTCCGTTTTGGCGCAGGTTTAACACAAGATTGATTGTCACCGTGTTCTAGGATTCCTGCCACATTGATCGTGGTGCGAAAGAGATAGTCGAAAAATGTGGGCAATTCTAAAGTTAAGAAAATGTGACAAAACGGACGGGCGATGGTCCGCAATCTCTGATTGTTCACGTTAATGTTAATATCACCTTGTTAGCTGTGATCAAAGAATAACACTTCAAGTTTGGGGCTTGTATTGGTCATTGTTGTAATTATAGGCTATTAGTTTGAGAATTCCGCCTTCGGCCTTTGGCATTAAACCTTTGAGACCAAAATTATGAAAAATCTCTAGGATTCACCCACCCACTCATTCAACCAACCACCCATCCACCCACCCATCGACTCACCTATCCGCCCACCCATCCGCTCACCCATCTACTCGCCCACCCGCCCACCTATTCACTCACCCTGTCACCAACCCGCACACCCACCGAGCCATCCACACGCACTCACTTTCACGCATGCAGGAACGCACATCCACTCAGCCGCCTGCCGGCTCACTCATCCATCCGCTCGCCAACTGACTCGCTCTCGCTCTCTCTCTCTCTCTCTCTCTCACTCTCTTTCTCTCTCTCTCTCTCTCTCTCTCTCTCTCTCGTGCGTGCGCGCGTGCGTACGTGCATTCGTGTGTGCGTATTACGCATGTCCGAATGCACGCACATAATCATTATCATCATCTTCATTTAATCAGTATCGCCATCTTTCCATTATTATTTCCCCACGTATTTTGGACAAGAAACAGAAAAGCCTATATCTGTGTGTTTGTTCGTCCGTCCGTCGTCTTGTCAGTCTGTATGTTCGTCCATCCGTCCGCCCCGCCAGCTATCTCCGCTGAAACTGTTTGGCGGAATTCAACATGCTATCATAAGTCCCCACCAGTTTCTGTTTGACGCCGCCCTTGCCCCTCAATATAAATGTCTTCTCTCAATCAGCAATCATATGGGTAACTCGATTAAGAAATTTGTTTGAATTGCATCAAACAGTTTCGGAGTAGTAGTAGTAGTAGTAGTAGTAGTAGTAGTAGTAGTAGTAGTAGTAGTAGTAGTAGTAGTAGTAGTAGTAGTAGTAGTAGCAGTAGTAGTAGCAGTGATGGTGGTGGTACTCAGTATTTGATTGATTACTGGTCAAACCGTTATTGCTTTTTTTTTTAATTGGCGAACTTGTAATCGGCAAAGTCACGGGAGGGGCTAGGTATGAAGATTTTGGCATCCTATTTATACCAATGGTAGCAAAGTAAAGACATTGCCTGATTAAACGTTGGTTTTTTTTAATTGTGTACAGGGCACAACTTCCCCCTCCCCACCCCACCTCTCTCGGTGTTCCTGCCTATATGACACCCGAAAAAATTTCCCCTGTGCTTCCGGCGCCACTGAGCACAGCGCTCACTATATGTAGTAAATCATCAGAAAAGTTAGAGTAGCATAATGTATGATATAATCTATAAGTTAACAATTTGGTATAATCGTTACATCTGATCAGAAGTATTTGGCAGAAAAATTCAGTCTTTTGCCGGAAAATCCTCAAATTTCCTAGTTCATGGGGAATTGTGATTGCCGCCAGAAATCTCACCACTTTAGTTGAAGGTTTTATTTCTCCAAATATACGATATTATTATTATTTTTATATCCGAATTGCGTTATAATATAAGATAAAATTTCAATTTATCTCATGATTCTGTAGAGGGTGTTCTATAAAATACTGATTCCATTTGAAAAATTTAGAGAATATCATAATACCCTATTACTCCTAGATTAACATACATAAAATTCATTGCGATATCTCTATTACGTCCTGTGGTACATGCGCTTGAACGCGTATACCCTTGTGTTTTGGGCACAGTTGCATACGACAGTCATCTTCCAGCCTTCATCCGATGACGTCATAAAGCGTTGCATTCAAGTAGGCTTTGTTTTTCCAAGCGGGTTAAAATAACCGACATTGAGACGTAATTTTATCTATTTACCAGTCAAAATTCTCGAAATGATATATTTACATCAACTTATAGTACTGGCCCCAATCTATTTAGAGAAATAAATGCATTTTCGAATATGCATTTTCCGGGACCTTAATTTAAATGAATGCAGGCATAATTGGCGGCATACTTGGCTTGGTCAACATAACTGTCAGCACGATGAAGACGTCGGTGTTAGATGTGGTAAGCATCTCGGCTTAAGTATGCCCAGTATATTGCAGCTAAACTGCCCTAGTCATCAATCGCATCGCCTCTCTCTCTCCCTCTCTTTCTCTCACGTGAGATCACTCGTCAAGTGTAACTAGTGCTGATGTCCGGTATGATGGTGGGAGAACCACTATATTATGAATATTACTAGGTGACTGTATATGCTGATTTCTCCTTTCTTGATGAATCTCTCTCTCTCTCTCTCTCTCTCTCTCTCTCTCTCTCTCTCTCTCTCTCAGTGGGAGAGGCACTATATTATGAATATCACTAGGTGATTTTATATGCTGCTTCCTCCTTATCTTGATGAACATAGGAACATAGTCCATGTTCCTTATCTGTATAGTCAAACCCTTACACGCTGGTGTTTGACCAAAATTGCTCCATTTCCTAAAGAATTGTTGAAGCAAACACAATGCAGACATTAATGTCAGGATGAATTAGAAGCATGTCCACGATCAGTTCATCTTGCCACCAAAAATCCTTCACTCAGAAGAATGGTCACAATACCAAAGTGACATCCCCTCATTAGTACCTTCATGTCAGCTACTTACTTTCACGAATCAGTGCCAGTGACCTTCCACGCCAATGCAGGAACATGTCAACCAAGGTTTCTCACACAGCTATACAAAGTACCTCTCGGTACAAGTAAGCATGCATAGCACAGATTATTATACTATTCCATGTCCATTGCAAGGTAATGTCCCAACACGCCACCTTTTGAAGCAAAAAGTTACTGCAGCACTCTCTATCCACGGGAGGAGAAATAACTCAATAACGTTTGGACAACTTTATCTACATCTATCCACTAATGGAGCAATATTCAAGAAATGTGACACACAACTTTACCGAGAGCGAATTCACTGATAATTTCCTTGTTAGAATTATACGATTGGTTGTGTTCTTAAAATGGATCTCCCTGATATTATTCAAGTCGTTCATGTCCATTCTGTCCCACACAATCGACTGCACGTGCTTAGCAATTGAATTCATATTCACCATCAAACGATTGTCTTTCTGCCATGGCTATCTTAAGTCAACTATCTTTCCGAATATGTCCTCATGAAAGACAATGAAGATTTGTGCGACAGCACAGAAACTCACCACCATTGCGCTAAATAATGAAACCAGCGCTATGTTGAAGCATATACGATCCGATCTGTCACTTAAGTGTCTGAAGTTATAATAAATTACGTCACCAGGTAGCTGACGTCACAATCATAATATACCTACGTCGTGAAAATTGCAAAGGTTTTACAAATTCTATATTTGGCGGATTTAAACCTTAATAAACAGTCGCTTGAATAGTTTGAAACTGATTTGTGTGGGCTCTGTTGCTGCCACAAATGACCTGAATAATTTAGATTTTAGCCTTATAATTTAGATTCTTGGAATTCAGGTTTCAGAGTTTTAAATCGATTTCTTCGCGAGTAAAATTGTGCGTGACATAGCTAGAAATGTATCCGTCCGCTAAGACCACCTTTCATTTAAATTAGCAGCAGTTAACTCGCACATCACTAAATAGTGGATTCATTCACTCTTGTTAAAATTCATCATCCAAATAGACTCTAAAATAGCTAATCCAGATCAACTTATAAATCCAGTCAGCCTCCCACGACCACACGTTAACATTGTCCACAACCTCACTCACAGTATTCAACCAGCACTTCATAAAGCCATCGATATTCATAGCGAAAACAAATAGGTACCATGCCTTCAGTACAAAGCTAAATGGAAGGATATAATACAAAGCTGTCTAGTTTTAGGTATGGTTATTTGATTAAGTCTATTACTAACAACAATTAAAATAGCAGAAGTTGATAAGGCATTCAAAGCCTTGAAGATGGATGTGAATCCGGACCTGGCGGCATGGATTAACAACTATTCAAATAGAAAAGTGACATTAACTCAAAACCAATCATGGAGCTAGTTAATTCAGGTTTTATACACCACCTTCCGAAGGCACCCTTGTTGTGCTACCCAGGTCCAAGCTACCCGACCCTAGCCAATCTGCAGTCCATTATGCTCCTGAACAGCATACGGAAAATCGTATCCACTGTTGCCTAATGTCACACTAGAGACAAGATCGAGGACTTCTCGGGATTCAAAGTGGCTTTAAACGTGGTTACAGCTGCGCAGACATTGTATGGGCTGACTGCAGGCTTGTGTCAATAGGCATGTCCAATCACTGGGATTTCCACAAGATAGGCATTGAAATGTCACGAGACTTCGACACAAAACCACGTTAAAAATATCCTAGATGTACTTCGCTAGGCCAGTTTCAATGACGATGAGTTGCGACTAATGAGACTACTACCTGCAGACACCAAGCTGAGAGTATGAGTCAAGTCAGTGAACTCTACAGTGTTTGAGACATCACTCGGCTCCGGCTGCTAAAGATCGAATATGCCGACGATGTGGAATTCATAGACGAGGGAAGGGAACCCCTTGACGGAATACTCCCAATAGCCGATTGCAAACTAAAAATTGAGAATCTCTAAATAAATGAATCGCAAACTAAGTTCACCCACATAAACTTAACAACAAAGCAAGAAACTAAAGAGAATGGCAATCTACTTCATGGTGGCGAACCATGGAGGAAACGTAAAATCCTGGGCTCATTTCTTTGCAGTACTGCTGACATTGCTACACACTGCATTATTGTGAACATAGATTTCCTGTCACTCTGGAAGCATTGGAGTCATAGATCAAAGATGCCCTGGATAAAAATAATACATTTATACAATGCAACCTGAGCATCCTATAACTGTAACAGCTGAGCAGCTCCAAAGGCAGCTCTAGACAAACTCGACACTACACAAGATGTGTAATACATCGCAGCTGTCCGTATAAGTCGTCCAGCAAAGATAGTACATGTTTGGTCATGTGCTATGGATGCCAGAAGACACACCAACACAGAGAGCCTTTGAAGTTCACCCTACTTGAATGCAGCAAATATAAAGGCAGGAGAGAGGACGGCATTGCATACATATGTTAAGCGTGCTGCCAGGTGACCTCAAGAAAGCTGGACTGTGTACACTCAAGTCAAGAATGCACCTGGGGAAACTGACAATTTTGGCTGTGGACAAGACACAGTTGTCGATAGCGAAGAAGGACTGATTGCAGTTGTAGGATGTTTCTATTACTACAACCGCGGAATACAATAAACAATGTGCTTTACAAACGGAAATTCTACATGTGGGGCATAAATTTGCATCGAGCATTTTGAAAATGGCAACACTGTTTGCCACAAATATGTCATGGAAGAGAGGCAGGAGCCGATTCTATCCTTAAGGCGGATAGAGTAAATTACTTTGACCATGAACCTTAATTAATAAAACAGTAGTTAGCCCGTATAACAAAAGCGGAGTTTTGGAAGAAGTGGATGGGTAATATTGTGAGAAAACGTGAATAGCATCCTCAAACAAATGTGCCATTTACTCCACATATCCAGCATGGCTTTTCATGGGTAACACTCGCTTGAGCATAGATGAGTGTAGAGCAGTAGCGGCGCCCAATCTCTAGTTTATTTAGCAAACAACTCTCTGTCTAAATATATGACCAGTTTTCTAAACAAACGACTATCTGTCTTAATAAATAAATAAATAAATAAATAAATAATATTCCGTCTTAACAAATCGTTGCCTGTCAGATTAAATCGTCATCTCCTTTAATGAATAAATGGCAATCTGTCTTAACAAATGATATTCTGACTTAAGATAATCAGAATTAATAAATGATAATCTGGCTTAATAAATGACAATCTGACTTAATACATGATAATCTGAAGTAACAAGTGACAATCTGGCATAATAGATGATAATCTGATTTAATAAAGGATAATGCATCTTAATAAATGACAATACGACTTAATAAATGATAATCTGGCTTAATAAATGACAATCTGGCTTAATAAATGATAATCTGACTTAATAAATGACAAGACAATCTGGCATAATAAATGACAATCTGGCTTAATACATGACAATCTGACTTAATATATGACAATCTGATTTAATATATAACAATCTGACTTAATATATGACAATCTGACTTAATATATGACAATCTGACTTAATATATGACAATCTGACTTAATATATGACAATCTGACTTAATATATGACAATCTGACTTAATAAATGACTATCTGACTTAATAAATGACAACACGACTTAATAAATGTGCAGCTCTCTTAATAAACAGCTACATCGCCATACGTATGTAGCCTTGTAGCATTCCATAATCATTTCATATTATATTTCGTCTGTTCATTTTGCATGAAGAATTTACGAAGCCGCATTCTCGGCAGTAAAAGAAGAAATACACATTTGATCATCTTCATTTACATAAGTCTCTGTTTGCATTGTTCAGTAGACACACAACCTCTACGCTAAGGAATGAATGGCTGGTTGTATGGGTGGAAGGGTGAGTGGATGGGTGGATTCGATGGGTGGTTGAGTGGGTGTTTGGGTGGGTGGATGGATGGATGGATGGATGGATAAATGGAAGTAGAGAGAAAGAGGGGGAGGAAAGGCATGTAGGATATATGGCTGGATGGTTGGATGTTGGATGGATAAGTGGCCACAGTGTTGGATACATTCATGTGTTCAGATACGTTGTGTGGTTAATTCTCTGATAAGAATGAAAGAATGAGGATTAGAGTCTTACATTCATTGGTCTAGGACTGGGTCAAAATATGTTGTGAGCCACACCGATGAGTTATTATTATCGCTGTGTCATTTTGACCTAGCCTAAGCTAATAGTATATTTTTTATTATTCAAAGATCTAATATCCCGATGTTCGCCAGGGTATGATTTATTACTTATACGTGGCATTGCGCTTATAGGAACTGTATTAAGTCTCGTAAGTGCATGTTGTAGCAAACATGTGATTTTTAATAGAGACCGTATTTATGCAACCACAATTGCCTTTGCTATTTATATGGCTGGTACTTCTGAGTCTACACCTATATATCAACTTACCCCAGCCTTAGAATCACGATTTCATGGTGCGAATCCAAGAATATTATTATTACAGTGCCAGGACCTGCACTTGCCATATCATACATCGTGCCCATCTTCGATCACATATATAACAACCATGTTGGACCTTAATTTTTCAGAACTTGGCTTATATAAGAATTAGAATCATGATTCCCATAGATCAGTCGATGTTTTCAGGAGGAAAAAAGGTTATTCTCATAGCGGCATAACCTACTATTTAATAATTAAAGATGGTGGTCATAGCGACCATCCCATAATTCAATTTCCCAAACCTCACATTTCACAAATATGCAATCATTCCTGTGTTTGACCGCTACATTTCCGTGGGATTTCATGCTTGATGCCTCCATCACATCCTTCGTATCCGCCGGAGGTGCAGGATTCCCTGCTCTGCAGGTGAAAGAGCTGGTGCAGGAAGTACTGCCGTTTAGTCTCCCAGATATAGACGAGGCTACCGCCGACCAAGTGCTACCCATCCTCCACATGCATGTCTGTCATTCGACAGTAAGCCGGCTGATGCTGGCCAGGTGGTGCTGATCATTGCCCCATCAGGACATGGGAAAAACATCTTGCTGCGGGTTCTCCTGACCGAACATCTACACTCTCAATACATCCTTCTGGAGTCTGACTCTACCGCTGAGGCAGTTGGCAGTAATGATCAATGGTACAATGGTCCAATTACCAAGACGCAGAACCTGCAAGCACTGATGGAGAAGCTGCTGGCAACCCGACTGACAGAACCACTTGTTCTAGTTATCGATGACCCTGCAATGAACTAGAAGACAGTCACCTACCTCAGCAACATCACCAGGTGCATCCGGCACACAAAGATAACTCTCTTCATCCTCTTTCAGAAGTACACCCACGAGATCTCACCAGACATCCACCACAATGATCGGTTGCTATACTTCAGCTCCAAGTGTGGACGTGCCCTGCTCGAGACCATATACGACAACCTAACCCTCAAGGAGACCAAAGGGGACTTTATCGCAGGTGTACAGAGGGCAGCTGATCTGTACCACTTCATCTTCAGCAACAAGGAGAGAGGTGAGCTGTCACACTTCAAGCCATCTCTGGAAAAGGTGCAGACCTTCACCTACAAGCTGAATCCAGCCAGGAAACTAGCCTGCTCTATGTGTCATTGCTGACAGCCTGTCGCAGCTGCCACAACTTGTTTTTCATTCATCAGAAGCCTGGGAAACCACGTCCGCAGTCTCCGCTACTTCGTCAGATGCGTGAGGAACTTCGGCAGTTTTGGCAGAAGTGTGTGGCTTCTTCTTAAGATGATACTTTCACTGAAACTCTTTGTTAATCTGGTGCATCTCACGGAAGACCCACTTTCCCCATGAGACCTTAGCATCTGACTTGCTAGGGGATTTGATGAGGTAGTCCTGGTAGTTAGCTGGGAATGTCACAAATGCTTCCAGATCACTGGCCACACTCCTGTGCCCTTTGTCGTTGAAGATGTGCTCAACAGCCTCCTTGCGGCCAACAGTGACCGCCCCCCTCCTGAGTACCTTCTGCTACAGCGTCACTGACCGCCTCCCTGAGGGTGTTATTTGCTCCAGACTGGGTTCTATCCAGCCACTCTCGCTCTTCCTGGCTATGGAATCTAAATTCGTCAGCCCACTTCCCGACCATTAGTAGATCTTTGGGTATGACCCTCGCCCTTTGGAGAGCTAGACTAACAGGACTGTTGGTTGGGGCCACATGTAGGTCGATGAGTGACTTGCCCTGGGTGCTGTCGAAACTTCTGGTAGAGTATCCGAGTCAAGAGTTCTTTTGTACTACGCGCTGGTGCTCCTTCCTCTATGGTGGCCAGTATCTCCGCATCAGATGGAGGTGTAACCTTGGCTCGCTCGTGGATAATGTTGATGTCACAAAGCAGTCCTCCACCTATGTGAACGATGAGTACCGAGTCCTATGTCCGCTGGCTCATGGACCAACCTTCTATGCGAAGGGAAAGGGGCACTACGCTGTGGGGTGCAATGAGGATTTCACGGCATTTGAACTACGGGCAGGTGTCAAGAAGCATGTGACAGTTCCACTCTTAACCCTCCTTGAGAACACACACATGCATCCGGCTGCCATGCAGGATAGGCTGTTCCTCCGGGTGTACACTGAGTAGCTCGCAGATGCGACGATGAATGCTCCAAGACTTCATGTCTGGCATGACGAGAATGACCAGGAACTGAAGCAAATGGGTTCCAAACAGCGGAGTGTGCATGTGGAGCGAGAACACCAGCAGGTCCAAGCCACAGCTAACCAACGGGTAGAGCTGACATTGCATCGTGGTGCATCAGACTGTGTCGCTGTTGTGGTCCTGGTTCAGAAGGGAGGAGCCATCCAGCAGGTGGATACGCTAGACGACTTCAAGCTTGTGGTTGCTGGGACCAATGTTTTTGGTGAGGTATATGAGCTGGCTGATTGCCAACTCTATAGACAGAAAACTGAATCATATGCACTTCTGCGACAAACAAGGTGAAGCGACGACCTCGAGTCGGCCGTCACCACCTCGGTAGCAGGGACATCCCACCTAATCAGGGCAACTGGCTCAGCTTCAATATCGGAAACCTCATAGCTGAGACTCGCTCATTAGGTGTGACGGTACTTTACTTTGGCTATACTAAGGTATGCGTGTCGAACACATCAGGTATTCAGCTTGAGCGTCCATAGAGCATGACTCCTGTCGTCACAGCTGCAGCTGCCACCACTACTATAAGCTCTGCTGTCTTCTGACCTGCCAATGCTTCATAGTCGAGTGTTGGTTCAGATATCTTTCCAGCCTCGTAGTACTCATCGAGACTCTCATCTGCCTCTATGATGCTCTGGTTGGCCTGAGCTCGGAGTTGTCGTCGGCATGCCTCCCTCTGGCGCATATGCTCGAGTGCTTTGCTGTACTCAAACTTCTCCTTTGACAGCTTCTCCATCGCCTGGTTATGACGCTCATGCTCCCTAGTTCGCTACGGCAAACACGCCCACATACAAGATTGCGGATGCCATGCTATAGACTACAGTTTAAAGCTACTACATAGCTGCCCCAGCGACAGATCCCCAGAGCGATGCATGAACCATAGGCTGATCCAGTCGAGTATAGAGATGACGAGGACTATGAGGAGGAGTATGATGCAGACGAGTACAATGTCGGTGGTGAGTAAGATGATGTAGAGCATGAATGCCGCAAGCTAGTACACAGAGCGAAAGGAATCTATCGCACTTACGTAAAAGGTTCTATTGGTCCGCTGGCTGCAGGTGGGGCTCTGAATACTCTGTTCACAATGAAGGCTGGCGAGACGGTCCACAACATCACCAACAATACTCTCCATGGTGTGGAGAAGATTTCTGAAGCCATACCAGTCATCGCCTCAGGAGTGGGTACATTCTTCGGAGTCGCAGGCCCTTGGCTACCATACGTTGCCATAACGCTCGTGGCCATCTGGGCCACCGAAGATTAAAGCCATACTATATAAGGATGGCGTCTCTGTACGACCTGGTAAAGTCCCTTAACTTCCAAGGGTTTGTCGATAAACTCCTGTTCAGTGAGGATCCAGCAGAGATTAGACGCCAGTGTATGGAGGTGTTTGAAGAGGTCTTCATTGATGGTCGAATGAATGACGGTCGTCTGTTCATCTGTTTAGAGTTCGCCCAGGCTGTGCATGATAGGACGGGAGTGGATGTCAGTGATGAATCCGGGAGTTCCATCTTTCCTGAGGAACTCTACTATCAGCCTGGTGGATATTACCATGAGCCCCTTCAACTACTCGAGGCTGCACGTCGCAAGGGCTACAACTTCACATTGGAGACAGTTAGCCAGTGGCTCAGCTGCCAGGCGATGTGGCAGATATACAGACCTCATCCATGGCATATCAGGCATGACCATTTCGAGGAAACTGTCCCGAACAGAGTCAACCAGGCAGATGTTCTATTCCTTCCCCATGACTCAGTTGGTCGTAGGACCTACAAGTATGCCCTCACCATCATCGATGTCGCCAGCAGGTACAAGGTGGCAGTATTGCTCACAGACAAGTCAGCTGGCCAGGTGGCCCATGCATTCCAGGGTGTCTATGAGGCTTCGGAAAATCCCCTCCAGTGGCCGGAATTGTTGCAGGTGGATGAGGGTAAGGAGTTCAGAGGGGAGACTGCACCCCTCATGCTGAAACATGGTGTGGCAGTTAGACAAGGCGAGGTAGGGCATCACCGTGCCCAGGCTATCGTTGAGTGGTAGAATCGGACACTGGCAGAGAGACTGTTCCCACACCAATACGCCCAGGAAATGGCCGCGCCGAGTGAATGTTCTAGAGTATGGGTGAGAGGGCTGCCTGCTGTGGTGGAGAGATCCAATGCCGAGGTTACTAGGCTAATCGGAAGAAGCCGGTAGAGGCTATCATTCTCTCTGCTGGTCACAGCTCTAGAGGAGCGAACAAGGGAGAGGAGTGCCTACCACCTGATTCTCTGGTTCGATACCTGTATGAGCCTGGTGAGCTGGAAGGTGGTCTACAGCGTGCAACAGATCCTAACGGGTTGATAGATGTTCACAGGCTTGACAGGTATGTGGAGGCGGAGGGCCGGCCTACACTGTACTACCTGGCATGTCAGCACGGAGTGCCCAGGCGACCATTTGTCGTAGAAGAGCTTCACCTAGTCCCTGCAGACACACAGCTACCACCCCCTATGGTGTTAACATGATACTCGATGGGCTCAGTATGGACACCATCGGCAGCACATGGTGCTTATCATAGTAAGCGGAGAGTCGGAGTTTTTCCTGCTCATATGTCACCATACCCTGGTTGTGCATGCGTAGGCCTCAGTCTTTAGCTCTGTCCACCCCGCCATGTAGGGCGCTGTAGAACCTCTGCCAAGAGACCTCATTCTGCTGCTTTGACATTCCCTTAGCCGAGCACTTACTTGCAGCTGCGCTCTCCACATAGTAGCATTTGGAGCAGAGAGTGATGCCACGAGAGCCTTTGCACTCGAGCTTGAACAGTCCCGGAGTCCGTCCAGACAATTTGTATGAGCCTGGCACTCTGCTCGCATCTCAGGACGAATAACGTCGTCGAGGTTGGAGCCTGCTATAGCGATATATGCAGAGTCAGTGTCCATCTGCAGGTACTCAAAGCTGTCATGAGCTATGTAGCGATTGAGGAAGTCGCAGTAGAACTCCAGCATTCGCAGCTTCACAAGCTCATAAACGGCTATCCCCACCTGGAAGGGAGTAGTTGGGTCGGAATTAAAATGATACCATCTCCCTCAACTGGCCACCATTCAGCGATCCATGGCTCCCACTGCCCTCTCAATCCTTGGGGCATAGGTTGTTGAGAGGGAGGTAGTATCACACTACTTGAACGCCCATTTAGAGCCAAGGTCTTGACGTGATGTCATGCTTCTCGGGTAACGATGGGTAAAGAGTAATACTGTCATGAAACAAAAAATAAAAAATAAATAAAAAATAAAAAATAAAAAAACTATAAAACTCCCGCGCCACCTCTTCGGGAGAACCCCCGCTTATTATCTCTCTCTCTCTCTCTCTCTCTCTCTCTCTCTCTCTCTCTCTCTCGCTATCACTGTGGGGTTTTTTCAGTGGTTCTCCATTGCTCCTATTTTATTTTTTTGTCATTGTACCCCTACACTAGTTCATACCGTTTCGAACTTGCTACCATCTAGCTGAGGTCTTTTGAGAGGTTTGACCCATGTTTTTTTTATTAGAATTCAGCACTGTTATCAACTGAGCCAACGGAGAACCAATAAATAGATTACAAATAATGATATTAATTGTTGTGCAATAATAGCAAACAGATCAATAACACCCTAGTAACTACAAAATTTCAGTCTATAATATATACGTTATCTCGAAGTGACATCAAGATCTAGAGGGACTGATAAGCACAGCAATACAGCAATGAGAACACATAATTATCAGCTATAATTACTGATTCATACATTGCCGAGGTAGTTAACGCATATGATCCAGGCTTTGTGTTTATTAGCAAACTTAAAATCACAGGTTCAAATCTCGCTATTACCATTTGTGGATAACTCGGGCATTTCTGGTCCGATTTTAAAATGGTAAACAGTTTTGAAATTCTCCCTTCATTCCGGTCCTAATGTGTGCCAAGAACGCCGAGAATGAAGTGATTTCTCGGTACAATATAAGCACACACTCTCTCACAATACTGACACGTGGCTTAGTAATTTTATCTCTTGAGTTGTGAAATCGCTGATACATGTTATCTCGAAGTGACGTCAAGATCTAGAGTGCTGATAGCGCAGTAACCTGTGAACACATACCTTATCAGCTTTATTTACTAACACATACGTGGCCGAGAGAGTAAGTGCATTGTATCATTCACTTTTAAAATTGTAAAATCACAGGTTCAAATCTCGCTGTTAGCAAAAGGTAAACATGTCTACAATTACTCTTTACCCGTAAGACATCACGTCAAGACCAACTCGCACAGTCATTGAAAGTCAAGAATAGTAGCTGAAATGTGTTAACACCTAATTAGACGCAGCATCCATTGTATACCGGCGATCATACATGCACAACATTACATGTAAACACTCAACTACGCGTAAACGCTCATCTACAAACAATATTACACACAATGGGCCAGCCTGAAGAGTTATGGTCATGCATGCATGATGTAGGCTGTGCGGCACGATGAGAAAAGGTCCCCGGGCCATTGCGTGATATGGGCAACTATGCAGATCGAAATCTTGAAATTTCCACTAACATGCCTTACGCATTATCCGATGACTGTGATAGCGATGGACAAACTCTTCAAGTATATGAATTATTTAGAAACAGTTTGCAGTTTTGATGTGGATGCTGCTATCGAGCTGGAACAAGAGTGGAAACAAGAAATAATGCAGTGGTCCCTCGCCCACCAACCTCTCAATGTGCGCACTACTCCCACGTATCAGCTCCTGAACATCGACCACATCTCACACATGTAGGGCAGCAATGCTACTAATACATGGCGTAGTTAACGCAATAGATCCACTTTTTTGTGTTTATTGGCAAACTAATTATCACAGGTTCAAATCTCACTATTAGCATTTGTGGATAACTCGGCCATTTCTGGTCCGATTTTAAAATGGTAAGCAGTTTTGAAATTCTCGCTTCGAAACAAGAAATAATCCAGTGATCCTCGCCCACCAACCTCTCAATGCGCGCTACTCCCACGTATCAGCTCCTGAACATCGACGACATCTAAGACATGTAGCGCAGCAATGAGAACACATAACTTATCAGATTTACATATTAATACATGGCCGAGGTAGTTAATGCGTTGGATCCTTATGTTTATTAGCAAACTTAAAATCACAGGTTCAAATCTCACTATTAGCACGTGTGAATAACTCGGTCATTTCTGGTCCGATTTTAAAATGGTAAACAGTTTTGAAATTCTCGCTTCATTCTGGTCGTGGGTGGTACCAAGAACGACGAGAATAAAGTGATTTCTCGGTATGATATAAGCATACACTCTCTCACACATAGTCTTTGTCAGTATCACATGACACAACGGGCCACCCACAGGTACTGATCGCCTTGTGATCCCCACACATAATAGGGTCTGAACGCCCATTTAGAGACAAGCATCCACATCACATCGACACAACAGTCCACCCAACAGGTACTGATCGCCTTGTGATCCCCACACATAATAGGGTCTGAACGCCCATTTAGAGACAAGCATCCACATCACATCGACACGACGGTCCGCCCCACAGGTACTGACCACCTTGTGATCACCACACATAATAGGGTCTGAACGCCCATTTAGAGACTGGCATCCCCAGGGACATGCACCATGATTACTCTTGCACAGCTTCACGCTGTTGCGAAGCAATTCGGTCTTAGAGGCTACCCTAAGACCAAGAAAGCCGACCTGCTACAGATGATCGAACAGGTCCGTGCCGAGGAGTGGCAGAAGCGACTCTCCCGAGCAATGAAGACAGGAAGGTTTCCAGTGCATACCAAAGATGATCCTTGGAATCCCCACAAGAAAGTGCAGTGGATACGTGAGCTTCATCAGGTGGACGAGGAGGTGACTGCCAGCTTGCGAGCCAAGACTCTAGCGAGGCGGAGGGCGGACCATCCACTGGAGTGCTTACCTCCCCTATGCAGGATCACTAACCGAGTGATGAGGGGGCCGAGGTCTGAACTCTTAGCCCGGAGCATGAGGCAAGAAGGTGAACACATTCTCGACCAGCGCCTCGGCGAAAGGGAAACAGAGGATAGAGGACCCCGGTCAGTATGCTGGACATTCTTCAGAGGTCTAGAAGGAAACCTCACAGGTCAGATCATGCAAAAGATCCAGCAGACTGTTCAGAACGCCTTCTACGTCTGCTACACCCATACCTATCGCATCTGTCACATCGAAGAGGGTAGGGTGATGCTCTTCTACAGGAATGATCCAGGGAGCCAGTGGCTGAACACGATAGGAGCAGCTCAGGACTGGGTGGCAGCAAGAGAGCAAGCCCACCTCAACACAGACAATATCGATCGACCCAACACCAAGTGAGCTTTCGTTCGATCAATCAACGTTGAGATTAGGGCTGTCAACGACCACCAACCTCTTCTTGGGACAGGCCCCCTCCCAGACAACAGAAGAAGAGTATGACTGCCCTCGACACCTACAGGGACAACATGTGTCTCTGGAGAAGTCTAACAGTCCACCGATGAGTGAGAGCTGATAGAAGTACAGCTCCTGCACGAGAGCTTGCGACAACGTTCTACGGCATGACAGCGACATTACCTGATGTCCCCAAGACCTCGCTGGATCAGCTGGACAAGGTAGAGTTCTTCGCCAAAATCGGGATTCGTGTGTATGAACCAACAGAAGAGGGCACCTGGCACTTGATCAGGCAAGCGGCTCACTACCGTGACACCATGACCATCGGAGTGTGGAACCACCACGCCTTCTACATCAAGAACATATCCAAGCTGGCACATACACTAGTCTGCAGTCACTCTCAGCAGAGATTTACACAGGCATGCCATCTTCAATGCCACGTTGCTCGCTGTACAGGCAGCAAAACAACAATCCTGTGTCCTGGCAGAAGGTTGAGGCGCCACAGTCTGCGCATGCGAAAGCCTTCTATCCGCCCCAGCCATCCAGTTCAGTGGCTACTCGTTGGATCGAGTATGAGCCAAGAAACAGAGGCGTACACATACACCATGTAGAGTGTGGGCATGGTGGAGAGCATTGGATTACGGGTGCTCCCGTAGATGGTTATGATCCGACCACCAACACCGTTTACCAGTTCAATGGCTGTCACTGGGGTTCAACTCGGGGTGGTATGACCTGAACCTCATCAAGAAGTACTTTGCCGAAGAGCTGACTGACAGTACAGGTGCAGTGAAAGTCGCCAAGAAGGCTAGTCAGACCATGTTCCTCATAACACCTAAGCTACGGTTTCTCGATGTGCTGGACTACCTCGGCACAGGAGTCTCATACGAGGTATGGGTCAAAGCTTATAGGTGTACACAGTGGGAGTGCTGTATAGAACGCTGTCCAAGCGTCCCTAAACGAGTTCGGACCGTCCCATACCCACACTTCATAGTTTACGACTTCGAAGCACTCCTAGGTGGTATCAAGACTCACCCTACGGAGACTCCCACGATCGAGAGTACTCACATACCTATCTCTGTGTCAGTTGGCTGCACTTAGAGGGCGCCATGAGTGAGCCCACTCACCTCTGCAATCCTGACCCCAAAGAACTGATCAGAGAGTTCATGCTGGTGATCCAATGGCGAGCATCTCTAATCCGGACAAGGGTTAGGGCACAGTACATACTGACAGACCTGGACAAGCTCCCAAAGCGACAGCAGCGACTGATCAACGAGTGGTGTAACCAAGTGCCTGTACTGGGGTTCAACTCGGGGTGGTATGACCTGAACCTCATCAAGAAGTACTTTGTCGATGAGCTGACTGACAGTACAGGTGCAGTCAAAGTTGCCAAGAAGGCTAGTCAGACCATGTTCCTCATAACACCTAAGCTATGGTTTCTCGATGTGCTGAACTACCTCGGCGCAGGAGTCTCATACGAGGTATGGGTCAAAGCTTATGGGTGTACACAGCAGAAGAGCTGGCTCCCATATGAATGGTTTGACACACATGAGAAGCGAAACTATCCAGGGATTCGCTGACTGGCTGCGATACTACAACAACCTGGACGTCAGTCCATTAATCGAAGCCATAGAGCGGATGCCGGAGTTCTACACAGAATGAGAAATAGACATCCTCAAAGATGCGGTGTCTCTCCCAGGTGTGTCACTGCAGTACCTCCTATGTGGAACCACTCAGCACATGCCGGATGTTAGCCTCTACTCTCCCGGCAAGGAGGCCTACGAGATGCTGAAGGACGCGGTTGTTGGAGGGCCCAGCATCGTGTTCACCAGATACCATGAGGCAGGTGTGACACGCATCCGCCAGAGTGAGCGGGTCTGCCAACGTCTACTCGGCTATGAAGCAAATGCTCTGTACCTGTCAACGATGGCCAAAGAGATGCCCTGTGGTAAGGAGACAGTGCGCCATTTGTCCGGTGCCAGTGGTGTAGCCAGCTTTAAGGAGGAGCTCCAAGCAGACCGCTGGTTTGGATTTGCTGAGGTGGATATAGAGGTCCCTAAGGCGCTGTGGGCAAGGTTCAAGGAAATGCCCCCACTCTTCTATAACCGTGAGATCCCAGTAGAGGCTGTCTCTTTTGAGATGCAGGCATATCTAAAGCGTACAGGGCAGAAGCGACCCACCACCCAGAAGCTGGTCGGTGCCCTCTCTGGCAAGAAGCGGCTGCTGTACGCACCGACAATCAAGTAGTATATAACCCATGGCATGGAGATCACTGCACCATAGACTATGAGGCCAAGCACCCATTCGAGTGGTTCGTGGAGAATGTTATGGAGGCCCGCCGCCCAGGAGATGTAGATAAGAGCAAAGGGCTCTTGGCAGATCTCTTCAAACTTCTCGGCAACAGTGCCTACGGGAAGCTCATCGAGGCCATAGAACGCCATAGCAGCATCAGCTTCATGAAGGAGGAACACGTGGTAGACAAGGCCCTGCGTAATGCATGGTTCGAAGAGCCGAGAATCACTATTCGAAGGCCCTTCCAGGTGGGGATAGCTGTTTATGAGCTCGCGAAGCTGCGAATGCTGGAGTTCTACTGCGACTTCATCGATCACTACATAGCTCATGACAGCTTTGAGTACCTGCAGATAGACACTGACTCTGCATATATCGCTATAGCAGGCTCCAACCTCGACGACGTCATTCGTCCTGAGATGCGAGCAGAGTATGAGGCTCATAATGGGACTGGCTAGCTTGGGACAAATGGTCTGGACGGACTCTGGGGCTGTTCAAGCTCGAGTTCGAAGGCTCTCCTGGCATCGCTCTCTGCTCCAAATGCTACTACGTGGAGAGCACAGCTGCAAGTAAGTGCTCGGCTAAGGGAATGTCAAAGCGGCAGAATGAGGTCTCTTGGCAGAGGTTCTACAGTGCCCTACATGGCGGGGTGGACAGAGCTAAAAACCTAGGCCTACGCATGCGCAACCAGGTGACGTATGCGCAGGAAAGACTCGAACTCTCCGCTTACTATGATAAGTGCCATGTGCGGCAAGATGGGGTCCATACCGAGCCCATCGAGTATCATGTTAGCACCCTAGGGGGTGGTAGCTGTGTGTCTTCAGGGACTAGCTGAAGCTCTTCTACAACAAATGGTCGCCTAGTCACTCCATGCTGGCGTGCCAGGTAGTATAGTGTAGGCCGAACCTCCGCCTCCACATACCTGTCAAGCCTGTGAACATCTATCGACCAGTTAGGATCTGTTGCACGCCGTCGACACCTTCCAGCTCACCAGGCTCATACAGGTACAGAACCAGAGCATCAGGTGGTAGGCACTCCTCTCCCTTGTTCGCTCCTCTAGAGCTGTGACCAGCAGCGTGTCTGATAGCCTCTACCAGCTTCTTCCCGATTAGTCAGTAACCTCGGCATTGGATCTCTCCACAACATCAGCCAGCCCTCTCACCCATACTCTAGAACGTTCACTCGGCGCAGCCATTTCCTGGGCATATTGGTGTGGGAACAGTCTCTCTGCCAGTGTCCAATTCCACCACTCAACGATAGCCTGGGCACGGTGGTGCCCTACCTCGCCTCGCCCAACTGCCACACCGTGTTTCCCCATGAGAGCTGCAGTCTCCCCTCTGAACTCCTTACACTCATCCACCTGCAACAACTCCGGCCACTGGAGGGGATTTTCCGAAACCTCGTAGACACCCTGGAATGCTTGGGCCACCTGGCCAGCTGACTTGTCTGTGAGCGGTACTGCCGTCTTGTACCTGCTGGCGACATCGACGATGGTGAGGGCATACTTGTAGGTCTTACGACCAACTGAGTCCTGTGGAAGGAATAGAACATCTGCCTGTTGAATTTTGTTCAGGACAGTTTCCTCGAAATGGGCATGCCTGATGTGCCATGGACGAGGTCTGTATATCTGCCACATCGCTTGGTGGCTGAGCCACTGGCTAACTGTCTCCAATGTGAAGTTGTGGCCCTTGCGACATACAGCCTCGAGTAGTTGAGGGGGCTCACGGTAATATCCACCAGGCTGATAGTAGAGTTCCTCAAGAAAGATGCTTGATTTCATCACTGACGTCCAATCCCGTCCTGTCACGCATGGCCTGGGTGATATTATCACTGACGTCCACTCCCGTCCTGTCATGCACGGCCTGGGCGAACTCTAAACAGATGAACAGATGGCCGTTATTCATTCGACTAGACTATCACTGAAGACCTCCTCAAACACCTCCGTACACTGGCGTCTAGTCTCTGCTGGATCCTCACTGAACGGTAGTTTATCGATTAACCCTCGGAAGTTAAGTATCTTGACCAGGTCGTGCACAGATGCCATCCTTCTATAGCATGACTTAAATGTTCGGCGGCCCAGATGGCTGTGAGTGCTATGGCAACATACGGTAGCCAAGGGCCTGCGACGCCGAGGAACGTACCTACTCCTGAGGCGATGGCTGGTATGGCTTCTGAAATCTTCTCCACACCATGGAGAGCATTGTTGGCAGTCTTGCGGACCGTCTCGCCAGCCTTCGTTGTGAACAGAGCAATCAGAGCCCCAACTGCCAGTGGCCTGAGAGAACCTTTTATGTAAGTGTGATAGATTCCTTTCGCTCTGTGTACCAGCCTGCGAGATTCAGGCTCTACATCATCATACTCACCCGCAGTCTCCACTACATCCTAGTCGTCTGCATCATAATCATCCTCGTCATAGTCCTCCTCATAGTCCTCATCATCTATATCCTCGGCTTGATCTTTATAAGCCTCTGGTTCATACATATCCATCGCTGGGGCAGCCATATAGTAGCATTAAACTGTAGTCTATAGCATGGCCTCCGCAATCTTGAATGCGGGCGTGTTTGCCTTAGCGAACTGGGGACTCAGCTTCGTTGACAAGAAGGCGGCAGAGGTCGAGCGTGAGCGTCAGAACCAGGCAATGGAGAAGCTGTCTAAGGAGAAATTTGAGTACGGCAAAGCACTCGAGCATATGCGCCAGAGGGAGGCACGCCGATGACAACTCCGAGCTCAGGCCAACCAGAGCCTCAAAGAGGCAGATGAGAGCCTCGATGAGTACTATGAGACTGTAAAGATATCTGAGCCAACGCTCGACTATGAAGCATCGACAGGCCAGAAGACAGCAACGCTTATAGTGGCAGCTGCAGCGGTGACGACAGGAGTCATGCTCTATGCACGCTCAAGCTGAATACCTGATGTGTTTGGTTTAAACGTGATTTATTTTGTTCAGATGGAAGAATGATAAGACTTAGAGTCTTATGCCCGTGTCTCCCATAGCACATACAGATTATTCAAAACTTTTTTTACAACAAGATGGCGGCAAATCATAATAGTTTAATTAATTGTAGTCTATTAGTGTGTATAAGTGTGTGGATGTTGAGTGTGAGGTGGGGGAGAGTAGGAAGAAAGACTGAGATAGAGAGAGAGGGGGAAAGGGGGGAGAGAGGGTGAGAGATAGAGAGAGCGAGGAATAAGACCAAATGGAAGAATAGCAGAGGTGAGCTCTAGGTGCTGCCTTCACCCCAACCTGTACGTGTTGGGCTGCTGTCCATTTACCCCTTAAACTATAAGTTCGCGAACGGGAAACTACTGAAAGCGGTTGGTGTTAATTATGCATTGACATACCGTATTACAGATCAGTTTGTTCATTTCCAAGTTGGCAGTGTAAGTCCCGTATAGAAGCTGGTTGACCGTAAGATTAGCAAGAGAAATATCATTCAAGGCAAGCTGATTTTGGAAAACGACTCTTTGCTCGTTAAAAAGGGCACAATGTAAGAGGTAGTGGTTTGTAGATTCATCATTGTGCCCACAAGGACAACTGGCAGATTCCGACAGAAAGTTGTCAAATAGATGTCGGTTTAAAGAACTACAACCATTTCGGAGCCTGCATAGCATTATGTTGCCAAACCTCGGGCCTACGTAATATCACTCAGCGGGTTGTCGTATGGGTGACATAGCCTTGAGATTGCTTTTAAATTCTGATGTGTTTGACACGCATACCTTAGCATAGCCAAAGTAAGGTACCGTCACACCTAAGGGGTGAGTCCCAGCCATGAGGTTTCCGATGGTGAAGCTGAGCTGGTTGCCCTGATTAGGTGGGGATGTTCCTGCCCCCGAGGTGGTGATGGCCCTCGAGTGCCGACTCGAGGTCATCGCTTCCACTGGTTAGTCGCAGAAGTGCATATGACTTAGTTTTCTGTCTGTAGAGTTGGCAGTCAGCCAGCTCGCATACCTCACCAAGAACATTGGTCCCAGCAACCACAAGCTTGAAGTCGTCTAGCTTATCCACCTGCTTGATGGCTCCTCCCTTCTGAACCAGGACCACAACAGCGACACAGTCCGATGCACCATGATGCAATGTCAGCTCTACCCATTGGTTAGCTGTGGCTTGGACCTGCTGGTGTTCTCGCTCCACATGCACGATCCGCTGTTTGGAACCCGTTTGCTTCAGTTCCTGGTCATTCTCGTCATGCCAGACATGAAGTCTTGGAACATTCATCGTTGCATCTGCGAGCTGCTCAGTGTACACCCGGAGGAACAACCTATCCTGCATGGCAGCCGGATTCACGTGTGTGTTCTTGAGGAGGGTTAAGAGTGGAACTGCCACAGGCTTCTCGACACCTGCTTGTAGTTCGAATTCTGTGAACCCCTCATTGCACCCCACAGCATAGTACCCCTTTCCCTTCGCATAGAAGGTTGGTCCACAAGCCAGCGGACCTAGGACACGGTACTGATCGTTCACATATGTGGTGTCCACGGTGCTGTTGCTCTGCACGATCTCCCACCTGTTCAGAACCTGCAGGAGCTCTACCGTCTGTTCTATTGTGCTCTGAAGCTTGAACTCGAGTGTCATGCTCTTGATCTCGTGGATCTGTGCCAAGATTGCAAAGTCGATGTACCTCCCAGCAGCGGGAAACGGATTCTCATCGTGTATACTGGGTCGAATGACCATCCTGCAGTCCTTCCGAGAATCAGTGTGGTGTGATGTCGCGGGTTCAATGGCCCCATCTGGATGTTGCACATACTGCAGCATGTTTAAGGTCTGGGTATATAGAGGGTTTAAACGGCTGCCATGTTTGGTAAAGTTCTCCAGCAGATTGTCTATAGGCAGCAGGACAAGTCGGCACGACCGTCAGCATGACAGCCACAGCACGCACTGTCCCACTGGGACAGGGTCCGAGGACTGCTTCGTGACATCAACATTATCCACGAGCGAGCCAAGGTTACATCTCCGTGTGATGCGGAGATACTGGCTGCTATAGAGGAAGGAGCGCCAGCACGTAGTACAAAAGAACTCCTGACTCGGATACTCTACCGGAAGTTTGACAGCACCAAGGGCAGGGCACTCAACCTACCTGTGGCCCAAACCAACAGTCCTGTTATTCTAGCCCTCCAAAGGGCGAGGGTCGATCCCCAAGATCTACTAATGATCGGGAAGTGGGCTGCCGTATTTAGCCTCCATAGCCAGGAAGAGCGAGATATGCTGGATAGCCTCCAGTCTGGTGCAAATAACTACTTCAGGGAGGAGGTCAGTGCCGCTGTAGTGGAGAGCCACGACACCGGTCATGCAGAAGGTAATCAGGAGGGGTTCACTGTTGGTCGCAAGGAGGCTATTGAGCACATCTTCAACGAAAGAGGGCGCAGGAGATTGACCACTAATCAGCCAGCATTTCTGAAATTCCCAGATAACTACCAGGACTACCTCATCAAATCCACTTGCAAACACGATGCTAGTCGCGCATGGAAAAAGTTGGTCTTCCGTGAGAAGTTCAAGAAGAAGAGAGTCCTAGACTCTGACATTCAGTGGATAGAGTTTCAGCAGCAGGCTTCTGACGAAGTTCCTCAAGCTTCTGACGAAGTTCATCAAGCTTCTGACGAAGTTCCTCAAGCTTTTGACGAAGTTCCTCAAGCATCTGACGAAGTAGCAGAGACCGCGGACGAAGTAGCGGAGACTGTGCAGCCTTCTGATGAATGAAAAAAGTTGAGGCTGACAGTCTGTCAGTAATGACGCATAGAGCAGGCTAGTTTCCTGGCTGGATTCAGCATGTAGGTGAAGGTATGCGCCTTGTCCAGAGATGGCTTGAAGTGTGACAGCTCACCTGTCTTCTTGTTGCTGAAGATGAAGTGGCACAGCTCAGCTGCCCTCTGTACACCTGCGATAAAGTCCCCTTTGGGCTCCTTGAGGGTTAGGCTGTCGTATATGGTCTCGAGCAGGGCACGGCCACACTGAAGTATAGCAACCGGGCATTGTGGCGGATGTCCGGTGAGATCTCGCGGGTGTACTTCTGAAAGAGGATGAAGACAGTTAACTTTGTGTGCCGGATGCATCAGGTAATGTTGCTGAGGTAGGTGATTGTCTTCTGGTCCATTGCAGGGTCATCGATAACTAGAACAAGTGGTTCTCTCAGTCTGGCTGCCAGCAGCTTCTCCATCAGTGCTTGCAGGTTCTGCGTCTTGGTGATTGGGTCATTGTACCATTGATCATTACTGTCAACTGCCTCAGCGGCGGAGTCAGACACCAGAAGGATGTATTGAGAGTGTAGATGTTCGGCCAGGAGAGGCCGCAGCAAGGTGTTTTTTCCGTGTCCTGACGGGGCAATGATCAGCACCACCTGGCCAGCATCGGCCGGCCTACTGTCGAATGGTACAGACATGCGTGTGGAGGATGGTTAGCACTTGGTCGGCGGTAGCCTCGTCTATATCTGGGAGACTAAATGGCAGTACTTCCTGCACCAGCTCTTTTTCCTGCAGAGCGGGGAATCCTGCACCTCCGGCGGACACGAAGGTTGCCATGGAGGCGTCAAGCATGAAATCCCAGCAGCAGCTGAGAAGATAGTGTAGAGGGCCTGTGTCAGCACCCACAGTGTCTAGTACAATCAGTATCTGTATGATACATGCACTGGAAGCCATGACTATCCTGTGGTCTTAAATGGCAAACCAAAGAACCCTGACTTCTTCACCTCTGGTAGCTGGAGGCTGGTGGTAGCACCTGTTTTGCCGTCGACAGTGATATGGCTCAGGCCGAGAGTGCCTAAACTGAGATTCTCTCTATCCTGTTGGAATTCTTCTTCTTCTTCTTTTCGCCCGCTGATCATACTGCCAGTCCTGTAAGTGACTATCGACATGATCATAAGCGTTAAGTGCATGGATCCATGGTTTATTAGAGTGCGCCATGTGGCCTGGAACCTCTGTCTTCAGCACTTGAGATTTCTGTCAGGGTGACCTCACCCTTACTTCCTTTAGTCGCCTCTTACAACACGCAGAGGATACGGAAGGTGTATTCTAAGCCCCACCTACAGGACAAATTCTGTTGGAATGAGCTCCGTGGTTTCAGGAGATCCTTAACCAGGTCCTGTGCATAGGACTCAGACATAACCTTGATGGTTCCAGCCTCATCGACTCCGAACATACCTCGCATCGTTGCCCTGTCTTTGATGCCCATCCCCTTATATACAGTCTTGGCCTTGTTAATGGCCGATTGTCCTACCGTATCAGTGTTCCCGATGAGATCTCGGGCTGGGATGGTACCTCGGATCTCCCGTGGGTCTCCCTTCTCATCGAAGTCTAGGAGATAAGGGGCAACAGTGTCCTCTGAACCGAGGCGTGTCTCGCCTAAGTGAGCAAGATCGCCTAGCTCTTTGCTTTCTAGGTATGTGAGTGATAGAGACATAGTGGCTTAACCCTACTAGTCATACCTCCAGTGCAATAGTTGGGCATAGGAGGACCATGCAGTCGGCCAAGGGAATAGGTAGCAGTGCTCAGGGTAC
This sequence comes from Chaetoderma sp. LZ-2023a, assembly GCA_034401795.1. Taxonomy (NCBI): domain Eukaryota; kingdom Metazoa; phylum Mollusca; class Caudofoveata; order Chaetodermatida; family Chaetodermatidae; genus Chaetoderma; species Chaetoderma sp. LZ-2023a. The sequence continues at coordinate 168,883,247 of CM067372.1, read as the reverse complement.
TGGCCCTCTATGCAGGGGCACGCCTTGTGAGTGGTCCATCATTCCCCGGCATTGGCGATCCTCAGTCTACGTGCTTGACTATGGGCTACACACTGCCCTCTGGCACGCCATGCCTCATATGCTGCAGGGGGCTCACGATCCATCTCTCACTATTCAGAGGGGTTAAACATAGGCGACAATGATCTCAGCCATTGCACTCGTTGCTAGCCCTAGAACCACGGCCTCCATTAGTGTAACACGTTCACCCATGATCTTGGTGGCAATGGTGTAGGAGGCACCACTGAGGGCGATCTTTGGGATGGGTTGAGTTATTCCGAGACAGTGTCCGGCCACCCCACTCACCACTGTAGTGAGGACAGCTGCAGTGGGCGGCAGGAAGAACCTCATTTCCCCCTGTCATCTTCATCACGGCCACATTCCCCGCCACGTTACTGGCGACATGGACTGCCAGAGGTTTTGCTTTGGTCAGTAACTTCTTTGTCTTGGTTTGCAGCAGGTTCTCCACCTTCTGAGGACTCGCCTGGCTCTCGGGCAGTTGCTTCACGATCTGTACAGTTGACATCATTGTATAAGCCCTGAGTATACAATGCTGATAAATGTCTCCGTCCCCTGTCGAGAGCTAATAAGATCTTCCCAGTCTGCATCTGCCAGGTGGCCGGGTTGGTACTCAGGAATATTCATCTCTCTATTGAGACATCTTAAACATGTCTGGGCTCGCACTATGCAAAAAGTACTATGAGGTCTTCTGGAGGGAGTTGAAGGACTACAAGAAGAAGACCCCAGATGAGCTCGCTCAGCTCTCCGGTGCTGCCCTGACAGAGGAGCTGACAGCTTTGAAGCTCTATCTAGGATTTGGTAAGGAGCAGATCTGCTTCCTCAAATACCTTATCATGGGCAGGAGTATCATCGAGCAGCTCCTGCGAGCTAAAGGTTTCTACAAGGATCAGGAGTATCTGTCAGATGTGCTCCAGTAGTTGCAGACCCCCATGGCCTCACCTGACTCAGAGCTGAACAAGGCTCTGCAATACTACAAGCTGGAAAAAGGATGCGCTGTGGAACCATCCAGCCCTTGGATGTGCATGTTGGCAGCGTGTATAGGTGCTGTAGGGCAGGCCAAGCTGGTTCTGTGTCTCTCCGTGGTCCCCACTGCTACTGTAGAGAGTCAGGATAGTCTTATAGCTGATTTGCTAGAGGTGGAGTAGGCTGATCCCGAGTGCTATGATAGCTAGGCCTGACAACACTCATACAGCTACCATGGGAAGCGGTGTCGTGTCGACTGGCTGCAGTGTCGGGGTCGGGGCTGCCATGGGAAGCGTCATGTCGACTGGCTGCAGTGTCAGGGTCATAACGACTGTATGGCCTGTACTACGCGTAGGTGCATTGATATCAGTGTTGAAGCCGAAGTGGACACCGGGGGAACTCCCCATGACTATCATGTTGTTATAGCCCCTGAATTGGAGGTCCTCGATGTTCATGATCATGTTGCTCGGAATCAACCATAGGTGTGGTGAAATAGCAAAGTCAAGATTGCAACAGGCCTTCTGCAACCCCTGCTGGAACTTAGCAATAAGACTGCTGGGATCTGCCATGATGATCATATCTTCAATGAGACTATTGAACATGGCCTGGACCTCAGCTCCGCTGACACCATCTATGGAATGACACAGCTTGGTCTGTGCTGTAAGGAGGCAGTAGCACAGTGCTTCCAGGGACTTGTTGATCCAAACGATCCATGCCAGTGTGAGGCCTGATGTGCTGTGTGAGACAAAGTACTTCCACACATCTGGATAGTCCTGCCGCAAGCCAATGATGTGTATATTTTGCACCAGTGCTCCAGGGTCGGAGTCTGGATTGAACGAGAATGTCGCTGTCTTCTGGCAACCTACTCATTGGGGTGTTCGATAGGGGAATCCTGAGTAGTCACGTCTCTGGTCACCGTATATAACACCTAGGCCACTGTTGTCACCACCATACCACCGATAGTCTGAGTGAGTGCTGAACTCTCTCTGTAGCCTGCTGGCCGCTGAGACACTATGACTATTGAGCTGTTAGTCGAAGTCGTTTGTATCAGGGAGGCTTGCACCCAACTCATGGAGGATTCGTCGCACCGTGAAGTACACGTGGAATCTGAGACAGCTGGCGATGAGCACAGCTTCAGGAGTATAAGAATATGAGTGAAGCAGGGTGGAACTTAGTCCACATCCTGCTGTGGCATACCACACGGCAAAGTTCAGCTGTTGATTCCAGTAAGAGAGGCTTGGAGCACCCATCCAAGTATGAGCTTGCTTCGCATCCTTGATGGTGATTGGGCGATTGGGCGGTTGGTCAGCGGTCATGGGTTGACGGAGATGCTGGTTCGGGACCGTCCATCCACTGTGATGGAGAACGGTATTAGCTCTGGTATATCATCCAGTAGACCTCTCAGGCCAGTCAAGGGTGCACCCAGGAGGCGCGGTTGGCTCCGGATGACTGTCGTGACGTTCAGTGGGAAGAGAATCTACACTGGTGTTCTTAAAGCTACCATACAGGCAGCACACTATTGTAGTCGTCTCGACTCCAGAGACCGGCGAGGTGACCTCGCCATAACATCTCGTTTTTTAGCTCCTCCATATCAACTCGCCCACTGGAGCCTTTGAGGTATTGCTGTCACACTTTAGGTTTCTCCAGGGCTTGGACCTTCAATATATGTTGGTACTCTTCATCGGTGACCTGGCCCTCCTTGAGAGCTTTGCTGACAGACTCGTCCGTAGCATACTCTGTGCCAGTGTCACATCTTAGCATGCTTCTCCTGCCTCCTTGTGATCTGCCGCTGCCCCACGCCCAAGCCCATGGCCAAGACAGTGGCAGCTAGTGTCACGCCACCCAGTGGGATGGCGACGAGGGCACCCACCCCTGTAGCGAGAGTGGCCACAGCTGCTACACCAGCACTGGCTCCAATCACACCTGCAGCAGTGGTTGTACGCGCGAGGACGTTGTGTGCCATCTTATATCATCTGCACATTCTGCTGTACTTTTCTGCCTCACAGACGAGATTCTGCCTGATGGTATCTATCTGCTGGAGTCGCCAGCCGTGGATGGTACTGCCCTCGTCAGCAATCAGGGGGGGGGGTGGAGGGGTGGGGGGGGGATATAGTTCTGGTTGCTTCCGCCACTCTGATTTTGCCATAGTATATCTGGAGTCTTAAACCGGCATCACCTGCAGAATCTGCTCATGCGTCATAGAAGGGTTCATTTTGGAGAGCCTGGTGAACCGTACCACCTTGCGGGTGTTGAGACAGACGTCTCTTATACAGCTGTCATCCAGCACTATGACAGGTGCCAGTAGCTTTTTGAGACGTGACATCTGGAACTTCACCTTATCACCAAGATAGTAGGTCCACCGCTGGATGGCTTTCTTGGTCTTATACGTCTGCGGCATTTCCTCTTCCCACTGTATGACCTCTGGCTCATCCTCGTCTGAGAAGAAACCTGGCTCATCCTCATCTGTGAAGACATCTGGCTCATCGTCGTATGTGAAGACATCTGGCTCATCGCCGTCTGTCAAGAGTCGTGTGTCCTGCTTACTCTTCTTCAGGAGGTCCTGCCAGTATTTGGAAGCTTCACTGTTCCTTCGCCTACTTGCATTGCTCACGTTCTGTTGACACCAGTTCTCCCGCTGTAGTCGCTCTCCTTCTTGTTGCAGTGTGAGCAACTGTTCGTTTTGTGCAGGGGTCATGAAGGGGCAATCCTCTTTCATCATCTCGGCAAAGGTCAGATAATGCTGGTATGATATCATGTTGTCATCAGGTCAAGGAGTAATAAGAGGTTAAACTCTAAATGGGTGTCCGATATCCCATCCGTGCTGGCATATATGTTAATGGAGGGCCTGTCAACCAGGTGATTTACAGGGGTGAACAGGCTAGGACTGATAGCTTTCCATAGGTTGCTGTTGGCACCTGGGAGATACTCTATCACGTCCCGGCAGACTTCTACCAGTGAGCTGCTGTGTGCACTGCCCGGAGGTTGATGTAGCACATTGGCGTATATGTATGTTGTGCCCCGCTGGGGCACCTTGAAGAGGACCCATTGTACACGGTACTGTACCACCCGTCTCCCCTCTAGAGAGGGTGAGATTATGTTCTCACTGCCGGAGAGCAGAAGTCGGACAATCGGCATGGTTATCTGTCTTGTTTAAACCCCTCCTATAGCATGCTATGGAAGCCATATTTACTCACTCGACTGGTCTTGTTGACCTGGCAGATGTGTATGCAGTTGATGCTGCCAAGGTAGAAGAGAGTGATGGCAAGTCATTCGCCCTCCAGTATGAAGCAAGCTCAAAGGCATTCTCCCCCCACCCCATTGGTGGTGATGGGGTGGAGCTACTCACATACCTCAAGGATGTGATGAAGGGATGCCTTGGTCGCAACATAGATGGCCACAAGATCGTGTTTTGATATGATTTCCCGAAGAGGAAGTACATCCTCGAGCTGTTGATTGAGCTCCCGGATACAGAGGTGGCAGACATCAACACCCTAAATAGCGACCTTAGCTTTCATCTGGTCAAACCCTATTCGAACGGTGCCCCGCCAATGGCCCATGATACCCTGCTATTGACCAGCAGTTCATATTTGAGAAGAATGAAGTGTGGTACCGCGCTGGACCGGGGGGTGACTGGCAAACGTGGTTGCCCCTATATAGGCCTCCCGCAGTCATTGACATAGAGGGTACTCCCCTTTCCACTGTTGTCAAAAAGGATGGGAGAGTTTGAAAGTTCTACAATCGGGGATCATCCTTCCTCACCTACATAGGTGAAGGTGTCTCCCTAATGAGGGTGGGTCACCAGATCGGGGTTACAGGTGGAAAGCTCCTGCTGCGTCATCCATTCGATGGCCCAGAAGAAGCTGTTAACCTCCAGGAGGGCATCCTATGGGTAGATGGTATGTCACATGTCACCAAAGCCAAGGGTGCTTTTAAACTGCTTCAGCGAGTTGGACTCACTAGCCCGCAAATGACTCATATAATCCCAGAGCTAAGTTTCTTAGCCGGCGGCAAAGTGAAGCAGCTAGCCCCTGCCCCTGAGGGGATGAAGATCACAATCGAACCGGATGGAGCAGGGCTTGATCTGGCACAGATATTTCTCAAGGGGTTCACTCTGTTCAGTTTAACTCTTCATATATAGGCATGATTCTCATCATACTGCTAGTGCTGGCGTCTACAGCAGTGGCACAGGGCGCTGAGACTGCTATGACATTGGATGCCAAGTGGGCCCACTTCCATGATGCCCTCCAGTACAATCCTTGGGTCGACCCCTTGTGGAGAAGCATTTACGCCCGCTTTCACCCACGTGAAGAGATCGAGTCTGTCTGCCACTTCTATGGTGTGGAGAGGGTAGGACGTGGTTGTCTGCTGCAGACACCTGCTCAGGACCAGATTCTTTGTATAACATGTGAACATGCCAGAGTATGCCATGGCGCAAATTCTAAGCACTTTAGCATCCTGCCAGGTGAGCGCTGTCAAGGTAGATGGAAGACACTATGGGTGGTCCCATCATGCCGATGCAACTCTGGCAGAGACTAAGTGTTTGTCTGAGCCTACACAGAGGCCAGTCACTGGCCAGTATCCTGAGGAGGTTCTCCTGGACACGTAGGGTCCGGGAGAACAGCATCTAGAAGCATACACCACCCACGATCACATGTCTCAACAACGTATGCCCCAGGGATTGAGAGGGCGATGGGGGCCACGGGCCGAATGGCGGCCAGTTGAGGGAGGTGGTATCATTTTAATCCCGACCCTACTACTAAGGTCCTTCGAATAGTGATTCTCGGCTTGCTCTGGCGCTCGTATGACTCACTGATCTCCTAGAGATCTTCGAACCATGCACTACACAGGGCCTTGTCTACCATGCGTTCATCCTTCGTGAAGCTGGTGTTGCTATGGCGTTCTAGGGCCTCGATGAGCTTCCAGTAGGCACTGTTGCTAAGGAGTTTGAAGAGATCTGCCAAGAGTGCTTTGCTCTTATCTGCATCTCCCGAGCGGCGGGCCTCTGTAACATTCTCCATGAACCACTCGAATGAGTGCTTGACCTCATAGTCTATGGTGCTGTATACAGCAGTGATCTCGAGGCCATGGGTTATATACCACTTGAGTGTCGGGGCGTACAGCAGCCACTTCTTGCCAGAGAGGGCACCGACCAGCTTCTGGGTGGTGGGACGCTTCCTCCCTGTTCGCCCCAGATATGGCAGCATCTCAGAAGAGATTGCCTCTACCGGGATCTCGCGGTTATAGAAGAGAGGAGGCATTTCCTCGAACTTTGCCCACAGCGCCTTGGGGACCTCTATATCCACCTCAGCAAACCCAAACCAGCTGTTTGCTAGGAGAGCCTTCTTAAAGCTAGCTACACCACTGGTACTGGATCATTGGCGCACTGTCTCCTTACCACATGGCATCTCTTTGGCAGGTACAGAGCATTTGCATCGTAGCCAAGTAGACATTGGCAGACACGGTCACTCTGGCGGATTCGAGTCACACCGGACTCATGGTATCTGGGGAACATGATGCTGGGACCTCCAACAACAGCACCCTTCAGCATCTCGTAGGCTTCCTTGCCAGGTGAATAGAGGCTAACATCCAGCATGTGCTGAGCGGTTCCACATAGGAGGTACTGCAGTGGCACACCTGGGAGAGACACCGCATCTTTGAGGATGTCTATTTCTCATTCTGTGTAGAACTCCCGCATCCGCTCTAGGGCTTCGATGAATGGACTGACGTCCAGGTTGTTGTAGCATCGTAGCCAGTCAGCGAATGTCCGCATTCCATGCTTGCTGAATGTCTGATTACACTGTTCCCACTCTGATCGCGTCAAGAGGTAGCCACCCTTGAGCTTAGATGTCCATGATGAATAGTCAGGAAGCCCTGGATAGTTGAGCTTCTCATGCGTGTCAAACCATTCATATGGGAACCAGCTCTTCTGCTGTGTACACCCGTAAGCTTTGACCCATACCTCGTACGAGACTCCTTGGCCAAGGTAGTTCAGCACAATGGTGTTGGTGGTTGGAACATAACCATCTACGGGAGCGCCCTCGATCCAATGCTCGCCACCGTGCCAACACTCTGCATGGTGTATGTGTACGCATCTGTTTCTTGACTCATACTGGATCCAACAAATAGCCACTGAACTCGATGGTTGGTGTGGATAGAATGTGTTCGCATACGCAGACTGTGGCACCTCAACCTTCTCGCCAGGACACACGATTGTTGTTTTGCCCCCTGTACAGTGATCAGCGTGGCGCTGAAGATTGCATGCCTGTGTAAGCCGTTGCTGACAGTGACTGCGGATTAGTGTATGTGCCAGCTTGGAGATGTTCTTGATGTAGAAGGCATGGTGGTCCCACACTCCGATGGTCATGGTGTCACGGTAGTGAGCCGCTTGCCTGATCAAGTGCCAGGTGCCCTCCTCGGTTGATTGATACACACGAATCCCGATCTTTGCAAAGAACTCTACCTTGTCCAGCTGCTCCAGCGAGGTTTTGTGGACATCAGGTACTGTCACTGTCTTGCTGTAGAACTGTGTGGCAAGCTCTCGTGCAAGAGCTGTACTTCTTTCAGCTCTCACTCCTCGGTGGACTGCTAGACATCTCCAGAGACACATGTTGTCCCTTCAGGTGTCGAGGGCAGTCACACTCTTCTTCTGTCGTAGCCAGTCTGGGAGGGGGCCTGTTCCAAGCAGAGGTTGGTGGTCGATGACTGCCCTGACCTCAACGTTGATTGATCGAACGAAAGCCCATTTGGTGTGGGTCGATCGATATTGTCTGTGTTGAGGCTGGCTTGCTCTCTTGCTACCACCCAGTCCTGAGCTGCTCCTATCATGTTAAGCCACGGCTCCCTGGAGCATTCTTGTGGAAGAGCATCACCCTACCATCTTCGATGTGACGGATGCGATAGGTATGGGTGTAGTGGAGGTAGAAGGCGTTCTGGACAGTCTGCTGGATCTTTTGCATTATCTGTGGATCTTTTGCATGATGTGGCCAGTAACGTCTCCTTCTAGACCTCTGAAGAATGTCCAGTGTACTGACCGGTGTCCTCTATCCTCTGCCTCCCTTTCGTCAAGACGCTGGTCAAGAATGTGTTCGCCTTCTCGCCTCATGCTCCAGGCTAAGGGTTCAGCCCTCAGCCCCCTCATCACTCGCTTAGTGATCCTGCATAGGGGAGGTAAGCACTCAAGTGGATGGTCCACCATCTGCCTCGCTACAGTCTTGGCTCGCAAGCTAGCATTCACCTCCTCGTCCAACTGACGAAGCTCACGTATCTGCTGCGCTTTCTTGTGGGGATTCCAAGGATCATCTTTGGTAAGCGCTGGAAACCTTCCTGTCTTCATTGCTCAGGAGAGTCGCTTCTGCAACTCCTCAGCATGGGCCTGTCTGATCATCTGGAGCAGGTCAGCTTTCTTGACCTTAGAGTAGCCTCTAAGGCCGAATTGCTTTGCAATAGCGCGAATCTCTGCAACAGTAATCATGGTGTATATCCCTGTGAATGCCTGTCTCTAAATGGGCATTCAGACCCTATTATGTGTGGTGTTGGCGATCAGTACATGTTCGTCGTGTCGATGTGATAGTGGATGCTTGTTTCTAAATGGGCATTCAGATGTGTGTGAGGTTGATCACAAGGCGCTCAGGCCCATTGTGTGTAACATTGTTTGTAGATGAGCGTTTACACATAGTTGAGTGTTTTGAGTGTTTACACGTAATGTATGGTTGTGCGTTCACATGTGGTATACCATTATTGGTGCCGTGTCTAATTGTGTGTTAATGCATAGCAGGTGAGCTAAAGTACTAATCTTGACTTTGGCTCAGTCGAGGGTCTGTGGTCTGCAATCATGGGTTTTATGTGACTGTGCAGGTAAAGAGTAATTGTAGACATGGAATCATGTGATCATGTAGCGCCGATTGGCTGGCCGGGTGTGGGATGTCCCAGCTAGGCCATGTATCCGGATGCATTCCAAGCATGCATGCCCGCTGGATAGGATAGTACACGTGTATAAAGCCCTATGAGAGTGGTATGGCTAAGTCCGTAAGAATGCGTAGCACACATGTGCACACGTCAGATCTTCCCTGGCAACACGTGTCAGTATTGTGAGAGAGGGTATGCTTATATTGTACCGAGAAATCACTTCATTCTCGTCATTCTTGGTACCGATCAGGACCGGAATGAAGCGGGAATTTCAAAACTGTTTACCATTTTAAAATAGGACCAGAAATGGCCGAGTTATCCACCAATGCTAATAGTGAGATTTGAACCTTTGATTTTAAGTTTGCTAATAACACAAAACGAGGATCCAATGCATTAACTACCTCGACCATGTATGCATTAGTAATTATAGCTGATAAGTTATGTGTTCTCATTGCTGTATTGCTGCGCTTATCAGTCCCTCTAGATCTTGACGTCATCTCGAGATAACGTATAACTTATAGACTGTAATTTTGTAGTTACCAGTGTGTTATCAGTCCAATTGATCTGTTTGCTATTATTGCACAACAATTAGTATCATTATTTGTAATCTAATTATCAGTTCTCCTTTGGCTCATGGTTCAAATCTCTCAAAAGTAAAATGTCAAAAAGCTAGATGGTACCAAGTTCGAAACGGTATGAAAAATAGGAGCAATGGTGAACCACCTAAAAAACCCTGCAGAGATAGAGAGAGAGAGAGAGAGAGAGAGAGAGAGAGAGAGAGAGAGCAAGAGAGAGAGAGAGAGAGAGAGAGAGAGAGAGAGAGAGAGAGAGAGGCTGACCAGAGAGGGTCTGTGATAAGCGGGGGTTCTCCCAAAGAGGTGGAGCGCAGGAGTTTTATAGTTTTTTTGTTTGTTTTTTTATTTTTTGTTTCATGACAGTATTACTCTTCACCTGTTACCCGAGAAGCGTGACATCACGTCAATACCTTGTGTCTAAATGAGCATTCAGACCCTATTATGTGTGGTGGTAGTAGTAGTGTCGGAATTAAAATGATACTACCTCCCTCAACTGGCAGCCGTTCGGCGATCCGTGGTGGCCCCTATCGCCCTCTCAATCCCTGGGCCTCCATCTAGAGGCATACCCCAACCACCTGTCTCAACAACCCTGGGGCACTCCATCCAGAGGCATACACCAACCACATGTCTCAACAACCTATGCCCCAGGGATTGAAAGGGCGGTGGGGGCCATGGTTCGCCGAATGGTGGCCAGTTGAGGGAGGTGGTATCATTTTAATTCCGACACTACTACTACTGGATACAACACGTGCTCCTTAACCTAGAATTCAACATTTGCAAGTAAACCCAAAATTGTTCATACGTTCAATGTCTACATTAAAGGTACACCCATCTGCACCAGCGAGGAAGAGTTTGCTTTACATATATAAAGTGGAGAGATCTATATCCAGCTTAGAGCAGACATAAGATCATATTCATCGACCGATTTGGAATGGGACTCAATGATTTTTAAATTAAGTTACCGTAAGTTTGTTTTCCTAAAGCTCACATCCAATTTTATCCAGTTAGGTGTGACTGGCATTGAAAGCTGGAGCAACTTCCAAATGATTGAAATCCCAGAGCATTGCTTGCCAGTTGCATCGTTTCTAGGATACCACATCATGCAAATAAGATGCAAGACGCTTGCTCGACTGTTTTCACACTGAACAACGTATGGACACAGTCAGCATCTGCCCTTGTCCTAACTTCTGTGACGCCCCTGTCATAATATCTTGGATGGGTCATATGGACTGCAAAACATCTGGATTGCAGATTTCAGCTCATGACCAGATAAGTACGATGTAGTGGCACAGCCTATCCTATGAAGTCGATTTACTTATTCGGCTGGTAGCTTGTTAGTACATGCATGATGTGCTTCTGCTTGGCAGCTGTTCGCACCATCATTAATATCTATGGCCATATTGATGGAAGGAATAAATACAATGGACTACCTAATAATCATGACCAAACGTATTCTCTTCAACCCATAGACATGGCATAAGGATGCATATCATTGCTCAATTAGAACACATGTGGACTGCATCAAATGAATTATAAACACAGATTATAACCTTTTGTCGATTTCCTTCTGCATCCACTTGGAGAAAAACGCTGACTAATTTTCGTCTATGATGCTTTTCCGGAATTGTGATTAAGCGAATTTCTGAAATGATGTGAAAATTTGATATTCTCACAAGACAGTCTTTATCATTTTAGGAGTAATGTATGATTGAGCAACATGGCATCAAGGGATGAAATATAGACCAAGTGGTTACAGAGTTGACCATTTCTTTAGTAGAATTTTACTATTAGGGAATGTTATACCATGCACAAGTCGTAACGACAATTTTGATATTCAAAGTCATTAATATTCAAATGCTGGGATTGGTTCCTCAAACATATACAACTCCAGAATAGTGGGACAGTCCATACATAGAGATTTGGTTCTTCGTCTACCGAGAGAGTGGCATTTGATACCACATCTGCTGGACAAATTTGAGAAATTTATTAAACGTATTTTATCACCTGGTCATAATAACAGTTTGTACACATCGATTTTTAATCTATTCTTAATAGCTTTGCCTGACTCGACAAACATGGCCCTGTTATTCTCAAAGATGCTACTGCTGTAACATCGCATGCTAATCTTCATTCGGTTTAGTGCCATGCCATATCTCTTCGGAACAGTTCACTGACAACGATGATGAGCCCTTGCACCCGTTCTTAGGCGACCCCAGGCCATTACTAACACCAATTAAAACAGCAGAAGTTGAGAAGGCACTTAAAGCCCTGAAAAGTAGACCTACATCTGGACCTGATGGCATGAGCAATGAACTAGTCAAATATGCAAGTGACATTATCTCAAAACCGATCAAGCACCTAATCAATTCAGCTTTTATGCACCACCTTCCGATCGATGCTGTAGGCCAAGGCACCCTTATCGCACTGCCCAAGCCCACGAAGCCATCTGGGCCCCCAGTCAATATGTGGCCCATTGTGCTCCTCAACAGCATATGGAAAATCCTATCCAATGTTACTCTATGCCGGATCGATTACTTCACCGGATCATGTCAAAGTGGCCTCAAACATGGACGCAGCTGCGCAGACATTGTATGGGCCCAACGCATGCTTGTGTCGGTAGTCATGTCCAAATACTGGGACTTTCACAAAATGGGAATTGACATGTCATCAACCTTCGACACAATTAAATGCTCAAAGATCATAGATGTACTACGCCAGGTCAGTTGCAATGAAGATGAGCTACGACTAGCGAGACTACTGTTTGTAGACACCAAGCTGAGAGTACGAGTAAAGTCAGTGAAGTCTGTAGAATTTGAGACATCCATCGGCTCACCACAGGGAGATGGTCTATCTCCAGTGCTTTTCACCTGCTACCTTGCTGCCGCATTGAAATCTGTGCAGGAAAGTTCCACAAGACCACACCCACCCACCTCCAGTGTCAATACTTGGCATGCTGCTAGAGATGGAGTATGCCGACGATGTGGACTTCATAGACGAGGAAAAGAAACCCTTTGACGAACTTCTCCCAATAGCTGCAAGCAAACTAAAAATTGAGAATCTCTTTATGAATGAATCCAAAACAGAGTTCACCCACATATAGCTATCGTCAAAGCATGAAACTATGAAAATGACGACCAACTTCGTGGCGGCGAACCATGGAGGAAAAGTAAAATCCTGGGATCACTGCTTTGCAGCACTGCTGACATTTCTGCACGCTGTGTCATGGGGAACAGTCCATCTGGAAGCTAAGGATTCGTAGATCAAAGATGCCCTTGATAAAGAGGCTACATTTATACAATGCAACCTGCGTATCCTTAATGCTGTATAACTGTAACAGCTGGGCAGCTCCAAAGGCAGCTCTAGACAAACTCGATGCCTGCCACCGCAAACACCTACTCACCATCACTGGACACCGATGCCCAGACAGCATAATTTCAAACGATGCACTATACAAGATGTGTAATGCGTCGCCGCTCTCTGCAAAGGTCGGCCAGCAAAGATGGTCCATGTTTGGCCATGTGCTAAGGATGCCAGAAGAGACACCAGCACAGAGAGCCTTGGAATTCCCCCTACTCGGAGTTAGCAAACACAAAGCCAGGAGAGGACGTCATTGCATAAATCTGCTAAGCGAGCTACGAGGTGACCTCAAGAAAGCAGGACTCTGTACACTCAAGTCAAGAATGGACCTGAGGAAGCTAAGTATTTCGGCTGAGGACAAGACACAGTGGGAAAAAGCGAAGAAGGACTGATTGCAGCTGTAGGATGTTTTTACTACTACAGCCGCAGAATACAGTAATCATACATACATTGTTCATTGGTAGAGCACACGCCAGATTAACCGTTGTATTGTCCATTAGTAGAGCACACACCAGATTAACCTTTGTATTGTTCATTAGTAGAGCACACGTTGACCATCGCAGGCAACAAAATGACGCTCGTATCGGCATCTTTCTCTTATGCTACGGAGATTTACAGGATATCGACTATACATGCAGTGGACATACATTGGCAGGTTTGGAGCCATGCACATGCAAGAGAATCGAAGCCTGATGATAGAAGGGCACATTCATATATAACATAAAGATTAATACATGCTCACTTTTCAACAGCAGTTACCTGCTCTCGAGCTTAGACGATGGTAATAATTTAACACGGACCGCCAATCATTTCGCAATAGAATTCAATTAGTATGCGTTTAAGCAATCGACTGGTTTCGTGACCACGTTACTATGCTACGTATCACGTCAGTTATTCATAGACTGTTGTTTGTTGATGCGTCTAACAAGATGAACGTAGGCACATCCGCATTGTTACTTTTTACATTAAGTCAGCAATTATAACTTGATAATCTCATGTTAAGTTAAAAGACTATCTGTCTGAATGTTATTGCTACCTAGGCAGCAACAACTCTCAGTCGAGCTGTTTTGAATAGGCATATTGCCTACCTTTATTGAGTTAAAGTTACTATGAGTTGACAAATTAGGAATAATGTAAAAAGACACACGAGTCAGAATTAAATCAACATAATTAAAAATAGAAACGCTGCAGCTTATGTAATACATTTAATAATAATTCGAAACTACTTTCATTGCCATAGCCCATTTAGTTCACTCATTAGAAAATTTCCATTGAAACTCGTTAAAGCTAATTTTCATGCTTTGCGAATGTGTCAGACTTTAGTCTTCTGTAATATCTAGCTCGTAGGCCGTTGCAGGATCGCAAGTTCCTGCTCCTGGTGGGTGCGGGAGGACTGTTGACGTCATCTCTCGTGGTAGTTGGCGCATCTCCCTTCCCTTGAGAGCTGCAGAGTCATTCTCGGAACGTTTGCTGATCGCAACGATCAGCCATACATATAGGTACATGTGGATTAAGCATTGTTTGAAATGGGGTATTACATCTACAATTGATCACCATCAAATCATAGGGTTGGGCTAGGCAATCCTTGTCCTAATGGTTACAGCTTCCTATTCTGCCATGTCAATAGGCAAATTGTTTGTTGTTTTATTGTGGAGGAAGTGTCGCAAGTGGCTTTCACCACAGGTAGGCTTGCTTTTCCACTTCACACATGCGTTCCTACTACTATTTATGCATATAGGGTCTTACGGTAGGTGTCTCTCTCAAGCTGGGAAGGAGCAGCAGAAATTAGCCAGAGAGAGAGAGAGAGAGAGAGAGAGAGTGAGCGAGAGAGAGAGAGAGAGAGAGGGAGGGAGGGATGGAGGGAGGGAGGGAGAGAGAGAGAGAGAGAGAGACCCCCCTAAAGTTTACTTGGCTTATAGCTAACTTTTAAGGTGTGTTCGTCCTTTAGTTTGGAGAGCTGGCCATAGACGCTCGGGGCCGAAAAGATAAAAGAGGTAACAGAAGGGAAGGAGATCTTGTCTTGTCTAAATGTCCCACCTATGCTTGTTTGCGTATAAGCCAAAAGTGATAGCAGCTAATAACTTAGTAGATGCCACTGTTGATGTCTCATTCTCGAAGGGTTACCAGGTGTTAGCATCAATGAAGCAGTGTGAACTGTACAAACATGCAAACATGCATTAAAGACTGCATCTCGACGATGCGCATATGTTGATATCTCTCGGCAAGCAGGAAAGCAGCGTAGGATGCTTCAGGAG
Source organism: Chaetoderma sp. LZ-2023a (assembly GCA_034401795.1). Lineage (NCBI taxonomy): Eukaryota > Metazoa > Mollusca > Caudofoveata > Chaetodermatida > Chaetodermatidae > Chaetoderma > Chaetoderma sp. LZ-2023a. The sequence goes on along the minus strand of CM067372.1, from coordinate 168,868,135 downwards.
CGTGAGGATCACAGACAAACGAGATCAATTGGTCAGGGCCCAACAGACAATAGCAGAAGACGCCGTTTTGCACCCTCGATGAGTTACCAGTCACTAGCTGCGTTAAGAAGGCGGGTCTGAATGATACCATGGACAGGCACCTTCAAGGTAACCAACTCTATTCTCTCAAACTGTTAGGCTGCCCACTTGCAAATCTGATGAAAAATATTGGCGGGAGTGAGCGATAACTGCGCATATCACGTGTTGTGAGATGTGTGCACTATTGGTTAGTTGGCAGCTAAATTCCTTATGCACAGTGATAATGTATATATATATATATATATATATATATATATATATATATATATATATATATATATATATATATATATATATATATATATATATATATATATATATATATATATATATATATATATATATATATATATATATATATATATATATATATATATATATATATATATATATATATATATATATAAAAGCGAGCATGTGTATGTTCATGTACATCTCAATAGCGCGGGGATGGTATGATGTAGCTGGCATGGTCGATGGCTTATCCAAACTTATAGCTCAGTGTGACTAGGACATCAGCTTTTCAGAGCGGGGATGCACACTGTTCCAAGTGAGAAAAATGCCTAAGATTGCTAATAGTGTCAGTAGCAAGAGGCTTCCCGAATACTTTCCAAACGTATATATATATGATTAAGTGGATACGAAAGTTGGTCCTTGTATTGCGGCAAGCACCTCGAGCTGAGCTAGTCGCCGGTGCAGGAAGGAGGTATTAAGTACTTCTACCTATCCAATTGAAAGTGTGTGAGCGGTGAGCCAAAAGGTATAATTTGTGATTCTTCCTGCCTTACTGGTTACCACTATATTGAGAATGATCATAATTCAGGTATACTAATTGATAGCTGAATTTTGTATTTTTCATCATTTACCTTTCACATTAAAATGGCCGCCATTTTACATTCGATATTTCCATATTTCATTTCCTAGCAGTCGTAGAATGCTAATTTATACGGCTAAACCTGAGTGTCAAGGACTAGAATGAAGTTATTACCATAGTAGATATCAATTAAACAATATATGGTGATCATCTTGGATGGGTGGTCAGGTGGAATGGCATGGAATGGAGGAATTCAGTTTTAGCTATGACCCTTCCATCGAGCAGTCTCGATTCGCCGGTGGGTAGGTGGGTGGATGTGTGGCTGGGTGAATGGGTGGGTGGGTGGATGTGTGTGTGGGTGGGTAGGTGGGTCGGTGTGTGGGTATGTAACTCGGGAGGGTATGCGCTGGTCGGCCATGATGCTCTGCTCCGTTGCCCCGCATGTACAGAATGTGTGGGAGGGCTGGTTAGCGGCAGTTCTCGGGGTTGCAGATCGTGTATCGTGACTTTCCAGAATGTACAAAGCCCGGCTTCTGGGGCCGGTGGAACGATAACGTTCCAGTGGGGCCATGCGACCATTGGCGCTGAGATTGAGCCTCACAGTCCCATCCCAACTGTTGGTATCACTGGTATGATGGCCATAAACTAATTTAAAATGTCCGGACTAAGTAATAATTAAAAATAACTACACAAACAATGGTATTCGTTTGCTAGTAGCTGAGCAAAAGTATACAGTAGATAGAACGTCTCAGTGGGCTCACTGGTGGTACCTCATCCAGGGATGTATCCCCGTAAGGGAGCATCCTAACGAGGCCACTTAAATAGTTTAATATAAACCAATTACAGCCCTAACACACACAAAATAATATTGTTGTGAGAGGAAAGTGCCTCGCGCGGGCCTCCATCACAAGGAAATTGCCTTCAATGCTGTAGCAGATGAAAAGAGCTGGAAAAAAGTTCACTTTATTGTTCAAACAAAAGGTTATGTGCAGTGGGTCAATCCTGGTGAGATTATAATTAATGTGACACACGCTGGTTTATGTGAAGACGGGTTGGATGAATTCACAGGTCACCGTCATATGTAGGTCCAAAGATACTGGATTGGTAGTTGCCACTTTTATTTATGCCGGCCTTCTGCTAAAGTCTAATCTATCGTTTAGTTGCTAGATATGCTTGCAAGCTTTGGCCACAAGTGGCAGGGCTTCCTACCTATCTTTTGACACAAAAGTCTAACTGGCGAAAGTGCCTGGCTTTCCGAAGGTTGCCCCGCATTGCATCTTCCACAGCAAGACATTGTGCGGACATGTTATGGAGCGACACCACATATAACATCACTAGGACAATTTACAGTTCACATAAGCAATTTAGAAAGCACAATAGTATTTTTATGGTGGGTAGTAATAGGCAGATATCCATCCATAGTGACCTTCCCATGAGGGCGTGGTGGGCTCTAAGACCGCATGCAGTCACCATACCGAGTTGGATGGATATCTGCGACTCGTCCGTCACCAGTGTGCTACGGAACTAACATTTCACCTGTCATTAGGGTTATATTCAAGAATGCGCAGAGATGCACTGGAGGTCGGGGGTTACATAATATAATTTCTTGTCACGGTGCTTCCTACCTTGGCGGGGGTATCTAAACTAACTGGTATCCGAAGATACAGGTGGAGTGTATGCGAAATCAACACTTTAGTTTTCACCGATCGGAAACCCTGATAGTTTCCCATAGTTGGATCCTGCCAACGTGTCGATTTGGGAGTCCAGACAATTATTATGAAGCCTTGCGGCTGGAGGAGCGTAGAAGGAGACAATCCCTCATCATTACTAAGAGGCCCTAAGGTAATTGGTCAATTTATATCATCTAGCCGGGGTGCGCTGTTACATATCTGCAACAGCCGGAAAAGAGGCGTACACAATATGTCTCTTATGGAGCGATTGTCCCTAACTACTTTAAACCTATCCTAGAATCGAGCTAGAATAGCCAGGATTAGTCGGTCACATGTCAGGCTCGAGCAATGTGAGCATGATCAGTGACCTCGGTGTAAAATTGATGCTGGGCGAAATAGTGATACAGATTTAATGTTGTTGTATAGTATAGCCTAGCATACCGCGTCCTAGAGTTTTTATATAAACAAAACAAACTAACCAGGATGGCAACTTGTCATATACATAACTAGCTAGTACAGTGCTAACAGTAGCTCAGGTCATAGGACCTTGCAGCGCTTGTTAGTTGTAAGCACACAGAAATAAAGATAATATGTACAGTATGAAACAGAAAATATAAAAATGCGGTCTCACGACCGGGAAGGTACCTATTAGTAATCATTTCCTATTACAGAATTAATAAATAGCACAATAGCATAGTTACTTGGGTACCTATTGGTCATCGGTACGGTAAGAGTTCTTAAATCACTATAGTTGATGTGCTATAGATGAGTGTCAGGCGACACGATTCCAAAGTTGCTGGGAAGACTGTTGATGCGGGTCACGCTCAAGATGATGAAGAAGAACAGCTGTAGAGAGATGTCCATTAGATAGTCAGAATAACTAATACATGAATTTACACAGTAAATTATAAGGTGTCTATCTGGCGATAGTAGTTGGAATGTTGCCCATAACAAATAGGGTTACAGTGGTAATTAAATGTTGCATGTACATAACTGGGTACACTGTGCAGGATACATCGCATAGCTCTTGCAGTGTACCGGGCAGAGTCCTACCAGACTGTGGCCTAAAAGTTAATTAAACAAACGACATGCTGAGTGGAAGTTTGATACTACTTTTAAACATGGTCCAGAAGATCTGGTGAGTTATCCACCAAGAATCACCGTGGCTCTACATCCTGTAGAATTTATATCGGGGCCAAAAGGCCCACCCACAGGGAAGCTCCTCTCTGAGTTGTTCTGGATAGGGAGTCCTTCTTATTTATTTAGTGGCCCTCGGATGGCCGCCTGAGGGCTTACAAAAACTTGTTGTTGTTGCGGATATAAGGTTGCTCACCAGTACAGGAGATCTGAATTCCGCTAGGCACCGCTGCGGTGTAGGATACCACAGTCAGTAAGCAGTTAGCCCACGTCTAGCACTGCGCTTGTCCAGCAACCTTGCTGTCGGCTGTTCCTCGCAGAAATGCTCTTGATTCTTGATTTTTCGCTCCTTTTATACTACTTGTGACGTCAGAGGAAGGATGCCCCAGCCAATCAGTGGGCGAGCAGTAGCCAATCAGCGTGCAGCTAGAAAGGGCGGCGTGGCGATCACGTGATCAGCGCATTCCCTATTCACTTAATACATACACGCGATTACGACGTTCAAGCAATATTTTGAAAATAATTTCGGTGAGCCATTTAACTATAACTCAGCTATTTCTGGTCCGATTTTAAAAAAGATAAACAGTTTTCAAATCCTCGTTTCATTCTGGCCCAGCTCGGTTCCAAGAACGACGAGAACGGGGTGATTTAAAGAAAGCACAAGTACCTACTCAGTACACTATAAGTATACACCCTCTTCCAATACTTACACGTGTTGCCAGGGAAGCTCTGACGCACGCGCATGCACGCTACACGTTCTTACGGACTTAGCCATTTCAACGAAATCTCTCTCATATGGCATTATACACGCTACCCAGGGGGGGGGGAGCGTGCTTGGAACGTACCCGGAGTGGTTGTCCCGTACCCAGCCTAGCTGATCAAGCTACACCACCCCTCCTATTTTGGCACCCATGACAAACGATAACACATCACGGATCGAGAGCATGGGAGCACATTAGGCGGGAATTATAGACTTCTCGAGTAGGCACCTAGCTGAGAGAAGTAGTGACTCGAGCGACACATAGTTTATCAGAGAAGTGCATATAGAGGTGCGAAAGAGTTTGTGAGGGAGGCATACTTTTAGTTTTGAGTGTTGGCCCGGTATTTATTTTTTCAGGCCTTTTCTTTTTTTTCTTTTCGTTTTGTGGTGCATGCTGTTTTATTGAATTAATACGATGATTACGGCTAAGACAATAGCTCGCATTGGCATTCTCTTGGTGACAGATAATTAGATTTCCGCCGAGAACACTCAAGCTCCAACGTACCTAAATCAAGTTAAGCTATAAAAATATAATATATAAGAAAAGACATATATATATATATATATATATTAAAACATACAGTAGTAATATCACAGTAATATGATAGTAATTACCGAGTATATGAAGGTATGCATACAGTGAGGCCCGTTCGGGCGGATCCGCACAGATAGCTCCCGCTATACAAAATCTGTCTCGACATTCTGACGCGAGAAGAAACTTAATGAGAAAAATAGTATTTAATAATCAAGAGAAACTGGTTCGTCAGTTATCCCCAGCAACCGCTGGGATGACATGACGGGAATATAAGACATATTCGCTTGCAGTGTGTTGTATACTTATGTCGCACATGATGTTCTTACAACACAGGAATCTGCAGCGATTATTTTGCTAAGACACAGCTATGCAATAATTTTGCGTAGCTGTGTAGGATGACCGTAGTCAGCCCAGGGATGGGGGTTTCAATTTTAAAATCATATATAATAATAAGAAACGTGATTCATAAATAAAATAATAATAATTCTATCTTCCGCACAGCCATTCACACATTCTGCTGCACCCACGACAATAATGTCCATAAACGGCTGCTGAGAAATTCCCCCAACGAGTTTGGATCCCACGACTCGCGCTTGACGGCTGTGGCGGTTGGTCTTCTGATGCTGATATTTGATTACCCATGTTATTAATGTTTGTGGCACTTAAGTTCGATGAAGCTGCGGATGATTTAACGGATGCACTAGTGGTGGTGGTGACGACTATTGGTGTAGTTCTGACTGGGGTGGGCTCCGAAATTGCTGACATTATTGTTGTTGTTGTGCCGGTGGTGGTAGTGGTGCTTGCTGAAGGTTGACTGAACGATGCGAGGATGCTGTGTGATGATGTTGCTGCAGTAATTGCGGATATCTTTCTGATTTTAACAGCCTTGATCAGTTTACTCACGGATGTTCCGGTAATCACTCGAATCTCTGGTTGATGAGCTATTCTGTGCTTTCCCATGTATGGTCTGTCCAGTGTAGTAGACTTTCTAATGGCAGAATCGGTTGGAATAATGGTGCTGTGCATGGATGTCAGCGTGCTGGTATACGGTACGGTGGTGGTGATGACGGCTTCTGTGAGACTTATCTCCTCATCGATAACTAAACTGAGCGGAGATATTGAACTGTCTGAAATGTCCGGTAAAACTGGAGCATGGATTTTCACAGGAGTTGTTATCACTACCGAAATTTGCTGTCCTATCACGGATGCGGAGGGTGTTGTAGTGCTGCATGCTGCCGGTGTTGTCACTGCGGGTGCTGCCGGTGCTGATGCTACAGTTGGTGTCGTTACCGATGCTGCAGGTTCTGCTGGTGCAGCTCTTACGGGTGCTGCCAGTGCTGTGATGATGGGTGCTGGAGTGCTGGCGCTGGCTGGCTGTGTTGCGGATGCGGATGGTACAGCCACTTGCGGAAAGTCAGTTTGTCGTTGTTTGGCGCGTTTAGTATTGGCCATTTTTTCAGTTGGAAGCATGGTGATTGGAAGTCTATTTTCGAAATTGGGAGCAAAGATATCTATGTCCTCATTTTACTCACCAGGCTTTAATGTCACAACTAACACACGATGCTTAAATAATAATGCGTGTGTTACACCATACCAAGTGGCTGGATACAGGTACTTGCAGTCAGCACAGAATGCTCTCTGTAGTAAGTGGTCGTGATTAACGTGAAGTTTCAAGTCTGAATTTCTGGAAAACGCATGCTTGCACGGCTGACAATTGTATGATAAACAGTACAAGGATACTTCTTTCCAATGTGAGTAGGTGCAGATCCTTCTGAGCTGTCAGACAAGGCGAGATCTTCCACAAGCGACATATTATTCCCGCATGATGGTTATTTGCGGAACTGCACTAACCTAACTAAACTTTCCTAACTCTTCATAACTTTCCTGGCCGATATAAGTTTGTGACATGAAATTAGCCTAATGCTCGATCTTCCCTAGTGTCGAGTTTGATGGGAAGATGAAATTTCAGTGCACGCTTTCCTCCTTTTATACCTTTTGCAGACGTCACAGGAGGGCGGATGACCATACCCAAAAATGTTAGGGTGAGTCAGTTCCGCCAAATATGGAAATATTTAATGTTTATTCTCCTGGAGTCTGATTTAATATTCTCTTCATAAGAAGAAAGTAAATATAAAGATAGGAAGCTAGGGTAGTTGCTTTCATCCCCAATCGACGGGAAATCGGGTCTCCGATCAATGTTAAAATCTGGAACTATTTATTCCTGTGGACACTCACATTTTAAGTAGCGTGGTGCGGTTTTTCAAGTTGGATACTTATAAACTCGCCTGTTCAAATTTCAGGCTGGACCACCCGATGAGGTTTTGGAGAGCATGATGACATCAGCGGCCATAGTTCCGACTCACCACATCTTGCCTCCTCCATCACACTGTGGTAGATACATGCAGGGTTCTTTTGTTTATAGCCTTTGATCCAATTTACCGGAAAATAGACGTGATGATCACGTGATTCTTGTTTTGAAAGCATGTGGTTGATCGGAAACTTAGGCAATCTGTATGTGGTGGAGTTTTGATGCTGTTGATTATACCGTATTTAATGCGAAAAATAGAAATTTTTCTTATTCTGTTCCTTAGAACAGCGTCCCTATATATGCGCGTGATCTTATACATGAGCAACCTCTTGCGTGTAGTACATTTATTCCAGCCTGTGTTGATTAGTGGCTGGAATATGTATGTAAGAGAATATTTGAAATTCTCCATGATCTTATACTGTCTAAGTTTTGATGCTCCTTCACCAGCTGGTGCGCTAATGATTTGTATACATGGTAGAACAGTTGTGTTCTCAAACAAAATTAGGACAGTATAGCCGACTGTAATTTATTGTTTTGTTTAAACAGCTCCATGTCTTGCGGAATCCAAGTCTACTGACCTTGCCAAGCTGGACTGTATTTACCGGGTGGGTGGACTGCCAAGCATCCTCCTCTGTGTGTAGGACTAGTCTCACCTCACCTGACCAAACCTAATTATTAAGGTACAGCTCGAAAGGTGCGTGCCTCAGTTTATAATTTACAATACCGTCGTATGGAGATTGTGATATGGGCATCCTGCGTGTCTGTGTCTCTGTCATGTTGGTGAATTTGATTGATATGTGTGGCTGCCTATCTGTGTATGATCTTGCGTTGTCGTGAAGTGTGAAATTTTGTGTTTTTTTGCAGTGGGGTGGGGAGAATACTGCGATGCTTGCAATGTCAACTTTATCGGACATGATGTATTTCGGTCTGTAATGGCCGAGTCCGAAGACGGGACAGAGTTACTTATGCACCAGACGGGGGTGGGTTGGGGTGGGGGGGGGGGGTGTGTGGCTGTCGTGCTTTCATCAATCCATTATCGAATTTCCTTTCGGTAGCAAAATCCTACTCGATATCAATGACAGACTGCGGGCATCTTGCTCTCTTAATAATATTGAGTGTTATTATGTAAGATTGAAGTGTGATAGTTTAGCTGATTACGTACGACGTTTCTGGGGGGGGGGGAACTGGGGGAATCCTCAGTAGCGCATACTGTAGATAGAGTTGTGTTCCTCTTTTCCATATGATCAGTTTTCTGCATACCGGATAATGGGGTGATTGTGGACAATTTTGACTTGTGCTGATGATGATGGTGTTCTGTTGTAGGGAAGTCGGGGTTGCTGTGTGATGCTGGCATAATGCGAAGTGGGCATATCCAGTTTTCCAAGCTGGTGAATTCCGAGTCTGTTGCTGTTGCGGAAAAGTCGGGGTGCGGTGGGTGATGAACTCATCGCATTCATGTGGAAAGGAATGTTGCGGAAAAAGGTGTCTCTAACTTTTTCTGTTACAAAAGCTAGGTGTATGCTCTCTACGTTGTTGGTGATGTTGAATGTCTCCGTTATACTGTTTATATAACCAGGTAGGTGTGTAATGCTCATACAACGATGAATTGATGTATCCAGCCTTGTGGGCAAGTGTTTTCTGTATGCTTCTGGCTTTCTGTGTCTTGGTGTGATATTCTGACTGCTCACAGTGGGGGGTGGGGGTGGGGTGGGGTGGGGGGGGGGGGGGCTTGGTAGGCCAGTTGTGGTTGGGGATGCCCTTTGGATGGGAAGGGTCATCTCCCGTTACACGACGGTTGGTACTCTGTCATAATTTTTAAGTAGCGGGAATATTCGAGCCGAGAGTCTGCTGAACAGGCTGCTTCCCTGCCCACCACCACAGGAGGTTTGCTGTGGTGCGGGATGCCACCTCCTCTGCAACAGCTGACTCTCTCATATCTGAAGATTGACAGTCAACAGACGGCAAGTCGAGTGTGAAATGGAGAGGACCAGTGATGTCCGAACTTGGTGCATAGACAAGAGATGCGAGTTGGAGTGGGAGGGGGGTTGCTAATGGATGGGGTGCACCTTGGAGCCGGGGTGGTCTCGCAATTTTAAGAGTTGGAGGGGTACACCGAGTTGTGTGGTTTTGCTGTTCTTCAAAACAAGCCAAGGCCTCATCAAGCCTCTTCACTTCCATGCTATTTATTATATGTTCCACCCCACAGGAAGCATGGCCTGAAGCAGTCTCAGCTTCCGTTTGTGGTAACTCTATAATTGGGGCACCAGCATGGAGTGGGTGGGAGTGGGAAGAGGCCGGCGGAACAACTTTTCCGTCCTACCCGTTCATATACGACTTCCCAGACCAGGCAGTCCCGCTCTGAGGAGGGAGAGTGCGAGTACGTATCTCGTCATCGTCCTCAGCCTTAGTCATATGTTTGCTGGACTCCTGGCTTGGTAGGAGGGGGGGGGGGGGGGGGTGTCGAACTGGCACCGCAGTTCTCTGGACTATCATCGGGAATACCTGTTTCCATAGAGACATCTGTCTTGCTACCGGTGTCACGAGGAACACCCAGCCCGAGCTCTGGCACTGGTTCATTACTAACACACGGTTTAAGTGGATGACTGAGGTCAGGCCATCCGAGGCGCGGATATGGTAGGTCATGTCTGACTTCTCACCTACTACCACATAGGGGCTTTACCACTGGTAACTCAGTTTACTTGGCACATTTGCAGAACGTTGCGAATCATGAACCCAAACCATTTTTCCCACCTCATACGGGTCTCCATGCACCCGCCGGTCATGCCACGTTTTCTGACGCTGGTGTGCAGTGGATAATGTTGTTCTTACTAGCTCATGGGACTGTTCTATCCACTGCCACATGAGCGCTATGTAGAGAGATGGTGAATTTTTCTCTGCTGGAATCCTGGGCGTGGCCAGATTCAAGGGTAAGACTAATTCACAGCCTAACATTAACCAAGCAGGGGTATAACCCATGCTGGAATGTATCGAAGTGTGGTATGCCATGAGCACATATGGGCGTCGTAGATCCCAGTCACGACAATCAAGGCGTGTTTCCTTGGTAAGCATCTCCGCGAGGGTTCAGTTGAACCTCTCCACCATTCCGTCACTTCGGGGTGATATGGAGTCGTCCTTGTTTTGATGATATGGAACAAATTGCAGAGCTCGGATATCAGCCGACTCTCAAAATTACTTCCTTGGTCGGAGTGCATAAGGCATACCGAAGCGGCAGAACGCATTGCTTGTCAGGACCTCTGCTACTGTGGGTGCCTCTTGGTCCGACAAAGTAAATGCTTCTACCCACTTCGTAAAATAATCTTGTAATACGAGGATGTACTTGTTTCCTTCATCCGTCGTATTCAAGGGTCCGAGCACATCAATAGCCACTCGCTCCCACGGTGCACCAACAATTTTAACTTGTAAGGGTGCGGAATGGTGCTGGCCGACAGCGCGTCTTTGGCATGGGACACATTTGGCGACCATGCCTTCACACTATAGCATATCCCGATCCAGTGGACTCTCTGTTGGATTCATGTTGTTGTATGCTCGATGGCTAAGTGTCCAGCGTTATCATGCGGCTGATGTAGAATTATCACATGATAACGCTCAGGGATTACCATCCAGTTATTAATATAGAGGATGCCAACTTGCATATGACACTCTCCATACCTCTGATAGTAATATTTCGCTATCACCGAAAGTGGTGTAACAGATTCCTTAGGAGAACGTACCCCCTCCTGGATCCCAACGTATATATATCGTGTTTGCGCGTCGGTTGCTTGTTCGTGAGCGACTGTCTCCATGTCCCACTCTGTGCACCATAATTTGGGGAATACTGGAGATGGCTGTGTTGTATGTGTCATGGTGGTGGCTACTTCCTGTTCATCCTCGAGCCCGATTCTGCTCAAGGCATCAGCATTTCCATGCAGTTTGCTGGCTCTATGAGCAACGTTGAAGTTAAAGGCCTGAAGTGATTCCCGCCACCCCTCTACCTGGGCCTCCGGAATTTTTTATTTTCTGAGCCAGCAAAGGGAGGCGTGATCTGTATGCAGGGTAAATGGGCGCCCATACAGAAAGTGTTTGTAATACTTAACGAAATGCACTGCAGCTAACAATTCCCTCTTAGTGGTTGCGTAATGTTTCTCTGTTTTGTTTAGAGTAAGGGAACGATACCCCAGTACCTTCTCCATTCCATCTTCCATGACCTGAGATGAAATCTAGGTGATAGTTAGGATGAGCAAGAATTGGTCCGGTCATCAACTGTTACTTCAGCACCCTGAAGAAAACCTCACACTTACTCGTCCACTCGAATGGTCGATCTTTTTCAGTGATCCTAAATAAGGGTGATGCCATCTCACTAAAGTGATGGATGTAACGATGATAGTTCTGGCAGGGACAGAGGAAACTCTAGGTGTCCGTGAGTGAAATGGGGGTTTGCCACTCTGCTACTGCTTTAGTTTTGGAAGGTTGAGTAGCCACTCCTTCGCCGGTTATGACGTGTCCCAGGAACTCAACGCCATGTCTAAAAAGATGACATTTCTTAGGTTTGAGCTTGAGACTTTCAGTATGAAAACGCATTAAGACTTGTCCAGGTTGGACAGAGTCTGCTCATACGAGGAGCCAAAGACGATTACGTCGTCGATGTAACAGAGACAGATCTCCCATTGCAAGGTAGTTAATACCTACTCAATGAGACGCTCGAATGTTCCAGGAGCCTTGCACAATCCGTAGGGCATCTTGCAGAACAGGAAAAGACCGTCTCTACACACAAACACCGGTCTTCTCCCGGTCAACCTCATCCATGGCTACCTGCCAGTACCCACTAGCTAAGTCAAGGGAATAAATCCACTTGGCTCCGGACAAGGAATCTAAGGCCTGATCTATCCGCGGTAACGGATAGGCATCCTTGACGCTAAGGCAGCAGTAGTCGATACAAAACCGCAAAGATCTGTCCTTTTTGCATGCTAGTACTATGGGACTGGCCCAAGGGGATGCTGAAGGCTCTATAATGCCTGTCCGCAACATGTAATTTACTTGTTGATGTGCCTCCACTTCTTTGTCAATGGGAAGATGTTGAATGGGTTGTCGAATGGGTCTGTTGTTTCTGGTGTGATGGAGTGTCACACGAGATGAGTTTCTCCATGATCCATATCTCCAGCGGAGAAATTTTTGGTGATACTTATATAAAAGTTTCTGTATGTCACGTTTATGAGATTGCACCAATCCAACTGTGGTGTGCAAATATATATCATGCAGATGTTCCGGTAAATCATCAGAAGTTGTTACTGGTGTAGGTACTGTAGGGGGTGTCTCCAGTGATATCACATCCACCATATGGCCACAACAAACTCTCGGTACAAGAGTTATCGGGTCCGTTGTGCCATTGAATACCCTGAATGGTATATGATCCTTATTGGTGGTGTCCATGATCATTCGGGGACTGGCGCATTGCGAGGCGATTATATATTCAGGGTCGGGTTCCAGCATAGCTATGTGTGTGTGTGTTGTTTCCTAACTGTGGTGTGGTGGCCCATACGACTTTCTTCTGTCCCAGCTCAATTGTTGCTGCAGATACTAAAATCACTGCACAAGTATCGTACAGTGATGATTCCGGTCCAAGGAGTATGTGTCAGCCGTGTATATCTGGTTCCTGTTGTCTGCCATGTATGACGGCTTCGCGGAGCTGAGGAAATCATAACCAAGCAGGGCAATATGTAACACCGCTGTATGAATTGCATTTCCTCTATCTGCATTACGAGGTTTACCTTACCAGCTACAGGAACATCGGCTCCGGTAGCTGTTTGCAAAAATATGTTTGTAGGCCTAAGGGGTGGCTTCTTATGAGGTGGGATGATCTCATACAAGCACTTGTTGAAGACAGTGATGGAAGCTCCAGTGTCAACGGTGGCACTGGTGGAAGCACCACTAAACAGACTTGTATATTACTTTGCGGTGTGCCTGTGGAAGTGTTTCCAATGATACTGCCTGTGGGATTATTTCTGGTGCAGTATCATCCGGTAATAGTCTTCTGTTTCTGGATAGCTTCCATGAGTGCAATTGGTGGCTGAGTGAGGAAGGGGCCAACCCGTTGTTGTTGCTGCTGCTGTGATTGCTTAGGTGATGACGGAGCTGTGGGTTGCAATGGTGGTGTTGTTGATGCTGTTCCAGTGTACTGTGAACCACTTGTTGCAATGCATCATGGGATGTTTGGGCACAAAAGAAGCAGTGACGGCATTGTGGTTTGCCGTTCCTTGAGCGATGCTTCTTCTTCGGATCCATGATACCGAGTGCTGACTGCAGTCATGTCACTATTGCTGCTGTTGGATGTAGTAGGTGATGCTGTCAGGCAGTGTGAATTGCAAACCACCAAGGGCACCGGGTGTTAAGTGCTTTGGCGGTGGGTCATTGTGCTTGTATAAACGTTGTTTCAGCGGAAGTGCTACAACCAACCACTACCATTTTACATAGGAAAGAAGGTTTGTTAGATACGGAAATTGCGGGGTCACAACCTCTGTGAGAAGGAAATGTCAGTGCCACGGATGCAGTGTGCATGGTCAGTACCGACATATATGAAGCCGGGTGTGTGTGAGTGCATACTGTCATGGAAGAGTCATTTGTCATGTTGGCCACCTGACATTGTTGATCGGAGGCCACAGTTGAGCCGGGTTGTGGGAGTGGGCACCAAAGTGACTCTGTAATCGGTGACCATTCTAGTTTAACAGGGTCTCAGGCTGTGGTGTACGTTGGTCAGCTGTAGGAGCTGTAGACGGAGGGCGATTTGGACATCGCTCCTTCCAGTAGCCCAGCTAACCACATCCAAAACATGTGTTTGGTGGCTGTGTAGGCGTTACCATATTTGTTGCTGGGCATGTTGTCGATTGTGTTGTGACCGTGGTGCTGAGAGTGGTGACTAAGTTGTTGAGTGTGGAGATCTGTTTCATTATCTCTTCTAATCTATCATGCATGTTCTGAAGATTGTTGCTATTGTGCTGGGTCCCATGTCCTGGGGCATTGTTGTGGCCTCCACAATGGGGTTGGCCACGCCCTCTTCCCTTAGACACGTGATTCTGACTGGTGGGTTGTTCTGATTGTGCATGTGGGTCGGATGCTGAGGTGGATGCTGATGCAGTTGCGTTTTCGGCAGTGATTAGGAGGTTGGCCTCGTTCACTTCATTTTTGGATGTTATTGACGACGATTTGTTTTCTCCCCTTCCAAGAAATTCTCAATCCGAACCACGGTTGCCATTAATGATTGAAGGCTACCGTGTTCTATGAGGAATAATTTTTCCTTGAGGGCCGGTTCTCCACTTAATGCGTCGATGAAAGTGTCTAGATGCAGATGTGTAACTCCCTCGTGATTCGTGTAGCCAACTCTGGTAATGTCTCCCCGGCTCCTCTATGCAAGTTCTTGAGCTGTAGATGACTCGTTTCACCGAGGGCTGTGTCCCTAAATTTCTCCAACAACACGTTTCCAGTTCTGTGTATGTTGGCGTGTAGTCTGATCCAAAATCTGCCATGACTTGGAGTACTTTCCCTGACAGTTTTGCGGCCAGATACTCTCCCATTTGTTGATCTGTCCACCGATTTGTACGACTAATTATTTCGAATTGGCACTTATAATTAGCCTAATCATTCTCCCTGCTAAATTCAGGAGGGAGAATGACCCGGCCATGGCCATGATATGGCGCTATAGGCACGAATCCAGGTGGTGGTGCTGGGGAGAATAGCGTGAATGTGGATGCTGGTCTGTGTGTTGGTAGTGGTGTTGGCCGTAATTCCCGATGATGCTCCCGCTGATGCCATGTCTGTGATGGTGATTCCCGACGATAGTGTTGAGCACGATATGTTGGTTCCACCGAATACCACCCTTATATGGATCAATAGATGAGTGTTGGTCTATAGACTGGTGGAGGCATGCTATGTAGACGATGCGGACGCTCTATCGGCGGTTGTGACAGGTGTTCCTCATATGGAGGTGGTCCAGGATACTGACGGGGGTGGTGCGTGCTCGGTGATATTGTTCTTCTGGAATATTTTTGAAAGGGACGTCCCACATCTCCCAGCTTGTATCATGGTACCGATGGATAGTACGGTGATGACGTCCATATTGGCGGAGATGTGGGACATGCTGCTTGAGGTGCTGACCATTGGTCACCCTGTGATGACACTGGTGAACATAATGGCTGTGAAGGAACAGTTTGCCCCCATACGGGGTCTGTGTCGTGGTCGACCACGATCTGGCATAGATGTTGTGTGCCTATCGTGGATATCTGACAATATGATGCATTGAGTACCCACCTGTGAGGCATTGCAGATTGTCCCCTCGCTGATCGCTGAATACTCATGTAAAAACGGTGCTGGTTGTTCCGCACCGGGGAAATTTCTAGCATAGTCGCTAAGCATGTGTGCAGTCCTTCCGTCATATGATGCTACTTCCCTATCTATGGAGTGCTGACTGTCTGATGAAGGAGACTGAAACGCATGTGTGTTGAGTATTGGTGTGGGTTCGCTTCTCGTTCGAGGCCCACATCGGGCATCACTTGTAGCTCGTGGGGGTATGCACTGGTCTGCCATGATGCTCCGCTCCATTGCACTGCATGTACAGGATGGGCGGAAGGGCTGGTTAGCTGTGGTTCTCGGGGTTGTGGATCCTGTATCGTGACTCTCCGGAAGGAACAAAGACTGGCTTCTGGAGCCGGTGGAACGATAATGTTCCAGTTGGGCCGTGCGACCATTGCCGCCAAGATTGAACGCCATGGTCCCATCCCAACTGTTGGTGTCACTGGTATAATGGTCCATAAACTAATTTAAAGGTCCGGACATAGTAATAATTAAAAATAACTAAACAAACATGGTACTCGTTTGCTAGTAGATGAGCAAAATTATACAGTACATAGAATCAAACGGTGTCTTGTCTCCATGGGCTCGCCGGAGGTACCTCACAGATTCGTAACTCCAGCGAGGTATCTCCGTAAGGGAGCATCCTAACGAGGCCACTTAAATGCATTAATAAACCAATTATACCCTTAACACACACAAAATAATATTGTTGCAAGAGGAAAGTGCCATGCGTGGGCCTCTGTCACAGGAAAATGCCTTCAACGACGAAGCGGAGGAAAAGAGCTGGCAAAAAGGGCCACTCTTTTGTTCAAACAAAAGGTTATGTGCAGTGGGTCAATCCTGGTGAGATTATGATGAATGTGATGCACACTGGTTTATGTGAAGACAGGTTGGATGACTTCCAAAGAATTCATAGGTCAGCGTCTTATGTAGGGCCAAAGATCCTGCATTGGTAGTTGCCGCTTTTATTTATGTGGGCTTCTGCCAAATTCTAACCTATTGTTTAGTTGTTAGATATGCTTCCAAGATTTGGCCGCAAGTGGCAGGGATTCCTACCTATCTTTTGACGCAAGAGTCTAACTGGAGAAGGTGCCTGGCTTCCCAAAGGTCGCCCCGCATGGCAAATTCCTCAGAAAGACAGCATGCGGACATGTTACGGAGCGACAGCCAAGTCAAGTATCACACCGAAACCACATATAACATCACTAGGACAATTTACAGTTCACATAAGCAATTTAGAAAGCACAATAGTATTTTTATGGTGGGGAGTAAGAGGTAGAGATCTATCCCTAGTGACCTTCCGGTGAGGGCATGGTGGGCTCTAAGACTGCACCCAGTCACCATACCGAGTTGGATGGAGATCTACTTCTCGGCCGTCACCCGTGTGCTACAGAACTAACATTTCACCTGTTATTAGGGTTATGTTCCATAATGCCCAGAGATGCACTGCAGGCCGCGGTTACATAATATAATTTCTTTTCGAGCTGCTTCCTACCTTGGCTGGGCATCTAAACTAACTTGTATCCGAAGATACAGGGGGAGTGTATGCGAAATCGACACTTTAGTTTTCACCGCTCGGAAACCCAAATAGTTTCCCAGAGTTGGATCCCACCAACGTGTCGATTGGGAGTCCAGACAATTATTATGAAGCCTTGCGGCTGGAGGAGCGTAGAAAGAGACAATCCCTCATCATTACTAAGAGGCCCTAAGGTAATTTGCCAATTTATATCATCTAGCCAGTGTGCGGTGTTACATATCCACAGCAGCTGGAAAAGAGGCGTACACAATATGTCTCTTATGGAGAGATTGTCCCTACCTACTTTA
This sequence comes from Chaetoderma sp. LZ-2023a, assembly GCA_034401795.1. Classification (NCBI taxonomy): domain Eukaryota; kingdom Metazoa; phylum Mollusca; class Caudofoveata; order Chaetodermatida; family Chaetodermatidae; genus Chaetoderma; species Chaetoderma sp. LZ-2023a. Next base: position 168,850,669 of record CM067372.1, on the reverse strand, counting down.
AACCTATCCTAGAATCGGGCTAGTATAGCCAGGTGTAGTTGGTCACATGTCAGGCTCGAGCAATGTGAGCATGATCAGTGACCTCGGTGTAAAATTGATGCTGGGCGAAATAGTGATACGGATTTAATGTTGTTGTATAGTATAGCCTAGCGTACTGCATCCTAGAGTTTTATATAAACAAAACAAAATAACTAGGATGGCTACTTGCCATATACATAACTAACTAGTACAGTGCTAACAGTATCTCAGGTCATAGGACCTTGCCGTGCTTGTTAGTTGTAAGCACACGGATATAAAGAGAATATGTACAGTATGAAACAGAAAATATAAAAATGTGGTTTCACGACCTGGAAGGTACCTATTAGTCATCAGTACCTATCACGGAATTAATAAATAGCACAATAGCATAGTTACTTGAGTACCTATTGGTCATCGGCACGGTAAGAGTTCTTAAATCACTGTAGTTGATGTGCTACAGATGAGTAGCGTGAGGTGGCATGATTCCGAAGTTGCTAGGAAGATTTCCGCAGGCAGACTGTTGATGCGGCTCACTCTCAAGATGGTGAAGAAGAACAGCTGTAGTGAGATGTTCATTAGATAGTCAGAATAACTAATACATGAATTTACACAGTAAATTATAAAGTGTCCGTCCGGCGACGGTAGTTGGAAAGTTGCCCATATCAAATAGGGCTACAGTGGTAATTAAAGGTTGCATGTACATAACTGGGTACACCATGCGGGATACATCGCATAGCTCTTGTGGTGTACCGGGCAGAGTCCCACCAGCCTGGGGCCTAAAGTTAATTAAACACACGACATGCTGCGCGGAAATTTGATACCACTTGGTTGTCAAGTGGGCAGGTGGGTGGGCGGATGAGTGTTTGTGGGCAAGCTGACTAGCGGATGGGTGGGTGGGTGGTCTGGCAGGTGGACTGACAGACGATTGGATGGATGGACGAATGAACGGATCGATGGATTGCAGGGTGCTGCGTGGATGGGTTGATTAATACCTTAATACATTTAGTATGTGCGTCCTAGTCCATATTTTACTATATGAGACCAAGTCCAGGTCCATATTTTAGCATGTGAGTCCGGGCCCTGGTCCAGGTGCGTGCCCCTCTTTTAATATGTTATTTGTGTCCAGACGGTCGGCCCTTTAGTATCACCCTAACTGTTACCTTATTCGCATATTCAAAACTATTTCAAAATTCCATTTCTCGAGGGCATGAGCTCATTCCATCGGGGGCGGGAGGACCTTGCTGAGCGTTCTGCTATTTCGAAAAACATGTTTGGGGTGACTCGCGAAAACAAAAAATTGTTCTTAGTCTTTGACGTAATTGCACGTGAAGAAACGTCTTCTTTTTTATATGCCCGTTCCGCTACCTCATGAGGCACCTCCTTCTGGAAAAATTGTCCGTGGATACATCCCATGCGAAATTAACGAATATATTGTCAAAAATACGCAGTGTGTAACAGTTAATGAAAGTTCATCAATATGTAAAACAGCGAGAGTGATAGATATGCAAGTGCACATGTCGTCTCTTTGTGATAGGCAGATACCCAATCTCTGTTAATCTGTTCTATGTACGAGAGAGAGAGAGAGAGAGAGAGAGAGAGAGAGAGAGAGAGATGATGTTTTGCCATAATTGCCACATTGTCTCCACATGTTGGTGTTAATACACAAATGTCGCCTATATGAGCCCCGACTCCAGCCTTCACAATTACAAGGAGAAAATTCTTATTGAATGTCTTATAGTTGCTTCGAGAGAATCTTTCCTGGCCAGTGCCTTGAAGAATATTAAAGGGCCTGAATAGACCGCGTTCACACTTGACTTGACCGCTTAGACTGGTTAGACTGTATCAGTCATCGAAAATGCATCACATCTGGAGTGGGGTCTCCAGGCTTATATAACTCCGTGAGGAGACATGTCAGACCTCATCAAAGGATCTCTGGACATCTAAGGTTATCTGAAATTCTGCAATTGTCTCAGAGAAACAAATGCAGTATGAAGATAACTAGCCTTCTCTGTAAATCCATGTTGTAGTTGACTATGATCGCGATTTAGAAAGTGTTCATTCTGTCGACAAGGATGAACCGAATGAGTTTACCAATAGTTGAGCAAGCCAGCATGCCTTAATTATAGTTTCTTACATTCGGCAGCTTTCTTCAAAATTGGAGTAAGAATGCCCTCCTTGAATGCTTGAGGGACTATGTGAAGATCGAGTATGGCGCTGAATATATTTCGTAGAATCATCAAGACTGGTTGAATAGCATGAATCAGATATTGTGACGTAATTCTATATTTGTCTGCAGCTTTCCCTGCATGTAGTTTCTTGGAAGCACTCTGTATCTCTGTATCTCTGTATCTCCTCTGACAACGTCGTTCTGGGCGTAGGCTTTATATGAATCACTGAAGCCTGGATTATCATTTGGCATAGATAGTTTTTCACAGCCTTCCTACGCTTCCATTATATGCTCAGTAGACTTGACGCCTGGTCCATCGATGATCAGCTCCCTGATGACTCCCGCTTGTTCATTTCTCTGGCGATTTAGTATCTTGAAGAAAGGTTGCTGGTCCTCTGAATTAGCGTCCGGTATCTGGGCGTACACCTCTTTCCACCCTATTTGCCTGTCGTTGGCCTCTGCGAATTTCTTTCATGAGACATGTGACATCATCGAAATGTAGTCAGTCTCTTGGCCTACCAGCTTCTTCTCATCTCCAAAATGCTGCTTTTGGATTCTTTGTGTATAAGTAGAACCCTTTCGGGAATTGCTTTGAGTTTCCTGTTGGTGACGGCGGTCTTGCAGGAGACAGACTTTTCTATAGCATTCTTAAGGATCTCTGTCAATCTCGTAATGGCTGACTCAATCTCGTCCAATGAATCCAAATGTGTCTAGACAGAGTGGGCTATATCGTGTCTTACCACTTGGTTAAATCTTTGGATGCCTGCCTTGTACCAGATCCACACTGTTATCTTTCCCACATGGATCTTCGGGTTAGATTTGGCTGAACCACTCAATCCCAGCTTTGCCGGGTCATGATCTGAACTATTACTTTGTGAACAGGCGTATTGTAGTCAATGATCTCTACATTTGCGATAACTGTGCTGCGGCCAGATAGCACATAATTAATCTGTATGATGTGCATGGTCAGTGCCGACATCATCCTACTTTCTGTTCCAATAGAATGTTGTTTTAATTGAATAGTTAATGCTAAGCTGTAATCCTACATCCTTTTACACGAGCATGAAAGTCAGAATGGAAGTTAATCAGATTGTGCAGGTCGTATTCCTGTAACGTATGTTCTTGGATAGTGACTATATTGCCTTGGGCACAAATTTCTGCCAGACGCATGCTGTTACACTGCACACCCTTAACAATACATGTGATTACGTTCACATTGACCGGCGGTGCTCCTGCATCCCTTGCGGTGGTCTTGTACAGCATTTTGGTCCTAGTCCTAAAAAGAAAACGAGTTTGGCATTAACTCTTGTAGTTTTGCATTGTTCTCATCAGATGACTGTCCTGTTACAGCATCTTTCACGCTGCCTGCAGCCTCCGAATGACTAGCTATGCTTACATTGGGATGTAAGCTCTGTGTTTTGATTCTGCGAGTGCTCTGCTCTGTGCAGCTGCTGACACTTCCAACCTAAGATAATATTGTATCTTCGCGACATGTATCATCGGCTGGACTACATGCGTTTCTATTTGAGGATTCTTGTGGAGTTGCCATACTAGCACATTGCGTGAATGGCCTGGTGCATGAATATAGGATTGCACTGAGGTTGTACAACAGGAGGTTGTGATGGCATGCATGGATAACCAAGAAGCTTCAACTGAAACTGTTGGTAAGTTTGTTCCGCTATTGGAACTATGTATTGTAGCTTCTGCCTCTCGACTTCTCATGATCCCGACTGACGTGTTGCATTGACCATTGTTGGCTATGCCCTTGAGCGAAATAGGCTTATATTACGTTATAGACGTATCGCGCAAGGGATGCTGGTCGAAAGCGCTCTTTTAAACATTTTCCTCCCGAATAGAATATTATAGAAGCAGACCACTCTAAAAGAGCGAACATTTGAAACTATTTTCGCACCTCCTTTTGCAACACAAGGCTGGTCTATAAGAATAGGCTATGGAGAAGACATACTTGAGGTGCAGCACATACGGTATAGTACATTCACTCACGTAGGCGCCTTAAGTGGTGATACAAATCACGCACGCAGACTTATGTTCTTACCTCGAATCGTGCTGATTGTTTCCGGTGCGTGTTTAAACGCAATCCACGTGTTTGATTGTTTCTTATCTCATACTACCATGCGGAGGCGAAATCTACAAACAGGCAGGGTTTCTCATTTAGTAAATTATGCAAACAAATATAGTATTGCAGTTTAATCATCAGGTGATTAATTCTAACCCACCTCCGTTGCTGGGCACGTGCAGAATGATTGGCATATCAGTGAGCCGTGTAGGTGGTATCACTAAGTCCAGATTGCTTCTGTGGATAATTAGATTCTGTTCTTATATACTGAATGACCTTTCATATCACATCTAGAGTTATGGATTATACTGCATGTATATGACCATCACCCTCCTGATATACAGGTTCTTGATATATCTACGTTCCATCTCATTATATTCTCTCACCACCCATCCCACCCAGCGCTGCTCACGCACTCGCCTACTGACGCGCCTACAATCCACCCGCCCATGCCTGCTGCATGCCTGCCTGTCGGCCAGCCTGCCTGCCTGCCTGCCTGCCTGCCTGCCTGCCTGCCTGCCTGCCTGCCTGCCTGCCTGCCTGCCTGCCTGCCTGCCTGCCTGCCTGCCTGCCTGCCTGCCTGCCTGCCTGCCTGCCTGCCTGCCTGCCTGCCTGCCTGCCTGCCTGCCTGCCTGCCTGCCTGCCTGCTTGCCTACCCATCCGTCCGTCCGCCCGTCCGCCCGTCCGTCCGTCCGTCCGCCCGTCCGTCCGCCCGTCCGCCCGCCCGCCCGTCCGCCCGCCCGCCCGTCCGCCCGCCCGCCCGTCCGTCCGTCTGTATGTCTGTCTGCGTGCCTGCCTTCCTGTCTGACAGCATAAGCCAGGCCTATAAAATAAAATGGGTGGAATGTAGATGGAATTGTAGGTGCACCCGGGCAAAATTGCAACATAATTTCTGTCAGTAGATTTATGGCGAAGAAGCAATGACATATTACCAAAAGAAATTGGAACAACACGCACTCTTTTCCGCCGTGCACATTACTGATTTAATGAGAGCGGACATTGCCTTTATGCTCGTCACTTCATAATTTAAATCGCGTATTTTTTCATTATTCTTTCGTATATCCTATTTTTAAACTGGCACGCTTATTTAGTGTTATGTTAGGTGTAAATCTATGCTTTATGAACGTTCATTTGTACAGCAGTTACTAAAATATCTGTCGTGCTACCGGATTTAGAATTTTCTTCTTACGTGTTACTTGTAGTGTAGACTCCGTCTATCTGGTCTATGCGAACCACAAGCGGATACTTTAAAGGGTCTACTGATGTACTGAGCTTAGATTTCTGTCATTTTCCTTGTGTCGTTTTCCTCTTCTTCTGATATTCCGCCCTTAGTAGGAGTATCGTGATAAAGTTATTAAATTATGTTATAATATAGCAATCTACGATGACGTAAACTTAGCTTTGTGTGGTAGGTGATAATCCACACAATTTTGGCATATTATACATTAATACATACAACCCTCATTTTTGGCTGAATGCAATGTATTTACACATACCAAGACTTACATTTTTCAAATAAATGTAGTCACCTTGGAGTGTACATTTATGTGCCTGAATTAAATTCATTTTTCAATTATGACATCTTAAACAATTATATAAATCTTATATCTGTAGCTTACCCGGTCTTTAGCTGGCATGAAAGCTACAAAAACAAACACCATCACAGCTGCTGTCTCAGTGCTGCACTCCACATATAATGTTCATGGGTTTTATTTGATTAAGCGACGATGGCTCCCTTCTCACGAACTAGTGCAGCATATCTACGGCCACACAGAATAACACAATCAAACGTTAGATGGCATAATAATCAAATCGAATTTGAACCACGACAGTGTTTAATGTGCGTTTAAATGCCCTGATACGTTCATTTCACTTAAATGTAATGTACTTGAAGTGGTATACAGCCAAACATGGTAGAATGGCTAAATCCATATAATGGACACTTGTCGACTGGCGACCTGGCAATCCGGAGTGCTGCAGAGTATGCCACCGAAGCAGGATATAGAATACAAGACGGTGTGAATAAGCTACTACAATGGACAAAAGAGTTGGTGCTAGAACTTAATGGAGTCAAAGACCGTATCCAGCATCTTCTCAGTTCTTACTCATGCTTGGAGAGAGTACCTTTCCACGGGCCAGAACACCCACCTTTATAACATCAATCTAGACTACCGCCTGGTATGAAACCCCCATATTGAAGGGATGGACGCGAGGTCCATCAGAAGGGTTGGTGTCATGAGGAAGCCACATGGGGATCAGTCTATACAAGTACAGTACAATTTAGTTGTGGTCCACCCAATCCAGATCGTTTGATAGACCCGTTCTAACAACAAGTCTCAGCATGGCTTAAGCACATTCCTTTCATGCAGTTCTAGTCATGGACGAGCATTATTTTTCTTTTGTACACAAACGTTAAGATGGCATGCTTTGTTTCAATCTCTTACCGTGCTTTGGTAGCTGATTCGGTTTCGGTTTGACATTTGTCCCAGTGATGCAAATAATTCTATGATATCCTGGTAAAAATGACGAAATGGAAGACCGTTTGCGAACCAGAAACGAGCTTTACTCAATCGAATATAGCAGAAATCAGGCCCCCCGTATAAGATAAGTATACGCGTGCCCTAGGTTAGCACGATGAGTGACGTCAGGAGCAAACAGGTGAGTAGCTTGATATACGTTCCCAGTTCTTGCAAGCAACCAGTTTAGCCAAAGTACCTATGACCTGGATCCGCATCAGTCCTAAAGGTATCACTCAAACACATTGAAGGTTTCGAATCGTCTCATGAAGATTTCGGGTTATCTACCCTTGTTGATGCTGACGGAGGCTCTCCCTTCTTCGATACAACCTTGTGTGGATGGCTGCTGCGACAGCCGATCGTACCGATGAAGATAGAGCGCGACACTAGCTCGCCTCTTAGGTGCAGGGACCTGACGATATTTATAGAAGTACCTGGGCCTGATCTATCCGTGTTCTCCAGAGTAACAACAATTATATGTCAAACGTTTGCCTTGTTATATACCACAAGGTGATCGTTTTATTTCGCTAACTTAACTGTACAATAAAGCCTACAAAGTTTGGCAACTTATGCCGTTACCAGATTTCGTATTTACAGCAATGACTATTTACTTAATGTTTCCTAAGTTTCCCTAAACTTCAATCAACTCTTGCCTACTTAAAACCATTCAGCAAGAGTGTTTCACAAGGTGCGAGGCGGACCGAACTCCCCATTAAACGTTAAAGTCCCCCTTATATACCGGTTTCTATTCCCCCTCCATCTTGGTTTCGCACCGCCGGAGGTTGCTCTGATTCTCATTGGATTATGACATCACTTTGACTAATCAAAACTCTGACCCTCCCTCCTGGGGAGGGTGCCCTTTTACCTAGCACCTGCGGTTTGGGCTGGATTATCTGATGGATGCCCTGCCAAGAATGACGAATGCTTGTTTGATAACAAGGGTTTGGGCTGGATTACCATGCCTCTTCTGATGGATGCCCTGCCAAGAATGACGAACGCTTGTTTGATAGCAAGGCTTACTGGTGGATTAGCACGCCTCTACAATTAATATGTTTTTGATAATATCTTTCGATTGCGTACATAATGCCTACAGGACGCTACAATGTCCATGTCATGTGCATTACCTATTAGCCGACAACCTGTGGAATGCCAGAGTTAATTGGCACACGAGTTACCATTCCTCATAGCCGGATTATTTTCGGCTTATCTTGTCCCATGCTTCCGTGAGAACACAGACCGCTATGTAACTAACTAAGTCCGTTTGTCATATCCAATCCCTTGATTGATTCCAACCTGGTGCTAACCATCATGATTCATACTCGATTCAGTTTCGAAGCTGTACCGCGAACTAGCTGACGTACCTACTGCCAGTCATCCAGTGCTGATAATATATAAATTCCTAATATTACATAGACCCTATTTATTAAAGAGAACTGATGTTTGTGTGTGGAACGATAATAATCGTACACAGCAATGTTTATCTTAATACTTAAACAGCCAGATGAAATGCACTAGCGAGAGTAACCCATTCATATTGAAGGACGAAACCAGTGAATCGATTAACCCTCTCAATAATTAGTTGTGGTAGTAAAAACTTGATAATGTTATGAGTTAAATTTGTTGCTGTCTTGGTGCTAAGTCGCTTATGAGCAATAATCTCTTTGCAGTAACATAAATGACTGTAGCAACAAACATCAATGAGTTTGACCATGGCAGTATGCAAGTTGTACGAATATTGAATCGTTGTAGACGGAAAGAGAATGTTAACCCTAAGTTAACCCTCGATGGCGTAACTTGTTGCGCGTTGCTTTTACCGCTGTGAATGGCAATAGCATCCAGCAAGGAGAATAGCCGCTGATCGGTGCATCTCAATATACATGGTGACATAGTCTATTAGCTCACCTGGTATTCACACATGAATTTCACTCCGGACTTACTAGTACATACAAGATGTCCGTACAGTGGGGTCATGACTGCCCACCAAGACACTCCCATATCTACAACATGTTCTGGTGAGTCAAGAAGTTACACGGTACAAAAACATATTCTCTACAGAGATCGCTTTGAATATCCATGTCGGGATCATTTCCCTTGCCTCGACAAGAACAGTGCACGTGAGGGAAGTATGGTCATTAAGCAATGAAATGTTCTTCACCTATGAGAGACGATGGTTACATTTTTGTGAACTATGACAATGCCAGACAAAGCTATTTTGTCCAGATGATGAGTGATTGGTCTTGATGGCATATAGTTCGGGTCCATGTTAAACGGGTCTAATTCCCGTCGTGTTCAAAACAGTATTTGACTATTTTGTTCCCTAATGTCAATCGTTTATAATTTAAATGTCCATATTTCTAACAGGGGGACGGGCAAGCGTACCAGTTCCAATTAATCTTTTATTAAGTTATTCATGGGAATGGTTGTTCTATTCCTCGGTTCAAGGTCTTACAGGTGATATCTAAAAATTCAACTAGACCCGCTATATAAGAGGACAACAACTGTTTCATCTGCATTCGGATTAAATCTGGAAGCAAACCGAGAAACTTACTTCGAATAAGCATCCAAGACTACGGGAAGGAACTCTGGTCAAGAATCAGATCTCAGGTCTACCTGTTCTCTACCATTTTAATAAACATACAGGCAGTGATTTCTATAAAATTCTATGGTGTCCTTATATTGGACGACGACGACGACGACGACGTCGACGACGACGACGACGACGACGATGATGAGTGACTGTATTTTGCAGCTGAAAGAAGCGAAAACTTCTTTCAGTTGCAGTCAGTTTCCCTTTAACCTTCTCCACCATGTCTTGTCCAGCGCGAGAGTCTTGATCTTCTTTAGGTTCTTTCTCGTCTTTAGTCGTCCCAAATTACGCTCTTTGTGGTCTGATATCGAGGCACTTAGATAGTTAATGTTGTGACGTCCTTTGCATACATGATGCATGCTCCATACATGATGCCTGCTGGCACATACGACTACAAATTCTAGTACTTCTGAACAGGCATATTTTACGGCATTCGAAGAACTTGCCGGAACATAGAACATCGCTGTTGCACTATCCTCGCAGATAGTGGCAGTAGTTATGGGTGCCGCTGAACGTTATTGTTCTTCCCAGCAGGGGTTCTTCGAAAACAATGGGTTTTTCAGGAGATCAAAGGAAGTTCAAGTGGAATGGAATGTTGAGAACAATAGCGACCAGCGGCACACGCATTCTAGAGAACGATGGCGAACAGCGGCACACGTTTTTCTTGATAACAATGACGCACAGCCGCACATGTATATTCACTCTGGAATGTTCTATTATTTTGAATGAGTTAACCCTTAAAAGTATAAAAGTTGTGTATTTTACGTTTGAATGTAGTGGTGGCGCGCCCCCCTCCACGGTTATGTACCGTGGTAGATAATGTAAAAATAATAAGAGAGTAATGTAAAATAATAGAGTTTAAGAGGTGGTCTGATAACGGAGGTCGTAGGAGGATGAGGAGGAGGAGGGATGAGGAGGCTGAGGATGTATGAGGAATTACCGTATTGATGTTTGAAAATAAATTGACTGTTTCGTCGCTAACGTTATTAGTAAACTGTAGAATATTTAGAGACTGTCCGTAAGCTGTTAGTAAGCAACAGCTACCAGACAGATTAGCAACAAAATATTAAAAATAATCTCGTATTAATGGTATGTACGGTTGGAATGGTAACAGAGACTTGGTGGTGATGGATTGTATCATGGGTTAAAAAGAAGTTAACCCTTTCACCGATGAAGATATATCTCATTTTCATCGATACCATACAGGAAAACTGTTGAATATTTTGAAAATAATTTGACTGCCTGTGTCAGTTGAGGCGGAATGCTATAGTATTCCTCCTCAGTTGATATTGCTGGATGATTATGAGGGTGATGCTAGCGTACTTGTTTACAAGGTATGCATGATGTACGAATATTTTGATAATTTGTTGCTGTATATTTTGATAATTTGAGTGGTAGCTGAATATTTTCATAATTGGTTGCTGAATATTATGATAATCGGTTGCTGAATATTTTGATTGGTTGCTGAATAAATTGATTGGTTGCTGAATATTTTGAAAACGATTTGACTGCGTACATTTTAATTTCTTATTAGGCGATGTTAGGTAAGAGAGAGGTGGTCTTATAACGGAGGTCGAAGGAGGAGGGAGGAATGCTATCTAGGCCAGCAAAATGTGTTCCCCCAGTCATTTAATTTTCAAAAATCAGACACGTACACAGTAATTTTTCCTATGCTATTATATAGATAGTGTTATCTATCATATTTATGTCTCTAAAATGGCAGTCATTTAATTATTAAATTTTCAAAAATATGGACAATGGTATGATAATGGAGGTCGTAGGAGTATGAGGTTGAGGATGTATGAGGAATTACGGTATTGATGTATATTTTGAAAATAATTTGACTGTTTCGTCGCTAACGTTATTAGTATACTGTAGAATATTTAGAGACTGTCCGTAAGTTGTTAGTAAGCAACAGCTACCAGACAGATTAGCAACAAAATATTAAAAATAATCTCGTATTAATGGTATGTACGGTTGGAATGGTAACAAAGACTTGGTGGTGATGGATTGTATCATGGGTTAAAAAGAAGTTAACCCTTTCACCGATGAAGATATATCTCATTTTCATCGATACCATACAGGAAAACTGTTGAATATTTTGAAAATAATTTGACTGCCTGTGTCAGTTGAGGCGGAATGCTATAGTATTCCTCCTCAGTTGATATTGCTGGATGATTATGAGGGTGATGCTAGCGTACTTGTTTACAAGGTATGCATGATGTACGAATATTTTGATAATTTGTTGCTGTATATTTTGATAATTTGAGTGGTAGCTGAATATTTTCATAATTGGTTGCTGAATATTATGATAATCGGTTGCTGAATATTTTGATTGGTTGCTGAATAAATTGATTGGTTGCTGAATATTTTGAAAACGATTTGACTGCGTAAATTTTAATTTCTTATTAGGCGATGTTAGGTAAGAGAGAGGTGGTCTTATAACGGAGGTCGAAGGAGGAGGGAGGAATGCTATCTAGGCCAGCAAAATGTGTTCCCCCAGTCATTTAATTTTCAAAAATCAGACACGTACACAGTAATTTTTCCTATGCTATTATATAGATAGTGTTATCTATCATATTTATGTCTCTAAAATGGCAGTCATTTAATTATTAAATTTTCAAAAATATGGACAATGGTATGATAATGGAGGTCGTAGGAGTATGAGGTTGAGGATGTATGAGGAATTACGGTATTGATGTATATTTTGAAAATAATTTGACTGTTTCGTCGCTAACGTTATTAGTATACTGTAGAATATTTAGAGACTGTCCGTAAGCTGTTAGTAAGCAACAGCTACCAGACAGATTAGTAACAAAATATTAGAAATAATCACGTATTAATGGTATGTATGGTTGGAATGGTAACCAAGACTTGGTGGTGATGGATTGTATCATGGGTTAAAAAAGTTAACCCTTTCACCGATGAATATATATCTCATTTTCATCGATACCATACAGGAAAACTGTTGAATATTTTGAAATTAATTTGACATTGCTAACGTTATTAGAAAAACTATTTTTGTTGAATATTTTGATTAACATTTAACCGTTATTACGCACAAATTGTTTTTAAATACTTTGCAATAATATCAGATGTTTTAGATACGATGGTTAAAATGTGGTCATTATGTCTCTGAGGGTTCCGTTTATAGAATTGTATGTCGAGCGTACTTATGCTAAAAAGATTATTTGGTGCGTATGATTTATCCATACGTCTTGAATAGCCCTGGGATCGGTCCTTAATCGAGTTACAAACATGGCACGTGTTAATAACGAAAGAATGTTAAAGCACCAAGATCAATCTTGAATCGAGATACAAACATGTCATGTGTTAAGGAATACTATAAGAATATACCACCCGTCTCGTTCTAAGCACGGGATATTACAATGTCCTTGCCGAGAGTTTGTGAAAATCGATAATAAAGCGTGCACCTGCTCAACGGCTATTGCTGTTTACCGACGCTTAAAGATATGACAATTAAGAGCAACATTTTGAGCGTAGTAGCATAATCATAGATGACCGTTTACTTCAAATATAAATATATCCTTTTGGCTACAGAGCAGTGATACGTTGTAACCATGTTTTTACTATATAATTCAGTCCTGCCCTAAGTGACCACCTCGTGTTGCGCCATTACATGGACGCTAGAGACTTTCTTAACCCTTTTAACCCTCGAATTTCTTCAAGAAAATGTCCATTTTCTTCATCATAGTACAAGAGAAGACTATTTTTGAAAATTTATTATCGGAATGACTGGCACTGCAGGCTATCCATTTGTCTAGTCATTGCGCCGGCAAACACCCCCACCAACCACCACCATCACCACCACCACTACGACCTACACCCAACACCATGCATTAACCCCACCACCACCACGACCCACGCACCTGCCAACCCATAGCGAATTTCTTCATATTCATACTTGCATCCTTAGAGAAGACTATTTTCGAAAATTTATTATCAGAATGACTGGCACTGCAGACTATCCATTTGTCTAGTCATTGTGCCGGCAAACACCCCCCACCAACCACCATCATCATCACCAACACCCACCACAACCACCACTATGACCTACACCCAACACCATGCATTAACCCCACCACCACCACTACCCATGCACCCGCCAACCCATAGCGAATTTCTTCATATTCATACTTGCATCCTTAGAGAAGACTATTTTTGAAAATTTATCACCGGTATGACTGACTCTGACAGCCATCCATTTATCTAGACATTGTGGTCGGAATGTGTGAGAGCTCTGTGTTTGAAAAAATGTCATATAGGTTGGAGAGGGTCATGAGGATTTAATAAACGTCTCGCTCGTATGCACACATGCTAATACGCGATACTGCTAGTTATACATTGTGCATAGGTGCATGCGTGCAACCCTATGACCTACACTCAACACCAGGCATTAACCCCACCACCAACACCCACCCACCCGACAACCCATAGCGAATTTCTTAATATTCATACTTGCAGCCCTAGTGTGGCCGCATGCGGGCCGCATTTGCGGATTTGCGGGCATATGTTGTGGATTTCGTGCACATGATGCGGATTGCGGGCATATGTTGCGGATTGCGGGCGTATGATGTGGATTTGCGGTCGTATGTTGCGGATTTGCGGGCACATGATGCGGATTTGCGGGTGTGTGTTGCGGATGGCACCAAGTGTATGTACATGCCTGAACATGCATACATGCCAAAATGCATGCATACATATGCGGCCGCATGCAGGCCGCATTTGCGGATTTGCGGGTGTATGTTGCGGATTGCGGGGGCATGATGTGGATTGCGGGCGTATGTTGCGGATTGCGGGCATATGATGCGGATTTGCGGGCGTATGTTGCGGATTTGCGGTTGCATGATGCAGATTTGCGGGTGTGTGTTGCGGATGGCACCAAGTGTATGTACATGCCTGAACACGCATACACGCCAAAATGCATGCATACCTGTACGGCCGCATGCGGGCCGCATTTGCGGATTTGCGGGCGTATGTTGCGGATTGCGGGCGCATGATGCGGATTGCGGGCATATGTTGCGGATTGCGGGCGTATGATGCGGGTTTGCGGGCGTATGTTGCGGATTTGCGGGCACATGATGCGGATTTGCGGGTGTGTGTTGCGGATGGCACCAAGTGTATGTACATGCCTGAACATGCATACATGCCAAAATGCATGCATACATGTGCGGCCGCATGCGGTCCGCATGTTGTGAATTTGCGGGCGTATGTTGCGGATTGCGGGCGCATGATGCGGATTTGCGGGCGTATGTTGCGAAAGGCACCAAGTGTATGTGCATGCCTGAACACGCATACACACCAAAATGCATGCATACATGTGCGGCCGCATGCGGGCTGCATTTGCGGATTTGCGGGCATATGTTGCGGATTTTGGGCGCATGATGCGGATTGCGGGCATATGTTGCGGATTGCGGGCATATGATGCGGATTTACAGGCATATGTTGCGGATTTGCGGGTGCATGATGCAGATTTGCGGGTGTGTGTTGCGGATGGCACCAAGTGTATGTACATGCCTGAACACGCATACACGCCAACATGCATGCATACATGTACGGCCGCATGCGGGCTGCATTTGCGGATTTGCGGGCGTATGTTGCAGATTGCGGGCACATGATGCGGATTGCAGGCATATGTTGCGGATTGCGGGCGTATGATGCGGGTTTGCGGGCGTATGTTGCGGATTTGCGGGCACATGATGCGGATTTGCGGGTGTGTGTTGCGGATGGCACCAAGTGTATGTACATGCCTGAACATGCATACATGCCAAAATGCATGCATACATGTGCGGCCGCATGCGGGCCGCATTTGCGGATTTGCAGGTGTATGTTGCGGATTGCGGGGGCATGATGTGGATTGCGGGCGCGTGTTGCGGATTTGCGGGCGCATATTGCAGATTTGCGGCCGCAGTACATATAATCCTATAAATGGTGCAAATTCAATCCCTTTTCCCATTCCAGTTTAAACATCGCAAAGTGGTTGGACATGTAACTGCAGAGTAGTAAGGCAGTCAGATTTCTTTGAAGAACCTTGTAACTTGAATACTTGCTAGATTTATCCTGTAATCAATATGCCGAGACATAAATGTTTTGAATGTGGTTCAACTTTTAATAGGTCAAATGACCTGAAGCGGCATAAGATCCGATTCCATAACGATGAAGATAGTGAAAATCTAGACAGTGAAGATGAAGAAATGACAGAGACGAAGAGTGAAGATGATGCGTCAGCGGAGTCGGAGAGTGAAGCCGGTAATGACTCAGCGGAGACTGCGAGTGAAGATGAAGGTGAAGATGAAAAAGAAGACATAGGCAATGAGGAACTATTTACCATATTCCAAAATATTAAGCAGGTCTTAGACGCTGAACAATCAGGTTTAGAAGATGAGGATGGCGAAGTGGACACAGACCCGCATGGTGTAGGCAATGTGCCTATTTCCGTATATGCTGATGCTTTAGTTACAAAGTGTATAGACATAATGCTCCAGTCGAGAAGATTACAGAACTCTACGCTCATTAAAATAATTCGTCAGGAAATTAAAGATTTTATTGACGAGGGGTACACATACGATGAAGCAGTCTTCTCAGCCTTTCGAAAACGAGAGTTTCTGACCAAGAAGTACATAAGGAACCATCTAGTTGCTGAGGATAATGATGATGATTCTGTCGGCGATAGATCTGATCCATAAGGAATCACTCATCGATAAATGGATCTCCAGAACATTGACTATTTGTTTATGCTACTGCAACTATATGTTTTATCATATGTAATATTTTATAAAAATATTTTGATTACAAATAAAACATTGGTTCTTTATGCATGTGTTTGATGATTGTAGCTTCCCAGCCGGGTCTCCCCACATCCCTCGATATACAAATCGGAGTGCTGATGCTGTTGGTGGTGGTGGCGGTGGTGGGGTTGGCGGATGATGAAAATAGGTGTTGTGGTGGATGATGGTGGTGGGGTTAATGCTTGGTGGTGGGTGTTGGTGCTTAGTGGGTAGTGGTGCTGATGGTTATAGAGGGATGGTGGTGATGGTGGTGGTGATGGTGATGATGGTCGGTATTGGTAGTAGGTGGTTGCGGCCGCAATGTCCAGACAATGGTTAGCCAACTATATTATTTTTGTTGTCGGGGGTCTCATTGACTAGGTACTCATAATGCATTCATACTGTGTGTACCCGGACATGGTAATTTTTCCTAGTTTTATTACCTTTAACTGGCTGACTGGCGAGGTGTTTCAGACATTCCAGGGATCTACTTCCTAGCAAAATATTATGGAAACGATTTGAGCAAAAGTTGATGCAGACAGTCAAATTATTTTCAAAATATTCACTAAATAGCATGGAAATGATTTGATAGAAAGTTGTCGCTAACACCTCAGTCAAATTATTTTCAAAATATTCGTACAACGTGCATTGTCGGCCTTGTAAACATGTATGCTAGTATACCTCATCCCTCGTGCCAGGCAGCACCGTGCTAGCATACATCATCCCTCCTCCTCCTAACTCATTCGACCTCAATTATGCGACCACCTCTACACTCATTCCAGGGATGTTATTTTCTGATTCTTCAAACCTATATCATGGCGCATAGGTAGTTTAAGCGAATAGTTTTGATACTAATTTGACATAGGAAGCTACAATTCGCACTAGCGCCTTCGTGCGCACAAACTCTTAAAAAAGTGCTGTTCAATGCGACAATTTGACATAGGAAGCCACGATTCCGCTTAGTTTCAAAATACTTTTTTACTACAACCACGAGGAACCGCATCGACCACCTAATACATTAAACGATACAAGGGTGCTCGTCATTATTCGTCAACGATGACGACGGTGGGCATTGTTCCCACTATGTTTTTAACAATTTTTAAAATTTAATAATTAAATGACTGCCGCTTTAAAGAGCACTCCTTTAATACGAGATGCATGATTATTATCTATATAATATTATGTATACAACATCGCTTGGCTTAGCTATATATTACCCGCATAGAGATGTACTTGGCACTCTGTTAAAAAAATTAAATGACTGGTAGGAAGCCGCTTAGTTTTGAGGGTTTTAGATGAAGGTTAACGCGTTTGCATACAAATTGAAGGATTAAAAGCGAATCATAGATGCTTTATGCACAATAATGAGGTGGTCATAGAAAACATATTTCCCTGGGTACTTTTTTAACGCGCACAAATTTGTATGCGCATAAACCATTTAACAAATTGATCCATGGCGTCTATCCCGTGAACATATCCAAGATTTTCGCCTGCATGTATGTGTCATTATATGGAGGCCAGTATGAGACAGTTTTTGATAGGATGCTAGTCATCTCACGCGATATTCCTTACATTTTTTTGTAGTAGAGCGATGTAGTATAAATGTAAATGTTAATGTACATTCGGCTAAAATATGTTGCGGATTTGCGGGCACGTGTTGCGGATGGCAACAACTATATGCACATGCCTGAACACGCATACATGCCAAAATGCATGCATACATGTGCGGCCGCATGCTGGCACGTGTTGCGGATTTGCGGGGGGGGTGTTGCGGATTTGCGGCCGCAGTACATATATTCCTATAAACGGTACAAATTCAATCCATTTTCTCATTTTATTTTTAATATTTTGTTACTAATCTGTCTGGTAGCTGTTGCTTACTAACAGCTTATGGACAGTCTCTAAATATTCTACAGTATACTAATAACGTTAGCGACAAAACAGTAAAAAATTATTTTCAAAATATATATCAATACCGTAATTCCTCATACATCCTCAACCTCATACTCCTACGACCATATTTTTGAAAATTTAATAATTAAATGACTGCCATTTTAGAGACATAAATATGATAGATAACACTATCTATATAATAGCATAGGAAAAATAACTGTGTACGTGTCTGATTTTTGAAAATTAAATGACTGGGGAACACATTTTGCTGGCCTAGATAGCATTCCTCCCTCCTCCTTCGACCTCCGTTATAAGACCACCTCTCTCTTACCTAACATCGCCTAATAAGAAATTAAAATTTACGCAGTCAAATCGTTTTCAAAATATTCAGCAACCAATCAATTTATTCAGCAACCAATCAAAATATTCAGCAACCGATTATCATAATATTCAGCAACCAATTATGAAAATATTCAGCTACCACTCAAATTATCAAAATATACAGCAACAAATTATCAAAATATTCGTACATCATGCATACCTTGTAAACAAGTACGCTAGCATCACCCTCATAATCATCCAGCAATATCAACTGAGGAGGAATACTATAGCATTCCGCCTCAACTGACACAGGCAGTCAAATTATTTTCAAAATATTCAACAGTTTTCCTGTATGGTATCGATGAAAATGAGATATATCTTACTGTTGCTTACTAACAGCTTACGGACAGTCTCTAAATATTCTACAGTTTACTAATAACGTTAGCGACGAAACAGTCAAATTATTTTCAAACATCAATCCCGTAATTCCTCATACATCCTCAGCCTCCTCATCCCTCCTCCTCCTCCACCTCATCCTCCTACGACCTCCGTTATCGGACCAACTCTTAAACTCTATTATTTTACATTACTCTCTTATTATTTTTACATTATCTACCATGGTACATAACCGCGGAGGGGGGCGCGCCACCACTACGTTCAAACGTAAAATACACAACTTTTATACTTTTAAGGGTTAACTCATTCAAAATAATAGAACATTCCAGAGTGAATATACATGTGCGGCTGTGCGTCATTGTTATCGAGAAAAACGTGTGCCGCTGTTCGCCATTGTTCTCTAGAATGCGTGTGCCGCTGGTCGCCATTGTTCTCAACATTCCATTCCACTTGAACTTCCTTTGATCTCCTGAAAAATCCATTGTTCTCGAAGAACCCCTGCTGGGAAGAACAATAACGTTCAGCCGCACCGATAACTACTAGTGGCTCTGTGGTACACAGTCTGTAGAGTCTTGCATTTGATATTAGACTATGTTGGCAGCAATGAGTTGTAATGGTTCGCAGATCTTTGCGGTGACAAGCATCAAGTTTACTCACGAGAAATTTTGCATTGGACTAATACGTGATTGAATTTACATACTATAACTACGTACCAATGACTATAGTAATGCAATCAGTGCTGTCCTAAAACATAATCTATGTCGGTCGGGACATTGAAAGGCGTGCATGATAGTGAGCCCGTCCCGACAGCATAAAGACCACAAGGAACTGCATGCAATAAATAACTTTTCAGATTATTATTTATTACATAATTTCATAAGTATCCAGTTTTAATAATGTTTGTGAACAGAAACCGATAAAATAATTTATGAGTTTTATCTACGAATATCTTTTGAGGTTTTGAGAACAGATATACACATTGGATTAACTATAATACATATAGATAAGATAACGTGCCGCCAGACCTAAATAGATTGAGCAATTTAACAATTCCGCATTGTACGAAGCTTTCATTAATGCAGTCTCGCCTCTAGAAGAAGGAAGTTTGTTGATTTTGGAGGGGACTTTAACCTGTTCTTGTCATGTACGGAAGAGCGGTTTAAAGTATCGTTGCTTTCAAAACGGGTACCAGTTCGAGCTAGGAATTGAAGCTAATAGATATAATATTTCAATTCAGCGGTAAAACATTATCACCTTAATAATAATCATCAACAGATCAGATAAAGACAGAAGTAGGAAGTTCTCTCTACTGAGCACACCAATATGCGGGTAAGTTGTTTTGAAGATTATAAGCAAGATCATAATATAATATGATTTACCTCTGCGGATAACATACAGTTTAGGTGCTGCTAATAATGGTGGGGGAAATCAGGAGAGATTTGATGATGATGGTGGAGATGATGATGATGATGGGGGTGGTGGTTGTGGTGGTGGTGGTGGTGGTGGTGGTGGTGGTGGTGGTGGTGGTGGTGGTGGTGGTGGTGGTGATGGTGATGGTGGTTATGGTGATGGTGATGGTGGTGATGGTGATGATGATGATGATGATGATGATGATGATAATGATGGTGGTGGTGGTTCAGCATGCTAGCCAAAAATCCTTAGATGACACGAGTGGGTACTTGGTACATGAGAGATTATGCCCAATATATTACAATACTTCTGAGGAATAACTTTACATGTTCCAATAGAAAGTAAAACTGTTGCATATTTTGGAGGTAATTTGATTAGAAACCTTTGCTGTCTTCTAATAAAATTAAGTAGGCCCACATCCCTTTTTATGCTAAACTTGTTACCCTCGCCCAGTATGAGGGCATAACATGTGTGTAATTGTAGTCAATCAGTTCACTTAGCATATCGATGGTGGGACCTAAGATAGTTATTTTTCAATGATGATGATGATGATGGTGGTGGTGGTGGTGGTGGTGGTGGTGGTGGTGGCGGCGGCGGCGGCGATGATGATGATGGTGGTGGTGATGGTCGTGGTGGTGGAATGGTGGTGGTGGTGGTGGTGGTGGTGGTGGTGGTGGTGGTGGTGGTGGTGGTGGTGGTGGTGGTGGTGGTGGTGGTGTTGGTGGTGGTGGTGGTGGTGGTGTACAGTATTCAGCAGCTGTAGTAGCTAACACATCATGCAGCTATAATCAGTCCGTTTACTTTTTCCACAGTTTCTTAGCATTAGCCAGATTTTTTAGCTCACCAATGTTCTTCCAGGTTCTCAGTGTGCCCAGTCATGATATGTTCTATCAGTACACACCACATTTAGCAGGTGTATTGCAATGTCAGCGTGTATGGGCTATGTAGCCTATGTTATTGGCGAGTACAGTGAATTCAAATGGTATGTCCGTATGGGTGTCGCATGCCATTCGCTTAGGGTGGCCTTACACAGACCACTTTTGGGCCACATTCACTGCAAGACCGTATTGTAAATAGTGTATAGTACATCATTGGATATTATGATGAACTGCTTGTGATGTATGGCGTTAGTACGAAGGTCTTTGTGTCGTCAAGCATCAAGTTTATTTAGAACTGCAACACAGCTGCTGCAGCTCTACGTCAACACCAGTGATAGACAGCTTGCGTCGTACGATAAATGTTTAAACATGTGAGCGTGCTGGATTCAGCGGATTCGTTCAGGCAGAAACAACATTAAAGTGTTGACTCTCTAATCTAATTAGTTAAGACAATATTAGCCACCTATAATTTTGTGTCGACATACATTCTATATTTAAGTTTCGTTACGAAATTAGTCAGAATTTTTTGGATATTTAGAAAGTGTTTCAGAACAGGTTCAAAGATGGCAAATCTTATTTGACGGTCGCGTCATAAGTGAGTAAAAATCTGCTCAATTCTTTCCGCAAAGCAGCCTAGCAGACGCACATCCAACAAGCTTACAGGTAGACAGTCATGTCCAAATACGAGTTAATGGGCCTATTGCAGTTCGTATTATTTCATTTGGTACAGGTAATATCAAGTTATCACTGATGCATCCAAGACTAATGACATGGTCCAAATGCCTCTGTTCGATTACAAATCCCCAAACGCCAGTATGTGGCCTGTTTTTGCTCCATGAGTACTAGCTTGTGGCATGTATCTGGTTGTTGCTCTGAGTGTCTAGCTCATTTAGTATCTTGATTGCACGCAATATCGATGTTATAGTATTTACAGTTTGCAACTAAGGTTTGCTTCATTGATGTTGCAGTCAGACCACGTAAATTCTGCGTTACTATTGTAATGAAGGGACGATCGAGTTGTCCGAACATGTCGAACACAGTTTCCAGTTTGAAGAAGGGCAGACATGGGGAGAGAGAGAGAGAGTGTGTGTGTATGCGTGGGAGAGACGGGGACCCTGAGAGAGAGAGAGAGAGAGAGAGAGAGAGAG
The DNA here is from genome assembly GCA_034401795.1 of Chaetoderma sp. LZ-2023a. Lineage (NCBI taxonomy): Eukaryota > Metazoa > Mollusca > Caudofoveata > Chaetodermatida > Chaetodermatidae > Chaetoderma > Chaetoderma sp. LZ-2023a. The sequence goes on along the minus strand of CM067372.1, from coordinate 168,828,470 downwards.
AGAGAGAGAGAGAGAGAGTGAGAGAGTGTGTGAGAGAGGGGAGATAGCGGGTGTGCGAGTGAGAGCGAGGGGACCATGAGCGAGAGAGAGAGTGAGAGAGAGAGAGAGAGAAGGGAGGGAGGGATGGAGGGGGAGGGAAAGAGGGAGGGAGGGAGAGAGAGAGAGAAGGGATGGAGAGATGGGTGGAGGGGGAGGGAAGGAGGGAGGGAGAGAGAGAGAGAAGGGAGGGATGGGGGGAGGGAGGGAGGGAGGGAGGGAGGGAGGGAGGGAGGGAGTGAGGGAGGGAGGGAGAGAGCGAGAGAGAGAGAGAGAAGGGAGGGAGGGATAGAGGGGGAGGGAAGGAGGGAGGGAGAGAGAGAGAGGAGGGGGGGAGGACGAGAGGGGGGATTGGCACTGGTGATTAGAGAGATACGGCATAGAACACAGACTGAGAGACAGGCACGCAAACAAACGTTACCTTGGAAAGACAATTTATTCCTGGAACACACCGTCCTATTCATTCAAGCGAATGTCATGTCACAATATTGATAAGGACGCAGATAAGATCGCCTCCCCCCTCAGTAAATATTATATCTCTACAGGTAAGAAAGATCGGGGCACGATTCGTCTGATTCCACGATTGTCGGCGTTTAATAAGATCAAGTTATGCCACTTCTAACACAGGCGCGTTTCTCTACAATGTAATAATACATAAAACTGTATTCCTGATATGACTAGACCTGGTTGAGAAACCACGTCATGAGAAACCACGTGACCTGTTCGTTTTCTAAAAAATCTCGCCTGTTCATGGGCCATAACGGGTCGTATTAATAGTTACAAGCCGAATAACTAGTGCCAATTCAAACGCTATCCTCCTAGTACGATGTCAAATACTTCGCGCCATTTTAGCAAAAGAATCGGCATGCCGGCGGTATTAATTAAATTGTAAACGATGTTTGCGTAGGTAATACAACAGACACAGAGATTGCCCTTGGCGAGATAAACCTGGATAAGGAGACCATAAGCAAGTTACAAATGGATAACGAGACCACCTGTCTATTACATAGTAATCCATTGCGGGTGCTGCATGCATAGATTATCTAGAATTTTGAGATTTTGAATCTAATAATTAAATAACTGTCTGTAAACCTATGTTTAGGCACTTCATTCGCATTACCATTATATATGCTTACAGGTGGCCTTAACCTCCCGACATTTTCATCAATTTTGGCCACATATGATGCTATTTTAGTAATTACACTTTGCCCCTTTGTTTTCTATCACTTTTGCGCGTCCCGTCGTCCCAGTTACCACCCCCAACCCCTTCTAGATATCAATTTGATCATAGGCTGGTGTGAGGATTGCGGAGGGTAACTAATTTGATTGGGGGCTGTTGCTTCCTAAGGCAGCAACAGCTCCCAGTCAAATTAGTTTCAAAATATTCAACAGCATGTTTCTTAAATAGCAAAGAATTACAAAGACATACAATTCATACAACGTGTCGGAGTATTTGAGATTTGGTGACGGTCTATATGGAACCATTTGTGACGTAATGATTGTTACGTCATCATACACGCGCTGAGATGATTATGACGTCATACGAGGTCAGATGATGGGTGGATACTCTAGAAAGGTGAATTCTAACACAAGAGGTTAGAATCAAATGCATATTGAGTTTCAGTGCAAAGTGTTAAATATCAAGTTTCCAATCAAATTCAGTACAAAATATTCAACACTATGGCTTTTTGGTTTTTTGGGGTTTTTTGGGATTTTGGAAGAATGTGAATTTATTTCCACTTTAAATCTGCTGTAAATTCGCCATTAACCATTTGCCATCGCAGTAGATAGTGGAACCACCCGACGCTCGCCTGGAATATAGTTGGAATACTGTCCCTTGTTAACATTTAGCTATGCTTGTTTGAATCATCAGTGGCGTTGACACGCTTAAATGTTAAGAGGCGTGTCTGGTGTATGGCTCACGACATATCAGATATAGGTTTCACAGATGTAATGCAAACACCGCGAATTAAAATCACATTTCCAATGAACCGTTCCACTGTATTCATCCATCATATGACGTCATAATCAACTACGTGACATGTAGAATGACATCACCATAACTTACAAGTACGTCATAAGTAGATAAGTACGTCACGAATGCATAATTGAAGACGGGCTGTGCATTGTTGTACAAATTGTATGTCTTTACTATTTAATAAATATCCTCTTGACAATTTTGAAACTAGTTTGACTGGGCGCTACCATAGGCAGCAACAGCACCCAGTCAAATTAGTTTTAAAATATTCAACAACTTACCTGTATAGTTTTCAAGAAATTGATAGTCAGGATATTCGGAGATCGATCAATCCCAAGTGTGAATGGAGCTTAACTAGAGGTGGGCGGGGCATGGCTAAAACTTGAAAGGTCTATTGCCATGATTCTAGTTGCTCAGCACTTTGAACACAATGTCACTGAGACAGCCTATTCTACATTAAAGGTCATCTTAATTTGTTAATTCATGAACCAATTTCCTTACTCAATCATATAACGTCATAATCAACTACGTGACGTGTAGGCTGACGTCATATTCATGACGTCATGAATGATTATATATAGGCCGTCTTTGACGCTTAATAGTAAGAATTGTGTGTCTTTACTATTTAAGAAACATTCTGTCGAACATTTTGAAACTAATTTGACTGGGCGCTATTGTTGCCATAGGCAGCAACAGCACGCAGTCAGATTAGTTTCAAAATATTCAACAGCTGACATGTATAGTTTTCTGGAAATTGATAGTCAGGGATTTCAGAGGTCGTCTATTCCAACACGGACATGATGTGGATGGAGCTTAGATTGAGATGGGCGTGGCATAGCTAAAAGTGGAACGGTCCATTCGAGAAATGCTAATAAATATTGTTTCATTTTCTAGCATTATTAACATGCGTCGATATGTATTCTGTTTAACAGGTGGTAATCTCGTTAACTGGCCTCTGTCTGACTGCCGTGTGTTTGTCCATCAGCATTGGACGTAAGATTAAAAACGAAAATACACGCTAAATATTTCAACGGCTTAAACGATGATGTCTAATATAAATATTTAAATTATATCTTATATAACTTTAGACATGTCTAGAGTAACATCTTTAATATCAATTCTTCCTTGCTGACGTCAGTAATCTAGTTTTCATGTGGTAGTTTATAGCGACTAATATCTAAATCATGATTTCTTTGCAGTAGAAATATGTTAACCCTTCTTGTGTCAACAGCGCCACAAGGCGCCTAAAATTCTACTCATATCAATTAACGATTTAATGGTCAGGATTTAAAAAAAATAATAATAATTTTTACAATAAAATTTAAAAAATAACTTTTTGTTTTCATGCAAATAGACATTACTCACGAACACTAGGTGTTGTTTCTGGCCAACTTGACCATGAAAATGGTCAACAAAATCCAGGGGTATTTTTCTATTGTCTATTTGCCGGCTGTGAGAAGACTATTTTTGAAAATTTACCACTGGAATGACTGGCTCGGTAACCGAGCCAGTCATTCCAGTGGTAAATTTTCAAAAATCATAGTGTCTTGTATGACAAATTGGACATTCCTAAAGACGACTACATAGTCGCTTTTGGCGGTATTGACCCTTAAAGAATTGAATTAACAATGAGGGGTTAATTTGGCTTTGACTTAGAGCATTCTCCTGCACTTTCTTGTCACGCCAGTTCTGCATTAAAAGAATAGATGTAAGATCTATTCTGATGATTATTTCGAAGATAACATGGTTAGGATTTCTGCTACATGACGGCGTAATACTAGTTAAGCAATTATACAATAGGAATACAGCTTTGCCAGAAATGGGAATGTCACGAAAACTGGTATCTGTCAGACTAGGATAGCTTGGTTTTGTGAATACTAATCATAATATTTAAATACAATTATTTTAATTAAAATATCCTTATTCTTATTCTTATTATTGCCCGTCTTTTTCTACTTTTTCCTATTCTATTGCTTCTTCTTCGTTTTCTTGTTCCTTTTCTTTTTCTTCTTATTATTATTTAGCTTCCACTGCATATAGACGTGTTTGCTATCTCACGAACTGGTCCCAATATAGACAGGGTCCAGCAAAATTCTTCCCGGAAAATATGGACGCAAGTCTCTGTACTCATGTTATTTTCGCCTTTGGCAAGGTGGTGGGAAATGCAATTCAACCTTTTGAATGGAATGATCACAGCACTGCGTGGATGACTGGAATGTAAGTATACAGGGTTCGACCCAATTTAGATAATCTGATAAAAAGCAGGCTGAGTAATACACATGTTCATCTTGTTTCATCAAAGCATTTTCTGCTCCCGCCATCTTTTTCTCTTCAATACCAGGATGTAGCACATATAGGGTCGTCTCATTCTTTAGCAGAACAGCTAGCATATGCTTTATTTGCTGGTAGTTGACGAGTTGCAGCGGGCTGATCATATAAACAGATTTCTATGTGTCAATACTCAGCTAATTCACCTCGATAGAGTCATCTATCGATCTGACGTCATATGACCTCATAATCAGCTAAGCGGTGTGTAGGATGACGTCACAATCATTACGTCATAAATGATTGTATATGGCCCGTCTTTAACTCTGAATAGTCCGACACGTTGTACGAATTGTATGTCTCTACTATTATTAAACATGCTGTTGAGCCAAAATATTCAATAGCTTACCTGTATATATTTCAGGAAATTGATAGTTAAATCAAAATCTGTTATATGTGAATGCTTGACCACCAAATGTTAGAGGATTTACGCTTCAGGCCAAACGTTATCTATCGAGCTGTCATTGGCTAGCGGAAGGAGAGTTCAGAGATGATGGAGTATATCATTCGTGACTGGGAATACTTCGGCTAAGTGCCTTATAACGTGTGATGTTCGGAGCCCATGAGTGTGCACACGTGTGAACGGTGGCCTCTCCTATACATGTACATTGAAACAACGGTCGGTTTCTCTCATTGTTGAGGAAAAATTACCTGCCTTAGCTGGTGCTCGCTCATTGAATGGCAAATCCAACGTGGGCACACGTTGAAGTGAAAACGTTAAATGAGATGCGACACGTGGGGTAACTTTCAGAAATTGATTAATTAAATACCTGAAGCAACGTGTCAGCCGGATATAGTTATTGCGCAATTAGAATCCAAAGCGTCATCCAAAATGTCAACACTACTACATCTGTATAAAGTATAAATAGGCCTACATATAATCAGTAATGAATCACAGCTAATAACAACAGCAACTTTATCATGTTTCAACCCGGACATGGTTCAGAGATAGGTTATTAGTATTAGGCTAACTGGCGTTCAAATCTTATTGAAATCTAGGATATCTTGGTTCGATTCAGCTCCCCTCCGTAACTATTACAATTCCATTGTGAAACCTCATAGTGTGTTTTAGGTGGCCAATTAAGATTTCCCTTCTGACAGCTAATTATTAGACAATCTTACCACGTGTCACGATACTATATGTTTGTCTGTCTGTCTGTCTGTGCGTGACCAGCGCAGCTATAGTGGGATCATCTTTAATAAATCTGCCTCCGGAGTTGTAGCGTACTTGAGAACATGGAATTTGGTGTAAAAAGCTTAAATAGCAACGCCATCTTATCCAAATGGTTACTATAATTGGCCCGAATAGGAATTGACTATTTAAAATTATTACCATGTTGCAATGATGACACGGACTCTGACGTGGGTATGAAGTGAAATCGGCTGACAACACTCCATGATTATTATAAACAAAAGTAAAACAACGCAACTAGAATTTCATCCACTTATACAACATTGATAATCGTCCACAGGTACGAACGTTTGAACAATATGAAGGGTCTGCACCCGCACTTAAAGACACTGTTGGCGATAGGTGGTTGGACACATGGATCTCGCCCCTTCACTGCTATGGCATCAACTGCGGCCAGTCGGCGGGAGTTCGCGCATAGCTCTATTGAGTATTTAAGAAGATGGAATTTTGATGGGTTGGACGTAGATTGGGAGTATCCGGCTAACACAGCAGTCGACACCAGTCCGCCAGAAGACAGGGAACGATTTGTCCTACTGCTACAGGTTTGCTAAATAATCAGTTCGAAATATCGTATGGCATATTGAGGCAAAAGATGCTCGTTTATTAAGACCCGTGAACATGTTATCGGATGCCATAACGAAATAGACGCAGCTCCGTCACGAAAGTGGTAAACGTTCGTGATGAAAATGTGTGAATTATATGCCATTGGCGAATTTACAATTTAATAAATATTCTGCAGCACAACTCCAAATCAAATTAGGCTCAATGTATTCAACAGGTTACCTCCATAGTTATCTTGAAATTTAGATTCTAGGGATTCAGAGTTCTCAGTTCACAAATAACGTGAACGAAGCTTAGCTGGCAATGAGCGCGAAATAGCTAGCAATGGGTGCGACATAGCTAGCAATGGGTGCGACATGGCTAGCAATTGGCGCAACATAGCTAGAAATTGGCGCAACTTAGCAAGACATGGCACAACATAGCTAGAAATGGACATGACAGCTAGCAATGGGCGCGACATAGCTAGACATGGAAGCAACATAGCTAGAAATTGGCGCGACATAGATAGAAATTGACATGCCATAGCTAGCAATGGGTGCAACATAGCTAGCAATGGGTGCGACATAGCTAGCAATTGGCGCAACTTAGCAAGACATGGCACAATATAGCTAGAAATGGGCATGGCAGCTAGCAATGGGCGCGACATAGTTAGAAATGGGAGCAACATAGCTAGAAATGGGCGTGACATAGCTAGGAATTGGCATGGCATATCTAGAAATGCGTGCGGCGTAGTTAGCAATGAGCGCGACATAGCGAGAAATGGGCGCGACAAAGCTAGCAATGGGCGCGACATAGCTAAAAATGGGCGCGACATAGCTAGGAATCTGCATGGCATATCTAGGGTGTGGATCAGTGTATTACGTTACGGTTTGGCGTTTCTGACCCATTGCTATGATTCATCGACTCAATGGAACATACACTATGACATGGCGTATTATCATCTTCTAAGGAGAATCCACGAATTGATCTTTGGCTGCAATTCTCTAGACAGTCAGCCTGTCATACTTGCTCAAATTTGATTGGTTGAAGGGAGTCAGTAAAGAAAGAAAACCTGCC